>JAWWLV010000005.1:23225074-23270823 GCA_035041135.1 Platyrinchus mystaceus | reverse complement strand
CCCCGGCGAGCATCTAACATGTCATACTGTTCTGTTTTCTGTTGTTTGCTAATAAATGTATTCTTTAATTATGATTTTTGATATCTCGAGCATCCTTTTCAATCTGTAACACAACTTTTAATCTATAACAGTAGATTTTGCTTTTTATTGAATCATAAATATGCTTTTTTCAGTTGTTCTCTTAGTGCTGTTCCATTAATTTAGGTGCCTGCTTATGCATCTGTCTGTCCCACTTCCAATCTCAAGTGCTATTTTTCCATGAGATTGAGAACTGCAGTGTGTTACTGTTACTGCTTTTGACTGTCACTGTAGATTTCATTTATAATACTTGTCTAACAGAGGCTGAATTATTGCACAGATACCCTCTGAAAAGTTTTAATTGGTGGCAATGTCTATTAAAACAGTTGAAATCAGGGCACAAGAGTGTCCCCTGATATGTGACTTTATAAGACAGCAAGACTAACAGGAGCTATTTTTGTGACCAAGATGTACTTGCTGTCAACTCTTCACACAGTTATCAGTGAAATGCTTTCAGCAAGTGAGTAACTTATCTATTGCAACTGATTATACATTTAAAAATAATTAGCAGGTAAAATTTTCACTGATTTTCAGTGAGAGCATTTATGTCCAACTCCTGTGAGGGTTTGCATCTCCTACTGACCTAAAGGTATACTGTACAAGTTACTCCCTAGAGAGAGATTTGCTTAAATTTCACAACTGTGCTGCTGATTTCTGATTTATGTGAAAAAAATACCTCTTGATGTCCTTGATTTGTATATCAGCCTCCTGCCCTGATAAACAAGTACGTGCAGTCCAGCTCTTCTGACTTCTCATAGAGCCTCAGTCTTCATTTCTATATTACTTTGAATGAGCAGTTATTGCTCATAAAATAAGAAACAGAATGTGAAATATGATTACAACCCCCCTTCTGCTGCACAAAATGCTGAATTTGAAAGATTTGCACCTCTGTGGAACAGAATATAAAGCCAAGAATGTAAGGGAAATGCAAGAGGGCAAAAACTTTGCACATAACTTTGCGTTGCTGTGCTTACTTTGAATGCATTTTTATGTTTTTGTTAAAGGCAGTTATTTCCTTGTCTGATTCTGTCTGCCCGTTATGGCAAAAATATTGTCATTTGCTGGCTACAGCTCTGAAGAGCAGGAGCCAAACACTTGAGTTCTGGTATTTAGTTACTTTGGGAATAGTAATAATAAGTATAGACAGACGAAGTAGTAGAATTTACCAGAGTTTATAAGAGGAAGGGAACCATGTACAGAAGGTATAATACAACAAATATTTATTTTTTTGGTAAATAAATTAGATATGAACTAACTAACAGTGAGTAGTTTCTAGTCTAGATTAAGCTAAGATTTAAAATTGTCTGCTCAATAAAAAAAAAAGGAAATCAGTAGGCTTTAAAAAAACCCCCCATAGTTCATATAACTTCCTCAGGCAAAAATATTCAGGAGTTTAATTTTGGAATAGTTTTGTCAAAATGTCTTTGAGAAACCCACATAATTTGTGATTATTTTAAAACTGTTCACATACAAGTTATATTACTTAAATTCAAGTTTAAAATTAGATCTTGTGTTAAACCAAACTTTTACTTCATATATACATCATCTATATCACTTCTGGAAATTTTTCTGTTGCAATAAACATCAGGATGTCAACTTCCTGTTTCCCTGAAATCAACTCTGAAATGTTAGAATTTCATTAAGAGCAGAAATACTGGGGTTTTAAACAAGGTTTTCATATCTCTGTGTGCATTTTTCCCCCATGTATTATGTGATGAAGTAAATGATAAAAATTGGCGGTAAATGGTAACTTGTGAGAATTGCCATTCTAAAATGAGGGTTTAAACATGAACATTTTGACTATTGTGTGTATTTCTGCATCTCCAAATCAAATAGAGCTTGTGAAGTTTTATAAACCCATCTGCAGCCACTTATGACATACCTGACTTTTTTAAACATTCATTGTAGTCTTGCTCTGTTTCGTTCTAACATTTCACTTTTAAAATTCACTAATTTAAAAATACTTAGATATGAAAATTCAAATGCCCAAGATGAACTTTGAAATTTTTTAAGAAAACACATAATAACGGAAAATGTTGTATGAATTGTCTAGAAAATGACACTACTGTGGTTGTAATAACATAACATGATAGGCCTTTGGAAATAGTCTGAGTTCTGTTGGCTGAGAGAGAAGACAAAAAAAAAAACAAAACAGGAAATGTGAGCTGGTTTTGAAGACAAAGCTCTTTTGACAGAAAATTCTGGTGGGTATAGGATGATAAATGATTTCTGTCTGTCTCCTAATATATGCTTATCTCCAGTTTTACAGAAAAATCTTGACTCCAGGAACAAGCAGAAAAAACCCAGTATTTGAAGTCTGGGCAAGGGACAGGAATAGCTGAACGTTGATTTGCAGTGCTTGTTAAGCACTCTTGATATGCTTGCCCTAAAGCTAAAGCAAACTTCCACTGACACTAATAGTATTTGGTCAGTAATAGTCTACAAGATAAAAGGTGCTGAGTACAAACCATCGCTGTTTGCTGTTATTTAAATGGGTTCCTGACGTTGTGCAGAGCGGGGACTTCTACAGGGCTCTTGTGCAAACAGCATCATTAAAGCCATTAACATCTCTCCGAGGAATAAGTAGCTGATTTTTCAGAAAATGGCAAATTGTCATGAGTATGTTTCATGACAAATGTGTTCTTTTCCTAAGCTGGATCTACAGCTCACCAGAAAGTGAGATGGCTTTTTCAGGAATATGTTGTAAAATACTAAAAGAAAAAAAGAACCTCTTGTCTTCTCTCCATAGGAGTCACTTGGATTTTTACAAACAGCTATCTCTGCGTGCTCAGCATTCAGTGTGTTTTGACTCTTAGTGCATTATAGACACAATAAGTGTCTTTTCATGTAGAAGAACGTAGGAGAATTTTTTCTCAAACTTGGTGCCATCCAGCTCAGGAAGTTGTTTCAGTGACAGCCAGTTGTTTTGCTCTTCTTGACTTGTTTTTCTTTTTTCATAAACAAATTTAATATTATCAGATGTCTTAAAATGTAATTGGCAGTACTTCAAGAACACAGACTTGTTACTTCCTGTCATAAACTTGACTAGATCAAAAACTCTCTTTTAGGATTATTAGAGTATGAAGTAACATAGAATGGTTGTCTCCTATACCAGGCAATAGTATTGTTGTTGTTGTTGTTTGCTGATATGTCTACAGCTCCTGCAGCATTTTATTCTGTCAAGGATTTTGAAAAATAAACCTTTTGAAAATACTTGTTTCCCAACAAATGAAAATATTTAAGAATATTTGTTTATATAAGCTCTGGAGGAAATGTTTGTTCCAAAGCAGCCCTGCTGCTGCTTGTTCTCTTCTGTGAAAAGAGCTGTGACACTTTTAAGATTTCTCTCTGGTAAACTATAATCATCTTTTAAAAGCCACAGATATATACTTGATAGGCTTGGATAAGTAATTATGAATGTCCTCTTCAATACTACAGTAATTGACAAAATGGTCGCTGTTCTTTTAAGCTGAAGTAAATCAAGAAAGCAGCAGCCAAGAAAGGTGCCCAAGGGACTTTCAGAATTGCCTGTGACATGGGATGGAACCTGAGTAAACCTGAGTAAAAGCACTTTCCTGAAGCAAGAATCTGCTACCTGCTCCGATTTTCAGACAGATTTTGAAGCATTGCTAACACTTTCAGATTTACTTAACGTGCCCGCAGAGAATGACAGTTGCGATTTGCATTCCTTTGTTTCGTTCTTGCTTGCAGCTGAACCCTGAACAATTACCTTTGTTGGATGTTTAAACTGCAAAAAGCAGCAGCCCCAGCAGCATCCATGGAAGGAAGGCAAGGTGAGAAGGCAAACCTCAGCACATCAAGAACAAGTCTTAAAGAAACTGAACTGAGTTAAAGCAGGAGCCTCTGACATTTTGTCCTTGTTCATGGAAGTACTACTTTGCTATGGAGTGCAACTAAATCTAACTTCCATTGCACAGCATGCTGCGTCCCCTTAGTCTCTCAAATTGTTATCTGGAAAATCATAGGAAAAGGCAATGTTTCGGAAAGGGTACAGCTGTCAGTCAAAATCCTCCTCTCAGATCTGTTCCATGATTAGAAACTGAGCATGAAGGAGAAAAAGGGAGTCAACAGAAAGAGCCTTTGCATGACTCTCTTGCTCTCTATAGGCCTTGTATTAAGCTCTGAGAGCAGCAGCCTGCTGCTGGGGCAAGCCCTTGTCACAGGGTCTGGAAGCTCACACTGCACAGGAGCCTGTGAATTTTTAGAGGAATCGAAGCAGGTTTCCAAAGACCTCTGCTTGGGTTTTATCTGGACCTACACAAAACATTTTGGTTTTGACAGAACAGCCTTTCCTGAGGGCAACATTACTGATGCTGCACTTGGGTCAGAACAACCCCATGCAATGCTACAAGCTGGGTGCAGAGTGGCTGGAAAGCTATCAATAGGACCTGACAGGAGGTTGTAGCAAGGTGGGGGTCAGTGTTTTATCCCAAGTACCAAGTGTTGTGCCACCGAGGTTTGGTGTGGATATTAGGAAAAATCTCTTCACTGAAGGGATTGTGGAGCACTGGAACAGGCTGCCCAGGGAAGTAGTGGATTTGTCATCCCTGAAGGTATTTAAACTGGTAGATGACATATTTCAGGACATGATTTAACAGTGTTAGGTTGGACTCAATGCCCATGAAGGTCTTTTTTGACCTAAATTAATTTAATGAATTCATGTTATGATTGGGTGAGATGAGGTAATTTTTTTTTTCCAGTCCAGTAGCTGTTTTAATGGAAGATTTACTTTTGATTTTGCTAGAGAAACCTTCAGTAAATATTTGGGGAAGAATTTTGACAGAACTTTAGCAGCATCTGAACAGAGTAATTGTCATGTACAAAGTCTGTTATTTTCTTTTCATCAATTACATTCTGTCCTTCTCTTCCATCTTCCCATAATACAGATCGTTCTTCCACTTCTTTTGCCCATTATCTTCCTCCCTGCCCAAACACTCCCTTTTCACAGCAGGCCAATATTTTTTGCTGCTTCTGCTTATGCCTAGTGGAGGAATTCCCAGTGTGCTGCTCTGACATGAGATATTCCATCAATGAGTCCCAGAACCTAAAATATTTAAGTGTTTACAGCACTGTCTTTCTAGGCAGGACACAAAGTATTTCCAGGCCAAAACTGAGTGTACATAACCATTCCTCATCTCACCTAGTACAAGGCAGGCGCTCCAAATCAAATACCACCTGCCCAGTGACAAAAAATAAAAAATTAAATAAAATTTGTTCAACAAGGCAATTCACTCTTTATTATCCACAGACTCCTCAGACCTCTGACACATCAGCTTTCCACGGTGATGGTGGAAACTGAATTGATACATCACTCTGCTTTTAGTTCTTCACTAGGCAGACCAGACCCTTTTTTCTTCAAAGATTCTCAAGGGAAAAAGAAGAAATCTTTAAAACACAGGTTTTAAAACACATTTCCTTCCCTTTCATATCCACTTCTCCAGGCACAGACGCTTTGCCGTTGTGTTGTGCAGGTCTGTCCCTGTAAGTGTCTTCTTAATGGCAGCAAACTGCAAACCTGTTCTCCTCTCATCTTTCAACATTTTTAGAGTTGTTCTCTGTCAAAGCTCACCTTAAAAAGGTTTTAATTAAAGATCACCCTCTTTCTTTCTTCCTCTGTGTTCTATCACCTCACTAGTTTTCATGAGCACTTGCTGTGGGGTCAGTACTGCTTTAATTGGTGCCTTTTCCATGTTATTGTTTCCCTCTCAATGCCTGAGTGTGGTTTTGTGCTGTTTTTCTCATCTTTCATGCTGAAGTGCTGTACGATGATTCTGTGAATCAAGGTACATAAAAAACATTGTCTTTGATGTTAGAAAAACATCCTGTCCAGTGCACTTGGCTGGATTTACTGGACATGTTGCTTGTCTGCCAAGTAGATGTTGGTACCAGATCTGCCTGGACAGTTACATGTTCTCAGTATTGAAACAAAATATGAATAGTTCTGTCTTAATAACGTGGCTGCAATTTTCAGCACATTCTCTCAGAAAGTCCCTGAAACTTCTTAATTAATTTAGCAATGGAAATTTGGTTTTGGAAAAGAGAAGATGGTCACATTTTCTTGCTCTTCTGAGGGTAATGTCAAATATATGGTATTAAAGCAACTATCTGGTAATAAAAGTAAGCATTATGAAAAAATAGATTTCAATTACTACACTCTGCAGATTGAGGAAGTCTATATCACTGGTCTTAGAAATTCTACTTGATGAAAGCAAGGCTGTGTAGTGGGTAGTTACTTACTAGGAATCAGTTTATCTTTCAAATTCAGCATCTCTTTTTGTGGCTGAGGTTCTGTCCATGGTTGTATTGTGAATAGTTTCCATTGCTCAATTAGTAGATGACCTCTTTCTCTTTTGACAAAAAGGGTAAAGGCTTTCTCTCAACATCAAAAGGACGGAATTGGCTTTAAACATGCTCACCAAGTTCAACTGGCTTGACTGTGGGCCAGATTTTTTGATATTCTTGTCCATCAATAAAAATAGCTCTTAGCCATATAACACGGGTTTGGGATGGTTTTTTTTTTGTTTGTTTTTTTGTTTGTTTTTTTTTTGTTATGAATGTTAATAATAATAAAACACAATATTAAAGGATTTTTTTTTTAGCAAAAAATCTAGCTTTACAAATATTGTAAAGAACTAAACCCGAAGCACTACTTATGGTAAGTACATTATGTTAGTACAATTTCTCCTAAGCTGCTTGGTGTTAACTAAGTGACCCACTGAGGTTATATAAATTATCTATCATGCCCTAATTTAAGTTGGTTCTGACCTGTGGGCTTTACATGTCTGTCCACAGCCTCCTGCTGTTTATTCTACTCCTTCTAACACCAGAAGGTGGTGTTCTGTCAGTTTAACTCTTTGGCTCCAAAATGTGATAGAGCTTGAAATCCAGAGCAAATTCAGACATTGGTTTTTGAATGCCTTTATTAAAGGAAGACAACCCACAGCAAAATATCTCAGATTTATACTTGAAGTTAACCTATGTTGTCTTATGTATCTGAAGAGTGTTACTACTCCATAATGCTCCAAATGTTTCAATAAAGTGGGAAGATTTTTACCTTGAACTCTTCCTCTTCCCTCAAAAAACCTTTAAGCTCCCTCCAGTTTTGCACATTTCTAATTCTGAGGGTTGGAGTTGAGGGAAATTCCATCAAAACCAGGAGCAATCTCCTTTTTTTTTCTTTAACAGACATTGACTGTGGCTCCTAATGACTTAAATGAATGTTTTTTACTGCTGTTCCTAAATAGTCAGTTCTGCTGGACAAGGCCTCAGAGCTGGTTTCTAAATTCTGCAATAGGATATGAACTAGACAGGCAGTGGGTAGGCAACTAAGGAGGAATCTATTTTTGGTGTTAAATAAGTTGTCAGCAGAAAAATACATTCATGGATCGTGTTCGGTGACACAGCTGTCTGGTTTGTTCGGCAGTCTTACTCATCTGCAGGGGAATAGGCGTCGCCTTAATCAAATGCCTGCAGGATTCTGCCTTCCATAAAGGGGAAACCTGCCGAGTTTCCTCCTTCATCACATTTTAAAGCCAGGGTTAAAGAAAAACCAAAAAGAAAAAACTCCAAGAAGGCTCTTTAGCTATATGTTTTTTAGCAGAAAAACCTGCTGCTCTGCCAGAAGAGAAATGATTTTCACTTCAGCAGACTACAATATTCAAGAGTGGAGAAAGAGAAGACATCAAAGTTGCATGTAGCTGGCTGTTTCACATGCTGCTTTCTCAGTATTTCTCACTCGAATTAATAAAGTGTGCTGCTAGTTTAGACAGAAGATCTGTAAAAGAAGCAAGTTTTGAGGGCTTCATGTTGTCAAATGTGCTCTTCAGGTTACTAACTGGAGAAAAAAAATCTTTAGCTAACCACATAGTAGTTTCTTATGCTGTAGGAATGCTGTTTTTTTTCCCCTTGCTGCCTTCCTCTGAGGAACTGATTTAACATTTCAAAAATCAAAATAAATATTAGTTAACTTCTTACCAATACTTTAGTCTACTGGAAAGTGGGGGAGAGAGGTGTCTTCTTTCTTTAAATCTTTGAGGCATTTGGGCAAAGGTTTCTGCTGCCTGGGAAGGAGTTTTCACCAGAGGGATCAGCCTTTGCAGCTGAGGGCATGCCCAAGGCTGGTGAATGCAGCATGGGCTACCCTCTGCCTTTCCTTCTTTCTCCTAATAAACTTAGGCTTAGTCACTGCTGGATCTAAGCCTTAGTGAGAGAGAGCATATGGAACAAAGGCTGTCTGGTAAACAAGGACTGGAAGTGGGAGCAAAAGGCAGTAAGGTCCATCTTTCTTATTCAGGGAAAAAGATTTCTGGGTCTTAAATGAAGAAGAGACTCGACAGTCTTGCTAAGGTGAAAACAGGACATGCAGCTTCTGTGAGAGAGTAGTAAGAGTGAGGGAAAGGTGCCTTGCAGGCAGTTTTTACTATGTAGGTCATGAACCATTGTGTTTTTAAATAACTAATTCACCAAACCGGATCATGATCTCCCCCTCCATTCCTGACTCTTCTGCACTGTCTGCATTTCTTTTGTCATCTTTTTTTTTTTTGTCTAACTGTAGGAACAATACGAGAAAAAAGACCCTTCTCTCTCCAACAGTTGGGATTCCTCTACTTTGAATGAAAAGGACAGTTGATAGTGTTGGAGACAATTAATTGAACCAGGAAAAAAGTAGTGCTAAACACTTTATCAGAGTAATACCAAGAGCAGGAACACTCACAGGTTCACAGTTCCTGTCTAACATGCTTTTTAAAGCTTTTGCATTTTTGAGATGCTTTAGGTCCCTTTATTCTCTTGACCATCAATATGAGTAAAGAAAAAAATTCTAGTTATTACCAGTTGTGTTGACTTAAACTGGCAACCCGGGTAGTAAGGCTCTGTTTGGTATCTTGATAATAAACATGAAATTCAGTCCTAAATAGTGTTGAAGATTTTTGTTTGCTGTGACTTCTATAGAAATGGAGACTATCAGAGAATATAAAAATTGACTTAACATTCTGGATTAGCTCCAATCTGAATTATTATTAAATACGGAGTAGTCTTCAGTTCTAGGTATTAATGGAATATATATTCAATAGAAAAATCTCATTTTTTCACTTTAATGAAGGAGTTGAAACACAAAATAAATGATGCCTTAGTTCAGTCAGAGAGCCTATCTAACAGAAATACTGCTTTGTGCAGCTAAAATATAGGAAAAATATTGGCTCTGTGAGGGAAAATTTCATAGAAGAGAAGAAATTGATATCAAACTCGTGGGAGCCCCTGGCTGAAAATGGAGGCAAGGTTATTAGTTGACGGCTTGGTAATGGAACGAAGGGCTCAGCTCGAGGGTCCAAGCCACCATCTTGGGGTCTGTTTACTTCCGGTAAACTGGAAGGAGCAGTTACTGAGCCACCATGTTGGGTATAACGGCAGCCATTTTGTGGTTGGACCTGGGCGCTGCCATTTTGTGACTGGATAGGGGTGGCGCCATTTTGCGAAAGGATTGAGTCGTTGCCATTTTGGAAAGGGCCACATGTTTTTAAGATGGCAGGTTGTGTGGATTCCACCGCCATTTTGGGACTCTAGCTGCAGTGTGGCAATTATTTCTTTTGGTTTTTTTTGGTTTTGAACTAGTCCCAACACCATTTCCGTGCTTTGGCCGCTTTTCCCTCTTTGATCTACAGTCTTTTTTAAGATTTTAAAAATTGATCTCCAAGCAATTACTGCTTCGGCTGCTCATTTGTCTCCCTCTAAAATAGCATTTGTTAATGAAGCTCCTATTTTGACCCATTCTAGGTAGCTTAAGTATTTTGGGGCAGTGTCTTCATTTTTATAGACCCATTTTGCTAGTGATTTCAAGGAGCTTTTTTTCAAGAGGTGCGCATGGTGTTTAATAACGCTTTTAAAGTAATTGTACAGTGCAGTCTCGTTTTTTCATAGATGGATTCCCATTTTTTAATTGTAAAAATAACTTGGATAGGTAGGGGGTTTTTAGGAAAAAAGTCTCTTCACGGCTGCTCACCTTACTTTGTGAGAAAGGTGCGAGTCCTCTGCAGTTCAGCCGTGGTAGCCACCGAAGTCCACTTGGACGAAGTCCACTACCCTCCTGCACTTTTCCCGATGGGACATGTGTTCTTCCACATACCAGAAGTCCCTCAGTCCTGTCCCTGTTCAGGCGCCATTGGATAGCTCGGTAAGGGAACAAAGGGGTCAGCACACCTCGAGGGTCCAAGCTGAAATAGCATCTATTAAAATGGCTTCTGCCCTATATGGGGTAGTGAGAGAACTTGCCAGAAACAAGGCGTAACTAGGGAGGAGCAAGGGTGGAGAATACAAACCAGAGGGAAGGCACAACCATATTAGGAAGGGTACTGCAATGCAGCAAAAACTAACCAATGGGAGTCCAGGGTTCAGGGTCATGAGGGACAAGGGGTTTTACCAAAAACTGGTATACAATATAGTGTATCTCAGTTTATAGTGTATGTTTATATAGAATATAAAACCCAAAACACATATTCTTCAATAGTCCACAAAAGTCCGTATCTGCTTAGATGATTTCTTCCTCAGGAGGAATATTGAGTTCGGTGCTTTCTTTTCCATTCTCATTTTCGCACTCCAACAATTAGATTTACATACTTAATATAAGAAATGCTTTTGAAATTGAAGCCTTAGATTTATTATTGATAGCACACAACCAATATTAAAGTTACAGTACTTAATATGCAACATGAAATCAATTTGGAGCTACTTTTATTTTCGCTTTTCATTAAGCAACTATTAAAGAACTGTGGAAATAACTTGGACAGTTGCTGACCTGACACAGACCACATTAGTAGGATTTTCATGCAGTATTAATAGAGACAAAATTTGTAATAGAATTCTGCTTTTTGTGTGCAGTATATTTTTCTCTCTAGTGACATGACTGCTCAAAATTCTGAAATACGGCTCTCAGGAAGAATGCTCCTGTCACTTGAGGAAAAATATATATTGAAAAGTGACAGATGTCAGATGGCAATAATTATGGCGGCTTAAATATTTGTAAATTTGTATGTTATTGTAAAAACTTATTTCTTCATCCGAAAGATTCTGTGAGGTTAGAAATTATATTCCAGACTTTTTGTATTGCTTCAGGCTGCGTGTTACAAGTTATAGCTTTGGCTTCAGCAAATTTGTGTTTTCGCTGTCAATTTGAGGATTACAAAATTATGTTAAGTTACAAACCTATTTGAGGTTCAGGGATGTGTGTCAAATAGTTTATCTAAAAAGGTATGTTTGTAACTTTTTTAATTTCTTAATGTTTTACAAATTCTTTTACAATAACTGTGCTTTTCAACTTTAATATTGTCCTTTGTAGTTTTTCAGTGGGCAACAGCTGCTGTTGTTTTTCCATTATTTGTTTGGTTCTTTGATTTTTTTTTTTTAAATTTTTTGTCGTATTCAATTGCTCTTCAGTGCTTTGAGCGTAAGAGGAAGCAGAAGTTCTATTAAAATATTCTGAAAGCTGACAACAGACGGCTGAGACTAAGGCCATGCCAGTGTGGAACAAAGCAGGGAATAGTTTGCCTTGTGTTCTTCTATTTAGATCCAATCTTGCCTTTAGTAAAGCAGAAGCAAATCTGGTATGCAAAAGAAATGTAGCCTTCAGTCAAAGGCCATAAGGATGCTGACTGCTCCTAGTTATACTTGGTGAGGTACAATGAGTGCTAAATAATTCAGTGTTATTTCAGCAGTATCTCCAGTGGCACATCCTCTGCAAAGTGCTGACTGGGGCAACTTTGGAAGGCAGTTCAGTCAGTGTCGGTGAGAGGTGCCTCAGTGTCAGTGGGCTTGAAGATTAATGCCCTCACACTGGTTAGGGTGAACACTCCCAGTTATTTACAGTTTTAGCATTTTTGGATGTGAAATTCCAAATATAGGGTGAAGATTTAAAGTATTTGGTTGTTTGGTTGGCTGGGGTTTTTTGTTTGTTTGGTATATTTTTAGGGTTTTTTTTTAATATATATGTTCATTTAAATAGTATGGAATGGCTTGTGTTGAATGTTCCTTGTCAGGCTAAATCCCCCGTTAGGATGAATTGGGACATATCTGTTTAAATTTGAAAGAGGTTTGCACAAATAAATTATTTGCTACTGGAGGTAGAAAAATTAGTTCAAACCCAGTGGTTATATTTCTTCTCACAAGTAAATCTCAAAATCCTGAATCAAAACATTAGAGCTTTTTTACTGTCTCCTTCATTTCTGATGTTGGCTTATTAATTTCAGGTAGCTGAAATAACCATATATGATTCTGTGCTTTTGCTTCCATTTTCAGACTGTAGCCAAATGAAATGAGTGTGAAATACCAGTAGCTGTATGTGTTTATACACACACAAACAAAGGTGGCTGTGTTGCTCTGTGGTATTTCAGCACCTTGACAGTCCCAGAAGAGACCAAAACTTGTTCAAATTGTTGCTTTGTGAACAACCAATGTGAGACAGCCCCAATACAGGTTTAAAATAAAATCTTACAAGGTAGACCTGGGAAAAACAGCTGCATTGATTTGCTGAAGGTAAAGGTCACAGCCAGAATTAGAACACTGTGTGTTACAGGAACACCTAAAATGAGATTTTCCTGCCTGCAAGCTCATTGTGCTTTAGTGGACCATGATGCTTTTGAACAACAATTTTATATTTCCAGATGTCCCTCATGGGGAAAAAACAACAGGGAAAACTGTATTTATGAATAGGTCAATTATTCGAAAGTACTGTCATAAATAGTCTTTTTCATCTTATTTAATGTTTAACATCTTTACCTTCTTTTCCAAACGTCTCTGTTTTCCTTCAATTTCTGGAAAAAACCCCCAAAGGTGTGGGGTAAAGACAAGCAAGTGTGGGTAAAATAATTAATATTACAAAGAACAAATCTAGTTCATGTTAAGATGAAAATGTAAATCTAAACCAAAGTTTTACAGATAATCAGTTTTGTGATATATTTCATGTCACAGCCTTAAGCTTCAGAAGTAAACCCTACTCTTTTAATTATCTTTTTTTCCTCCTCTGGCTCCCAGACTAATTTTCCACTGAACGGAAGTTGTTCATCCTTGCCGAGATGATAGAAACCAGCACTAACACTTAGGCTGAAGTTCTTGGGGGAAAAAATTCCTCCAGATTTCCTAAGTCTGGATTGTAAAAACTTCGTGAAATAATTAGCTTCCCCAAATGAAGCTGATACTTTTTCAGCCTGAAGTTTCTTGCCTTAATCTCTGGCTCAACACCTGTGAATACTTTTTGTTTTTATTCAGAAACCTATCTTTTCTAATTTTCCTTCTATGTTTTTTTGTGTGCTTTTTGAACATATGTCTGCAGGGCAGTTGTAGGAAAGCACCTACTCTCTTAGGAGAACGTTTTTAAAATATAAACAAATAAATAAATCAAATCCACATACACCTCTGCTCCCCACCACCACCCCTCAGTTTAGAAGTCAGCACTTTGGAAAAGTGAACAAACTTGAGTACAGTTGTAGAGTTTTATTAGTGTTGTTAAAATTTTTTTTCTCTCCATATTTCAAAAGTTTTTCCTAAACTATAAATTCATTATGCTTAGAACATATGAATATTTAAATTCTACTTTTATACTTTTTATGACATAAATGTATTTATGCTTTTTAGGTGTATGGTCTAGTTTTGGTTTTAGATGCAATATTTTATATGCTTATGTGCTGCAGTCAGTTACAGTTTTCCTCCTTAAATGTTACTGATAATTTGTTAGTAAAAAAGGCTTAACAGTGGCACACTAAAGGATTTAAACACCTGTCATGTCAAAAACACAGCAGTCCATAGCTCAGACACAGGCCCACACATTATTCCTTCTACCCTCAGCTGTTAAGATCTCATTTTGTGCCTGTTCATGGAGGTGTTCAATTTGTTTCTCCTTAACATACGGAAAAATAATGTGACAGGTTTGTGGGGCAGGGAATGAGCAGGTCAGAAAGGCTCAAGAGCCAAAGGAGTACAAATACAGGCAATCAGAGAAGCAGATCTGAATGTGCTTTGGGGAGGTGAGGAAGAGTATGGCAATAAAAAGAAAGCAGGCTGTAGCTGGTAATGTTTAGTATGAAAAATATGCTGTCCTAAAGGCAGAGAACTCGAAGACTGAGGGAAGGCAGCTCTCAAGTCTTTTCCTGAGGTACTGATAATATTCTGAGGTGATGTAAAGGGGTATAACTACAATTTTTTGTTTTCTTCTCGATTAAGGAAGCTGCTTACAGCAGCTTAAGTAATGAGCTGTAAACAATATCTTTTTTGATTGGAACAAAGCAAATTTCTTGCAACAATTAGCAATCTCTTTTACTAATAGATGTTGTAAAAGTTTATGTGCAAAACCCCTAGTTTTCTGTTTGTGTGTTTCATATTACAGTGGGGTTCCAATTTTGTTGAATTTTTTTCATCAGAATTACATCTGCACTGATGGAATCCCTGTGGAAAATCTATCTCTTTAAACATACAGAAAATCCAATCCCATAGTATATCTTCTGTTTTGATAAAAATTCCTGAAGTATTTGAAAGGTACTTCTCTGTCTCGTTTCTGTCCCCCTCACCCTCCTGACAGAAGTAAGAATAAAACTCAAAACAACAGGCAGTCATGATACTGAGGTTTAGTATCAGTCCTTCTGGTTCTGGAACAATATCGACTCCTTTAACATTATTTTGGTACAGTAACAGCCTAAAGTTCATTTCCAAGTGTTCTATTTTATGGTAAAGCAAATTAGACCTAACCCCCGAGAATTCTAATCCATCAATCTACAAAGGCAAAATAGATATTCAGAGAAATGTCCCAACCCCCCAACATTCAGCTGGTGGTCCTGTAGAAAGGTTT
The DNA here is from genome assembly GCA_035041135.1 of Platyrinchus mystaceus. Classification (NCBI taxonomy): domain Eukaryota; kingdom Metazoa; phylum Chordata; class Aves; order Passeriformes; family Tyrannidae; genus Platyrinchus; species Platyrinchus mystaceus. The sequence goes on along the minus strand of JAWWLV010000005.1, from coordinate 23,255,897 downwards.
TTCCCACTGGATTTTCCCAGCTGTGTAGACCAGATCACTTTGATGTTAATGTGCTACAGAATGCTTGCATGTGCTTTGTAGTTGATTTCTAAGGCTTACCTGTGTGGAAGAACAAAGCTTGTGGATTTCAATGATCCTACTCCTGTTCCTGGGATTAAAAGTTTTTCCATAGCCACAAAAGCTGTGAATATTTAGTCTTCCATAAATTGTGATAACTATCTTTTTATATGTTGGGAGCATATTGGGAGGGTGGCATTGTAGCACAAATAGTTTAATCTAAAACACAGTAGGTGTTGGTCATTTATATAATGCTATAGTATGGCAAAAAAACCATTGCTTGCCTTAATTGCTACAAGCTTTTAACTCTCTCTGGTCTACTGGGAGCAGATAGAAGAAACTGAATACTGAAATAGAGATGTTAAGTTGAACTTCCATCACTGCTCTGCTAGCACAACTTCACTGGCAGTTTTAAAGGCAAATGTCCTTACATGCCCCTGCTGTCTGATTCTTGGAGCTTACAAGTTGGAGCACTGTTTTGTGACCTGGATAATGTCTTGCAGGCCAGGTAGTGTGGACCATTTGCCTCCAGGATGCCACAAGACAGCAGGTACAGGTAAAGGTACCTCGGCCTGGTTAGAATTCTTTTTCAGCCTTTGATCCCTGGGTGTTCTGGAACGTGAGAAGGACATTACTGAATCTGCTGGCATCCTGATATATTCATATATAGTGCCTGTCAGTGTGCTGGTGCTGAAGGTCTACAGTAACTGGTACTGTCTGCTATGAAAGGGAAAGGTTTGAGCTTAGGAGGTGCTGACTGGGCACTGTGCCACAAATGTTAAAGAGGCTTCACTGGATGGCGAATGGCTGGTGTGTGATCTGTGTGCAGCTGGAACACTGTGGGTATTTCCCCTGTTTGAGTCTAGATGGCTCTCAGATATTACAAACCTTGATAATACAGACAAGACTACAGCTTCTCTTGTTCTTGAGTAGAGAATGTAAATATAAATTAAATGTGATTAAACTTGTTAATATTGATTAAGTTGGAATAATTATATCTGTTTCTAACAGTGAATGTTTGAGACAGCAGGATTCTAGATTTGGCTGACATTCTTGCTGCATTCAGGTGTTTAAAGATACTTGAATGAATTATCTATCACCTAACAGGATTACTTGGTTGCTTTATTACTGTCTCAAATGCAATCGGGAGTAGCAGGTAAAGATGTAGTAAAGGAGAGTAATAAGATAGATATTTACCAGTACAAATCTGTCTAGATTTTGACTCCAACAGACTTCCATTGATTTCTCCAAGCTGTGTACAGTAACAAATATCAAGGGATACATGAGTCTATTGTTGCCTTCCTCCTCCTCCATAGTAGTCATCTCACTTCTTTTATAGTTAAGAAGTGATAATTGTGATTAACACTAAGTTCCAATTGACTGAAGTGGCATTGATGACTAGAACCTTTGGTATGTGGACTGTGTCTCTGCTAACCACTTGCCAGAGAAATGTTTTCCAAAATTTAGTACCTGGCAACCCAAATCCCTGACTCTTTAGCAGATCTGCAGGTTTCACTCTGCCCCCTGTGTTTCCTATTTCTGTTGCTGGATTATACAGTTCTGCATATTCTGATCTCACGCCTTCACCTTAAGGAGTAAACCTTGGCTCACAATACTTTCAATTATTTTTCCCATAATTTTAGCCTTTGTTTTCTATCAAAATGAAGTGGGAAGTTTATCAGAATTCAATAACACCAACAATTTTAAACACAATGTTGTGGATTTGGCAATAAGAAATGCTCCTAATTGTAGTCTATCTTACCAGTGGTTTTTAAGGCACTGTACTTGCTTTATGTATTATGTCATGCTCTGACAGCCATCTTGATCACAAATATTATATAAAGCGTAATTCACTATAAAAACAAAAATCTGTCAAGGCAATTTTTAATATCTGTATCTGAAATGTATTTTCTGCTTTTGACTATGTCACATGTGTCATTTGCAGCATGAGAAAGATCTTGGTCACAGAAACATTTATTTCTGAGGGTGCACTTCCCTCACTTATCTCTCCCCACCCATTTTTTTGGCACACCTTTGTGATGAGTTCAGTCAGCACTTGCATCTGTAACGTACACCAGTTGCATCTGTGATGAAGTAAAAGAAAATAAGGAAAGCTCTTTCATGAGACTTGTAGTTATCACTTACAAACCAATTTTAGCTGAAGGGAAAATGTGAATGACACTCAATGATATGGGTTACTGTACTATAGGAAGTAACAGAATGATCAACTATAGGATTTATATCCGTTAATAAAACATGTAGCTCTAAATATTTAACATGTCCTCTTTTATTAGAGTGACATGAGTGTATACACATGCGATATAACTGATCAATGATTTAGTAATAATTATTATCTTCTTCTTTAGTAAGAATTTTCTATGATTTTTAACGTGTGTTTTCATCTTTTTTTTTTTTGGTAAGTTTGTTGGCATGCACAGCCGAGTCCAAACATCCTTTCCTCATTTCTAAATCTTAGAGCAAAAATTCTTTTGGCATTTTACATCTTATTCAGCAAAATTATTTCACAGCATATCACAGCTCCTGTAAATAAGTTAATAGGCAAATGAAACACAAGTTATCTGATCCAGCCTAGCAATTACAAGGATAATGGTTATCTTGATGTAAAGTAGTAGAATACTACACCATTTAATAAAATTAAATTTGTAATTTATTAGTTATATTCAAGTTGCTATAAAAATATTAAACATGTCGTATCAACTTTTTTCGGGTTCAACTATTTTTGGGTGATTTGATTGTTATTTCCTTTTGGTACTTTCTAATGTTAAATAATGGCAGAATTTTTATGGTAGAAGAAGTGGTGCTTCTTGAAATGCAATGGACACAGCATGCAGGACTGTTCCCCGACAGAGTCTCCTACAAAGAACCTGCAGTAAGAGGAGCCTCTCTGAATATTTTCTGTGGATAGAAAATGAATTGTTTTTCCTTCAGAAGCAGAACTTGAAAATTTTTTCCACTGCTGCTCAAATACTGTCAAGAGTATTTAGCAAAAAAATTGTGATTGTTTTCTTGTTTTAAGTTTGCTTCTGCTTAGGTCAAACTACTTACAACTGTTGTTTTAGCAGAAGTATTGAATCAATGTCTGTCTCCACTTTCGCTTACAGCAATGTAAATACTGGTGTGTTTGTTTTCTTTCCTTGTGAACTGCTTTGAGAATGTGACACATTGAGCGGAACTCAATATCCTATTATTATATGAGACAGTTTCTTAAGTGAAGGCTGTGCAGAACTTCTTATCTGGAAAGGGCTTGTTTGGCTGCTTATTCAGCTCTGTACTGAGCTCTGTAGGCTCTGTCACATGATGTAAGCACGTGATAAGACATGTCTGTTTATATGTTTGACATACAGTTCTGCACCCAGTACTGTGAGGGGAGGCAGCTCCTTCCCGGCTGTCCCGTGTGCAGCTATCCCGGGGAGCGAACATTGCACTTCCCCATGCAAACCAAGCAGCCTTTCATGACTGCTGTGTGTGTGCACTCTCCTTACACCAACATGCATCAATCTGTCACACAAAGCAATAATCCATCACATGCCTTAATGGTGCTTGGACAGCTGATGGGCACCGTGATGGAGGAGGGGCCACAGATCCTGAGGCAGGAGTTGTTCTCGTAGGCAGAATCCATCTTACAGGCTCTACGCTTGCCTATGCTTTAAATCAAACTTGGCTAAAAACTAAACTTGACTCAACCCACTGAAGGGCTTTAATATAATTGGTTTGACTATAAGTTAAGAAAAATCTAAACTGGCAGAAGTTACCTAAATTTATTTTTGTGTTGCCACTGTCATCTTCAACATCACGGGAAGGAAGAAGATGAAATTCTGCCCGGATGAATTTGGTTCTTGTGCTCAAGTCTTGCATTTTAAGAGATGTTCAACTAATATAATCACTTTCTTATTTTGGATACACTTCTCTGGCAGCATCAATATATAGTGGACCTTCTCCTGGGATATGCTTTTCTGATGGTTCTGAGTAGCACTAGATAAAATGGGGAGAATAAGGGAGGCTTATTTACATGCATGCACATGTATCTGTTAATGTTTTTCATAAAGGTTAGTTTTTATATAAACTCATCTAGCTTTAAGGGAAAGGCACTAGAAAAGAAATAACCAGATTGGTATTCCTGACCATCCTCTCTCAATAATATCATTCTCACCTCTACATGACCTCTTGGAATACATGCTTTTTGAAGCAGAAATTTGGATTCCAGTTTTAAGTGACACCAACTGCTTTCAGCACAACAGCTGGATGTAGGAAAGCCATTGTCTGGAGAATTGCCAGCTCTGAGAAAGCAACACTGGGTTGTTACTCTGCCCGTGCAATTGGCAGAATTACAAGGTACAGGCTCGATAACCAGAACTTTGCTACAGTCAGCTCATTTCCTTTTGTGTCCGTGATTACTGGGGAATGCAGGCTGCAGTTAGTCCTGGAAGTGTGTTAGGATATGGGCAAATAGGCTGAAAGAGGTTCTGCCTCATCAGGCAAAAATCAAAGTGTTAGAGGATTATGTGTGTCTTTACACTTGTTATTTGTGAACTACTATCTTTGTGCATAACCAAAGTATGAGGATGTAAAACCTTATATTTTTTACATCTTGAATAGGCCCCATATATTTGTCAGCAATTAATAGACGTAATGTATAGGCTTCAGAGGAACCTGAAGTTGTGGTTGTTATTTTTTAGTCATCTGGATCAATCCCTTTAGTCTGTCCAAATAAAGGTTTTTCTTCAACTGAGTTTGTTGAATGCAATTTCCATTTCCATTATGGGTGCTCAGTTATGAGAGTTTTTTCATGCATTTATCCCTATGGGGTTTTTTCAGTGTATATATGAGGAGATGGCATGTTCTCTCACAGAAAGTTTTATGCCAGGTCTTTATAAAGACTCATATTTTTAATGGGAAGAATAGCTCTGGATAAAAATCTGTTGTTGATTTATTCCCTTGTCTTGTTTTTGGCTCCTATCTCTGGCAAGAGCAATAGCCTTGTTCGGTGCTATTTTCTTCTATTTTTTAAAAATACAGACAAGTGGTGCTGGTGTTCTCTAATTTTTCTTTTGCTTTGTAAGTTTGAGTTGATTATGACCAATATATAAAATGTGTTTTGACTCAATTAAGCTTTTAGTCCAAAATTCTTTTTTTTAACCAATGAGAAAAAGTCATAATAACAGAATTTCAAACTCGGTAGGGAGTTTAATTATTTTTGCCTTTTTCAGTAATTTATTCACCAGTTGGAGTCTTTTCTGTAAAGAATCTTAATTGAAATACTGCCTAATTTCTTAGCTGGAATTCAGCTTTTGAAATATGTACCCAGGAAGAGCAGGAACAACAAAAAAGATTCATTTTAGGAAAACAGTTGACAAGTAAAATGATCAAAGGACATCTATTGGAATTGTGATTCTTCCATAGACCTTAGGTTTATTTGTGGTAATATATACAGGAAAGAGAAGACAGACTATGCTTAACAGATTTGCTAGAAATATTTAAGCAGATTCTTTCATTTATATTACTTCATAGGTGTCATCGGCAAGCTTCTGGAGTGAGCCACCCAGGCCAGTGAGCATTAACATCTGCTTAGTTCAAAATTCTTCCTTCTGGAGTTTTCCTTGCCATATGGTACTGTAATGTTTTTTATTTGAAGTGATCTTACCAGAAATCCAATCAAATGTGTCTGTGACGGTGAACAAGAAATTCAGGAAGACCATGCTAGGGTTTAATGCATCTGATTTTTATTTTCTTGAGCATTGGCTTCAGGATTATTTAAGTCACTTGTGCAAAAATTGAAACTATTTCTAATATGACTTAAAGAATAAATCTCAGACAGCAGAGTAAGCAAAGTGATTACTATTTGGGTGGCTGATGTGGGACAAAAGAAATATTCCAGTCCACAAGACCATGGTAAAACAGTATGTCATGATAATGCTTTTGTAGGGATTGTGTGTCAGAACTCTGGGTTCTGTTTCCAAAACCGTCCCAGGCATGGATGATCAAATTACAGTTAAGTTATATTGACATAAATTAAGATTAATTCTTTAATACAACCCAAAATACAAATATTATTTGGCTAGAATGCTTCCTAGGCAGTGAATTCAATGCTTTATCCTTGGTATTTTTCTCATATTTGGATGAGGGAGAAACTTAAAAACCACATTTTCTATAGGTCACAATCTGATGTCTGTTATTTTGGCATAGAGCTGTGTTATAGTTTGGATTAAATCTCAAGTAAAGGCAAACCCATTTGTGGGATAGTTTTTGCTCAAGGACTCGAGTGCACCTGGTGGGTGAGGCAGGAAGATGGAGAGACCCAGTGTGTACCTCAGGGGGACCTTATCCTTGGGGAACTGTCCATAGCACTGTGCCTGTATCTTATATACACATTTCTGAAAGTGTATATAAGTAGAATAATGCATGAACGTAAGTAATTGAAAGGTTTAGTTCGATATAGTGCATTGCTAAGAAAAAATTCGGGGTGGATATTTTTTAGATTTGTTTGTTGTGTTACCTATATAAATATATTCTTCAGTAGAGAGCTGTTATTTTTCTTTTCCACACCTTTTGACTGAAACCTCTTCATTTCAAAGGTGTAATTACTCAGAGGGAGGAGCTTGGTTGTCCTAACGGAACATTTCTGTCTCATTAAACTGAGACAAACTGGGATAAGCCTTCTTTGTACAGAGTTACTGAAATTTTATATTGCTGTGAGTTGCATTTTACCCCATCTCCAAAACATTCTTGCTGAAGATTGAAAAGTGTGACCTACTTATTTTATTTAATACAAGTGGGATGATACGGCCCCTTATCATTAAACAATATTCTAATTTGTCTTTAGCACAATGAAAAGAAATGAATACTGTATGTGCTCCCCTGTGAGCTGTCAGAAAGATAAAACTGAGTATTCTCTAAATCAGCTTTTCCATGGACAACTGCTTCATCATCATTAGTATGTATATCCTTTTTAATATCTAGGCCACAGTTATGAGATCCTAGACTGCAGCATTTCATAATTTACAACTACTATCACTTTCAGCAGGATTGTATGCATGACCTATCACAGAATGAACACTTGATATATTTCTCTGTGTCTTGTCAAAGTGTTATTTTTAAATAAGGGCTAAGAATAAATGTATCCATCTGTTTAGAAAGTTGCATTTATGCACAGTGTGGTGATCCTTGCCAACTGTTTTACTTAGCCCAGCTGTGTGTGAAAGGACTGGTCACTGTAGGTGTCTGAGAATTTGGAATTGAGACAGTTTGGCAGATGAGGACAGACAAATGAGCCTTCTAAACATAATTGAAGAGTTAGGATCAGATTACAAATACATGTGAATTCTAAATTCTATAATTGCCCAGTATTAAAAATGAGAGTGGAATAGAGTGACTGCAGACAGGCTTCTGCAGGCTGAGGCCGGGGAATCCAGTATAGAGGTGACTATTGTAGGTGCTGGTTACTTATGCAAAGAATAACATAATACAGTGCAGACTGTGCTGGTCTGGGTGACTGACTGCAGTGACAGCCCCTGTAAATGGAGGATTCAGCTCATTGTTCAATGCCAGGTGGAATTTGAGATATAAATTTCTGGGGTGGGATTGGCATTTGAAGTTTTCAGTATGTTCAAAATGCCAAGTGATTTCTTTTGTTCCACAGATTTCTATCATCCTTTATGCGGAGTACTAAGAATTGCTATTTGTTGGGCTTAATAATTACATTATTTACTATAACTCTGTCAAAGAAAGCAGGGGGTAGGATGGGACTAAATGGAAACCAGCCAAGCAGTCACAGTAAATGCTGCTTGTTAAGAGACACTTTGTCTAGAGGCATCTTTGGAGAGATCTTGATGGAGACTTTTTGTGGTGAAGGAACTCCTCTATAAGGAAAATAAAACCAAATTACGCTGTTGCTCAAACCACCAACACATACCTGTTCTGTGTAACTAGACTTGTTTCTTGATGAAGCAGTGTAACATATCTAAGAAATAGTGAAAACTATTTTCATTACATTGGCTGACATAAAAATGCATGATAATAGAAAAAAGTAGTTGATCTTAACCAGGTTTTTGAAAAAAAACCAAACCAACCCCCCCCCCAAAAAAAAAAAACAAACAAGCTCTTGAGTTTCACTCAGTCAAGCTACTGGTCTTTAGAAAAGCAAGTCAAATTTGAAACTGGAATTAAATCTTTCAGCTCTCTGTTTATCAGCATTAGCCAATAGGCTCTTTCTAGACTAAACAATTGAAACTGTGATGGAAATATTTTGCAGAATAATAAAAATGTAAAAGGATTTTTAAAAAATCATGTTTCATGTAGATTGATAAAAACTTTCCTTCCTCAAATTTCTTGATACAGTCTGCTTGAAGCTCTCTTTGTGCCTTTTCTGGTTAGGTGCCATCATCCTGTGTTAAACAGCTTGTTCTAAAGCACAAGTATTCTTAAGTAAACATATTGCTTCATGTGATGAGTCAAATACACTCATGAGACAGAATGTTCTGTCACTGAATCACAGCTGAAGAAGATATGCAGATGGTTAATACAAAAATCTTAATTGTTAAAATAGTGCAACACATGAAATATAGAAGTTGTGACATTGGTTTGAGAAATAATTCCATTTTCAGCACAGACTCAACTGTAAATGCTCTTTAGTCTGTGTGATGGTACATCCTACATTTAGGACACAAAACTCACTGTTTTATTATGAAAGGGACCAGAATCTGTCAGTTCTATTCTTTTTAAGGGGTTTTGCTCTTTACTTTTAATGGTTTGTCTTCTTTGAGGGTGGTGTATATGTAATTTCACTATAAATCTTCAGCCATGGTATCTCACTTAAATGCACTTTTCCATTGATTTGATCTCTTCTGTTTGGTGCTGTTTTTAGTACTTATTTTACTTTATAGAATAAGTACCTTGGTAATTTTTTTTCTATGCTGGCTATATTTAGCTAATGTGCTGGTGGTGTTTGCACTGTTCCCACAAGTCACCAATCTGTCTCTTGTGTGTTCAGGTGAGGGTGCACAGCTCGGGAACCAAACAACAATTCAAATGTTATCAGTTCCAAACAGAGCTAGAGCAAGAGTGGACTTTCCTATAGGTGTCTTTCACAATTTAGCATTTTTCTCAGGAACACAAGTTGCAGTGGGGCAGAGCAGAGTACATTGGCAGCTGAATTCAGAAGGATTATAAAGAGGGCTAATGGAGAAATAGAGAGTAAGGACAATAGCTGTACTGTTCCTAAGAAGCTCTTCCAACTCATTTCATCCTGAGCAATTTCAGAAACATTGCTGTCTCTTATAAAGCCATAATTTTCTCCCTGTGTAAACATTTAGTAGTAGGACTGACAGGTTATTTTTGAAGACAGCATCATGCTTTTAATTACGTATATTTTAACTTGGGATATTCAGGAAATACATCCTTTGAGATTTCAATCTGTTTTAAACTCTTTTTTGTGCCAGTTTTTCTTTTGTGTGACTTGCCTGTTGGTGATTTTTTTCCATATTCATTAAATGCTTTGTATTTTCACAGAGAGCAATCATAGAATATGTCAGAAAGAAAATAAAGAGAAAAATTATGTTATATAAAGATCTACCAAGTAAACAAAGCTCAAATATGTGTTGAATCAGCAGTAATACCAAAATCAATAACAAAATTGTTATCAGATGTGGAACTTATTTGGTTATTGATTTTGTAACTTAATTATGCATTAACAAAAAACAATCTGCCTAATTACCTATATTTTCCCATAAAATGTATATTTGCTTAGGAGTCAGTCTGCCAGGTAAATCCATGTTCATTACAGGTTACTATTAAGCCACATCAGCATCTGTTGGTGCTTTTCTAATAGTAAAGAGCCAGTTTCTGCACCAGAAGACTGTCCCAGGTAGATATGCGCACTATCTGCTTGCCACCTTGAAATGTGTGCTCAAAAGATGGTTTCCAAAGATCCTGAGGGATGAAAGTGTTCATAAACCCTGTGTGATCCCTCACTCTGTATTTATAGAAGTATCAGAAGAAAGAAGAGGAAAATATCCTCTGCATGAAGATAACCAAAGGATGGGAAATGTGTGTGCACAGAGGTTGGGTTTGTCCTCACCATTTTGCTCCTCTCTAGGGAAATGCTGTTACTGTGCAGAGTGTGTGAGAACTGAATGTGCTGGTTGAAGAGTGAATTTTACACCATGGGTGTGAACTGATTGCCGTGATATTCTTTGAAAGTCTTGGTGCCTTCAGGTTAGACTGAAACTGAACATTGTCTCTATTCAATTATCCTCTTGAGGTAGTTGAGGGCTGAATCTCGATCCAATTACTTGTTTCTTCCACCAGGAGCCCATTCCTTTTCTGAGCAGTGCCTTTGTCTTCAAAGAAGTTACTGATGTTGTGATACAGTAGAAAGATTTGTTTTATTTTTCATGAACTTTACATCACAGAGAAACATTTAACAGGAGCAGAACTATAGAATTTAGTGTAAAATGTAGGTGTTTGTTTTGTGAATGCTTCTCCCAGTGACATCTGAGAATTTTGGAACTGTTACTTTCACTCAAATTTTCCTCTTCACAGTTCATTTGATGGTAGATGCAGTGAACATAAAGCCTTTGTAAGTGATTATTATTTCTTGAGTTATGAAGTTTACCCCACTACATTTTCAAGGCATGTTTTACAATGTAATATTCTCTGGATTTTACAGAGGCTAGCAAAAGAAAAGTGAGTTCTCACAAAACCAATAATCATTACTTTCTCTGATCCACATTTGTTTGAGGGTACAAGTTTTGTGGCTTTTTATTTAAAGGAAAATTATGTGTATTTCCTGCTTGATTTTTGTTTTTAGTTTAGAAGTTTTTTCACCAGATCTGTACAGCAAAGTTAATTATCTAGCTGCTCACTCTACAAATCAGCAGCGTAAAAGTCTTGCAGTGAAACAGCGGTAACATTTTGTCAGTGAGAAGCTGGAGTTGTAATTTGCATTTGCAGGATTATTTCAACTAGTAAATGGTATCACCTTTCCCTTTGCATTGTGGAAATGGGGTTGCAGAGTAGTGCACACATTTCCTGGTGTGGTTTTGAAGCTCCCGGTGATGACAGCACAGGATTCCTTTGTGGCCATTCGAACCTTTTAACCCGAGTTTCTCTTTTGTTGACATTGATTAAATCTTAACTGTCACTCAACAGCTTTTAACATGACTATTAGATAGAGCTTAAATGCCTGTAACTCGGTGTTTAAAAACCACAACAATCTAAGAATCAGATTGGAAAGAAGTACGACTTGACCAAACAAAACATGAAAAACTTTCTCAGAAAGGCAATACCAGCACAAATAAATGCCTCTGTTTCCAGACCAGCAAGCTGTGTCCCTCTCTTTTATTGTAATGATTTTCCTGTTTGCCAATTCTATTCTGCAGAACTCTAGAACTTAAAACATGAAGGTAATTATATGAAACCAGCAGATAAGTATGAATGTTAATATTTGTATTTTTGTTCAAGGAACATAAAATTAAGGTCTTTTGTGTACTTACCCATCTAGTTGGGGTACATGCAGTACATGTAAGAACAGAAAAATCTGGCATTTTTTGGGCATTTTTCTATCTCACTGAGCATCCTGGTTAGTGGTATAGCTTAGTGTTTTCAGAATCTGTAGATGCATGTGAGAATACCTGAATAACTTGAGGCCATTATAATGCCAAATGACTTCTAAAAACTGTGATTTCACTGATATTGGTCACCTGTAGGCAGACAGCCAAGCTGATTACATATCTTAGATGAAAGTAAAAGGATTCTGTTTGAAAACATGATAAACCACTACTCTCTTAAACCTGCCACAATGTAAAATTTCTGTTGCTGACTTGGTTAATTTAATACTGTTGTTTAAATTATCACCACTCTGTAAATTAGCCAACCACCTTTTGAAAAAGCAGTTAGGATTTCCTTGTGAATAGTTTGAAAATGTTTTGGTTTCCTTTGGCCCAAAATAGGGATAGTAGAAACTATTAGATTCATTAAGCAAAACCACATCTACTGAATTTGCATGAGAATGTAAATAACTTTTCATTTTCCTGCATGATAATCTGATTCCTAAATGAATAATTATTTGTCCTTTGCCCTTATCATTTAGCACAGCTAAGAAGCTGGATTATTGATGAGGAAAGATAAGATAATGTAATTGCCCTTAAAACACAGATTAAATCCTTTAGGACATATTCAGTGAGATTACATAATAGATTTTGGAGAATGAAAGTTGGTGCTTTTTGCATTAAATTCACCATGTATCAGCACTTCTTGTGTGGCAGATAATATTATCAACAAAAAACTGTTAGATGGATTGAATTTAACAATTTTATTAAGAGTATGATATATTCTGAATGGCCTAGGGTCAGTTCTTTATAATATGCAGTGGCGATTAGAATGTGTGATTAGAATGTGTTTTGCATAATTTTCCGTCAGCCTTTAATTGTTTCACTTTATGTTCTTTTACAGTCAAAAAATCAGACTCATTTGGCTGATCAAATGTCCGGTTGGTTTTTCTAGACTTACAAAGACATATGGTGAGACTTACACAATGGGTGCTGAACTGTTAATTGCTAACAAACCTGGCATAACAGGGGATCCTTGGCTCTTACTGTAGTTTTTTTAGTAATAAAATGTTGCTGAGGGTAGCAAATACTTTAGGTTCAGGGTGTTTAGGTAAGGATTACAAAGTTTTTGAGAGTATGTCTTGGCTATTGTAACAGCAGAGTACTCTATGTAGAAGAAAGCTTCGTAGTTAGTCTAAGAGTCTGTTATATTGGTCGTATAAAAACAACCTTATACTATTAAATGATAATCCTTTCACAACCTCCTCCAAGATCAAAGGGAACCAGTAATTATGTAAGCACTCTCAGACCAGTTACTTCCTCAGGAAGTTTGGAAAATCCCCGTCTTAGCAGTGTCTGTGGAGAGCAAAGCAGGGCAAGTAATTTTACAGTAATAGAGATCTTCTCTTGGTGTCACAGAGTGCATATGTATAGAGTGTTGTGCAGAGACCCATGTCTGAGGGAATCAAAATAAATTGGCTGGTAAGAACCATGCATCTCTCATTGATCCACATGATCAGAAGGGAGTCCCCTAAGCCAGATAAATCAGTGGGATGAGCTGGAAAGAGAAATGGTAGAAATATTTCAACCCTGTGAGAAACTTAAGGGCTTGTGTTTTTTTCATTGTTTTTCTTCTTTCTGAGATTTTCATTTCATATTTTGGTTTATAATGATCCTTTTAAGGTTTTGTACATTTATAGCAGAGGGGACTGATTCATCCTCTGTGAAACTATTATTAGTAGATAACATTTTTATGTCACAATCAATCACCTGTATTTCCCACTGAATTAACCTCTGTTCTCTGCTGAGGGCCACGTTGTGCCGATTTGTGGACAAAAGGTAGACCTTGGTATTTTGTAATTCACAGGAATTTATGCTATTGGGTTTAGCCTTTTTTTCTTTATAACCTGCAAGTTGTTGAAATGTTGGAACTGATTTTTTCTGCTGTTTTAAACGTGCACTGTAATTTCTCCAAATGGTTACATTGGGGGGAGGGGAGTAGATTTTATGTAATGTTCTCCAGAAAATTAAGATCCCCTCCAGCAGAGAACTTGGGTACATTTTGTTTTTCCATGGCAGAAAAATTAAATGAGAACTTTATATGAAAGTAAATTAACATATAAAACCTGTTAAGTTACTGATTTGATACCAATAATAAACAGGTTTGGATTTTTCTTTAGAGGGGGACTAGAAAATCTCTAAACAAATATTCTGGCTTGACAGAGAATCTCAGAAGAGTAGGTTTGCTGCAAATTAAAGAAAACCTCCATTTATCTTGCAAAATGTTCTAACTCATTATGTTTTGGGATTCAGCCTAATGTTTTTACAAATTAAAATGATGAATTCATATCAAAGGGAAATAAAAAGGTTAATTGTAATGTGCATTCCTATTTCTTCTTTTACAACCGATTTATTACAGGGCTACATCTATGTCAAAAGTGAATCTTGAATATCTAGATATTAGTCTTTGAAAAACTGCAATCATTGATAAGTTATACTGTTCATTATAGAAATGAAGAGTTTTTAATTTGAAAAATTGCAAAGAGACTTCATAGTAGTCTCATTATAAAATGAATCTTAATGGTCTTATTGTGGGAGTCAGCAGCATTGCTTTTGATGCATATCATTAATAACAAAAAGCCTCATTCCAGTTATTAAAGTGCTCTCACATGCCCTGTACTGATAATTTTTTAGTTTTTACACTTTGTTGCTTGCATTACTCCCCAGTGACATTATATGTGTAGATTGTTCTCCAAGTATGTTCGACTGAATAATAATATTAAAACTGAATAACTTTCTTTGAGTGCACAGTAGAATTAAAAAAGGAAAACAGTTTTAAACCTTTAATATCATGAAAAATTATGTTGGGGCTTTCCTACTGTTTTGCTTATGCTTCAGTTATTGCTTTCATTAAAGTTTTAATTTCCAGAGATATTGCTTTGATAAAATTAAGTAAACATCTTTGGTTAGTATCTGTGTACACACTGAAAATTACAGGCCTTTTCTGTAATTTATTGTTATCTATTTTCTATTTTAATTACTTTCTTTAATACACACATATAATGCAGCAAAATTGAATTAAAATAATTCATCCATATAATCAATGAAATATGTGTGAGGACAAAGATTATAATCTTCAAAATCAAGCACTATAGGAAAAGAAGAGCTGGTGAGATCTTTATTTTTTTTCATAGAAATGCTCTCTTTTTCCAGTGATATAATGAGTGCAAGTATTAAAATACATTTGATGAGGAGAATACTTACCTGTGAAAGTTTTACCGTACGTCTAAAGAAGTCTGTAATTTACTGATTGCCACTGTTTTGTAAGGTAGTTGTGAATTATTATCCCAAGTGGTGCAGTTGAGATCACTGAAACCAGAAGAGGTTGAATCAAAACCGCAGTTCAATGGAGTTTAACACTGGAAACACAGAGTAATTGAAAAAAAAAAGCTGACTCCCTAGTCTGTTTTTTAAAATAATGGCCTTAACCACAGGATTATTAGGTTGCATCCAGCTTATATATTTTCAGTTAGCTCTAAACCAACTAGTTAGTGTTACCTGCATTTTTGTTTGTGTGTAGATAGATAAAAAAACCCAGAGTTATGACATAAGTCTTCAATTTTTTTGGGGTGCCAGATACAGGACAGGAACTGCAAATGGGCTTCATTCTGGAGAAAGAGTGTGCACATCAATTTAGCTACTGAAATTAGATCTTTGATGTGTTTATTGCCTGTGTGAAGATCTGTGGTTGATGAAAATGGTTAGCCCAAATGATAATTTATTTTATTTTTTTCTGATTTCAAATTCACTGATTTCAGTGAAGCACGTGTCCAGAATTAATGTATTGGAATGGATTGACTCCTTTGTCATTTGCTTTCTCTGTGATCATGGGGTACTAATGTATTTTACTGCCTCAGTTTTCTGTTAGCAATGTGGTACATTTATCTTAATTAGTGGTTTTTTTTTTAACAAAAAATAACATTAAAAGTCAATTTTTATAGACCTTCATCAATGTATGAAGTGTGCAGTGAATCTTTGTGTGACATATTGTGCATTCCTCTACTGATAAAATGAAAAACTCCAAGAAAACTTCCTCTGTGCAAATGGAGATTGGCTCAGCAAGGGTTGGTGACTCAGGTACGGGTTGAGACCAGGGCCTGTCCTGATCTCCCTCCAACTGCAGCATGTGCAGAGGAGGAGCCATTGCTGCATTCTGTGTAAGGAATACTATGGGCAGAACAGTAATAGAAATGCTAAATTAGCTTACCAATTTAAAGAAATAAATTATGGTTCATTTTTGTTGGAATTACCTGACATACAGTTGTATGAGCTCAAAAGTGATTTTTTTTTTTTTAAAGGCTGAATTTGAAAAGCAGAAATGATTCACATGTGATCAACTTAAATGTGGGAAGCTGGTGACCAATGAGTGGCATGAGTGCGGTGGAAAGAGTTCAGATCATCCCAAATAACAGTTTTAGACTGCAGTAAAATATTTCTTTGTATTGTGTGGTGTTATTCATAAAGAGTAAAGCAGTGGACATAGTATTTATGAAGTTATAGTGCTGGAGGAAAAATGTAGCTCAGTGTTTTGGTCAGTTGTTACATGCATGACCGATTTAGTCAATATTTTTTTTGCCATAAATCCCCTGTTATTATGACAATATTTCTTCTGAGAAATTACAAAACAGCATTCCTGTAAGCACATGTATGAGCTGATCTCCAGGGCATGCTGAGTTGCAGGTATCCTTATATGCTGGGCTATTTTATGCTTATCTTTATGTAGTTGGAATTACAGGACTGGCCCAATACCATACTGGAATGGCACAAACTGGCTCGTGTTTAGAGCAAAATGTGTGTGTATCATATAGATATCTTAAGATCCTTTTATTTCTTCTTAATGAAGATTTAGACAGCATCAGGTACATGCAAGTGCAGCGGAAGAAGTGAAAGAGGCAAAGAACTTGGTATTTGTGAAGAACTAAGTTGATATAATTTAATCTGGTAAATTCCTCACAAACTGGATATGATTTAATGTTTTATGACTTGTGTTCCCAGTGAATAACTAAAATAATTATGGTGCATTTAAAGTTAGCACTTACCCTTGTTTCATTTTTTTTTAAAACCTCACTGTAAGTTTCACGATCACACCTGTTCTTTTTTTGCAGAAAGTCTGCCTTTCTTTGGCATAGGCTTTAACGAGCTAAAAGTATCACTAATTCTGGGAAGTAAAGAAAGTGAAACACTGAATTGTTCCTTACTGGTTTTGCGGATTAGAAGACTAAGTTTTCATTGCAGTCACAAAAGTGTGGGGTAGATTATCTTGTATGGGTATCCATGCTACATGATTTTTGATAGTAGTAGCCAAGTCAAACTGAAACACAGAGATTTAATCTGGTTATCCTGTGCTAAGTGCATAGTCAGGGTTTGTGAGAGAAATGCCATGAGAAGTCCTTTATCAACGTAGATGAATACGCCCATGACACTGAAAATTACAATTCTGCCTGTTATGCTGGTGTTGAACCCTGATGCTTCTTTTAACTTAGATGACAACAGCCATGTCCTGATGAAGCTCTGGGCAGTATTTGTGGGTCTGTCTGCTTGCAGCATCAGCGGGTGCACAGTGGTGGCATGAATGGTAGAGGCTAATATTCTTCTGAGCACGTTTAATTTACAACAAAGCACCATCTCTGTGTTTTCTGTCTAAATTAGTAACATCCACTTGATCCTGTAGTTATGGTTACTGTGTTGTATTAATTGTAGGTACTAATTTGCTTCAGAAAAACATTCACACCAGTTTGTATCATATTGAAAGAACCAGCGTTTGATAAACCACCTTATATTAATCACTTCTCCTCTTAGTAAAAAAAAAGTCAGTACAAGCTGTATGTAAAAGTACATGATTTTCGACCACAGTAAAATCAAATACATGATTTTAGGGAGGATGTTATTCAAGAGAAATTAGATGTTTGAGTGTTGTGCCTTTGAGATGAATAAAAATTGCTTCTTAGGTTGGGCTGCTTTATAGAGAAAACACTCAGATTTCCAAAGGATTCCAAGAGATTAGGACACCATCTTCCACTTGCAGCTCTTTTACACTTTTGAAAACTAGGTCAAAGTGCTTGCTGCTATTACTGTCATTTAAAGAGGATTTACTTCAATATTCAACCCAGTGAGCTCTAGACAAATTCCATTCTTGTCATTGCAGCAGGGATTTGGATTTATGGCTTGGCCATTTTCTTTACATCACTGATTGGAAAAATCGAGGATGGAGAGATGCAATGATTCCATCAACCATGTAGAACACTACAAAAGGGCAGATTTAGTCCAGCTGTAGGGTTTGTTGACACACTGCTATTGGGGATAGTTTGCTGCTGAACAGATGGGATATGTAGCCATGTTCTGTTAATGCATGGTGATTGCTCTGGAGACTGAACCAAGAAACTCGGTTGAGGTTATGAACAAAGGTGTTTTTATACTGTTTTCATCTGGATTTGCTGTCCTTCCTGGAGCCGTCCAGCAGAGATGCTGGAGGAAAAAGCATCATTTCCCTTATTATATCAGAGATCATGGCGTGGGTGGGTATTACCTAAACCAGAACCAGATGGCAGTGTCAAATGGTGCAGGGAAAACTCTAATTAGTGTCCCAAATGGAGCTAAAGAGTAAGAGATGTTTAATGAAATCCTTGTATCATTTCCTGTTCATTTTGAAACAAGTTTGGAGCATTCAGGCTAAGCATTTGAATATGTGGATGTTGATATAATATCTAACAATTATGAATGCGGGCATTTCTGAGAATTAGCCTTTTGCTAAACAGACTGCAGGTATCTTTGGAAATCTCTACATTTTAACATTAAAGATCTGCAAATAGGTTCTTTATCATCTGGGATGATCTTATAATGTTAGTTTTTGCAGTTCCATTGTTAAATCTGTTTAAAATTTGAATACAAGCCCTATCCATAACCAGGCCAACTATTTTGAAAGTTTTATGCTGTAAAGTAGGGTCAAGTCTTATTTTTTTGCATTTTATGGCTTTTTATGACATTTTCTGGCTGATAAATGCAATTTTCCATTTTGTACAGCAAATAATCACTATGGTTTTAATTTTGCATCAACTAGTTGAGCTTTACAGGATATTTTTTTTATTGTTACAACTGACTATGGTATAAAATAGTTTCAGTTGTATTAGTAACATCCTGATTATATTTCACCCCTGTGGGTACTGCTGAATACTTTCACTATGTATGAAATAGAGTTCACTGTTCAGTAGCTGTTTGGTACAAAACAAAGCATTGATAGAATTCTTGATGTTTAATAATTTGGCAAAAAGAAAGGAACATTTCAGTGTAAAAGTACAAAATTTTTCCTGGTTGCTCAGCACTTTGTACCTCTGTTGCATTTGTTTAATTTAAAGGAAATGATAGTTTTATGGTGCTTGTAATCTAACCTGATTGATTAGAATCTAATTGATTCTGCAGTAGGAAAAAGAAGTCAGCTGAAGAAAGTGATCTTCTTACCAATGTAAATAAATACCTGAATGAAGGTTGTAAAGGAGATGGACACAGGATCTTTTTTCTGTTGTCCAGTGACAGAATTTGGTCCCCTAATACAGCAAAGACACGGAGAAATTAGAGTGAGTTCAGGAGAGAGCCACTAAAATGGTCAAGGGCAGGAGCTGAGACCCTGCGGTGAGAAGATGAGGGAACAGGACTTCTTGTACCTGGGGAAGAGATGCCTTCTCCTAAGGGCAGCCCCTCAGTTTCTGCAGGTTTACCAGCAATGCAGCCTAACGGGGTTTAGTCTGCCCTGTCACAAACAAATTTCCAAACATCTCAGGATGCTTACAGGAGTTAAATTTAGTGCTCTCAGTCTTTGATTTTGAAGCAGCAGCTGGGAAGCCAAGTTTTTGGCAGAACCCATCACTAGTTTCTGTTTGAGCCTTATTTTTAAAAACTGTTTGAATCTTCTGTTGAAGAGGTGGATGAAAGTAATCAGCACTGAGTTCCAAACAGAACCTTTTGTGTAGTCTGTTTAAGCACCACTTATTCCCTGATGTCTTGTTTGTTTACAAAATAGCTTGGATGAAAATGGCATTCCAAAAGCAATGGTTTATTAGGAATACAAGGGTAAAATTGTACTCTCTTGTAACTAAGGACGGTTCCAATATTCAGGATGACACATGCTCTTGGAAACTGTTTTTTTATGGCAAATAATCTCCATGTGTGCCACAGCTTTTAACTTTATGGACTAGCTGCACACAGAGACCTTGTCAGACAGAAGAACACAAGGCCAACAGTTGGACTGGAAGAGGGTATTCTGAGTTAAGTTGTATCTTCTGACTATTGCATTAATCAATCATCTTCACAGAGGACTTTTTCTGTTTGAAAGGCCCTTCAAAAAGTAATTAATAATTTTAATGTAATTTTAAAAGATGGTATGATTTTGATAAAGTTGCTCCAGTACTCTAGTTTTTAGAAGTGTGTCATCTTCACCTTCTATTTTCTATGTAGTGACAGAATTCTGTACTTAGAAAATGTGAATAATTAGCTGAACACTTCAAACTTTTGAGAGATGAAATCTTGGTTTCATTACCTTCTGTTTTGTATAGGTCAAATGGACTTTTGCATAGAACAAGAGAATAAGTTTAAAGGCATAAGAAATTAATATTTTATAAGTGTCTGCCCACCAGGGTTGATGAATCAGACTGACTTCAAAGAGAAATGAGGTTTTCATGTCATCTGCTGTTTTCAGTTTTTATGTTTAAAGGGGTGGGAGCTTTCATGTATCTCTCTCTCTCATACGCTGCATCTGATCCAAAGCTGATCAAAGTCTTTTAGTTAATTTCAGTAGGTCCTCAGTAGATGTTAAAATCAGTTTTACTAATTGCTAGAAGGGAAAGATGGGATTTTCAGCCACCTGAACAGTGCATAATTTCCATCAAGGTCTTATGGAGATCAACTGAAATACACAGTTGTGCATCAGTTCCACTAATAGCCAGCAGAGTGAATTACTTTTGAAGGAATATAGCTGCAGCAGGAATAAATGAATTACGTGCTGGTTCTTCCCAGGTTGTTGAAGACCATATTATATCAGAACAGTTAGCTGTACAACTGAATGACTTCAGCAAGTGCACAGACTTTGTAGCAAAGAAGAATAAATTTTACATTTTTTAACATTGTATTGAACCCTTTCTCCTGCAATAAGTGCCATTTTGTTTCCTTACTGTCTGTGTCCACACACGACATAATTTTTAGGTTAGCTTATGAGAAATGATTGTATGAACTACAGAAAGTAGAGAGGGCGAGGTATAAAGCTCAGATTTATAAAAACTTGTCATCATGGTAGAAATGAAATCTTGCAGTTGAAAAGCCAACTACGACTCCCTTCAGCACAAGTGACCCCTCCAGCCTGTCTGTACTTGTTGTCAGATTAGTCTTTATTTTGCTCAAGGGACACACAATGTGTGTGTTCCAACAGATGCTCCTATAAGCAGTGTAAGGCATTATGAGAAAAGGAAAGGTTTATCTTTGTAGTAATGGGTTAGAAACTTGATCTGGAAAAAAAAAAGTCAGTTATTAAAACGCACTTTTCTGAGGATTGGTATTAAAGGAAGAATACACCCATATAGTGTGTCTTCAGCCACTTGGAAATACGTGTAGCTGTTACTTTCTGCTGCAACTGAATTTACTACACAACTCATTAGTGCCCTTTAATTGTGACTAATAGGAAATCATGTTTATTCAGGACCTCTGTGGCCTCTGTCCAAAGGGATAATAAGTATGCCATCTGTGGGAGTATTTTGTGTCATATATACATATATGTCCAGAGAACTGGAAGCATAATAATAAGTGTTGCTTTTGCATAGATTCAGGAGTATGCATTTGATGGCAGGGTGACTTTCTGCTGCTGTCAAGTTGAAACGAAGTCAAGCCTGATGTCTGGATGACTCTCTGGTCTGTTAACACTTCCCTGAGGTCCTGCAACCTGTTCTGCTTAGAAATTTGGACTATTTCACAGATGGCTCTACTAGTTTCATGTTAATAATTCCTAGACCTTGGTCTGAATAGGAAGATTCAGCTAGAATAGAGATTGTGATTGAAATAGGTAGATGGAAGTGCTCCTGAATGACACCTAGAGAGTATTTTTCATGGATTTGAATTATTTGTGTCTGTTTCACTGGATATTAAATTTGTCCTCTCATAAAAGATATTTCCTTCCACTTAAAAGTATCGAACTGTCAGACCAGTTAAAAAATTATGTGTAAATATGATGTATATCAGAATGTTTCAGAGCACAGGTGAAAAATCAAAGGAGAATACAAAAGGAAGTTATGCGGTCAGTAGAGACATACAAGTGGAAAACATGATAACATACTCAGGGAAACTATTCATTGTTTGGGTTCTGGCTTTTTTTTGTTTGCTTGTTTTTAAAGGAAGGGGCTATTACTGTTAGTCACACAGTTAATGTGAAAGCCTGTGGAGTAATAAAACCAAGTAACCTGAGGGTTGTTTTGCTTTTAGAACAATAAAAATTGTTGTGTATATGAAAAAATGAGTCAGAAATTATGAAAGCAATGCTGATGTCAACAATAGTGTTAATAAAAGATCAAGTACTTTCATTACTGTTCACATCAGAACAAGACTGTAGATGAAGTTTTGTCATTATTAACAGTTTGAAATACGTGTTTTGGATTCTCCTGCTTGATTGCAAATCAGAAAGTTCATTCTGTGACTCTAACACATTGCCTCCACTGGCTTCTCCAGCCTCTCACCTTTCTGAACAGCTGCAGCTTCATACTTGATCAACCTGCCAGTTTTCCCATTGAGGACTTCCACATCCTCTGAGTTCGTACTCAGCAAGTATTTTCACAATACAAATCTGTGTTTCTCACACTTTTTGATGATATGACTACTATTGAGTTATATCCTAAACAGATAAAAATTAGTCTGGTTAGACTTCTGGAAGAACTTCCCTTTCCTGGTCTAATATTGGTGCACTGGGCAGTTAATGAAGGTTATGACAGCCCCTTTTTCCCCTTATATTTAGCAGATCTAGTTCCTGAAGTAAACCATACCAGAAATGACTCTTTTAGGCAAATCTTTCCTAGTTTAGCTCCAATACACTGCCTACTCCTACCTTCTTGGAGAAGTCTAATTCATTTGGAAGTGGTAATACTTCTGTTGGGTCTCTCCTAAAGGGCTAACACGTCATCTGTGGAATCACCAAACAGGTTTAAGAATATCTGTATCTTCTTTCCAGATGGACTTCTGTGTTCTGCCACTCCCTCACTCTGAATGTCTCAGTTAGAAGGACTTGAAACTCAGCAGAATCCCTGTGTGCTTAGTATCAACTGGCGTGTTCCAAGAGCAGTCTGAAGCCCCTGCTTCCATCAGCATATGAAAGCACATGTCTAACCCCCATCTATGGGCTCCCCAACCCCGTGCTGTTCTTTAGATTTTTGGGGTTTTCTACCTCATTCATGGAATGTCAGTGTGATTCCTGTGACTATTCCTTGTGCTAGGAGTAGTGGTCAAAACCTTTGGTATAATCCTGGTTTATAAAAACAAACCAACCAAAAAAACCCCCTTATCTATCCAGCTCATAGAACAGTCATATGTGGGAATGGCTTCTGAGCACCAGCAGTTGGTGGAATTGCTTCACCCCTATAGAAGTTGGTAGAGAAGTGCCACAAATGTCTGAGAGCTTCAGGTCTGGCCCTCTCAGTAAAAAATTCCTTTTTCACAGGATATTATTTTTTCACTACACCATTTCAGTGGTTGATTTTCTAGCAGCAAAAAATTTGCAATGTGTATTTTTATCATATGAGTTGTCAAAATTTGGATTAGGCTGGAAACATTTACAGCCAACGTTACTGATGCTAATAAAAACTGCAGCTGCTGCAATCTGAAAAACCTGGATTATGGCATGTAGTGCTTGGCTTTTATTGCCTGGCTCTGGAAACAGGACATTATTTGAAAGAATAGGGGTCAGTCCTAGAGTCCTTCAGGTCATTTTTCTAGTTTATGTACTCCTGCTTTTCACATGACTGAGGTGTCCACTTGTGGCAGTCACTATAGAGGAGCTGAGTGCTCGAGCTAGAAATAGTTCCTGTGGGTGTCACCTGTGACACCCCAGAAGATGCTCTCTCCCTCTCCTCACCTCACCGTGCCCCTGCCTCAAAGCCGAACTCAGGAGACCTTTCTAAAATCACTACGGTTATGGTGATAATTTTAACACTTTTTAGTAAAACTGAAATTGTCTTGCATCTTGAAATAGTGACGGGCTTATCCATTCTCTAAGATGGATGAAAAGAGTGACATTGAAAGAAGCGTTCTAGTGGAAGAACTTCCTTTTCAGGAAAAATGTTTTGCCTGTGATGTTTTGCTGCACATTAAACAAACAGCATTTGATTATATTGTCTAACCAGACAGAACAAAGCATTGCTAGAAATTTGCTAGCCTTAAGAAGAAAAATAATCCACTCTTTAAAATCTTCCTTTAGGCTAATGCTGCTTCTCTCACATGAAGAATTCCTAATCTACATTTTTGTAATTAGAGAGAAAATTGTTTTGAGGAGAATGAGACAGGCACAGAAGACCCAGTGTTTGTGCACGGAATATCTGCTACATGATTCACTCAGTGTTGTACAATCACTTGGTGGAACAGCAAGATTAAGGGAAAGTGTATCCTCAGTGACATTTTAGAAGTACCATTTGATTTTTCATGTGTGTACCACAAGCTGAGCTCTACTAAGCTCAATTTTGTCCTTCAGTATTTGACAACAGTTTCAAAAATTATTCAAGAGGTGAAAAACTGCAAGTAATGCTTTTATGTCTTCTACTTAAAGTAAATCAATGACTAGAAATGAGTTTTGCTGCAGTCATGCCGTGGGACTGTCCTGTGCACCACAGCCAGCATGGCAAATCCCAGCACTCACATGCTCGCCCTTGGCCTGATATTCTCCTGATGCCAATTAGCTGGAGCATGGACTTAGCAGTGTCTGGTTAATGGTTGGACTTGATGACCTAAAGGTCCTTTCCAACCTAAATGATTCTATGATTCTAAGAGCCCAGCTAAAGTCATCTTCCCCACCTCCTGTCCTGAACAGTACCTTAACATGCATGTAAGTCTTTTATGGTTTCTTGATGTTACTTAGATGATTTAATCACATACCAGAGTAGAATGAATATCTTCCTTTAGTAAAGGTGTCAGAAATAATGACAATTTAGGTCTTTGATGACCTGTGATAGAATTAGACAAGTGTGTTTCCAAGGGTCTGTTTTTGTTCACAGACAATATACTTTTTAATGATGTAAAGACGACTTGGGCTAACTTAAAACTTTTGGAGCTGTGAGAGAGCTGACCCCCACTCAGCACAGAGCTGAGACTGACAAAACACTACTTTTTTTCAAATTCAGTAGATGCTGCTGTCTTTGAAATCCCCAATCAAAGTCAGTCTTGCCTGGCTCTTTCTGTGTTGTTAGACTGAAATGATATAAGAACACTTCAGATAACAAATCATTTAGAAAGAGCATCTTCTGTTTCACATTGAATAGGTGTCTTGAGTTATCTGTATCAAAACAGCTGATAGACAGCAACTTTAGAAGAAACTCAAACTAAAGTCTCTTTTATTCACTTTTTCCTAATAATGTATGAACTGAATTATGATGTATCAACTGCACAACATTCTTACTTGATCATCAAAAAGTTTCATCTTTGTCATAATTAGTTTTAAAATCTGTGCTTCTAGTTCTAAAAGGATATTTCAAGTGCCAAAACTACTTCTCTGAAACTATCAGGAACACTTCTTCACATCTGTGACCTTGTCCTCTTGAGATTTTTCTTAATCATTTTCCCCTTCCATCAGGCAGTCAAATGCGTAAGGATCTGATTTTGTATATTCCATCAATACATCATTCTCCCAAGTGATTGCTGCCTTTCAGAATAGATGGAGAAGTACTAAAAGCTAAATACTCAGAGAGAGACAGGCAGTGTTCGTGCTTTGTGACATCCTTCCCTCAAACACATTAGTGGCTCTTGTGAGAACACTTTTCGTTTGCTCTTTGCGTGAACTGAATCTTGGGGATTTTACCACGTTTAATATTAATCGATGCTGGAACACTTTATTAGCACTATTGTAGTTACAGACAAGTTTTATTTTAATTTTTGAGTTTGGTGCCAGCTGTTTTCTGGAAAATTTACCTTATAGATGAAATTTCTTTCTCTTAATTTTCAGGGCAGAAATGAAATAGGTTTTATGTGTTTCTTCTTATTTATTGTGGTGTCCTTGAGAAGAAAAGCTATGCATACAACAGACCTGACCTTGTCTTTGTTCTCTGATAATTAGAAAACCTTATTTAAAACTGGTCATGATCTTTGTTCTCTGGAGATTAGCATCTTTCAGATGCATGAAGTTCATCTTGGACTAATTAAATTCATAAGGATTTTTCTAAGCATATGGTAGAATTGCATCTTTTTTATCTGAGTCGTGCTCTTGAATGCGAACCCTTCCTGGCTCCAGATATACAGCAGGGAGAGAGGAATGCTATCATTATTGCTTGTGGTATAGCACCAGCCTCTGTTGTTATTAACTCACAGAGATAGGTAGGTAGGGGGTATCAGCATGAGAGAGGGGGTGATTTAACAGGAATGGGGAGGGAGAAGAAACAACAAAGAGACTTGTTGGAGAACTACACTGCAGGTTGATAACAAAAATGGGAATTCATGTTATCCTTCTTGACTCTAACTCACTCTTTACCTACAAAATGCAGTTGGCAGTCAAGATCAGAGCACAAGGCCTCTGGAGATTTAGGTCACCTTTAATATGGCAGAGCTCTGAAGCCTTGAGGATCCTCAGCAGGGATCTGCCCCTTCTCTTTCAGGGCTGCCTTTAACCCGTGGTTCTTGCTCTTAGTCTCTGCCTGAACTGTGCTGCAGGTACGGCCGTGCCCATTCTGCACCTCCCTGACTGATGCTGATTCTGGCCCAGCCCTGCCCTGTCACTAAGACAGTCTGGGCAGAACCTGGTCACCACTGCCACCACTAGACCTGCCCTGTGTGCCTTGCTGGGGTCCTGCAGGACTGCCCCTTTGTCGATGAGGGCAGAGCCCTGTCTGCTTTGCTGTGACTTGTGACTCCTGCCTTGCTTTCCCTTATAAAACCCTTCCTTTGCTACTCCTTGGGATTGTCTTCCTTTTGGTAGATGGTATCTCAAGTGCAAAACCAGCAAACCAAAAATATCCTGCTGGAGGCAGCTTCAGATGCATGTACTGCAAAGTACATTTTTCTTTCTCTGTTTAGTTACTAGCTTATATTGTGATGTAGAGAATTTTAAATTTCAGTTATCTTTGTTTTTCACTTTCTTGCATTATTTTACTTGTCCTGTTTTTTTCTTTAAGGTAGATGCTGTCTCTGTGTCTCTCTCTTCAGTGCCAGCCTCATCACTGCTTCATGTTGGAAAGCATTTGATCAGAAGGAAAAACCAGAATTAGGTTTTAAAGGAAAAAGAAGCGTTTATCCCTTAATAGATTATTTTTTGTTATTGCTAATTTAACACCATTGTGCAAAACGTAATCAATGATCAAGAGATAGTTAAATCACATCAGGCTTCAACTTAATTGTATTTGTATGCCTGTGGATTACTCTCCCCATGTTATGGAAGCAGTTGTAGAGTTTGGAGTGAAAAAGGAGTGCATAATTTTGTAGCATCAGACGAGCATAGTATCCTTATATTCAGCTGCTAAACAAAATCCTTTGAAAAGCTTGTTTGAATTTTTGATTTTGTGTTAGCAAGAAAAGCAGCATCCAGTTTGGAAAAAAAAAGAAAAGGTGGTTGAAGGCAGCTTCCTCTGCAAAGAAACTGGGGCACTCTAATCTGCATGCACTAGTTTTCCTACATGAGAAATGTATAAAGGATTTTCCACTTTCTGAACTGTCACTTAGATCCACGCTGAAACATTTTGGCAGTTGCTTCCTGTGTGGTTCGTCATATGTCTCCTTGATGATTTCTCACTCTATGGAGGAAGGGGGTGAGTGAGGAGGAATCAACAAATGATAACCTAAAAAAAATAAATTCTCAGTGTATGTATGTCATTTAGAAATGTCATGTACACCTAGTAAAGAGTATATTACCTTTTAAGTAAGAATCCTACAAGGCAGTGTGGGTGGCAGTGGAGATTCTGCCATTGCTATGTAAGTGCCCTTGCAAGGCAGAATCTGTATTGATTGTAATCATTCTCTTAAAAGAAAAAACACAACTTTTCAGAATGAATATGATTAACAGGAATGCCAGTTTGTTGATGCTTCTGAGTGGATTCCCCTGTGGAATAAAATACAGTGTGGAAAGCTACCAGGAAAGGACATCCCTGAAGTGGTTAAGTTGGCAAAGCTGTTCTTATGTTGCCTCCTTCCCTATAGAACTCAGTCAGGGGAGCCAGAGTGTATTTGCAGAGTGGTTCCCATTAGCACAGACTGTTACTCTATATGCTCTAAATAATGCTAGTTACTGATGCAGATTTTGAAAGACCAGCTAGAATTGACTGATTTATAGAGGAAGCTAAAGTTTCCTATAGGATCTCATCTTTATTTCCATTTAATTAAAGGATCATTTCCATTTTTTACAGACTGATGCAATTATCAAGTGATGCTTGCAGAATATGCCAGAACCACTTAAAACTTCTGGCTTTTGCTTTCTGCTGTCAGGCATTAGAAGAGCCCCAAATTCCTCTGCAAGATTCTAAGTTGTTATTTAGGATGTATGTAAAATAATCCTCAAGTATGGAAGTTCCCATTCATGGTAGTAAAAACAGTTGAAAAAAAAATTCAAAATAACTGTCATAAAATACAAAAGGTGAAACACTTCAATTATCTCACCAGGTATGTAGGAATAGTCTTGAGATGACTTCCATGAGCTTCATACAGGAAGCTCAGGTCTCATTTGTTTACAGCTATTGATGGGTTTGGGTACCGAAACAGAGGTTTCTAACCTTCAAAAAGACATTTCAAAGCAATTAGGCCTGAAATATTGCTTTTACCTTGTAAAGTGAGCAAACTTTGAGTTTCTTTGGCAAGCTTGTGAAAGACCTTTATAGTGTAGTTAGCCATAATTTTTTGACCCTTTTTCTGATAACATTTAATCAGTAACATTTATTTCACAGTTACAGGAGGACTATTTCTTTTTTAGCATCCCTGTGACCTACTCAGATTTCTCCACACAATTAATTTCCTTCTTTCATTCTTTCGCTCATTCTTTCGTTCTTGTAAATATTGTGCAGTCTTTAAAAACTTACATTTTCTTTAAAAATACAGCCCCTTAAGAGCTACTCTGCAGAACCACTAGGATCGAATCACTAAATCCTCATGGAATAGTGCAACATTAAAAAAATGAGTGTGTTATATTGGTGTCATAAGAGTGTCAGGGCTATCAGAACTGAGGAGATCAAATTAACTTTTCATACTCTACTGACAGCCGGAGTTGGAAGTAGAAGCAGAAACTTCTGAGCTTCAGTCTGTGCTTTCTCAAAACACGACATCCTATTAGCTAAAAACAGTGTTGCATTGTCTGCACTATCTGAGCTTGTACTCTCCTACAGTCAAAAACATCTCTGTAACTCCTTCTAAGGGACTCTCTCCAGCTTCTCTGGGCATGTATTGTGGTATCTTTCCAGCATATCTTGTCTTACATTGTTACAATATTCAGCCTTAGTGAACTCTGAGGAGTTGTATAACAGGGGAAATGACCACGTTTGTGATGGAATCAAGCTAGTTCTGCAAAATGGTACTGACTTACTAGTCTACCAAGTAAGATGCTTTGAAGTAACTTCAGTTTTACTGAAGCAATATGTCATCTTCCTGCCAATGCCTGTGTTTTGTCCCCTCTATTTGACAGTGGCTTTGGAGTCATTTATTGGAAGTGTTATTATTATGCTAATAGACACAATTATACTGTATTTAGGCTGAAATACTGAGACCAAGACTAAGTTACAAAACCTAGCATGAAAGTCTTATAAAAAAGCAAGGAAAGAGCACCTTCAGTCCTGCTTTTGTCTAACTGGTGGTTAGTCAAAAACATAAATCTAAACTGCAATCCTACAGTGTCACTTGTTTAACAAATACCTGCCTTTGTCATGCATCCCGTCAAGATAATAAAGATTTAAGCTCCAAGAATGTTCTCTCTGTGTATGAGAAACAAATTTAACAGGGCTACAATTTCTGTTCTTTCAAGACATTCTGCCTAACAGTTCAGTATGGATCTTAAGGGATTATATTATTTCAAGTGTAGTTTTACTCAGCACCTCTGAGACCAACTGCTGTGAAATCAAGTACCTGTATGAAGAAATCTGTCTCCTAATCACATTTTTCTTGCCTCTGTTAACTTTACAGTTCTTCCATTGAAGAAGAATCATCATCCACTGTGAAGCCACATTATGCAGCTCACATAGACTTGCCCTGCCTGTTGAGTTGTTATTTTAGCAGTGGCACAGTATCTCCAAAGGCCCATTAAAATATATTGCCTGTTAGGCTGCATTCTCCAGGAAGGCCAAGAATATGAAAGGGAGAGGGCTTGGAAATCTATACAAGATTGTAAGAAAGAAGTCATTTAGGAGGAATCAGGAACTGCAATACTTTCAGATGAATGTACGTGCAGCCAAAAGGGAAGGGTGACAGAAAGCCTATATTAAACTTCTGTGTGCTTTACTGCATACATATCTGAAATTTTCTGAGCTTTTGGGGGTTTTTAATAGAAATAGCACCATTTTAAATGTAACAGATTTTTACAGTGTACCTTGGGTAATTGTGTGAATGTCCATAAGCTGCAGATTAACAGGGACTGCTACAGTAGTATAAACTTTCACAAAAGTAACTTTTTACACTTAGGAAGTGGGAAGAAGTCTCATTATCAATGTTAAGGCCCTGGCTTTGCTCTTTTAAGCCAGCCTGTTGCCTTTTTTATTTGGGGTGTGTGTGTGTGCTTCATTGTTGCAGCAGTGTTAATTAGAAATGAATCAATTGTGGCAGGCAGGCAGTCGATACCTGATTTAATTATATTATCTTTAAAGAACAGAAGTAGTAGGTGTTGTGCAGGATTCTGTGAGAGCTCTGTGAGGGACAAACACCCAGAGTACTCACTCTGATTTTAAAGCAATGCTCAATAAACTAGTATTTAAGTGGCCAGTCTTCGCGAACGAAGATCTGGGAAAGGTGTT
>JAWWLV010000005.1:23173332-23215339 GCA_035041135.1 Platyrinchus mystaceus | reverse complement strand
CTAAAAAATCCATTGCGCAGGCTTGAAAGGTAAAAACACCTTTCCCAGATCTTCGTTCATGAAGACTGGCCACTTACTTGGAAAGTCTAAATACTGCTCTCAGCACTCATTATCCCAGTAAGCTCAAACTGAAGGTAAAAATAGTTTGTGGTAACAGAAGAGTAAACATTTATGATTTAGTTAGTAATCTAGTTTAAAGCCAAGAAATTTATATAGTGTTACATATATCCCTGTGTTGAAGTTCTGGGTGTTTAGTCACTAATTTTCCTCATTATTTCAGAAGGTCCTTTTTTAAGAATTTTATTCAAATTTATTTATTATTTTTGGCCACTTTTTACTGTAAGCCAATTAATACCATCTAAGATTGTCTTGTCATATGAGTCCGGATAATGAGTAATCATTGAGAATCTTAGTCTCCATAATCTTCATAAGGAATCCATAGTAGAAGGCAATGCTCTGTTTAGTACAAGCTCAACACAAGGAAATGGAATTGTTTGGGGATTTTTGCATCTGTAAAATATATCACAGATACCCAGCATGCCAATATAGAACAGAATAATTCAGTCACTCCATCCCACTAGCAGACAAATGTTTAACTTTCCCCAGAAAGCAGGGCTTGGGAAGACAAATGCCTTAATTCCAGACATCCACTTCCCCTCCTTGTTCTTCCCCCAGCTTTTGTTGCTGGGGAAATGGTGTGGAATATCCCTCTTGTTAGTCATCTGTCCCACCTCTGTCCTCTCCCAGTTTGTCATGCACCCCCAGCCTCCTTGCTGGTGGGGTAGTGAGAGAGCCAGAAAGGGTCTTGGCTCAGTGAAAGCCCCGGTCAGCAACAGCTGAAACATCCCTGGGCTTTGCTGTTTTGGTCACAAATCCAAGACCCAGATGCATACCTGCTACTGTGAGGAAAAGAGCTATCCCAGCCCAAACTGCTGTATGTATGAAAATGTGATTGAAATGACGGTTCTCAAAATTCACTATAAATATATGAAATTCTGTATATGTTCTAACTTGTATTCATGTTAATTTTAGAATGTATAGGCTTGGGGTTTTTTTTCAAAATTTGAAAATAAAAGCGATGAAATTTTGAGATGTTACTGTTTATTTTAATAAACTGTAATTTTTTTATTATTATCATTATTAGTATTATTTCCTTGAGGGTGTTCAAGAAGGGAAAGACTGATTATTATATGCATGCCAGTATTCTAAAACTATCAAAGGTTTTGGTTTTTTTCTTCACTTGTGAACTGATAAGGTGCTGATGATAGTAGATCTTATACTAAAAGTACTATATGGTAAGATGGTTTTGATCCCTCTCTCTCCATATATGTACACATATGTTTATAAATTATGATCCAAAGACATGAGAAAACAATCTTCTCTTGCATTACTCGAGGGTATGCCAACACAACTGTTACACATATTCTTTCACCAGTAGTGGTGTAGGCTGGATAGGCAGTAGCAGTTTTTAAATTATGCAAGTAGCTTATGAATCAGAGAGATGTTTTGTCAAATGACTCACTCCCTTAGATAATTAAGCTGGGACAGATCTTGGGTTTTCAAAGGTCTTAATGGATTTTGGAAACTTAAGGCCCTCAGGAAAAAAAGAGTTCATCAACTGCATATCAGCTTTTATCTATTTACGTCAA
The DNA here is from genome assembly GCA_035041135.1 of Platyrinchus mystaceus. NCBI lineage: Eukaryota > Metazoa > Chordata > Aves > Passeriformes > Tyrannidae > Platyrinchus > Platyrinchus mystaceus. The sequence continues at coordinate 23,213,690 of JAWWLV010000005.1, read as the reverse complement.
ATGCTGGAATGTAATAGAGTTTTCTACAGAGAGACCATGGAAACTGCTGAACTTCATTATAGTCATTTGAATGAGCAGTCCATGAACACTTGGTTGAGCTGATTTTGCAGAATGTTATGCTTCAAAATCTTTTATTAAATCCAGCTTTTCTTTGGAAAAAGAAGTCTGGTTGCATATTATTTTACAAACGAACTAATTTTCCAGCTGTTTGGATCTGTTGTGACAGAATACTTCATCTTCAAAGTGGCAAGAAACTTAGTGAAACACCCAGTTACTGAATTGTTTTCATCTGCTTTCCTTTGACCCCAGTCTCATCTTTGGTTACCCCAGGGGATCCGTGTTCACTGTCATTCAAGAATGAGCAGAAGTCGCTGGCAATGATATTTTGCACAGTAACTTCTTTTCAAAAACGAAACTCTTCAGTGTGTCATCAGTCATGCAAAAAGTCCCAGACACATGCAAATGAATGCAAAATCTCTTGCTAACTTTTGCTAGTAAACCAATTTCGGACAGTGTTCTCTGTGTGGGAATATGCCAGTCTGTGAAACACTGTAATGAACTGTTAGATTGAGTTATTCCATAAGGAATCCAGCAATGGGGGAAGTGATTCAGGATTTGGTAAATAATGTTGAGGTTTAATTACTTCCTTAGTATATGTCACTCAGTATTTCCAGATTGGTATTTATTTTTCTCTTTTAAACTCAGTCCATTAGATGTTTTTAATAGTATATGATATGGCTTGGAAATTAGATGGAATTTATAGGCTCTTGGTTAAAAGTTCTCCATGTCCTTCCTAGGAGTTAAAGGAAAAAAACCCCATACTGCTTGGATGTCTGGCTGTATCATCTACAGCTTAATTGCATGGAACTGACTGTGCTCCTTATTTATAAAATCTATTCCCAGATAGAAATAAGGTACAAGCTTATAGCGCTTCTCATGTAGTTTCCAAGGTTTCAGACTTAGTTTTCTTTTCTCCCCTTAAAAAAAAATATTGATATTTTACTTACATTGCTCTTATTTTTAGTGGCTTTTAAAAAACACTTCTGTGGATCTGAACTGTTGCTGCTCTTGAAATTGTGTCAGCCAGTCTTATCTGTCCAAAAACAATTTATGGGTTAATGGGAATATGTCTAATCAATGATAGACAATGTCTAATGTCTAGACCTTTAAAACAGAGTAGTGATTGTGTTTGGGGCTTTCTTTTTTGCTTGACACCACTAGTTCTCTTGCTTTCCGCTCCCCTTATAATAGTACATTTAGTGTGGGTAGTGATTTGGGTTTTGTTTTAGTAACTGCAGGGTCTATTCCTACTTCTTTTTCATGATGTCAATCATGTTTTCAAAAGTATTGATTTTACTGATGTATTTTTGCCTGAAAATATGGAGTCAGCATGCTTAATTGGTACCTAAAAAGGAGGCGCTGTGAGCACTTGTATTCTGTTGAATAATTACCTTCCTTTACTTTCAAGATGGCAACCTTTTCCATTGGATTCCTTTTTTCAGGGGACCTTCTGAAATCAGGCCAATGACAACAATTAAATCGCGAGTAACTGAAAAATGTGTCTGGTTATTCTGTGGTTTTCAAACTTACATCATCAACAATTCTTATATTTTTTTTTATATGCCCATAAATATGAAAGCATCTCTGTGCCTCTGTAGAGAATGGTTTTTCAATAGTCCTGAAATGACATGAAACACTTTTTGTAATTAAAGTAATAAATTGTCAGATGTGAAGAGCTTACTCAAGCAATGATAAAATAATAAGGTTTTTTCCCTCTAAATGAGCTATTGAAATGGTGATATTAGTAGAACTGGAAACATTTTATTCCCAACAGTGTTATGACTATTGACGAGTTGACATGCTGATGATGGCTTTGGTTTCGGGGGCGGATTGCTGATTTAACACTTGGTATATTGTTTTTACAGTAGTATTTTCCTTCAAACAACAGAAATGCCTTATCTGATTAAGAATTTTATTACTGTAGTTTATAAACTCATAAATAAATAATTATGCAAAATTGATGCTACAGTAATCCTTTATTAACATGATTTCAAAGGAAGATTTTCTGATATTAAATCAATCGGCTTCAGTAATATATGACAGAACAGCATTTTTTTATTGCCTTGCCATTTTAGTCCAGGCAACTGAAATCCATATGCTAGATGTGGATGAATTCTTTGTTTATTGACTCGTTTATTCATTTATTTTTCAAAACTGAACTTTGATTTTATTTCTATATATTCGGTCTGCGTTTTGAAAGAGTTGAACATCGTGAACTTAAAACGCAACCTTCAAACAAAATCGTGAGCTATGTATCTTCACACATCCTTCTGGACTTAGCAGAAAGGCATGTTTTGATTATGCCTATTTAGCTGAAAGATACTCTAAAGCCTGTTCCCTCCAGTGGCAGCTTTTCCCACTGAGCAGCTACTGACAGTGTATTTAGTGTCTGAAGTCATAAGAGCACACGAGGACATGTTTCACCTTTCCTGCCTTTGTTATACGGGTGAGCTCAGAACAGTTGTGGCCACATTCCAAAAGGTCAGCTTTTCCCCTCATTTTACTTTATCTCCTCTACAATACTGACAATGACCTTTCCCAAAAACAGAAATGCCATTTCTGGGATTACATTGTCATCGGAAACATGTCCAGATGAAATGGTAATTGTTATACTGGGATGTATCTCAGAATACAGTGTACCTAAAAAAATGGAGGAGTCATTGCTGTGTTGCTAAATTGGAGCCCATAATTAGTTTATTGGGGTACTCAGTAAGTAGCAGGGAACTTGGGATCACTGCCTTCATCACCTAAGTGTGGCGGGAACACTTTTGTACATGGGATAATTTGTTGGTGTTGCTCAGTGGTGTATTCAAAGTAATCCTTTTCTCCAGTATTGGGAAAAGTTCTGACCTGTTTCCCAACATGTGCCTGAGGATGGTGGAACCAAGTGTTGCTCAAAAAAATGGTTGGAATTTTTGTTACAACACTTCCTCCAGACATGCCAAGTCATTCACCTACTTCCCAAATGTACTAGAAGTTTAGAAGTTGGAGTCTTTCTTCCTAGAGCATGCTTAACCCTTAAAGCCTTGTCTTCCTTAAATAAGCTTCTAAACTACCTGTGGGTGAATATCACCCTGGGAGAACTGGAGAAAGAGAATAAATCACATTTATCTGTTTGTTTAGAGATTTCTAGTAGTGTGTTGACAAGAGGGAAGGTTATAAATTATGGTCATGTGGAGGAAGAATTGAGGTTTGGAGGAATAATTGTACCAGTTGTGAGCAAAAATACTTTGATCTCATCAAAAGTTGGTTTTCTGATCATAGGCTTTATGTGGTAAAGGTAGGAATGTACGTGTGCAAAAGTAAAACAGTCACACTAAAAGCATCTTTTCCTATGCCTAAATTTTTTTTTTTTATTGCATTTTATGTTGTCTTAAAAGGTTTTCTGTGAACCTGCTGCTTTCCAAAGCAGTGCTTTTCCAAGAAATCACCAGTGCTGGAGTCAAGTCATGGCCTCTGAACGGTTCTCACCTTCCTGCAAAATGCCAATCCTGAAGTTACGTCTAAGTGGGACAGATGAAGAGAACTAGAGGTGCTTCCTAAGCAGTGTTGCAGTAGGTAAGTTGCAGAAAGTCCAATTTTTTTAAAATGGTTGTAATATTTCCACCTCTCTTTCAAAAACTAAGTACTTTTTTCCCCAACAAGTTTTGCCATAAAAGTTTTAACGCTTAATTAAAAAATGTTTCTCACAATTCTTTTGGATGGAGAGTCAGAATTCCTTATGGAAACACTTGGGGTTGTGGGGGGGAGTGGGAAATCTGTCATAGGGAACCTATTCCTGGCAAAGATTTCTAAAACCCTGGCAAGTATTTTTCTATTTTAGAACACTTCATGTTAAAGAGGTTGAAGGTCTTAATGGTGTTGTCATTTTAAGTATTAAACTATCCTATAATCCTCAGCTGTCTCCTTTATGTACCTGTGCTTGCAAGAGGTTCCCCCCTTGGAGTTCTGCTGCTATTTATGGAAATGCATTAGGAATTAAAGTAGTGCATAGTGTCTAACTTTGAGCTCTCATAGCTAAATTTAGAAATTGAAATTATCTTTTTATTCTTTAAATTCTGTCATTTTCATGCTGAAAGTAATTATTTTCTTTAAAATGCCCTTATTTTATGGGCATATCATGGTTGTTTGTGAATCTGTAGAAATTCAAAGGAGAATGCTTTTATGTTGTTATGCAGAAAAGCCGCCAGAAAAATATCAAAGAGTGTAGTGTATTCACTCAACAGCAGAATTTTTCCCCTTACATCTGTAATTAGAACATGCTATCTAAGTGAAGCTATCTAAATCTGATTATCAATAGTATTTTCTACAGGTACAGTATGGTATTTTAACATTCTAACCCAGTGGATATAAATTTTAAGCTATTTTTCTGGATAAAATGTGTTTTCATTTTTTTGAAGTAATTTTTTTATGAGAAATGTGTGATAAAAATCTAAATTAAATCTATTGTTCATTAATTTTGGAGTGGTTTACAGCCCTGTCTTTCCCTTTTCCCTGTTTTAAGAACTAGATTTTTTTTAGACAAGCAGAGCCCACCTACTGAATATTTGTCTATATTTCTAAATACTGATGAATAAATTCATGAGTATACATTGTTACAGTAGGCTGAGAAGAATAAGTAATTTCTTGCTATTCTAAGGTTTCTGTTTCATTCCTTTTTATTTATCTATATTTTACAAAAAGAGAAACGGGAAGTTGGAAGTGTAATGTGGAAAGGTTGAAGGAATTTGGACTGATGATTGTTTTGTTCTGAAGTGTTGGACTCTGACTGAGTTTTGCAAGTGTTACAGGAGTTTCTCTTCCACCTTTAAATATATGGTTATCATATTTGATTATGTGTTAGACCTGCTTTATTGTGCTCTTATTGCACTCTAGAGAGATTTGATTTGTATTTTAAGATACTTAAAGGTACTTCAGAATATATTAAAAGAAGAAAGATGGTTTGGAAGGTATTGAATTAGCTGAAAATAATGTGGGTGGTAACTAAAGTAGTGTATTCAGTACACACATAAAACTAAATTAGAGCTCTGTGTATCCCATTTATCCAGAGCCAAATGTACTTGAAAATGATATTAGCAAAGAATCCAAGCCCCAACTATGCATGACATTTTTCAAGCTGCATTTCCACAGCACAGTTTCAGGTCAGCTCATTTCCTAAGCAGAGGAAGGCAGAATTTTCATGTCACTCTTTTTTTGTCCTTTCTGTTAGGAGTCATATTTACCCAACTGAAAGTGTATGTTTCCACATATGTACAGCCATACCAGAATATGCTTTTTCAGGATACTTAATGTGGCATAAAATGAATATGGTCTTTCTTTTGCTTTCAGTTACCCTTAAAAAGTGACAAGGTGATGTACAGCACAATCCCAAAGATATTTGTGTAGTTTGTCCTTCATTCGTGGTCTTTTACCAGGCATTTTGGTGTGATATGTGGTCTCACTTGAAATCCTCTGTAGTATTAGAATTCTTGGAGGATTTGCTTCAAGGATTTTTATGCCATTTCTAGGTCTTCAGTACCTTAAGGACTAATTAAAAACCTTTAGTTACCTAAAGATGGCCATGTGTATCTCTCTGAATTGTTAATCATGAACATCTGTGGGCAGGTTTTTAGGTAGATAATTTTAGTTGTTGAGTTCCATTTTTTTTAAGCACCATGAGGGTTTTAACAGTATGTTCTCCATGTTAATGCACTATTCTCCAAGCAAAAATAGAACATTCATGTTTGATTTATGTTTAAATAATGCCATTATCAAGAAGAATAATCAGATGGACATCGACAACTTCCTTAATTACTGTGCTTGACAGAAAGCCAATGCTGATTAGAATTACAAATTTGTTAAAAGAAATTATTACACTGCTTGTTACCAGCATAACATGCTTCAGTTGAAACAGTTTGAATAACTACAACATTGCCCTTTAAATTTTGTGCTTATAAGGACCTTTTAAGAGCTTGAGTTAAATAAGTATATTATCCTAAACCAGCATTTTTCTTACAGGGGCTCTTGTTATGTGTGTAAGAATTTTAAGTGGAGAAAATTCTATTTAAAAAAGCCATTTTATTTCTTTTATTAAGGAATTTGCTATTCTATTAACTATCTATTTCTAAATTAAAATGAAGTAGGAGTAGCACAGACTTAGAGCTATATCTATACTTCCCAGAATTGCCCCCTAAAACTTTGGTATTAAGTGCTTTAACAGCTCCTTCAAAATCTCTCCTAGCTAAATTCTATAATTGAGTGGAAAAGAAGATACCACTAATCTTTAGCATGGGTTCTCTGGGGAGCTGTTGGAAATGTTCATAAACTCTCCTTTAATGCTTCTAGTCTTAAAAGGAACTGAGAAAGGATGAGTGCTTGAAACTTCCTCCTCCCATCTGAACAGGACATCAGAAAATGCAACACTTGGCAAAAAAGTGTTCAACTTGCATATGTGCAGTCATGCTGATATCAGTGGGACGGCTTGAATATGTAAGTATTTGCAAAGTAGTCAAAAAGGGCTGATTCTTCAAGACATTTTAAAATGTGTGTGCTTGTGGACAAAGTAACAGTAAAGCAGAGGAATCCAGACTGGCTCATGCATCAATAAATGCTACTTTACTTTTTAAAACCTGATTAACGATAGGAACACAGTTCAGGTATGCTCACAGCAGTCAAAATTAGTTGCAGCTCTTGTTCTTACATCCAGATTTTGAATTTTTAATAGACAATCTGTCACATCCAAAAATTTGAGATACAGGTCCAGATACAATACTGCCATAAAGAGCTCCTGGAAAAGTGAGTGTTTTGTGTCTGGATGAGGATGTGATGGTGCCATTACATGCTTCCAGTACTCTCGTGGACAGTTCTCCTGGCAGTGTTTGAAATGGCTCTGGCCAACAGTAACATGTCCAGAAGCAGGCTGCAGTTTCCAGTCACAGCTGAGCTTTTTGCCTGTGCATGACCCTTTCTGGCTTTCTGTAGTGCGTGGTTCTTTGGGACAACATGTATATTCCATTTTCCTTTTTCTTATTTCCTCCATATCTCTGCTGCAGCACTCAATGCAGAGTGTCAGTGGCTCCAGGAAGGAGGAATGGAGTAGCTTTGTATCATGTCATCACCCTTCCAAGTAATAACAATGGTAGAGAGCTGACTTGTTCAGCATCACTGTGTATGTGACATACCCGGTGTCATTTTCTATTCATGATTGGATTATTGTTTTCCAATGTCTTTTTTATTTTTCTTTGAATTTAGAATTGTGGTTGTAATAAGCAGAACAGTAAAAGACAATGAGAGGGAAGAAACAAACCCAGAATAAACTACTGGAGAGTATTGCTTGATGAAAGGCTTCTGAAGAGATACAAAACAATTTTCATTATTCAGAGTAAAAGAAGCCATCTGTTTTATTTTCATAACCATTCCACTGGAAACAAGATTTTTGCTGATCTACTACTCTAGCAGAGAAATGAGAGCTCTGATGTAACCTGTAAGTTTCCTTATTTATTTGGTGAATAATTTGAAATAACTGTGTGTGTAACACACATGCTTTGCCTCTGACTGAGACAAGTGTGTTTTACAGGAGTCACGAAAACAAGCATTGAGCTGGTGATTCCTCCTATATAAGAACACAGGGCAACAAGGCAATTAATTTTCTTTGAAATTCAGTCAGTTACTTTAGGAATCTCTTGATGTTCCACAAGGATGATTTTTCAACTGGAAGTACTGATAATTTTTTTTCAGAAAAAAATTCCTGCAAAGAATTTAAATCTGTAGCTTAACTCTTCTAAAAATCTACTAAAGGGAACAATCAAGCAGCATTTGTAAGTAAAAATAACTCTGTACTTAGTATTACATTGCCAGCTCTTCACAGAATACTTGGGAAATAAATGATTCTGCTTCATCTTTCAGATCCTGATGCAGTTAAATTTAACATTATGCCTTTTTACTAATTTTTTCAATCTTTTTACAAAACAAGGGATACATTCTTCCCTCAGCTTCATAAGCTTCAGTGAAGCTTAAAATTGGTTCAGCTCCATTTATCTCAATAAAATTACACCTATTTACCTTAGCAGGCTTCAATGGGTATGGCTGAGATACACTTTTATCCAGGATAGATTAGTGCTTTCTGCATTTTTTGTCAGTAATATATTTAAAAGAAAAGAAATACATGACCAAGAATGGGATTTCAGTAATAAAAAGTAGTTAAACTATCTGCTTAACACAGTTTATTCTAGCATATGCACTCAAAGCAAATGGCGTTGGAGATGTTTGTCAGAAGCAATAATCAGTCATACAAGAACTTAATTACTTGTGGAGAAGGTGTTTTTCTTGTGAGCTGCACACTTAGCCCCACATTCTTTATTCATGCTTAAACTGAGCTGTTGCTTTGCATTGTGTCTTTGCTTATTTTAATAGGGGTTTCCTAAGTACACCTACTCTTATCATTAGATATGTGTCAAGGAACTCCACCTACAGTTGCTGTACTGGAGTCCAGTAGTGCTGCCTTTCCAACTTGCTTTTTTTCCCAGTTGCAAAATAACCCATCTGCATTCAGCAAATCATTAGTTCAAAACAGCTGTTGCAATGATAGAGTCAATTAGCTATTTTTCAAACCAGTAGAAATCACTCAAAGAAGGTTTATACTATAATGAGGATTTTATTTATTATGTCTCCACTGCTTCTGTTTTTTGAATGCAGCAAAATATTCAGGTCAGCGTTCTATCTTTAATTGGAGAATATTTGCTTATCATATTATAGAAAAGGAAACAGAAGTGTCTGTTCTGCACTTTGTAAATTGTCTGTTGAAAGAAAAATACCCAGAAAGAAATGGCTGGAAAGGACTTTTGGAATTTGTGAACTCTAAAAAACTTCTTGGAAAAATGAATTGAAATAATGACAAATGCCAGAAAGTTAGCAGGTTTTGTTTTTAATATTCTACTTCACCATATCTCCTCCTTCAAAACACACTGGTCAGTAGATAAGGTTTGTTGTGCTACATTTAAAAGTTAAAAAAAAATGAAAATGGACATTATTAGTGTCATACAGATTATATGGCTTATAGTTACTTACAGAAAATACTGCTGTGAGCTATTCTGCTAGTTTATATAATAGACTTTTCTTCAATAAATGGGTGTGCTGGAGAGAGAAGGCCTTGATGACAGAGATACCCCAAGCTCTGCTCGTGCAGCTCGTTTCCAGTAACAACCCGGTGTCCAGATGCACTGAAACACTTGATAGAACAGGGCCCTGGATGTGACTGTTAAGGGTGAAGGGGTGATAGGTGAGGTATTAATTGCTGTGTCAGTACAGTGGTAATCAGAGCAATGACCTGAAATGGCCACCATTCTGGGGGTAATTTTGGTGTAGATACACCTCTTTCGCTCGCTTGACTCATTCAGTCAGTCCTTGTTTTGACCTATCCTTTCATTAAATAATTTTTTATTGATGTCTGTATTTTGTAATTCACTTGTAAGTTTTACATATCTGCCACTGTGTTCTAATCTCTAAGCAAATTAATCTCCACTTGTTAAAAAAACCCCAAAAATCTTTTTATAACCCATTCAGTATCATTTGCAAGACTAATGCAAAAGAGGAATAAATAAGGAAACACACATGCACGAAATGTTTCACAGAAAATAATTTGTTTCTCCAATTCCAAGCCTGCAAAATCCTCTTTGACTTTGCAGCCAGTTTTCATGGGTTGCAGGCAAAACTTTTATGCAAAATATAAGTAGATTTTGGTTCTGTGCTTTACAATTTGTATTTGCTGGGAAAAACAGGGGAAGAGATTCATATGCTTCAGCTCCTTAACTGGAAAGAAGATTAGTTTCTTTTTCCAATAAAAAGGATTGAGAAGTAAAAACATTTGCTTCTGTTGGTCACAACGGGGGAAGAAGCAGTTAAGTCTGTTTGGAGGAAACACAGACAGAGACTGAGTCCTTTGGAGAGGGAAACAAATTTACCCAATACGGAGAAAGAGATTTTGGGGACCAAATGATATAATGCTGATCCTGCTCACTTATATATACAGATGTAGAAGAGAATCAGTATTTTTTTGCTTAAAAAAAAATAAAAAAGTATTTATTTAATTAAATGAGGAATTGCATTGATATATTCTCTTAGTATCAGGGTATAAAATAAAGTTAATTCTGTAATGCCTGTTCTGGTGGAAGGTTTGCTACTGTGGAAGCTACAAAAGATAGTCCCTGTTCTGGGTAGTTGATAAAAATCTCTCCTACAATCTGTGTATTTTCTTGTAACAATAGCTTTAATTATGTACATCTCTAGTTCTCTAATACCTATACATCACCTTGAACTAATGTAGACCTGCTTACAGTCTTTAATTGGTCAGAGTATGCTATTCCTCTTCACTTCTCTATTTACACTGATTTTTTGCAAAGATGTCAAGTGTTTTTACTCAAAATTCAGTAGTAATATAAGAAAATGCCACTGTACCTAACAAAAATGGTTATAACATAGACACAGTATTATCCTCATGGCTTTGTGGCTTCCAGAGCTCCTTTATTGGAAGCACACATATATATACTCCCTTTTTAGTGCAGGGCAACACAGGAATCTCTATCCATTGAGATAAACTATGGGATGTAAATCACATCTCACTGGAGCCTCTGGCTAGAGAGGAGAGAATTCATAAGTGGTATTACAGCAGTGGGTTTGTAATTATATTTTAGGAGATTGTTATTTTTTTATGAAATGGTGACATCTCTTTCAAAAAGTAAATAATCTCTCAGAAAAAAAGAATTATGCTGTTGAAAGTGGCATTTTCTGTCAAGATACTTAGAATAACTTCTAAGTGAAAATGTTTCCAACCAGCCATTAATAGTCATTAGAGTTAACAGGGGTGTCACGTTGTATCCCAGTACTTGAATTCAGGGGTGCACACCTTCTGTTGCTGACAGTAAGTTACAGGACAATTACATAATTGATATTCTGAAGGTCACCTTCAAGGAAGGTCACCTGCAAGGAGGAATGGAACTGTTTCTATGGTTCCAAAATAAATGGTAAGATTTGGCAGGAATTTACACTTATCTTGCTCAGTCTTATCTATAACATTTATTACCATAAATGCAGGCTATAATGACTTATGGTTATTGATGCTACAGATATGAAGATGTCAAGGAAATACTTGTGGTCCACATGGCATTACTTTATTTTAATAGTAAGCTGTAAACATCCCCAAGATGTTTACAATGACAAATAGGCACTTATCACTGTTCACTCACTGCATGCTCTTTCTTGAAAAGAATATTTCCAAGGATGACTGTTAAAGAGTAATTTATCACGTTTTACATTTACCTTGGAATAAATGGTGCAGCATATGGGAGTGTTGTAAAGGAATTATCAGTGGTAGATTTGATTTGAAATTTTTTTGGGTGAGTTTATTTTCAGCTCGTGGACATAATTCACTTCCAAAGAGCACATTTTTCTTATTAGCATAAGAAAAAACACTGGTGCTTATTTGACAATTCTATTGCCAGCATCTTCTTGCAGAAGCTAAAACTTCTGAAATCACAGTAACTAAAGGTACAGCAAATCTGTGTGTAATTCCTTCAGATTTCCACAAATCAACTTGATATAATGTGGGTCCTAAAAAAAGGTATGAACTAACCATAAAGAAATCATTGGAAAGACTTCAGTGACAGACTGAATTTGGCCCAACCAGCAGCTATATTAGCACTTTCTTTTACTAACTATGGCTATTTTTGGAACAAACCCACTCTCAATCTTTGTCATAACTCTAGGCAATTTTATTGACTAGATTTGTTATTATTTTTTCCTGTAGAAAGACTGTTTGTAAACACTTATTAAATGTAGGTAGCACAAAACTGTAGATGTGGAAACATTCCTGCTCACAGTGGAAACTTAGCCAAATTTAAGGCAGAATAATATTACAGCAACAATACTTAAGGATATTAAGGATGCCATTAAAAAGAACAAGGCAGCACCAGATAATTCAAATTTAGGGAAAGAGAACAGGGCCCTGGGCTTCATGCCATTTTCTTCCACCCTTCACATAGTTACTATCTTTATTATCAAAGCATACTGTGGTTCATCTGAGGGCAGTACAGAACTAGAAGCTTTGTTTCCCAATTATTCTTTTAATGTAAAAAAGTTTTTATGTAAGAAAAAATACTTTTATATGCAAAAGGAGAGCATTACAGTGGTTTTCTGTGGGACACATTTTAAAAAGTTCTTTTGTATCTTGGGCAAATCATTTCACTTGTTCAGTCATCATTTATATTTTCAAATTTTTACAAGCCTGATCTGTTATGAAGGCAACCTAAGGCAGGGAATTTTTCCCACTTTATGCTTGCATAGTAGATGATGCAATACAATATCCTGTGGCTTTTGGCCATGAGTATGACTGAAATGCAATTCAAATTGTAATAAAAAAACCCACTTAAGTTGGATGCAGTTCTGCATGTGGTATGAATTGCTTACAGTCAGTGGAAATAGCCTGGAAAATAAATATGTGCTCACCAATGACAAAGTATTATCAACTTTCTAAAATCTGATCAGTTAAATAGAAAAAATTAATTCAGGTTTCGTTTTTCTCTGTGAGTCACCTAAGTAGTATTTTATATTCATAGTAAGTTTTTCTTTAACCTGTTGTTAAATGAATGTCACCTGCAGAGAGAGAAGTTCCCCCTGTGCTTCCTTTCTTGCAGTAATTCCAGGCATTGAGTTGTAAAAGCAGCAAACTAGAGTTTGTGAGGGCAGGATGAGCTTTAGGGGGAGTTTCCTAATTGGGTGTTTCACTTTTCCTCGTTATTTTTTGCCTCCTTCTTCTGTCTTTAGTGGAATAGTTTTAAAAGAATTTAATGAAAGTAGTACTGCAATCCAATAAAGAACTAATTTTTAATTATTTTTAAAAATCACCAAACAAAGAAGGCATCATTAAATGTAAGAGGTTTGAAAGTGATGCAATAGTGACAATTGTCAAGTTTAATTTTATTTGTCCTTCCCGTCCTTAGTGTGCCCAAGAAGAAAACCATTTAACTTTAAAGGCCTCCTTCAGGCACCCATCCCAGGACACAGACATAGTTCATCTTCATGACCTGGTAACTCAGTAATTTACACCTGGAGATGGATCCTTGTTACAATGGGATCAAAGCCCTAGGTGCTGTCTCGTATGCAGGCTGTATAAAATAGCAGTTGATACACGATTTCAGGGCAAAGAAGTAAAGTATTGGGTTGTGTAATGTATTGTAAGAGCTGAACAAGATGAAGAACCGCTGATTAAATATTAGACATTTTCAGAATGTGTGCTTATCCAAGGCTTTCTGTGGAAGTTTTCAAATCACAGTGTGCAGGAACTGCAGGTGAGAGGTGTGTATGGAGAGACCTCCTGCTGCATAGTGACGGATGGAGAAATCCTGGGGCAACTCTGACTTCCTGCACTAAAAACACTATCCTGTGCTTTTATGTAAACTGTAGTCATTTTCTGACACTGTGGAAAGTATAAACTGAGTATTCTACTAAGCTTAATAATTTTCATCATTATTCCAGTAATTTTTAATTAAAAGCTTCTTTGGAGTGTTTGACAACGTTGACCTGTTACAGAAGTTCTTGTGCATATGTGACATTTGCTTTTTTTTTTTTTTTTTTTTTTTTTTAGTTTACACTATTTCACATTTCATTTTCCCTCTACATTCTCCTTTTCTTTACTGACCCTAAGACCTTGTCTGCTTGCTTTGAGATAAATCTCTCTTACCTGGATACTCCTGGTTATGAATTGTTGCATATTAAATCTCAGCAGTGTATTTACAAGATGAAATTACTTAGCATGCACCTGGGGTGGATAAAAGACAAATTGAAAGCTGTAATAGTGGTAGCTTTCCTGTTCTCAAGTTTAATCACATTGCTTCCTGAATCTTAAAAATACAGGGGTATCTTCTCAAAAGCTTCACGGATTAAAGAAAGTTAGGATAAATCAGAAAAGAGTGGGTGGATTATGTACATTTCATAGGCCCTGTCTTATAGTGCCTTAGCTTTCTTTTTCTCTGGAAATAAAATAAGTTTTTTTCTTTTTACAGAAGAATTTAAATTAAAGTTGAACTGAAAAATTCCATTCAACTTTGAAGGTGGTATGAGTGATTTTGTAGGGAAAAGAAAAATACCATTACAGAAAGGATAAACCATAATTTTATTACTGTAGTACAAAGCTAATACATTGAAGTTTTTATCCATACCACCCTCTGGCTATTTTTATATTTCTTCTCACAATATATATTTTGGCTGTGTCTTCTTTATGTATTAAGAGCTGTTGATATATCAATGTGACATTAGGTTTTGAGTTTTCGGTCTATGTTTAGTTTTGGAGATGAAGTTGTACACTATCATTTGAATATAAGGTGAATTTGATGTCTTTACGTTTGATCAACTCCTCTTTTGCCCTTATCTCTTTTTTCTCCACAGTGTCTTTGAAGCATTTGATTTTTTTACCTCACCAAAATTGCCTTTTTGTGCTTTAATGTCGCTGGGTACTGATCAGTGGGGCATTGTGTGGTTTTTGTCTCTATCTGTATATCAGGAGCAGTTATGCAGTTCTCTAAATGCCTGTGCAGTTGTCATTACCCAACTTGCCAAAAGAGAGAGCAAGAACATCTAATTGTTTTTCTGATTTTCTTGTCTGTCCTATGTAAATATGGACATTTTCATTAAAGGAATAATTTACTGGGTGCTCTTTAAAGTAGAACAATGACGGGGCTTGTAAGAACCAACCTTTTGGTTGGGTTTTCATTAATAAACCTCAAATTCTAATTTTTCACTCAGTCCTTTGGGTGCAAGGATTTACTTGGGCATTACTGAAGGAAAGTAACACAGCAGACATTAAATAAAGGCAGGTGTTCCTACTCTAGATCAAGATGCCTATATATAGTCTCACACGTGCATTTGATAAATAGAAATTAAGATAACTAATAAATGCATAGACTCTGATTAGAATGACAGCAGAGAAAATCAACTGTAATAGGTATTGAGACTTAAAGCTGTCAGTTAGCTGTGTAATAATTTTCTGTGTGTTATTTGAATATATTAATTTCTGGATTTCTGCTACTGGGGGACTGCACTCTTCCTACTGTGTACCTGAATTATAGATTTAGTGTTATTCTGGAATTGTGCCACTACTGTAGGCTAATCTAAAAGTAACAGTGTTACAGGGAATGGCTATTTTTCCATGACTAGCATGTAAGTTATAAATGGTCAGCTTTCAGATGTGTTTAATTGCTCTTCTAAATATGTCTTGGACAAGAATTTAGCTTATAAAATATAGCATTGATAAATACTGCATGATTTCAGAGCAATAGAGATAAATCCAGCAGTCTGGCATATTTTGTATTAAGGTCTCTGAAATCCACTCAGGTCTTATTTTTTCTCCTATTTCACGGAGAAACCTCCTCTCCACACCATATCCATACTCCTTGTGAATTCAAGAATTCCATGTATTGATTTATTTTAATGGAGAACAGCTCGGCCTTGTGCTTAACTCTTAATACATATAACAGTGGAAAGTAAGGAGATAATCTTAGTTGTACTGACTTGAATTTATCATAGCCTGAGGGCTTGAACTCAAGCTGTGGTTTGGGAAGTGTGTGATAACCAGGTTAAGCCATGATATATGGTCCCAGGGAGATGAGCAGGGACTGATGCCGCAGTCAGATCATCTGTCATCAACTGCGACAGCATCGCCCTCAGTTTCTCAAGGTAGATTCAATTTATTGTACAAGTTCCTATTTATATGGCCTGTGTCTATGGTTACTATGGATTAACTTAAAATCTGTGTGGAACAGATAGAATTTAGGGCAGTTTTATGTGTGATCTTCTAATCATATGTGTATTATTTAATTTATTTTAACAACTTGTTATGCAAAGTAAAGTCAGGTTTAAACAAAGTGTGTGACGTGTGTTTTTCTGGTTTGGCTAACTTATCTAAAATTAATTACATTAATTAGAGAGACAAAAGTTATGATTCATGCACTTCTTAATTTTACGTGACATGACAAATCTATTGTGCACCCAGGATCCACTGCTAACAATGAGGGTGAACTGCTGAGAATTCTTGAAAGCTGCTTGTGTATCTGTCTGAAATGATTGTGAACCTGCTCTCAAGCAGCTGTTACATTCCAAGAATATCCAGGGTATACACTGGTTTAATATTTAGTTTATGACGATAATGCAGAAATTTATGTCCTACTATGTCTATTTAAGAGATTCTCTGTGATTTTTCTTAAGAAATACTACAATTTGAAAAAAAAATTGTTCATGGCCAAGGAAAATGAAGGCAGCCAAACTGAAGACAACCAAAGAGGCCAGGTTAGATGGGGCCTGATTTAGTGAGTGGCATCTCTGCCCATGGCAGGGAGGTTGGAATGAGATGATCTTAAAGGTCCCTTCTGACCCAAACCATTCTATGATTCTGTGAGAACAGATGGTTTCTGCAGTTGCCATTCCACACAAAACGCCCTTGAAATATAGTTTGGTCAAAGAATCAAAGGCAAAATACAAATCTTGAACAGATAAATCATTGAAATTAATGGATTCATTAAGTAATTTTTGGGAAGAAAACAAATTTCATAAAAAGCATGATGTCTTACCTAGATTCAGTTCAATGCATCAGGATTATGGAGAGCCATCTTCCTGAGTTTCTGAGGTTTAATTACTTAATCATGCAGTTAATACAAATCTTTGTGTTGTTAAACACAACTGTTGGGTTTTGAGTGTATTCAAGACCTTGCTATTCTTTGTTTATTTTAAAAAGTTGTTCAGACACAAACAGATGTAATGACATAAGTATGTCTAAAGAATCTGTAACACTATTTACTCTACCAACCTATTGCAGAGATGCACCTTACTGTTAATGAGGGTGATTTATCTGCTCAGAAACATACTGCATGGATAGTACTTTGCAACATGGGTTACTATAGTAACACTTCTCTAGTTTTACACTCATATCCCAGTATATCTTATTTTTCAAATGCTTTTTGTGAACATTTTTAAATTAGCTTATCGCTTGAAAACATTTGTGAAGGACTTTTTTACCTCAATATTTTTTAATATGGTTGTTATGGCAACAGTATATTTCTCCTGATATTTTACCTATGAAAAGACAGTGGGTGTATCTCAAGCAAATGAGAGAAAAAATTCATTTACTTTTGTTTCTACACACATGGCACTCTGTAACAGCAAACATCAGTGAGTTGAGCATGAAGTATAGAAAGGGCTGTGCTTCCCTCCTCTTAGAGTTTACACTGACACATGCAAAACCTGGATTGATAAGATTGATTGATGTACATGATGCTGTTGCAGGCTTTGTGGTGAGATAATTAGCTGCTAAGAGTTACTCCCTGACAAAAGCTTGAGGACCTTGGGAAGTGTGAACCTAATGAGGTTCAACAAGTCCAAGTGCAAGGTGCTGCACTTGGGTTGTGACATGGACCTGATAGAGAGTGTCCAGAGGAGGCCACAAAGATGCTCAGAGGATATGAACACAGACAGAGAGCTGGAGTTCAGCCTGGAGAAGAGGTGTCTCCAGGGAGACCTCACTGAGGTTTTACAGAGCTTAAATGGGGGCTTAAAAATAGGAAGAGTGACTTTTTACACAGGCAGATAGTGATAGGACAAGGGGAATGGTTTTAAACTAAAAGAGGGGAGAAAACAGAGTAGATGTTAGGAGAAAATTCGTTCCTGTGAGGATGGTGAGGCACTAGCAAAGGTTCCCCAAAGTAGTTGTGGATGCCCCTTTCCTGGATGTGTCATGGACCAGGAGCTTGGAACTTGGGGTCCCTTCCAACCCAAGCCATTCTATGATTCTATGAAAACAGTGTAATGAAGAGCAAGGTGTATTGCAAAGAGTATAGTTGAAGTATACTAGCAGAGGGTGCAAGGAGCAGCACTGAAATGAGAATGAAGCAGCACTGTGCTGGCTGACAGGCTTACTGGTTTGGTGGGCACTCTGGAAAGCTGTGGCTGGAACCAGTCTGCTTACAGGAGTTTTCCCATCCAGCTCTATAAAGTCGACAAGTAAATAGTGCAAGAAGTATTGTTATTGCTGGTGGACAAGTCCTCTTTATTTTGATTCTTGCTTGGTAGGAAGAAGATCTTAAATGGAGGACTATGAGGTGCCAGAATCTCCTAGTCTCTAGCATTGGTCTCTAGCACCCTGCAAATGTTCATATCAAGAATCCTTTTAGGAGGAAAATGAGAGCAATTACTTTGTCAAAGCAAATTCTGAAATCCTTGCTGCATCATTTCTGTTTACCAAGAAACAATATGTATATGCACAATCCTACACTCAGGTGATTAAAACATGATTAGATCATGGGATTAAAATGAATAATTTGTATTTGAGAAACAAAGAGAGACTACATGAATACAAATCTTTTCCCCTCATATCCACATAATTATAGAACTGTGTGTGCTGTTATGGAAATTTAGCTTATACTCTTTAGATAAGAGATGTTTCAAATAATTTCATAACTGATGTTTATGTTAGTCAACTGCAAATGCATATTTCAAATTAAAGTTGCCACTACAATAAAGGTATCAATCAGGGAGCTTTCATGTTTTAAAAAACAGTGTTACAGCCTAGAGCTGTATGAGACATCATTTAGGTTACTTGTTTTGAGTAATGACTAGGCATTTTCTATGTTTATCAGAAGGTGCATACTCTTTAATCAAAATGAGCAGAAGAGCAATATTAAGAACAACCTACTATTTCTTGGACTGAGAAGTAAAATAAAATGTTGCAGTACTTGTTTCAAATGTGTATCAGGGTATTACAAGTTAAGCTTTTGGATTCCTTACTCTGAGAACTAATCATTACTAGTTAATTAAATTTGTGGTCTGACAAAGCCCTCTCTCCTCCATCAAACGGTCTCTAAACAAACACTGACGTTCAGCTAAAATTTAGCTTCTTATACCAGTAAGTGGAACAAGAGTCTATTCCCTGTATCTCTGCTGAGCAAAGTGGTGACTGAAACTTGCTATAATTCAAGTTTTATAAGACTGTACAAAAAATATTTTCATTAAAAGGAAGCATACAGCCAAGAGAGAAAATTTTATATACAACTAAAAAGGTATCTAGGAAGTAGAAGCAGTAACAGAGTTGTGTGTAACATACGGCAAAACTGGGGTAGTAAAAGTTGTTTACTACAAAACTGTTACTGGTTTGTGTTGTGGGTTTTGGTTTGCTTTTTTTTTTTTTTTTGACTGTGAATTAAGTATTTGCCTCTTTGGAAAATAAATTCAAAATTGAGTAACACAGAAAGTATAATAATTCAGATCATGGACTGATCTAGAGTTAGTAGGAATTCATGCAGTGCAGTGATGTCACCCAAGGAGCAGCCCTGTCAATTTTTGTTAACTGCATAAACCTGCAGGTATTCCTGAAAACATTCCTTTGGGTCTTCAGTAGTGAGTCATTTTGTGTAAACCTTCCCCCAGGTTGGATGATCTGAAGGTAAATGCTCAAGTATTGGAATTATTTTTTTGTAAATGGATTAGCACTGCTTTTAAAGAAACTATGTGCTCTAAGATACAGTTCATGAACTTTTGAGAAAATGTTCCTTTTTCTGATAATGAGGGTTATACTTTGAAAATCTGCCTGTGCCATGTACAATAGGGAGATTTTAAAGAAGGTGTGAAGCATCTTGGGCTCACTTCTGCGTGATACTTGCTTATCAGTAAAACAGTACCTTTAATCACATTCCTCCATCAGGAAAAAGCTGTGCTTGCCTCTAGGATCAAGCACGAGGATCTTGGAGAGATTCCTGTGTTAATTTTAGTGGAATTGTGTTTGAGGGTGTGTTATCAGAATGCTCACCTCTATCTCTGCTCAGATTTTACAGTAAACAGCAAAGTGAACAAACACCTCCATTGTACCCATTTCTTTGCAAGTTGAAGCTTCTGCTTTATTTGGAAAGAATAATGAGCAGTGGAAAAATTGCTTTCATTATTTTCTGATTTTGCTGAGCAAATAGGCTTTGTAGTTTCAGGGAGTTTGGGGTTTGCTGTTTATTTTGTTTTTGTTTTTTTTTCCCCTCCTTTGTATTCTAACACTTCTGTTGAACTGGGATCACTGAGGAACCCAGGCTGCAGAACAGTCCCTGCTATTCAATGTCTATGAGGGAGAATCAAGAGGTCACTTGTAGATCATTCTGGAATCCCCATCTCTTCCAAACTCAAACCACTCATCCTGTTCCTTGCAGGAAGAGTACAAAATAGTGAGTTTTACCATGAACTGCTTTTATGTCTGAACTAGAGGATGTAACTTTGGTTTGTCTGAAATATTTCCTGGATATTGACTGCTGTGTAAAAAAAAAAGCCTGTTAGTCTACTTGATTACAGTTGGCTTTTTAAACCAGGTTTATAACCCATGTTGAACATTTCTCTCATGAGCAAGGGCCAGTTAAATCAGTATATCTGTATAAGCTGTGTCAAATCCCAGCATATGAGTGAGCAGACAAATGCTTGATATTTTGATCGAGAGAACTGCTAAAAATATTATTCCATCATGTGTGACTTTCATTATATTGCAGTAAACATCTGACTTCTAATCAAGTGTGATATAACATATATTCACTTGTCATATTCTGAGGGGGGAAAAAAATCACTTTTTCGTAGGGAAAATGTAAATGTTTAAAGTGCAGCACAATAAGCATTTTATGGCAAACCTTTTTCACGGGGATTTGTCTTACCAAATATTTAATTAAACTGAGGTGAAATAGTGTTATTCAAGTGAACCGGGTTTGTTAGAATAATTAAACTGCTTCAAAAAGATTTCTCTGCACTTTCTTTCTACATCAACTACAGATTTATTTAGAAACCCTTCAGACAAGAGTGGGTTCAGTTTCTAAAGGTCACTAATAAACATTGGGCTATGTACCCTACCCTAGAAGCTGGAAAAAGTAATTTAAAGTGTGTAAGTGCTCAATGAATGACAATTACTGACAACGTTTTGTTTAAAGGAAAGAGAAGATAAATAGAATAACACAGGAAAACTAACTCTGCTTTCCTAAATACAAACAATGTCAAGTCTTCTTTGACTACATTTTGAGAGGCTGCTAACGTTTCATTTAAAGATCAGCCCCTTCCAGCTCCAGGTTGTACCACTGGGCAGCGAGACCTCCCGTAAGCCGAGGCTGACTGGGGTGGGATCTGCTGTCAATCAGCAGCTGTTCCTGTTTCTGTCCTTTAGCAGCACTACACAAACCCCTACTGTCCAAAGGAGGTTCTTATAAAGTCTCTTCTCTAAGGTTTCATCACTGAGTATCCCACAATCACATTCATGTAACATACAACCTTACTGGTTATTTCCAAAGACAGCACTCTAAAAATGTCTCTGCATATCAGAATACTGAGATGGGAGATGCCTTTGGGCTTTAGGTAAACTTAAACATTAAACACATGTACAACAGAAAAACTGCATTGCCTTTAACTGACTATGAAAAAACCAAAAATCTGTTGTGGTTTGCTCTGGTTCCTGCCCAAAATGTCTGTGCCACTGACAGCCTGATCACCAACTACACATACCCCTAAGCTGCCCTGCCTGTCTGATCATGAGCTCATGTGAGCATATATTTTTTAAATCACCCACTGATCTGTCTGACATCTGGAGGGGGGTTACAACTGCCTCTTACAAGAGAGTCTGCAATTAGGTTGGATTAAATTTAGTGTGAAGGTGCACTCCTGATCTGTGTATTTGGTCTCAACAAGTAGAATAATTTGCTTGATGAGGCAATAAATAAGATTTCCATGTCCTGATCTGTAGGTAAAACTTATGGTCATTATTCAGGTTTTGCATTAGGTGCAAGTTTAATCAAATTTGGGTGCATACGGCTTGTTGGAGATAAATACAAAAGCTTCCTAGGGAACTAGATACTGTCAAATTGTCACAACACTGACTTTTGCTGTGAAAATACGTATTGAGAGATGAGGAAAAATATTTCATGTATGAAAAACTTAGCTCTGTGCAGAACTGATGTGAAGTACCAGCTGGTAGGGCTGCGAAGGCAAGCAAAGAAGAAAAAGCACATTTTAAAGTGTTGTGTTTGGTTATCTGGAATCAGTGTGGTTCATTCTATCGCTCCTTTACTTTTTAAAAAAGTTAACACTTCTGCTGCTTTGGCAGATGGAGTTGGTGAAAATACAGCTGCATCCATGTTAGTGCTTATGACTGTACTGCATCTAGTTTTATCAGTAATTATTTCCCTAGAAAGCCATGTATTGGTCATGTGTGAGAGAAACTATTACATAAATCTTGAAAATATTTTGTTTATTAAAAAAATATTCATATACAGGATTTGCAACTAGAAAAAAAGAGCCAAACTCTGAAGAGCATGGAAAATTCTGGACACAGCACTTACTGGAAGTTTAAGAGAGAACAGACGCACATCCAAAAAGCACAGGCCCTTGTCTGCCTGCAGGAGTGGTCCTTCTTCAAATTAGTATGGAAGGCCTGAATGAACATATTTTTGGTACTTTTGTTTATGGTCAGAAGAGAAAATAATACAGGTTCTGCTATAAGAAGTGTGAGTCAGAAGTGGACAGGCATTGCAGGAGGGTAAATTCAGTGCAGTGGTAAAATATGCTGGTTTTCCCTTTATCCGTTTTTCTGGTTTTTTTTTCTTCCTGCTCAAGTTTGTTGCCTTACTGTGAACAAGCTTGTTGCTACAGCAGGGAAGAGAGCAGCGAGGCAGTTCTGGAGTTGCTTCACCATCTGTTTCTCAGCTCGTTGTTCAAAACCCCTGATCAGAAACTCCTAAATCCTGTTGTCTTCTGTCACAGGTGAGGATGTCGAGGCCTTTCCTATTATGCCAGTATTGCTTTACTTCTAATATGCTTGCCATTTTTGTCAGTGAATTATTTTTCAGTAGAAACAGAAATTCATCAGCTAAAGCTGCATAAGAAAGAACAAGGGTTGCTTGAAATCTTAGTAAAAATCAAGTTCATGTGTATTTGTTCTAAATTTCTACTAAAGTCAGCAGTGTCATGTTCTATGTTTAATGAAGAAAAGGGCTTGGACCTGTTAAATACATTATTTGTATTTAACCTTTTTGATCAGTCTCAAAAAAATCATGTGTGACTTGCTGACAAATAAAAATTGTAAAAATTTTTCTTTTAATATGATGTATCCATTTTGGCTTTACATATTGAGACATTTCTTTAGGAGTTCTTTATTGCTTTCAGGCTTTTCCTTTCCACATCTTGGAATAATCCTTTGCATGCAATGGAAAATGGAAGTCAAATTATTGTTTGGTCTAAGGAAAAAATACACCTGGTAAAATCATGATATTCTCATTTAGCACTAGTTCAATACAGAAAATCAGAATTTGCCAATAATTTCCAGCACACAGTTCATTTCTATTTCAATTCAAATTAAGATACGATGTGTTCAGCTTCCATGGCTTGTTCTACATCCTTTTCTAACAACTGTGCTTGTGCTGTGCTATGTAAACTTAAAGCTTCTGCTGGAGATCTTTTAGAAGTATTTGCTGTGTTGTACAACACTGTCCATAAGGGAATGTGTAAGCACAGGGGGCTGATGGTGCAGCTCAACACATGAAGAAGATGGAAGTAAACAAAATCCTGCTAGAAAGGAATCCATTGTTGGATAGTCTGAGGCAGAATTGAAATGTTCAAAGGCACAGGTGATGGGAACCTATAGAGACTCTTTTCCAGTTCCTGCTGATTAGATATGGTATGATTTTTATGGAAAAAGAAAAGTGAGAATCAGTAGCAGAGTTCTGATGTCATTGTAATACTGATTATCAAAACATGGCAAGGATGGTATCAGGTGCTTTAAAAGGCATCCTTTTGTGCACAATAATCACAATTAAAAACCAGATATGTTCTTTTTTCAGCAAGGAGATCTCGACTTACAAACCTGCATTGCATAGGGAATGATGAAATGTGGGAGGTACATCTGTTCTGCCAGGCTTTGTTTTCTCTTGAGCCTGTTTAAGTTATGTTTATTGTATTCTTACTCTGTGGCTTGAGAACCAAGGCATAAACTGAGGTGACTGTATTATCCTTCAAAGTGCTGTGAAAGGAGATGTCAAATAAATTCAGGTGTCATTGGCAGAGCAGGAGATATTAGAGATGAAAAGCTGGCACCTTCTGTACAATGCTGAATTCCATGGAAATAATCAGTTTCCCTGATAAAGTTTATAAGCAAGAAAGGAAATTAAAGACAAATCTATTCAGTGTGATGGGCCTGTCTTAAAATTACAGGTTCTGCATAAGTTGAGAGGAGATATTTAGCAAAGTAAAGTAGTAAACAAGTACCACAGAAGCCTAAAGGCTATTGAGGGTGTACCCCTTCAATTTTGGGGTGAAAGAGAGTGAGAAGAATCTCTGGCATACAGACAAAATGCTTGATCCTTTTATATATGTTGCCTTGTACTATTTCATTCTGTTCTACTCTGGTGTTAGGTTGTCTGCTTTGCTGTTATTAGAATATACCAGTTATTTCATTAACTGACCTTCTTAAATGCCTGAAGACATCCTGTGTCACTTAATGAAGTCAAACATGGCAAACCTCTCTTCTAGCTGGATAAAACCAGTGTAGGTAAGAAAAATATTTGCATATTATAATTGTTGGAGAACATTAGAACAAAGCCTTTGAAAAGAACACACACTACTGGTTATTATTCTGGAGGTCTGAATTGCAGCTCTGAAGCTGAAGGACTATGTAGCCTTATGAAAAGTGAGGAAAA
The DNA here is from genome assembly GCA_035041135.1 of Platyrinchus mystaceus. Taxonomy (NCBI): domain Eukaryota; kingdom Metazoa; phylum Chordata; class Aves; order Passeriformes; family Tyrannidae; genus Platyrinchus; species Platyrinchus mystaceus. Next base: position 23,188,917 of record JAWWLV010000005.1, on the reverse strand, counting down.
AATAAATGTGATTGGTTTTATAGTCTCGTGCATATATAACATTCAGATTTGTTTAATACTAATACTTTTCAACTGCCATTTGTGGATTTAGTTGACTGAGTTCTATGAATATTAGTGGATCATGCACTTAAATCTACTTAAAAATCTAAGCTTTTATTTACTATCCAGGTATATAAAGTCCAAAAAGAACACCAAGGTCACATCCAGATTGGGTTGTTTTCAGCCTTTCATCGTTACAAGGCTGTTCAAATAAAATTTCCTGTGGTTTATCTAAGAAGAAGTTAATTGACATCCTTGCATTCTTAACATGGGGTGTATGCATAATAGCAGAACAGAAGCAGGGAGCACACACATCTTCCTGACCATGTGCTCACTGTAGAGGAACTCTAAAGAGATTTTTTTTTTCTACTATTGGTGAATTTTAATCATGTTCTGTAAGAGCAGAAACAAGCATATAGAATTAGGAGAAATCCCTAGAGCATACAGAAAACTATTTGAGGACTAACTAGTTTATCTACCTTGCATATTGGCTTTCTGTATACAGAGTTTTCAGGAACTGATACAGTAAAGGTAATACTTACATAGAGGAGATTGTGTGTAAAAGAATAACTGTATCAGAAAAGGGAACAAGAAATGTGTACACATAGAATTGCAAAACATCATCACCACAATAGAGAGTGTTCTCACCACAGTTTAATTAACACAGGAAGGAATCCTTGGGAAGGCAGATGAATATATCACTTTTGATATTGATATTTCTTCCTTATGGTCACAATAATGATTAAAAGAATAAAAATGCAGCAATACACTAATGGGCTTCAAAACAGAATATAATGGAACAGGAAGTTAGAAAATTGCATTGTATTATATTGAATTATTTAATTTTCTCCATTTCTTCCGTTTGGCTCAGTTGAAAAGGAGCTAGATTTTACTAACTCTGAATAACTGGAGTCAATCTTCACTTCTTGCCCAAGGTTCCTTAGTTAATTCACTTGGGTAAATTCACCCCAATAAAAAGAATACAAAACATTTATTGCTCATTAAATCTGAAGCCTTGAATTGGTCAGGCAGTCGGACGAGATGGTTTTTGTAGGTCCCTTCCAAATGAACTATTCTGTTCCCTCTCTCTTTGAAGGCCAATAATGATGTAGGTGTTGAACATGGACCCTGCTAAGACAAAGATAAGGTACTGACAGCTCTTCTCATTATTAGTCTTTAAGGATTTTTCCTGGGACAAATTCCTCTTGCTTGTTGAGGTAACTACATCCAACAGAGCTGTTGGATAACATATAGGAATAATGTTTTCCTCCATTTAGCCTTCTCTGACTTCTTGCCTTTGCATACAGGAGAGGTATCATAAAAAAAAAAATCTTGTAGCAAATTTCATGTTTAGCTTAGAATTGTTATTATACAATGTATATAAAAATTACCATAACAGTTAATTATGGCAGAACCAGCTTAGTTGTCCTGAGCTTTCTCATAGCGAAGTTACATTGGGAGCTACATTTCCACAAAAGAGGATAATGTCTGTGTCCGAGTTTTTACAGCCTTACTGCTGCTCTACACCAGTGCCTCGCAGATCAAAGTGAATCTCATTGTTCAGATTTGCACTTTTCTTCCAATAAATTTGTACAATACATTTGCTTCTCTTCCCATTATTGAATTGGTGAGCATTTCTTAAATCTGTGTCAGGTAACCTCTTAATTCAGTTTTCACTGCCAGCTACTCACTGACAAAGTGGTTCATTTCCATTTGCATTATTGTTTCCTATATCTTTTCTGCCTTGTCCCCTTATTGTTGGCTGCTTATCTGCTGTGACCGAATCTTGTATCACTTCTCAGCAATCCTCAGTTCTCTCCCAGGCTCTCCATTCTTCAAGGAAGTTTAGAGCAATAGTGAATAGAATGATGCCACCTTAGGTCATGCTCTGCCTTTTGTGTTACTATTTTTATACTTGTCCTCTGATGCTTTTATAGGATCTGTTTAAAAAAAGAAAACAATCACTAATACCTTTTCTAGTCTTGTTTTCTCATTTTTAACTCCATCAAGTAAACCTTTTTTTGATATATTCATGCATTTTCTAAGACAAGAGAATTTGAATAAAATATAACTTGAACTAGTTCCTTCATTTTCTTGCCATCTCCCATCCTCCAGAAGGTTATTTTGCCTATTTGCTTTTTGTTCTTTACTTCTCACTTCTTTGTTTCCTGTCTCCTGCCTGTATTCACATATCTACATTTTAAAGATGCCTTTGCTGTCCCAGGGCTACATTCAGACCTTACCCTTTTGTACACAGCATTTCAAAATAAAATATTTGATTTTATGTATATTGCTAAATATTTCTGTGTAGGTCATGGTTTCCTTTCTTTTTAACCTGTAACCAGCTCCCTGATAATTGTGGTTTATATTCTGCAATCGATAAATTCATCATCCTGGTTTGTCATCCTGCCATGACTCCTCTTTTCTCTATTTACATTATTCTGTGTGGGTTTTTTCCTTCATGCTAGACTTCTCATCCACTATTACCCCTCAGCACAGTCCTGCAGCTCCTTCTTTGTGCCTCCACATGCAATGCACTTGCTGAACTCAATCACGAAGTCATTGTCACTGCTGACCTCAGCAGCACAGTACAGTGCTTGGCATCCAAAAAGGTCTTCTGAGTTTTGTTTGGAATCTGAGGCAAAATTTAAAGTAAACCTGTCCTTATGTTTAATGTTTTCTTGACATTATTTGTTCTTAGCCCTTTTTTTTTCAGAAGTTATGTAGCAAATAAGCTTCAATTTGCCAAATGTTACTCCTGACCAGTGTGATTGAATTCTGGCAAATATTTGTCCAATTTACTGCTTTGCTTCTGCCAGAGATGAATAGAACTTTTCTAGTGCAGAGGTGAAACTTCTGGTATGTTCATATGTTCTCAAACAAGTTATAGGTTGTCAGCTGAGGCATGTTAACCTACCCCATATTCATACTACTTCCTCAGTGCCAATACAAAATAACTTGGATGTACTTAAACCATCAGGAAAAGGCTGTGGTAATGATCCTGAGAACTTTCAACAGCAGCAGCTTAGTCTCTCATCAGCTTTGAAGGTAACCCTGTTTTGAGAAGAGACTGCACTCAGATGACCTCCAAACCTATGGCTGATCTTGATGTTTGCCTTGACTCCTCCTCCCAGGATCCTGAACTCAACAGTCCCATGGGCATTTTGTCAGAATCTCCTCCAGCCAAACAATACCAAGCATGTCCTGACACTCAGCAAGGTGAGTCATTGCAAAGAGGTATTTTCTAACTATGCATCTGACTGCATCTATCACTAATATTGAGATATTGTTTTGGCTGCATCACAGGTGATGTATCTATAAGGAAGTACAGACTTTATCTAAACTTAAAACATTTGTTTGAATGTTAGGTTTGTTTACAATGGCTTGTATCTCCGCATTTTTCTGCAAACTGTTCTTATTTGACTCCCTCAATATGTAGATTGTAGAAATAATCCCTATGGAGTAGTGTTTGTTGGTGTTTTTGGCACTAGTTCATGAAGACAGTCCCTGGATTCCATGAATTCATATAAACAGAGCACAATAATGTGCACAACAACTAGGAAATCCTCACCTTGCAGAGAATTTTATTGCTGTTTATTTGTAAGTATTGGGTATATTATTGTCAGGCAATTTCAATAACATACTGGAGATACTGCAATAGCTGGCAGCTACTGGAGTAGCAAGTTTTTATCAGAGCACTGTGTTTCTATGTTTGTGTATTCAAATATATCATACTTTTGAAGACTGAACTATTACAGATCTTGAGGAAAGATATATGTGTGATTAGCCTGTGCTAATAAAACTTTAGTTATCACCAAACTGCAGCTTGAAGGATGTAACAGAGGTTACTGAAATGCACAAATACAGAGCAATAGCACAGGTCTTCAAAGTACAAACCCAGCATGATAGTAGAGGTATCAGAGCTATAAATAACTCATCAATGGTCATTAAATTAGTGCGACCTCGAGAGACCTTAAAACCAGTTTTAGGGATAGCAGAGAAAACATTAAATACATAACTACATACAGTCAATTCACGTGAATTATATTGTAATGGAATTGTGAGCCCACGAGAAGGGAGGTGATAAGTACTCTGTGTTAAAAATGATGCGAAAACTGACCCCATGCGCACCCAAGAGCAAGGTGAAATAGATGATGAACATCATACTCCTGACAAAGGATGTGAGATGCTGACAAATTGTTGTCCCTCTTTCTCCTTGAGGGAACCAAACACTGAACTTAGGGGAGTACAGAAAGAAGAGCAGAGAAAGAAGAGGATTGTAGAAACCTAGAGTGAGCAGAGAAATAAGAAATATGTATCAGAAAGTTTTTAAATGTCAGGTTTAACTGTCTTTATTAGGCACAAGTTGCATAACTGAACTAATAATAATCTTCAGTTAAACTTGTAATACTTTAATTAGACTAATAATAGATTCTTATCTTCACTTAGAAGGTGTGTTTCTTTAGCCTACATAATTTACATGGGGTAATTACATGGTAATTTACATGGGGTGTTTGGTACCACACCATGTGCCCCTGAGGCTCGGATGTTAAATTTGGAAGCAGTAATGCATGATGAAGATGTCAGTTGTCACAATGGTTCTTTAGCCCAAGTTGCTTAAAAGTTTTTAGACACCTATTTCCAACAGCCTCTCTGAGATTTGGCTGCCTTTCAAAGTACTCAAGAATTTTCCCCAGGGTGAACAAAGAAAGAAGTGAAAAATTTCTCTTCAATCCTTTGTACTGAACGATGGGATCTTGTTATAGCAGTCCCTCACTGGGGAAAACATGTGTCTGCTAAATTTTTCTCATTAAAGCAAGGTGATCAGTTTTCTTATGATGGTCCATCCTCAGGACAATTTATTCAAATGGATTGGATTAGGTCTTGATAAACAGACGTGATTGAGTTTTGAACTGGATTGCATTCACAGTAAATAAAATAATTTCTGTTAGGCTCCTGCAGTGGCAGATACCATTTTGACAAGCTTAGTGTTAGTAACTAAGAGGCTATGGAAAGATCTTTACAACTTGCAGTTTCTGGGGGACACTGTTACTGAGTCCCAGTACTGACAACTGGCATTTAGGATTTGCTCTAAAATATTATTTTAAAGAATGATGTTCTAATCTGAAATGAGAAGTTTTAAATTAGGATTAGCTGAAATCCTTTCATCCAGTAGTGATTACCCTGTCATTCAAGTGGACATTTCTTGATCTAGGATCCTGTGCTTAGGGAAAGGTAAGCGAGCGGTTTGTTGTTAATAAAAGGTCTGTGTACAAAGGCGCAAAATCCCAAACTTGAGTCAGGTGCTGTAGTTTTGCATCTAGCGAGGAACTGGCTTTTAAACTGTAGAAATTCTGGTTCTACCTGACTTCTAGGTTACTGTGATTTAGGCAACTTCTTAAGTAGCTATTTTAAAAGAAGATGAATCATTGCAAAATGATTTATTCATCATATATTCTAACCCTGCTCAACACAGGGCACACTTCTAAATTGGCAGTTTTCTCACCCCCTCCTCTGTTAGCCTTTAAGCATCTCCAAGCATAGAGATTCCACAGCCTTACCGAAATCCAGGATTTGACTGCCCCCATTCCTCTCAGCTCCCTAACTTTTTGGCCTTTCAGTGGATTTTCTGGAGCATTTTAATGTCTGTCCTGTTCCAGGGAGTCCTAAGGTGCACTTATTTCTACAGATGAAGCTTTATGAGTGCAGAGTAAGGGACAGTAACTTTTTCATTCAGGCTACTGCTTTGTTCAGCAGACTTATTAATGCAACCCACTGTGCAGTTGACCTTCATTGTCTCGAGGACACACTTTTGACTCACTTTCAACTCTTCTACCATGGAAGGATCTCTTGTCAGTAACACAGTCCTACTACTGATGTATTTTTACTCTTAGCTATCTCAACAACCATTTTTTTCTTTGGTTGAAAAGAAATACTTCACTGAACTAGGGAATTAAAAAGGCAGGTGAATTGGCTTCTGTTTACTTCAGAAAGGAAAGTTTCAACCAGAATGATCTAAATCAATTGCTTAAACAGCAGTTTTTCCATGATTTACAAACTAATTCGTAATATTGTCTAATCCTGTAAACGGTGTAATACAAACATAATAGAACTAAAATCAGTGTAAGTTTTCAAAATAGTTTTAATGTAGATATGCAAAAATGCAAATTCAATATTTTTTGCAGGAAGAGGTATACTTCTCAAATTACAATCCATGTTGCAATATGAAATAATTAAAGAAGGTATTAGAAATACTTAAAAACAAAATCTTCCTTTTTTTCTCCTTTTTCATTTTTACAATCAGCCAGCTAGTAGACTAGTGCCATTCAAGAGCAAAACACTTTGCTGGGAATAAGATGCTCTCGCTTCTTTTTCTAGAATACGATGCAGTAGTGATGAAACTGTAACAAATTTTGTGTTTCAGTGTAGTAGTGAGGGTTATAAGTAAGTGCTTGGTCTGATAAAATCTTAGTTGCATATTGATGAAATCACCTATTTGGTATGACCATGACTTCCTTTAGAATAGGACAAAGGTATAGATTGAGATGGAGAGCTAGAAAAAATAGCATAAATTGCTCAGAATGTGGAAGTTATTTAAAAATAAGGGCCAAAGGGGTATTTGTTGTTTTTAAAGTCAGAAGCAATCCCTCACGTTTTTAAAATTCTATGCGCTGTAGTCTTAGCAGCATGTAAATCAATAACAAATGGTGGCTTTATAAGTGGTTGAGGATTAAGTTTTTTCTTCAGTATTAACCTAGAAAAGTTCTGTGAATTTATTTGTTTAATTTATTTTTCAAATAAAGGTTTTAGCTGAAATGCTACTTCTTCTGTCTCCTAAGCAAATGTCAGGGATTTTATTTGGGAGGCTGAACTTGTAAAGTTTGTGCTGTGTTATTTTTCCTGTCCCAATTTTCTCAGCACATAAATTTGAGCATGAGGAATACTCTCCAAGAATTTGTGTGATTAAATTTGTACCAGTCTGGAAAGAATCACAAGTTGTATATAAATGAAGTCTCTGCTTTCCATCTTCATAAGTCAATCCCATTATGCCTGTAACAAATACCTAAATAAGAAGAAACCTGTAATGTTCAATGCATTCTGGTTTAGGATTAATCCATTTATAATGCCTTTGCCATCTGAAGAAGGTATGTATTTGAATTCAGAGAGTCATGCTGAAAAATAAGATTTACTATGTTTCAGTGTCAGCTGGAAAACTTTGGGATAGAGGAACTCCGGTGTCAGTGTAACCAAGGACAAATACAAATTGACTAAAGGAGAAGAAAGATGGGAAAGATTTAAAAGTCTCCAGAACCCTACAAAACTGAAAAAGGAGGCAAAAATAAACATATTTCTTATCTCAGGTGCTGAATCTTTTTGCTGTTTTGATTTTTCATATGTGCAATTCGGGTAGTTTACTTTACCCATGGTGATTCTTCCAGAGGTTTTTGTTATGGGAATAAAGCCCTATAAAGTTTGGTCATTAAAGCAAAGCTGCATAGCATTTCTCTCTTAGGAGAACTGTAATGATAAATCAGAAAACAAAAAATAAGCATTGGTAACAAAGCGGTCCTTAGAAAATACATAGCAATTTTCTGTTAATTTCTTTAATCTTTCCAGTTTTTAAATGATGCCTGTAAGACCCAATGATGATTAATATTCAGATCCATTTCTGACATTTGTTGTAATTGGAATAGTAATTTGTGTAACTTTGTTTCATGGAAAATCTTTGGAAGGAAGAGCATCAGTCATACCATCACAGAGGACACAGAATAAAAATAAATAAAGTTTTCTGGAATAAATTTTGGACTTTTTTGGAACAGACTGGCTCTGTCCTTGAAGAGCACAGTAAATGAAATCCGTGAAGACAAATTGTTCTGAGAGTTGATAGATGCAGCATCACTGGGAAAGACAGAACATGTTTCTGCCAGGCATGTTTGGGAATAGGGACTTGAATATTTTCATTAATCTTGTCATAGCTTATTGCTTTTAACTTCCACAACAAAGATGGATTTTCCTTTGTAGCACTGAATGAATATGCTTCCTGAAGAAGGCTTTGACAATCCACCTTTTTCACATTCAGTTACTTTTAACATCTTTCATTCTTGCTAGAATTAAGTAACTCGTTACTTAATAGAATTAGATTTCTTAAAAAAAATACCATTATATGTTACATCCAAATCTTAATCACATTAGATTGCTTTCTCTTTCAGATATAGAAAGGTATCCCTGTTTAAGGCTCAGGTTATTCAAGAATGAGGTCCACAGGCACGGTGGTGACTTGTGCTGGATTATTGAGATCAAAATACTTGTTCTCTAGTGACATTTCCTTCATAATGTACTAGCATTGTTGGGTGGGGTGGAGAAAAGACAAGGTGTGATATTGATCCTGAGATTGATCAAGAGTTCTTTATGATCACTCTGAAAGTATGAGCTAGAACAGAGATGCAGAAACAAGGTTTACTAACCACAGAGCGGTGCAGGTATGACTGGGAGAGAGAGAAGAATGAAGTCACTTTTCAAAGGTATGCCAGGCTTCATCTTGGGGTTCATGGTTCCAAAACCAGGTCACCATGTGAGTAGTCTCAAAAATAATTATTTCTTTCCTGTGACTGGGTTTGTGTCACATCTGCTTTAGACCGAGCAGCATAAATTGACATTAAAAAAACCTATCTTTAGTTCCATCTTATTTTTTGTGCATGGAATCCATTTATTTCTCTGTGAGCAAATATTCATAGCAGTGAACAAATTCTTTTCGTAATCAAGGGAAAAAAAGACTCTTGAGACTCTTCCTCTTCAGCACCAGGAAGAAAAATGTTTTCAAAATAGCAATAAACAGGAATTGCAAGTGTCTTCAGCTGTTCACTCCCTGTTGCTTTGCAGCCGGCTTTTCATCACTGTCTGTAAGCTCAGGCTACGTATGTTGCTGCAGGGACTCATCAGTTCTCAGCAGTCCAGGATTAAACATATCTGATTGCTTAATATGTATCCATTAAGATAGGAATGAATAATTGCTGAAACGGTTTCTTTCTGTGAATGAGTGGCTGACATTTTTCTGATGTCTTTTATTTTTAAGAGCTGAAGTTAACTGAACTCCAAATGAAAAGCTTCATTCTGAACCTCTGAAGCCAGTGACATTTTTGCCATGACCTCAAGGGGGAAGGCACGAAGCCACATGGGTGCAATTTGGGAATTCCTTATCTGCATTTCTGGTACTCATGAGGTACCATTATGAATGGGATTAAAAGTCTCAACAGAATTACAGTTACCAAATTGACGCTACGCCCTCTGCAGCTGAGAGCAATTTTTTGCACCACAGGAGTTTGTTGCTGTGAAAGCACTAAGGTTCTTTGCCTGAAGGGGAATGAGTAATAACTGCTGGAAAAAACAGGCCCAGATCTGTACTCCTCCTGAAATCTCAGTTCTCAGAAAGGCACTTCATTATATTTACAAGTGTACATATTTAGATGCATGCATTTAACATATACATTTAATGCAGTGAAATTAATGAAAACACTTAAGAGTTGAAGTAGGAGCAGGTGGCTTTGTGGTACAGAATCAGATCGACGAGAGAAGGGAAGAGGCAGATGTGCAGCGAAGTGTAGACCCAGGTTATTTCCATTAGTGATGTGTACTTTCTAACAGACGGTGAGTAGGATTTTTGCTGAAAACATTCACCAAGGTTTTAAATTGATTGGCTGTAAATTAAATGAAATTCAAAGGAGAGGAGAAGGCTCAATGTAGATGAGTAAGGGAGGTATACCAATAATTGATGCTTTTCTTCACTAGTGAACTTGATTAGAAAATCCAGTTGAGATAAATCCCGATTTTAAATTATCTTTTCCTCCTACATCTTCATTTCTAAGTTGAAGAAAACATAAGCTTCTGAATTCTAATGTGGAAGGTTTGATCCTAATTAAATTTTTAGAAGCATTAAAGACATAAATGTAAACAAAAATTATTATTTTGACAACTTCATTTTGAAAACAGAAGCTTAATATATCCAACAATACTGAATTTGCCAATATTTTTTCAGTTCTTCCTCTCACAAATTAAGTAATCTTCATAGCAAATCCCCTGAGGTTTTTTGATCTTTTGTTTAGGGAATGGTATATCGGAGAAGGAATTTGTTGTTATACTGACGATAGATCTGAAACAGTCCATCGCTAAAGAGCCTAAAGATATGTAGGAGGACTGTGACATCCTCGTCTCTGAACATTAGCAGATCAATAAAATGGAGAAATGGAGCAGCAGTTCTATACTTCTGACTGTGAAATACAGGATTATTTGGTTTATGACCCTATTTTAACTGCTGTGATCTCCCTTGAGGTCACAACTGCTCTTTTGGGAAGGGCTGAAGGAAAGCGAAGCCTTAGCCTGGAGGTGCAGAAATGAGGCTCGACAGCAGGCAGAGCTGCCTCCCAGCTGGGACAATTCCCCACGCTGCTCTGTACCGCTGGCTCCCTGGCACAGGGAAGGTGTTCGCTGTTGGCTTGCTTTGATGTGAGTGAAAAAGAGCCATGAAGTGGTTCGCTAATGGTCACTTGTTAGCCTGCATTTGAGATCACTTAAGGTAAAAGTATAAACTAAAATAGCTCCACCCCCACCTCACTGTAGCTTCCTTTGTAGTCATTTGATAAGTTAGTTTCCTGGGTTTCTTTCTTATTGCCTAATGATGATTGAAATTACTCACTGAGCCTGTGTTTTCTCCTAATAAGGCTGCGTTTATGGCACTCTGTGTAAAGCTTGAGGTTCTGCACTGGTCTGCAGTGCTGATTTCTGTTATTACGGCACAGTAGGTTGTCAGCTTGTGATAGATGATACCTAATCAGCTACTGGGTACAACAGCTGAAGATCACACTTGTGCCAAGGAGGAAAATAAAGCCTGGTTAAAATGTGTATTTGTAGTATTATAAGTAGTGACAGAGATTCTCTACTAGGGCTCTATGAAAGGAAGGAAAACTGCAGTCCCTTCAGTTATTTTAGGAGGGTTATCCTTGTGGGTGCTAAACAGATAGAAATGAAAATGCTAAGTATTTAAACATATCCATATATACATTATTTATAGTTTATATTAATGGATTTTTATTTGATTTTTCTTTTATTTCAGAAGTTTCTTATAACAAGAGCAGCTGAGATTAAGTATTTTAGTAATTGTTCCTAATTTTCAATGAAAACTGTCTCTATTTACTGAATATGGGAGGTAATTAACCATGTTACACGTTAGCATACTTTGGGGTTGGAGGGTGTTCTGAAGGTTGTCTCAGAGGTTCTGTGATGGTTATAAATTTTGTTTTCATTTGGACCATTGGCTACCATGAGAAAATAAAGATTAACTTTTGGTTCTGCTGTAAAAAGGAAATTCACTTGCTGCTGATACAATAATTGTGAATTTTTTTTTCCAAATTAATTGCTGTTTGCAAATCAATATGCTGCTTCTGATGTTGACAATAATGTATATTCTGTGCTATTGTGTCAGTGCTTATCTTTCATCTGGCAATGAATCAGTGGTCCCAATACTGAAAATCAAAACTGGGAACTGTGCTGAAGTAAGAATACAATTTTATATAAATGATGCGAAAAGTGTGTTTTACTGAGTGAAATTTTGAAACACAGAAATTTCGCAGGAAAATAAAAATATAAACCTGGTTACTCAGCCCAATCATCTTGATAGCACTGAGTTGTTCCTTTCTTTACTCTTCAGTTGTCTTCAGAATACTTGGTCTCTATTGGACTACCATTAGTCCAGGACTACTGCAGGATGCTGTCCATCCTCAGTGTCTGCTGAGGAGCGACAGCAGATCTTTTGGCAGCTGTCTGTGCTGCCAAGGCCATTGGGGAGAACATGACCTGTACTGAGGTCACCCTTGGCTTCTGGCTGAATTTTAATTAGGGAACACCTGAGCCTTTATCAGTAACTATCTCTTTGTGATGTGATTATACGAGTTGAGGACTGCATCGAGTTTCATGATGAATGAATACACAACACTGTAATACTGCCTTTCTTGAATTGTTCACAACCTAAAGTCAGATCGAGTTAATAATAGATGATAACTGATAAACACATCTGCTTGCACTATAAGGTTACAAATTTCCATACTTGAACAACCAGATGTTCTAATACTAGCCAACATAAAGATTCCTGACCATCTGAAGTGGGCTGTCACCACTCTCCTTGTATGCAGGCATTTTTATAGTTTATGTGTCCAGGAAGACCAAAGTAAAAAATTCTAGCTCAGAATGAACGTGGGAAATCCTATTTTGTAAATTTAGTATCTCATGCTTAATCCTTGATTATTAAAACTTATTTGTACATTTGACTGCTCAGGCTTGTGTTAAAAGAAATATCTGTAATGTTGTTTGAACAACAAAATAAAGCAGACTAGGATGGAATTTTAGAAAGATGGGGAGATAATATCTCAAAATAGCAAGTTAAGTGTGAGAAGTATTGAAAAGGCAGACTGTTAAAGAGAAGAGAGCATTTTAGTAGATCACAGGAAAAGCAATTCAAGAATGAAGTCATGTGGAATTAATTGTAGGTTGTTTTATTCCACGTCTGAAAAATCTGCATTAGGTTCATTTCTACATATTCTGTGGTTCCATTCAGAAGTTTGTGTATGTCTATTAGGGACATCATAGTTCTGCTTTAAGTAGAGGAAATAGTACTATTCTAAATATCAGCTTGCTGTAATTTTTGACAAATCGTGACTATTGCCTAGTGAGTAATGTCTTGTGATTACCTCTCTCTCTCAAGAGGCTGGACTATGACTGACTCCCATAGAAACTACTACACCACAGTTAAATGTTTAATTATTATTTGGAATTGTTTAGAATCCCCAGATGAAAGATGCGGGAAGTGAAGAGTGGCAACACGCTGTAGAATGCCATTAATTTACAGTAATTGACATATCCAGTGCAATCACTGAATTTTATGGAGCAGTCAGTAAAGAGCAAATCATGCTTATTTGCAGTCACAAGGCTTAGACTGTCTCTCTTGTTGCAGCAGCTGTGATTCATTTCCTCTACCCGGGGATGGAAAATGGTTTCCTGGGACAGGGAAAGGGTCAGACAGTGTCAGAGTCACTTTTTCACACAGACTTGTGAGGAGCATCAGAAGTATGCAAAATATTACCTATGAGACTTCTCTTTGATTTCTTCATATTTTCTTCCTTCTATTTGGAAATTAATTTAATGCAATAAAATAAAATTAACTACTAGAAGGCTGAGGAAGACTACTAGATCATGGTCAGCTTGTGTTTCTGCCTTTTGGCCGTAGATTGCCCTTACAAATGTTATTGTGGGGAAAAACCTGACTCCAACCTAAAGTGGGGCCCATAAAGGAAGAATAGAGGCACTTCTTCCTTTTGTAAATCTGCTGTGATGAAGTGGAATTAGAAAACAATGACTCTCCATAGATAATTGCTTAGTTATATATTTTCTTCTCTTTGTTGAACCCAGAGACTTTCTCTAGAATTTAGATGTAACTGTCAATTCAGGTTCTGTTTGGAAGGCCTTCCTGTATTTTCCTCTCTGATCTCAATAAAGAGGATGCATAAGCTCTTTTTAATTATGAAATAAATCCTAGATAGCAATCGAGACTAATAGTTCAGTAGTCTGAGTTGATAAATTGCTCTTTACAATCTTTATATCAACTCTTTTCTCTTGCAGCCCAGGGTTATATGAGCAGAGCAGTGCACATGATAACATCTCTAACATGGTTTATTTAAATCAAGCAAGCCACAATGATGAAAACACACCCCAGTGCTGGATTAGTCAATCTGTTGTAACTGAACAGTACATCACTATTAAGGTTCATAATGGATTTTGTGAACTCAGTAGCTTCTCATCTAAATGAGATTTTATGGGATTTATATGTCTTTAATGCTAACTGTTCAAGATTTGTAGATGTTAAATTCAAATTTAAGTGCCAGGCTTAAATGATTTTGGATGTTACAGTGTTGTTATTGGCTTTTCCCAAATGTCATCAAAATAGAAGAGCATGGTAATAAATACCTCAAGTTTTGTAATATGCAAATAGTTAGAAAGCAGAGATTTTTCAACTTTTCCATTTTTCAAATGGTAGATGGTTTGATACCCGAGGTTATCGTGAGTACAGAAATACAATAATGTGCAGTGATTTGTGAAACAAGGAGGGAATAAATACACTAAATAGGGAAAGTATGTATTCTGTCACCTCATCTGAAATACTGCCTTCATGCAGTAGTTAATTCCTGTACTAAATACAGTTGGATCAAAGTATATCTGTCTGATTAAATTAGCATGTAATGATATCTGAGCAATTTAAGAATATACATCAAAAGACCTGTTTCTGGTGGTGGAGTAGCAAACCCTTCGTTCTATGATGAACCTTGTGCCAAAACACTGACACACTCAGTGTAAATTAAAAAACCCCAGGCCCCTGAGCAGCCTTCTGGCTGAGCTCTGCCCAAGGAGCGCACAACACAGCTCAGAAAGAAAGATGCTGCAGTGCAGGGGGCTTAGTGCAGCATAGGGGGGTGTCTTTTGGGGGTCTTGATTTGTTCTTTGAATGCTGAAGTGACTGATTTGTATTATTTTGATCACGATTACAGTAAGTGAAATGTCTGCCACTTGCTCCTGCGCACGACTCTGCAAGGCGTGTCAGAGAGCTGTGAGAGCACGACACGTGCCAGGTGATCCTGGCTCTGGGCCCTCCAAGAGCCATGGTGCTCTGAAGTGATCAGCTCTTGAATGGCTGTGCTGACTGCAGGACCAGAGTCATAAGACAGAGGTGAAAAATTGTGTTCTCAGTCTTTTTGAAAAGCATAATTTCAAATGAACTGCACTGAATGAAACATTCATTAGCACATATCAGTGCTGAGCCGTGCTGCTGCACCAGGAGGATTAAACATCATATAAGAAAGTACCAGTCCTGTAAAGTAAATATTATTTGAAGAAATTTTTTCCAAATCAATCCAGTCAGTGTATGACTTGAATACAGTCTGATCAAGCCACAAAATAATTTTATTGGTCAGAAATAGACTTCTGGCTTGTGCTGAGGTTAAGCATTTAGAGCCTTCGGTCTGCGTTTTCTTGCTGAAACCAAAATGTGAACTAGAGACACACACTGTTATGGGTCCACAGCCTTTTTTTCTCCTTAATACTATTAAAATGATAACTTGAGAGTTCTTTCAGTTAATGAGGTAATTACACCATTCTGGATTTGACCTTGAAGTTTATTGCTCATTTAACAAGAAATGAGAAGCTGAGATATGTCTTTGTTGCTGGACAGATCTTGAAAATTTTGAATATAGGAATCAGTCAAAGCAAAAATATTATGGTGGTGAATTGAAGTATATAAATTTGCATATTAATAGTGTTTCTGAGAAAAACCTGCCCAGGGATCATGCAAATCTTTTAACTCTGGCTAATAGTGGCTGTCTGTCAGCTGCAGCACAGGGATCCACGTGCTGCTCGTTCACTAAGAAGTTTTGGTATAGCAGATTTGCAAATAACAAAAACAATTAGTAGCTCAAGGAAATACATAACTAAGAAAACTTTTGTGCATAA
>JAWWLV010000005.1:23145707-23173232 GCA_035041135.1 Platyrinchus mystaceus | reverse complement strand
CACCTAAAAAATCCATTGCGCAGGCTTGAAAGGTAAAAAAGACCTTTCCCAGATCTTCGTTCGTGAAGACTGGCCACATTATTATATCCATGGTGCAATGGATGTTTTTTCCAGGTGCTGTTGTTTAGCTGGCAATGGCTTTGCTGGAAGCAGGAGCCTCTCCTTAAACTTGTGTTTGTTTTTCTCTTCCCCTCTTTCTGCCATCAGGAAGGAGATATGAAGGTCCATCTCTTTATACAGCAGTTCCAGCTTTCTTCCATTTAACCAGTGCCAGTGAACTCCAATTCACTAGAAGGGAAAAACAGGCTGGAGATTTGTGGAATGAAAATTCATTCCTTTAACTTTATTACTGGGACCTTTAAAGTTGATTTAAAAAAAACTCCCCAGCTTTGCAGTCATCTTCAAGGATGTACCCTCTCATTATATTGGAATATATAGTCATCAGAAGATATAATCATTTTTAGAGATACGTTTTCTTTTTCTGTGAGTATTTCGATCACCAAAATTGAACTTCATTATAGAGAAGTTACGATGTAAAATTAAATTAGAGAAAATAAGTTTCATCTGTTAATGCATGCAGGAATATACAATTTTCACTCCTGGGAAAATACTTGCTTACTTCTCTAAGAAGTATTTCCAAGCAGTAATAACAAATAACTCATTTTTTTATTTTTTTTTACCTTTTGAATATTTATACTTCTAAATGAAAACCCGAACATCTTGATATAGAAATGAAAACTACAAGTATGGAAACTGTTCATCATATTTAAAGTAGAGTGAACAAATCTGCAGTACCAGAATGTCATGAGCTGATAACATGATAATTTAAAAAAATCTAATAAGAATGGACACACTTTGCACAAGGAAATATAACACACAAGAAAATCAAACAGAATTGGTCCTGCAGCAATAGAATAAACACTTACATTAGAGAGTTTGTAGGAAATAGAATGACCAAGTGATTGTATCTCTGTTACCAAATCAGTTTCTGTCATCAGCAATTCTTCCCAAAATTGTGTTTTGTTAAAATTTTAACATTTCAGGTGTGTTGACGGGAAGTATTTAAACACAAAAAAACCCTGTTATGCTTTAACTACCCTGAATCTTCAGTAAACCATAATTACCTTCAAACTGCAGAGCAAATCATAACTCAGTGTTCAGTATGTGTGAAAGATATGTAAGGTAAAATCACATCAGAGTAATTGGAGATATAAAGTTTATTGATATGTGGTAGGGTCTAGATGATTTTAAAGAAAGCAAACCTTGACTCTGGCCTTTAAAGAATGTCTTGATAACAAAAGCAAGGACTTTCCAAAAGTAAGGTGACTAACTATAAGTAATTCTTGTTCACTAATTCTTCGTTTTTTTTGTTTTTTTTTGTTTGTTTGTTTGTTTGTTTGTTTGTTTTTTCTTTAATTTGTTTGTTTGTTTTTAATATTATCTAATAACTTTAGTAGGACTGGTGAAAAAACTATGAGTATTTTCTAAATTGTCATCCCAGTCACCACTCAGTCACCCTTTATTTTTTGTCATCTTCACTGACCACTTTTTTAGTTATCCCCAGTAAATCTTCCTCTTTATACAAATAATGCAAACCAGCCCAAAATGTCCCTGGCTCACAGTGTTGCCTATTTTAATCCATATTCAGATCTAGCTTCTAAATTATTCTACTAATCTTGAGTCAACACCTGAGCAGAAGTGGACTTATGGTAACAGTATTTCTTAGTGATGCCATTAAACACAGGAGTTCAATTATATTGTATAAAACAGCAGGAAAAAAAATCTAGTTGACAATAGTTGCATGTTCTCCTATTCCAGCCTCTGCCTTTAATGAAGAAGATAGAGAGTTTTTAGTCATTCTTGTGGGATTTTAGTCATCCCTGACTCAGTTAAACCATTTTGACATAAAAATAATTAAGCTTCACTGGTTTTTTCCAATGCTCTGAAAAAGTTCTTTAATATTATGATTATGTTCAGCAATTTGACAGCAAATAAATATTTCAGATATTCAAATATAATTACATGTACTTAAAACTCAGACAAAGATTTCAGCATGACAGGACTTTTGATTTTGATCATGTAACAATTGTTGCAAATGAGTGTAGGGATAGAAATAAAAAGAGAAATAGAGTTGCTACTCCTGTACCTTGACTGGAGTAGGTGTTTTGGTTTGTGGCTGAAGAACTGTTTTTAGTTGTTATGTTTTGTAGTTTTTACTTGGGTGTAATGTTTTCCTGAAATCCTTGTAAAGCAGTCTTTGGACACAATGAGTGACAGTATTTCCTAGAATATGGATAGAAAAAGAAATGTTTTCTAATTACCCAAAAATCAAAAAAAGTTTTCATCATTAGCTACTCTAGTCATAGAGCAGATGATGCAAACATTTACAGAAATATGTATCTTTTATTGTCTGAAATGCTTAGTCTGCTGAAAATTTAATTATGTTTTCCTTGAGGGATAATCAGAACAATAAAATGAAACTAGTCAATAAAATTTTCCAACAGCTGCTGCTATCAAAGATGCAAAATCTGCCATAAGAAATGATAAATACACAAGGACCACGATACCTGCCATCCATAGAAGACAGAATAGTTCACTGGAGGTTATTTAATGTGATTTATTACATATAAGAAATTATTCAAATATGTTGTGGCTGATGGAGTAAATTCAACCTGGCAAAGGATGCTTACTCCTGTCCTTCCCCCAGACACATTGTAATGACTTTGGAGTTTATATCACTGAGAGCTCCAGCCTGAAAAGTACTGCAATTTGTGCTGTAACTTGTGTTGTAAAATTTTACTGACAAAAAACATCAACTGAGATATGTTTGGCTTGCTAATGACAAGAACTTTTATTCCCATTTTCATCAGATACGTAGAGTTTGGATCCAAGTGGGGTTTTTCCTAGATCAAGCAAGAGGCATTATCAGTTTTAAACCAGCTAGAAGGAAGATATTTTGAATTAAAGACCAGGGTGATAGCTGGGGATTTATTATTTGCAATGTGTGTTGTGATTTTCAGATGCTTAACTGCTCTGGAGGCTCAGGTGGCACCGACAGCCAAAGGAAGTTTGATTTGTGAGTGTTTGGACATTTGAAACTGTGCTTCCAGAAACACAACAGTTTCAGGGTGCTGTGCAGTGCTTGTAGTGAGCAGATGTATTGAGCTATCCTCAAAGATAATGCTTGGATAATATTGCTTGTAATAATATCTGAAATATGGAACATCTCTTGAAAGTTTAATTTTACTTTGTTCCTTACAGCCTTTCTGTTGGCCAGTACAGCATTTTGGGAATCCTTTAAGCAGTTTAAAGTTGCGCATAAATGTATACTTATGATTCAGAAATTAGTTAAGAAAGGCTACTACTGTTGTCATCATTACTAATTTACAACCTTTCTCTTAAGACAGCACAAGTTTAAAAACAAGCAGATAATGTATCTAAGAGGAAATATCTGTTATGTACAAGCTGGCAGCCAGGAAAAAGGAATAGTACATGTTTTTGTTCACTATTCCATGAACGACAAACATGGATAAATGCTTTTCCAAGCATGAATTTTCCTGTATCACTCTAGGTGTTGGAGAGGATTTTGTGTTCACTGCCTAACACAGATTTTCTTTAGGTGAAAGACAAGAGGAAGAGGAAAAAAGGGAGTAAGAACTCTCAGTGGAAAGGCAAGCACATAAATAAGGAAGAAGAACAGCATCAACTGTCACATCTCAACTCTTAGTCAGACCTGGGGAAAGTTGGCCATGGGAGGTTTTGTGGCAATTCTCACACTGGTTATGTCGGGGTACTGGCCAGGATTAGGCTATTGAAATATCTATAATGTCCTAAAGAAAGATTGGAAGTAGCAAAAGGGCTGCCATACTCTTGTTTCAGTGTATTCTCATCCATGTCGTGATTTCACGTCATAATTCCTTCTTGAAATTTCTTTTTTGAAGGAGTAGAATTTGTATGATAAGGAAAACATTATATTCTCTGATTACTTTCCCCATCTAAGCCTAGTTTTCAGTATTCTGATTTTAGACCATTAACTTCTAGTACATTCATTAGATGGTCTAAGGCAGGTACAGTCAAGTGGTTTGTGTTTTTTTTCCAATTGTTTTAGTCTTTTAATTTTTGCCGACTTTATTAAAGGATTTTATTTAACCAGACTGTGACTGCCCATGGCAATGCAGATAACAGGCTTGTACACAAAGTGGGTACTGCTGTTGTATTGGTGGCTGCTGAGAATGTGACATGTCCTTTTCAGTGCTGCTAATCTTATTTCCTGGGGCATTTCTGTTCCTTAACTGCTCAGGAGGGCAAACATGGCCTGTTCATCATGATAAAGAGGTCTTATCTTTTGGTATTCCAGGCCATCTCTGTGATATAATAAAATCAAAATAAAGAGGCAGCAGAGAACTGAAGACATCTGTTCTCCCTTAATGATTGGCATCTTGACTTATAGTCTGTCATTCTGGAATGACAAATGTTTCATTTACCAGCTCGAACTTCCACTGAACCTTATACCCCAGTCCACAATTCTATCAGATGTGGTTTTGTTACAGGGCACATCTCAAATGCAAGCAAATAATCTGCTTTGTTTGTTTGTAAAACTCCTAAGGTGGGACTTCGTTTGTCTTTGTGCTTCAGCAATAAGCTTGTTAAGGTTTCTTTAAATCTGGAATAAAAGGGATAGTCTAAAGAACAGAAAATCAAAGTTTTTAGAATTTTAGAATATTTTCACTGTATTCTTCACGTGCTGTTTCTGGAAGTTTCAGTACTTGTTACCTGCCATTCTCCCACTGAAATTTTGTTCACAGATACTGTGTATCTTATCATCTGCTTCTGTATTTCAGAAGAACTAAATTTTTTTAAGTGCTGTTATGCTTTTACTGACTAAATTGTAGAAATATATGCATCATCTCTCATAATGGTTCTTGTTCTTGTGGCTAATATTTTTTCAAATATTTACTCTTTTATGAACACTGCAGAGAGCACATTGCCAATAATTTCCAGGCTTTAAAATGAGCTGGATGCTCTGTTTTTAGATAAAGCAGTTTCCTTCATTGTGTACGTATTGTTGGGAAAAAAAATCAGGTCAACCATCAGTGTACCTAAACATGAATTTAGGTACACATTATTAGATAGTTTTTTGGAAAATGTTGTTTCTCCTTCTGAATAATTCCATTAGCAGCCTGAAATATTTTTAGAGAAAAACTTAAAATGTGGAATAGAAAATGACCAGAAACACACCGTTAAAATTATTTTGCTTGAAGAGGGGAAATGAAACACTGACATAGGAGGGAAGCTAAGTTTGAAACCACAGCAAAGTTTTTTCAGAGGACAGTTACATGAAAGGAGAGGATTCGTGATACACGATCCATGATTGTTGACTAAAATTATCCTTAAACTCTTTTATATAAAACTCACACTTGTTACAGCATTTGTTTTTAAGTTGGAGTGGTTTTTTTTTTCAGTTGGGAGATAACAGACCTCATAAGATGGGAGGAGAAGTTTTGCCAGAAGTGGGAGCAGGAAGGTGCTGGTACAGAATAATTGGTCTGGAGAAAAGTGTGTGTCAGGAATAGATTTAGGGTTACAGAGGTGAGAGATGTTTAGGAGCAGGCAAACAAGTGTGATCAGTGATGTTAGGAAAACAAGCAACCTGTTAGGACTGGTTTTAGTGGACTTTATCAAGGTCTGAATCAGAGCTCTCTGAAGAATTACCCTGAAAAAGGAGGAAAGAAAAGCTGCAGTTGTTGTTCTCACCTTATGTGAGAGATAAGGCTGGTAGACACAATCGTTCTGTTTGTATTAGCTCATTTCCCTCTATTAGTCACTTAGAACACAAACACAGAGTCAAATGTAGCACGATTTTTTTGCAAGTGTGTTCCTGCTTGTTAAACTTGAGAATTGTTTTTCCCTTATATACATAATGACTTTCCCAAGGGCTAAAGTACACATCCAAATTGGATGCACTCTGTATACTCATCAAGAAATTTTGGCAAGAGGCCACCTGGGAGTTGTCCATAGTTACTGGAGTTTCTGCATCTCAGATTCCACATTAATGCTTTCTGGGTATATCTTGTCTTTGGATGCCTGCAATGCCTGAGAAAACACATAATTTTGACAGAAATGCATTTTGTTTTCGTTCTCAAGGAATAATTTCCAGACTTTCCCTGTCCCTTGTGTAGCATCTCATAATATTATGATGATTTGCTTTGAATGCTTTTCTGGAAATCTAGTGAAAAAGAAATCTAATTAAGAAAAAGTGTCAAGGAGAGAATATTGAGATACAGTTAACATTCTTGGGGTTTTGTGTGACAACTTGACTATTTCTTAGGATGAAATAATTTTTATTTTGTAACTTGACTGCAATTCAATAACATAATACATTTGTAAAATGGTTTGCTAGAAGGTATTCATATATAGTGACTACTGCTTTTAACTAATTTTATATATTTGCTTGAGCTCATAGTATTATACTTAATTTTATAGTGTGTTTAAATAGAACCTGATCTCTGACCGCTGGAGACCATAACTTGCAGTTCATTTATTGTTTGGAATGTGCTATGAATCCAAGCCTCAGCCTATAAAATAATAAATAAGTACAATGTCCAGAGGAGATTCTCTATATTGTTAATAGCTGTTGGTAGTTTTGTAGACCAATTTCAAGGGAAATAACATAGGTTGTGTTATTAATATAGATAAGCAAATTAATCAAAAGAGAAATAACCAGTTTAGACGGGAATCATGCCAGATGCTTCAGGTTTAAGCAAATAAACACTTAATAAAACCGATGAAACAGGGAAACCACATGAATGTCACAAATCAAACCAGCTTCATTTTTGGAAAGCCAGATACACTGTGCCTGAAAGGGTGAGGTTCTTGTTCTGAAATGGCTACAGAAGAGCAGCAGTCAGTGCTCAAACAAACAGAGGTGTTCAGCTCTGCTCTGCTAATCCTGCTGGGCTAACAGCGGTTTCAGGTGAAGAACATATTTCTAACCCGAGGCACCAAATATCTTATGGGCAATTTGAACAAGTGAAAGCTGATTGTCTTTACAAAGTCTGTCTGCCAGATAAATGCCCAGTGTCAGCCATTGCATCATTAGTCTTTCTTCACAGAACTTGCTTTATGAATTCTGCTTTTTGTTCTCTTGAGTTGCTATGGTGTTACTGTAGGACAAAACAACAAATTCAGAAAACATAATTATGAACTACTACTGGGATCTGAGGTGCTGATAGTTTTGTTTTATAGCTCTTGGAACTAGAATACACCTTGTTTCTCTATCTGCAGTGAAGTTCTCATGTCTGATTTGTTTTTCTTTTTTGTATAAGCTAACTGGTGGTTTTAATTGGGACTAGTAGGAACTTTCACGGGGTTCACATCATACTTGTTTTATTGAATTTCAAAATTTCAGGTTATGAAAAAGAAAAATCCTTCTTTTCCTCATAGCTTTGTCCAAAATAGGGAGAGAAGTTGAAAAATACCTTAAAAGCATTCTCCACTTCTGTCCTCAGAATTGGAGAAGACCACGAATCTTCTATGATAGAAATAATTTTAAATAATTTCTGCCATGAAATAGAGGGCAATCAATTAATAGCACCATTTTAGTCAATACTTCATTGCAGATGTTTCATTTCTTTTAGTGCTAGTAAATAGCTTTGAGGTGGGGGGTTTTTTGAAGAATCCAGAATTTAAAGAGTTTTTATTATTTTACTGTAGCAATTAACAAAATGAAATATCAGTTTGTAGAAAAAAAATAGTGCTTTTATTTGTTGCTTTGTTTTGGTGGGCTTTTTTTTTAGCAGAACAACATGACTGTGA
This sequence comes from Platyrinchus mystaceus, assembly GCA_035041135.1. Classification (NCBI taxonomy): domain Eukaryota; kingdom Metazoa; phylum Chordata; class Aves; order Passeriformes; family Tyrannidae; genus Platyrinchus; species Platyrinchus mystaceus. Next base: position 23,165,417 of record JAWWLV010000005.1, on the reverse strand, counting down.
AAATAGGACTCCATACACTGATGCCAGCATTAAATTGTTTCTTTTTGTATAAAAATATATATAGATAAATAAAGGGAAGAAGCAAAAAATCTTAAACTCAAGGATTTAAAAACTCTAATTCTGTTTTCCTGAAGTTCTAAAGGACATTTTGGTCCCATTAACTTTTTTTTAATTTTTTTTTTCCTCGAAACTTTGAAGCCCCATTTCTTTGTTAGAACTGTTGGCTGTATTTTTCTTGCAGGATGGATGATAAATGACACGTTGTTGCTCTGCAGTCAATGTTGCTACCAAAAGACATTTGGATGGGGAAGGATGCCACACATTTGAAAGATTTCTTTTTCTTCTGGATTTTTGCATCATGATCCTGCCCCCCCCCCAAGAAAAACAAAAATCACTGAAATATGATATATGTTAGTCATGATGTTTTGGCATCTCTAATGTCAAAATTTCTGTTCCTTTCAGAATGAACAAGATTCCATTATGATGCAATTCCAACCTATATAATGAGAAAGAAGGAAAGATGGAGGTAAGAGAAGAACCAGATGTTATAGGTCCACACCCACAGGAGAGTCTATTTATGTTTTTCTACTTCAGGTTTAGAGAAACACAGAGAAGATATATTTGATGGATTAAATATATCGTAGTAATTCTGAACAGCCTTTTAGAATTTATTTGTTCTTACTTTCAGTTAAAGAGTCTGCGTGTGTGTGCTTTTCTGTGTGTATGCTTTAGAGTTAGGATTGAAAAAAACCCCTAATCCTCTCCCCTCTATTTCTTATTGAATGACATTTACTGGGGACATATACCTTAAGAAAAGGCTTACTTGAACATCTTGGACTCAATTAAAATATAAACCTTTAAAAATGGCATTTGGTTCTTCTCCAGATATGTCTTGTCTTCTTAAAATTTTATTCTTGTATGATCTACAAAAATACTTTTTCTTTTTTTTTTTATAATATATTTTCTTCTCTTGGCTTTGATAATACGCGATGCAAATAAAGAAATTTCTGCTGACATTATCTAGGTTAGAAAACTGTGAATTTTCTCAAAACACATTGCACTCTCCCTTATGTCTAACAGGCTCCATATGTTGATGTTCTCAGGGCTGACTGGGGAAAAAAATACTTCCTTTTCTGCAAAAAGACTGAGTTTTGGAGAAAAAGTAATTCCTTCTCTATTTCAGTGGCAAAGTATAAAAGAATGATGTAGGATATGAGAAACCAAGGTTCAATTGTTTGGCCTGCAGATACAGTTTCCTCTTTAAGCTGTTGCTTTAAGTATCTTTTGGGGCAAGACACCTGACTCTGCAGATGGATTTGGAGATGAGGCAGTCTAAGAATTCACTGTGCCTGCAGAGGCACAAGCCTTGCTCTTGCCCATCCCTTCCCCATGGCTGGCACTGCTGGTTGCTCAGCCCTTTCCTGCACCTCTCAGGTAGCCAACCAGAAACAAACTGCTCTTCCTTTGTTCATCTGTCTGCTGATTCAGCAAAACACACTGCCTTGCCAAGAGGGGGGTGAGTCTCAGAGATAACTGAAGGAAAATAGAAACACACGTGGGGTGACTTAGATTTACTGGGTTATTTTAGAAAGCCATGCTTGCCTTCTATACTGGTGGTTAGTGTTGGCTTTTCTCTCCCCACAACAGGTAAGATGAGCACATTCAGATTCCACCTGTGCCTGTTTTAAGACCCAGCCTAGCCCTGTATCACAAGGCTGCTCCGTGGTAAGTCTGTTCTCTCTCATTTTCCTGTAGAAAAAATAGTTATATTTTCTCTCATGGGATTGTTTCTAAAAAAGAAAAAACCAAACTGGAACGGGTTTTTTTTTGTTTGCTGTTGGTTTAGATAACCATTCTTTTTTTGGCCAAATCACTGTGGAACAGGGACTAGCTACCTACAGAGTTATTTTCCTGGTCTGGGGAAAGGTGGACATATCTGCACAGTGTTTTGTGCAATATGTGAAGAACTAGCTCCTGTCATGATCTCTTTTATTTTGCATTTATAGGATTCGCTATAAATACTGCCTGAATATAGGAATCACTTCTGTATTTGGTGGCTTATCACTTGCTTTTGGAAAATTCTGGTTTGTGAACCTGCACGTGCCCTAACGAGTTGTATTATGAGTGGAAAGCTCTATTGATGGGAACACTAAAAAGTATTGTGCCTGTTCTTGCAAAAGTCACTATACCTCTGATAAACACTGCAATTCTGCTTTCTTAACAACGGTACTTGAGAAATATCACAAACCTTGTGTGAGTGTGTATGCACTGTGGTAATATTATGTTCTTTTTTATCTTAATATGTCTCTTGATTGAACTGTGCTCTTGAATTTTACCTGAAGACTTTTCATCTCTCTTGTAATAATACCCTCTACAAGATAGAGGAGGCTGGGCTTGAGAAAGAAAGAAGTTGGACAGCCATCTTACTTTGATTGTCAAAAGTAATGTAATTAACAGTGGGTAAATGGGTTTTGTGCTTTTGTTTGTGTGCTTTAGTACACAGTAAGTAATTGCACCTGACAAGTAGAAAAAGTACAATTGCAGATCTCATGCACATATAACCTACAGTACACATTTATCACACAGAACATTTAAAGTTTTGCTGTACTGGTACCAGTGATTTGTAATGCTTTTTATTCTCTCCCTAAAAAAGAACAAACAAACAAATCAACTTGGTTGGTTTTTTATTGCAGTATGAACTGAAAAAGATCTTGTTTCCTCTGGAGACTTCATGAGAAGTTGCATATCATTGCAGGAGGGAATTGTTTTTACATACCAATCTCTTAGTTATGATATATAATATACAGTTTTACCTAAATCTAGGAGTTGCTAATGCTTCTTATATTGCAACAACTGAGATCATCTGTCACTGGTTTATAACCAGATCTGTGAATCACTGGACCACAGCTGTAGCTTACAATATCACTTTTCAGTGACTAACAGGTCTTACAGCAAGCTTTTTCATTGCATTTTACAAAATCTGTGGGTTGCTGTAGAAATTATTGCACGTTGAGGCAGTGCATATTTGTGCATTACAGGAAGTGTGAAGAATATCAGCTACTAGCTGTTTACTTTTTCAGCATTCTGAAAATGAACCTCACTTCTTCATCAGTGTACCATGTCAAGGAATCCTATTACATTAAGTTTGATAAATAAACAGCATTAAAGATTGCACTGCCTGTGTAACAGGCTTGTTTGACAGTGAAAGATTTTTAAATGCCTACTTCATACAGAAAAAAAATGAATACAAGCCCATTTTATGTGCCAAATGACAAACTATAATGATTAATAGACCTATTTAAATGAATAATTATCCTATATACTATACCAGCTTATGTTGTACAATAGCTGTATATGCAGCAGCTGGAAAACTTCTTCTAGAGATGTAAAATATGAGAATTGGTAAAGATAACAAATAACAGCTGAGCCAGGCCAAGCTAAGACTAAGCCTCCATTGCATTTCCAGTGACCTCAGTGGAATCCAGATAACTTAATTGGCATCTCAAGGTTTCATACACCCTCCCCCTAACTTTATTTCCAAGTCTTCCATGAATCACTCTATGGTAGAGTATCATGTCTTAAAGATCTAAATTAATCCCAGTGAAACAAATGTGTAGTCAAATTTTCTTTGTTCTATATAAGATCAGTGATCTGATTCTATTTTTGCTTAATAAAGGAGGAATTAACATGGCCAGCATAGTTGTAACAGGGTTGGAGTTCACAATACACACTTTCATTCCTATTTCACTCTCCACTTCTCCAGCACTGAGATAGGAATTGCTCACTTACTGGAGAGGTGACTGTCACAGGGCAGGGGGGGTCATCAGTGAGCAGTGACACAGCTAACAGGTCTGTGTTTAGGCAGGTTTGATCAGGATAACTCAGCACAGCCACGTGCAGGCAGGTGTCTGTCTGGGAGTCTTTCTCTTCAGTGTTGCATTGTACGTCTCTCCATCCTCAGTTACAATAGGTGTTCCATCTCATGCATTTTATAGAATGGCCGTGGGACTTCCCAAAGGTTCTTTAGTATTTTTGTTAGGGTTTTTTTAAGTTTGTTGATTTTCTTTTACAAATTCAGTCTGACAAAAAGCTATGTTTTATATACATATATTTGCTATGTCTTAAAAACAAAGCTTACACGGCTCAGGCCTTTTCTGAAGGGACGTTTGTGACTGACCAGGTTGTGAAGAAGCACCGTCGCTACTCAGCTGTTCACCTAGAGCAGAATCAAGCAAGTTCATAGTCAGTATAACTGTTGCATTCTTCCTTTGCTTGGTCTACAGCCAAAGCACCAGAATCCTTGACCCTTTCACCCAACCCTCATAGGTGTGGCGCTTTTCAGTGAGCAGAGGCTCCTCTGGCATTATCCATCTCTTCCAGGAGATACAGCCAAGGCATTCAGAAAGCACTGAATTGTGATTTTGTCCCATGACTTTAGGATTTGTATCAGTGTTCTCTTGGGTTGTTTTCCTTCTTAGCAGTGAGAATCTGCATTGTATAGTGGGGTGTTTATCATTTGCATGACTTACTGTCTCTGAGAAGTTTTAAATATGTGAAAAAATAATTTGGCACCTCGGTAAGTTTACTTTTGAGCTTTTGTAGTCTCTGAGAGAGCTCAGCAGACTGTCATACCTGAGACTGTCTTTTGTCTAGGTTGAAGTAGCCATGTTTTAGTGACTCAGCGTTAGATAATCTTATGAAACTGTTTCCATAACTCAGTTAGGTCATTGGAACTTTTAACTTATTGTTTACCTACTTAATTTGAAATTGTAGCTGATTTTAAAACTTTTTAAATTTTTTACTATATGCTTTTTTTTTTCAATGCATCTTTTTTTCCCTTTTAAAATTACATTCTTTGAGGATCAGCTACTGATGATAATTTTCCCTATTTGGAGGACTCATTTGGGTTTTTTGTTTCCCGTTACTAATTTGCAAGCAGAGGTCTGCACTTCCAGGTCGAAATTTTAGTGAACTGAGGTTGTATGTCTTGAATCTGTAGTTGTTTGTGGAGAGCTGAGGTCACATATTGGATAGGCTTAGCTGCATGCATTAATCCAAACTCAGTTTATGCAACATCAGTTTCCTGCAAAGTGAGACCAATTTGTTAGGAGAAGTTTAATACCCTTTGAGGTGTTTGTGTATCAGTGGTGGGAGGTGTGGGGGGGCAGCACTGGACAATAGCCAGCCCCTCACTCCCCCACCTCATCCTGTGGGGTGGGTGTAAAAACACCGTGGGAAAGCTCATGATTTAAGACAGGAGATGGCTTGCCAATTACTGTTGTTGGGCAAAACAAACTCACACTGGGAAAAATCAGTTTTTTGTAATTTAAAATAGATTGCATAGTGAGAAGGAAAAATAGAGATCTTAAAACACTTTTTTTCCACATCTTTTCCTTCACTCCTTCACCTAGTCTCCTCTACCCCCACCCAAGTTTATTTACTTACATATAAGTCTTTTAGGCATATAAAATAGGGTACCTTTTTGGGTTTTTTGTGAGTACAGTGATTTTTAATGGGGAAACTTCAATGGAATTTAGTAGCACATGAAGCCTATCACAGAGAAATGTTAGTAGATAAAGATTCTAACCCTCCCTCAATCATTGCAAAATTGGTACTATTTCACTTCATATGTTGCAAGCTATTGGATTGTTTTAATAATTAATTGCTTTCTACTTTGTTTGAGTTAGAGAGAAAGTGAGAATGAGTTTATAATGTTATGAGACTCTCCTTGGAATCCATGCCAAAGTCTGTACTCTTACTCTTACAGAACAACAGAAACAGGTAGTAGAATCTGAGTCTCTGAACTGTGTGAAATAAACCAGTAAATCTTTTTAAATGAGTGTATATTTTTAACTCACTAATGAAATCAATGTTTTCTTAGGGCTTAACTCAAAATCCATGAAATTGATGTGAGGCTTTCCGGGTTTAGGTTAAGGTCACAATCATACAGCTATGATAAGCAACCCCCAAAATAACCCTGTTATATTCTTGGCTTCACTTGTATAAAGTAAAACTGTCATAAGTACCTTTAGTATCTCTAAAAATACTTTCAAATGCAACTTGCTGAGAAGGGCTGTAAAACCTAATGCAAAGAGAAAAAGAGTAAGAGTAAATGGCCAGTGAGCCTGTGATGCCCTTACAGAATATCTTTCCTATCCTTCAAAAGCACCTTTTCATTCTTTGAGGCCTTCTGGCAACAACAACAACAAAGACAACTAGAAAATAATCTTCAGGTAACTTGTCCCCGAGGCAATACAGAGTGTGGTCGACAGAAAGAAATGAAATAGCTTTCTTAAAATGTTTTGTTTCAAAAACATACTTATAGCTCGTAACTGCGTGGACCAGCACACACCGTGAGCTGCAAACAGCACAGGCTCTTTCATCCATCTTGGTGCTGTTGCCCTCTCAGGTTTGCAAGGATTGATGAGATAGTGATATCTTAGCCCATCCAAGCCTTTCCTGTAGATTTGTAAACCTGCTGAAAACATACACTTTCATTCAGAGACAAAGCTGAACTTCCTCCTGTTTGTTTTCTACACTCCAAGATTCTCACCTTTTCTTTCTGTCAGGTTTTATTTCATTTTAGCCAATTTTAGTGTGGCATAAGGAAGCTGATCTCTCCTTTACCCACAAAGTGCATCCTTTTTCATATTTGTGCTGGTTTTTTGCCCTTCCGAAAAACAAAACACTGAAGGATTTCCTGATTCAGTGAACGGAAAACTGTGAAAATCTATGTTGTGGGCTCACAAGAGGCGTAATACAAAGGTTACCATAATAAAGACATATATGAGCTTGCAAGGGCTTCTCTTTCTCAGTGTTACTTGCTCTGTTTGCATTATATCAGAGTAGGGAAAAAGAATACCCACAATTTTGCATTAGGTTGTGTTGTGAACTTAAGTTGAACATGTGTTACTTTAGCAGACATGCTGTAGAAAGCAGCAATACTGTTTTTCAGTGCTTGTAAAGGACATGCAATTTTTTTTTCTTAGACTCTTGCCATTTCATTTCAAGTAGTGTACTCTTTTCTGAGGTGTACCTAAAATGGCACAAGGAGATTTTGTATTTACTGTTTTACAGAGAAAATTTTGCTGATTTTTAGTGTGCAGTGAGTTTCAGTGTAATATGCAACTTTTCCTAAATGTGGGCTCTCAGGGTTCTTCTGATCTGGTGAACTTGGTCAAGTGATGGCAGCTTTAAGTCCCTGGTACCTTCAGATTGTTTTTATATTTAACAGTGATTCCAACTTAGTTCATGATTCTGACCTGATTTAAGATAATTAATTACAAAAAAATAGAATTGCAAGTGCTACATTTAAGAAACTTGACAGATGCAGACAAATAGTTCTATTGCATAAGGGCATAAGCTTATTTTTTATATCAGTTTTCAGAGTTAGAATTACCCTTTGGTATTAGCTGATAACCTTCTAAGGGTTTCCTGATCTCTCAAGAACCTGTAGTAGCTATCTATAATTTTTATATGGAGATGGAGTTGTTGAAAAAATATCAATTTACGTTCAGTCAGGCCAGGAGAGGAAAAAAGAGTCACTAGTCTCCTCATACCCTATAGTTTTCCTGTGTTTTTGATGTTTGTGGACTCATAAAAAACAGAGGGATGGACAATTCTGTTGCTTTTTTCAAGGAGTGAGGTGTTATTTGGTGAGAATTGGAGTAGAAAAATAAAACAAAGTCAAGCACAGAAGCAAAAAAATTATGGTTAACAGAATGTGCATTAAAAGACATTTCTAGGAATCAGAATGGTAACAGTGTGATTAAAATAGTGAAGGTCTGTGGTTTGTGGCAGTTTCCTTTTTATTAAACTGAAATGCAAATTTTTCAATTAGTGGGAAGAAAATGCAGGAAGGAGTTGGTACTTGAGTCTATAAAGTGAAACTTTTCAAGGTTGTGTCCAGGTATTCAAATCAATGCTTACAACAGATACAGCATGCAGCCTAGCAGAAATCAATAACATTAATAGATCATGTTACTGAAAGTTATGTGAATGCCAATTAAGTAAATAAATGAATACAATGAGATGTTGCCAATGAAAGATCTTGAAAGGAAATAAAAATGTCTGAGATGGAAGAATGTAGGTTATAGGAAAAAGGCAAGAATTCAGTCACAAAGACAATGTCACACTGATTAATAATCAAGGCACACTTGGATAAAGAACACAGCAGAGAGGACTACAAATCTCCAGCCAAATCCAGTTTGCTGCAAAAGATATCTTGAGGAGTTAATTTATGCAGATGATTTATACTTGATTTCTTAGAGAACATGAAGTATTAAAAATTATTTACAGGATGACTGTGACCTAGATTGTCATTGTGGAGAATGATAATCAAAAAAACTATTAATCTAGGAAGAAGGACATTTGACTCAGGCAAAAATACATTCCATGTACAATGCACAAGAGGTTCAGTTTAAAATATGTCCCTGTGATGTTTCTGAGGGAAATGGAAAAGGTGTGCTTGAAACTCGAACACCTCTGCCTTTGCTCCCTGCCAGATTTCACTTTGTTATCTAGAGTTAACATTTGCTTTCACTGCAGCTTAGCCAGAGATATTCTAGGCTCTGCATCACCTGAGCACTTGTCAGGTGGAGAATGTCTCTGCCTGTTATATTAGTATTTCTTTTTGAATTTTTCTGACCATCATAATCCTTCCCTTAGTTTTTATGGTTCTTCCTTCTGAATGCCTTTCCATAGATCTGTAGTGTAAAATCAGGCGTGTGTGACTGAGAAAAACTTTGTGTTTTTCTTATCCTTTTTTCTCTTTATTTCTTCTGTCATTTTTATTCCCTCTCTATATAGTGGAGGCTTTATTTCTTGCCTGTTTGACCCAGATTCAGCAATCTAAGCAAATGTAATTCTGATAATTACATTTGCCCCTATTCTGTGGAGATGATTTTTTACCCCTCTTTTTCAGTGGTGACCAGTGGGTTAGGAGAGACTTTGCAGAGAAAGTTCAACAAGTTCTTTCTACTTTAAACTAAAGAGACCTTTCTAATGAGCTGGCACCAGAAAATTTGCCATGTCAAACAGCTTTCTCCATTCTGACTGAGCAAAATCTTGTCATTCAAATGTAAAACATAAAGTAGAACCTGGAATTTTTGAGCACCTAAACAACTTACAAAGAGTATTTGGGAAATGCTACTTTGCAATCCAGTCACTTTTTAATTTTCTTTGCTAAAGTCTTTTCTTACTTGCTAAGTGGAGTATTTTTGGTTCACCTCTGGACCTATTCTCAAGTACAGTTTGTGTAAATATAAGTTATCAAAAGTACTTTGGTTTTGCTGCTGTGATATAAGCCATACCTCTTTTGCTCTTCTCACTTGTATGAACTTTAATCAAATGTTTTAAAAAGGCCATGAAAAATACTTGACTTTGAGACCGTATCAAATAAACCTATTGCAGTGTCACGGTTTTCCATATAATAGCTCATCTTTTCATGGTAAAAAAAGTGTCTTAAGTATCTTTATGTCCATCAGTCTTATTATCCTGTAACTATTGGGTTTCAGAATTCCTGATGGAATATCTGTGAGAATGTTCATTTCTGAGCATACATTTCATGTAATGGAAAGTAGTATGTTCTTATGCTTTATAGGAAATCTGTCTCTCAGCAAGGCTGGAGAGACCTGGAAAGTTCCATCTGAGGGATCCAAAAGTAGCATTGAAAAGCTATTTTAGCTCTCCAAAAAGATGAAAGAACTTTTTACTTGCTTCTTGCTAATATTATAATTTCAGAATGACAAGTGATTAAAACAGCATTGGACTGAGTACCTCCCACAGTTTTTAACAGCATATCTGAACCATATGTAATACTTACTTCTGTACTCATCTCAATAGAGAAAGATGTTCATTCTAAAAAAATGGAATTTTGAAGGTTACGTTTGTGTGTGCAATTTGATGTGCCCAAAGGATATAGCAATTAGCAGTGCAGACATTGATAACAGAGATCCCTTTATTCACAGCTACTTGAATGCCAGTTAGTTAGAGCAGATAAACAAAGATAATGATAAACTGTCAGACGAAGTGTTTGGAAGGGCAGGTAGTGTGACAGAAGATGACAAGGAAGGCAGGAAATGAGCTAAAGCACAAGGGGAAAAAAAAGACTCATAAAAAGCTCTGAATATACTGACACCATCTGACTTTGAAGTACATTTTGAAGAGGAGAGTTGCACAATGAATATATGGAACAAAACCCACACAAGTTATAAAAGCATTAAAATAGTTCTTCCGTGGAAGTATCTGAAACAAATTTCTGCCCCATTTTTAGAGGCTTAGCAGCCTCTTTGTTTTTCCTCTGAAGTATTGCACACCATCTGTTATTGTTTGTCCTTTTGTTTGTAAGACCTACTGATAAATTAGACCTTATAAACAGTTTTACTCTTAAATAAATACTTTAAAATAGAAGTCAAAATTTCATCTATATTCTGTGAAACAAAACATTTCCTCATTTGGTAGGATAAACAAGATATGGTGTTTTATTGTTATCTCAAAGTGTACATTTTCAGGTTCCAGCACTGGAATTTAATAATTAATCTGGAAGTTCCTTCTTTTTATACACAGGATGTTTTAAATGTGCCAATATTTATGTGACTTTAGTTTCTCACAAATCATTCCAGAGATATCCATATCTGTAAGAGGAAAAAGTTGGGCTTATCAGTATTGAAAGTTTTCACCTTTTTTGGGGGAAAAAAATAAAACAGTTCTCTTGGTTACCACCAGTTATTATTCTTCTGTATTCAGAACAGGCATAATATTGAGCTGAGCATAAAAATGGATCTTTTTTTTCTAAGTTTATAGTTACATTTTTTAGGGATTTCTTTAAAACCCATGGAATTTAAGTTTTTTTAATAATCTTGTCCCAGTCTGCACTCGAGAATAATAAAAGAAAATCAAATGGAAATGATCCAGGCCAGGTGTCAGAGGTCTGGCTGTGGCACAGCTGTAAAACCCAAGACACCGATACCGTTCGTGCAGGCACTTGGTGCTCACTGTCGTGTCCTGGCTCAGGCACTGGATGCTTCGATTCCTTAAAGGATGCATGGGACTGTGAAGTTATGGAGCAGCCATTGCTGTAAATAGGGATTTCCTCTAACAGCAGGTCAGACATTACAGCACTGCCTGCAGCAGGGCAGTTGATAGAAAACATGGACTGCAGGGACATGTCTGAAACCGGCCTTACTCAAGTGCGTGTGTTGCAGAGCAGATCAGCTCTCCTGAAAGGATGCTGGAATTAGTTCTGCAGGCAAAATAGGATGCATCTACTTCACATTCTGGAGCAAAATAGTTTCCTTTCTCCTAGTTTGGAACTGCCCACAGAAGAGAATTTCCAAGTTTCTATCAGCTTTGTTAGCTCTTCCTTTTATCTGCTTCACTCAGGGAAGAGCAAATTCATCTAAAGCCTCTATTAAAGCACACTGCTATGGGGGTGTCACTTTGTTGCTTTCTTCTTGTAATAGTTTTGTTATTACCTGGAAGCATCATACTGTGGGAACTGCCAAACCAGGATTGTCACAAAATACTACATTATGTGATTTAAGGGAGGGTAAAAGGAAAAAGAAAAAAAAAACCCAACAAACCAAAACCACGTATACATCTATTTCTTTGATGTATTACAGTTTTATATAGGAATGAGAATTTAAGCTGGAGTGTAATCCATTCCCTATGTGCTAGGTTTAACAGTTTTATAGCTATACTTTGACTAAAACTCATTTAAGTCTGAAATGTTGCTGAATAATTTGATATAACATTATAAAGATCATATAAGCCCCCAGTGAATATAATGCAGATTTATTTTTTAATGTGAGATATAATTACTCATCCAATTTCCATCCATTTCATTTCAGTTCAAGAATGGAACCTTAATTATTTCTTTTTATAGAAGGTTTTTAACAAGCTATTAAAACACATTGAAAAGGGAAACATTTATGTTATTCTCCTAGAAGTGGAAGACAGGAGGTGAGGATGGGAACACTGGCAAATTTTTAAAAGATGTTGAAGTGCAGGTCAAATAGACACAGTATATGATGTCTGCATTTAACAGTACTTAGAGCTGGGCAAATATTGGGTGTTTCAACAGTTAGGCTTATCTGTGAAGCTCTCTGCTTTTAATGGGAAATTGGATAATTCAGGAGCCTGTAACTGAAGTACTGCTAGCTCAGTAAACTTCTAAAGAAAAAAAGTTCCTTTGATGGCAATGAAAAGCTGACAAGCATTTTGGGGAAAAAGGTGATATTTTTCTCTTGCCTCCTGACAGTGAAGCTACATAGAAATGCCCCAAGCCCCAGTGTGGAAAGTTCTTGTAATATTTTTGGATATTTCCCTTGTTGGACAAAATTAATAATATAATTAATAAACCCCCTGGAAAGTGTTTTTTTAAAATGTACATAGTATTTTGCCACTTCTGTTACCAAAGAGATTTTTTTTTATTGCTGTGCTTCTGTTAATGCCCAAATGAAACAACAGCTCTGAAGATGAGATGCAGGTTTTAGGTGCTTTTTAGGTGCCTAACCATCGTGTCACTGCTCAGAGCTTCCAACATCAGCAGTGAAATCCATTTCCCATTGAAGACAAATACAAAACTCCAGTGGGTTCAAAAAAGATTTCACTGGATAACTAGGAATATAAGAAACTACCTACAGTCAATTTTTCCTGGGTAAATATGTGTCCTATTAAATTGGAAACAGTTCCACAACAAATGCTTTTTGTACATTGCAGATGTTATAATAGCAATTCATTATTATCCATGCTGTCTTTGTGCCCAAAATCATGCCTATGGGATTCATTTATATGTAATGAGGACTTTGGCAAGAAAAGCAAAACTCTCAAGTACTTAGAGAATATCAGTTACACTTTTTCATGCTGTTGCCATAACATACTAATAACTATTTTATGATCTTACTAAATAATAATTAAAATTCCTAGTATCTGTCTAGAATGATTAAGGTAATTATGAAGCTTCTTAGTATGGCAGTGTCTGAAATTATATTTCCTGCTTTCTTCTACCTCTGAGAACCAACCAGACGTTTTTCTATGGCCCAGTTCCAGAGCTGTTGAAGTTGGACAAGGTTTTTCACGTGCACGCTCACGCATCCTTTTTTTCACAAAGTTACCGTGATGCTATTTAACAGAAGCTTCATTTCCTGACTCTCATAGGGAGAGCTTCATTTAAAATATTGTGTTATAACATTTGTTATATGTTGGTCCATTTGGATGTTTCCAGAAAGGAAGGCTTAGGGAAGGCCAGGTACTGGTGGGGCTGGAGAGGGACATCCTGCAGTGTCATTCGGCCGGCCCGGGGCAGGGTAGGGTAGGGTGTGGTGTGGTGTGGTGTGGTGTGGTGTGGGCACAGCTGGGGCTGCTCAAGCCCATCAGTGCCCTCTGGAGCCCCGCACACACTGCAGCCCCTGTGCTTAAATACCCAGCGGAATCCCCGGTACCCCCGCGCGCGAGTGACCGTTATTCCAGTGGGAGCAGCTGCGCGAGCGTCTTCTGTGGCACCGCGGCCGTGGAGCTGCGAAGTTGGAAGGTGTGAAGCTGCACACGCGTGTCTGCCCGGCGCCCCTCGGCACATCTCGGGAGGTGCGGGGGCTCCCGGGAGAGCGGGGCACGCCCTGCCCGCCCCTCCATCTCCGCTCGCCCGGGCCCGTGTCCTCCTCCTCCTCCACCACCTCGGGCGGGGCAACCTGCGTGCCCCGGCTCTGCCCGCGGGATGGGCCGCCCGCCCGGTGCCCCTGATGTCCTCCAGCTCCGGCCGCTGCTTCCGTGGGTGAGTGAGGTGTAAATTTTTCTTGTTTTTCTGCGAGTGTTGGGGCTTTTCTGTAAGTTCTGTAAGTTTTGAAGTGCAGCGCACCCGAAGGGTTTCAAACCTTCATGGGCACGCAGGCGAGTGGTTTCTGGCTGCCTTTGCGGTGCTGTACAGGCGAGAATGCTTTCACCTGTGCCGCAGTTACAGAAAGGAATCTAAACTTTGCCAGTAGTACCTGAAATAGTGTGAGGTTAGTACTGTGGCCTTCAAAATAAAGGGAGGAAAGTGGAAATCTGGGAATGTATGGTTCCTCGTGAGTATTTCCTTAGCATGTAAAACTCCGAAGGTGTGGGAGCTCCCCTTAAGGGAGCCGGGGAGAGAAGGTGCCGAGGAGTGTCCTGCTTGAAACTTGCATGTGTTCGTTCTTGGGAAAACAACTCTTTTTGCCTATATATACACTCATCTGAGGGGTTTTTTTGTGTTATTTGGTGACTTCTTTCAAACTTGTTTCTTTCTTGTTGCAAAGATGTTAGCTTATTTGTACCTTTCAGTTCTGCAAATCGGAAAGGCTTTTTTAGTAAAAGGTTGGTTGTAACTTAGTATCCTTTAAGTCAAATGTGTCTTTTTATTTTTTTTTTAACCCTTCTCTTTGTTTGAAGAGAATGGTATTCAGAGTGAATGACAAATGTTCTCTTATTTGGCATTGAGAATTGGTTTTGTATTGCGACTTGTTTTAAAAGACAAAATAGTGCTGTATCACCAAAATACTTTTTTTCTCTCTCAATGGCTCATAGAGATATTGGGACCATAAGGCTGGAATTTTCAGTTAGAATCAAAATGGTGAAGCCATTGATTCCTAGTCAGACTTTACTACTTTCACCTGGCTGCTATCTCAGCTGAGGGAAATAACGTGTGGCTGCGTAAATCAATCATGTCGCTTGCAAATATTTTAGAAAAAAACAATTTCTGTGGGTTTCTTTCATGTTTACCTTTTAAAAATGGCTATCAAATTTCTGTTGACACAAGGGATGTGTTCATGTATCCTTTTACTCCATGTTCTGCATCTTGCTAACTTTCAAAATTTTAAACATGCCTCAAGTTTTCAGAAATGTGTATTTGCATTTATATGTAAAATGCCTTGAGACAGATGAAGGGTCATCTTCAAACACCAAAGCACAGCTGAGTCTCTCAGACTGCAACCAGACTTTGAACTTCAGTGTTTGCTATGGTCGATATGTATCGCATTTGGTGTATGAAGTTATTTTGCTTTCCTGTCTCAGGAAAAACATGGGCTTTATTCCCACCTGAATTATTATTCTTTTATTGCAGACATTAGTGTACAAAATGATACTAATGAAACTTTTATGCCTACCTGCAGCATTAGTCTAAATCATAATTCAGCCATACCAGTGCTTGTCACTTCATTTATATTTTTTTTTTCCTGTTGGGCAGGTTAGAATAAATTGTGATTTCCAGTACTGCGTCTGTATTGGATTATTCATGGTGTGGACTGTTCCTGCTTATGGCTGCATGAATAGTCAATGTAGTGTCAGGTTTTCATGGGTTCTGTTCTATTTTCTACTGCTTAATTTCTGAGTAAAAATGGTTGTTTATTTTCTGAAGACTTCAGTAAACTCAGTGCCTGATTAACGTTAATACCATGTGTGATTTCCTTTTTATGGTGCAAGTGCACTATTGAGAAATACAGTATATTTCTGTGGGCTTTCTTTCCTAATCTGCAGGAGAGTTAAAAATTCTTAAATACATAAGAATATTTTTATAGTCAACTCAGCTGAAGTCTTAATATTGTTGCTGAGTTCATAGTGGCGGACTGTGAACAGAAACAGAGATTTGTCTTTATTGCATTTTTTTAAAGCCTCATTTTTTTTCACTGACGTTCATTTAACTGATTGCAAAACAAACTACTGCATGCAAGGCCAGTCAAAATGCCAGGATCATTATACAGGTGGATCTTCCCAAGGTAGCTTGTCAGTTGTGTTGCCAGCTAAGACATGTGTGGGTGCTGCTTCTAAGAACATCCTTTAGGAATTCAGATGCACGTGTGCTAGAGCAGGGTTAAACTGGCTTCTGCCTGTCCCACTGTATGTTTGACTAATGGTTATGGTGAAACGCTTAAGGACTGTTGTGGTTTGACCTCAGCTGGCAGTTGAGCACTTCACAGCCACTCACTCCTGCAACATCTCCTGCCCCCTCCCTGTGGGGTGGAGAGAGAAACAGAAAAGTGAGAAATTTTGTGGGTTGGGAGAAAAACTGTTTAATAATTAAAAAATATAAAAAAAAAAAGCTGTGCACACAAGCAAGGCGGAATGAGGAATTCACTCACCAGGCAGGCAGGTGTTCAGCCATCCCCAGGGCTCTGCCACACAGAAAGGTGACTTGGGAAGACAAATGGCATCCCTCCCAACATCCCCCTTTCTTCTTCTTTCCCAGCTTTTTATATATGCCATATGGTGTGGAATTTCCCTTGGATCAGCTGGGGAAAGCTGTCTCAGCTGTGTCCCTTCCAAATCTGTTGTGCATCTCCAGCCACTCACTGGTGGGGTGGTGTGAGAAATAGAAAAGACTTTGACTCTGTAAGTGCTTCTCAGCAGTAACAAGAACATCCCTCTGTACAATCACATCCTAGAGATTGGACATTCTATAGTAAATCCATCATTATATATTATCACCATAACATATCTACATAACCTGTAGATTAGGACACCAACTTCTAATGATATTTTCATTGAAATAAAATTTACGAGGTCTGAACAAATTAAGGTTATTTTTAAACTTTTACATCCCCTGAGGGCTTAGTATTTGCAGTCAGCAGCCACACCATATTTGTGATTCTGTTTAATTATGTGCAATTAATTGGGTCATAGCTCTGTGTGTTGGAAATAATGTTCATAAAGAAAATCTAGTTAAGATATAAAGTGAGTTGCAGCATTTTTATTGTGTTTAATTTCTGTTTCTGGCAGAACTGGGAGCACTTACTAGTTGAGTGTTGATGGATTTTTCATTGATGTTCTGCTGCTTAATTTCAAAAGATGGGACACATTTATATCAACTTCAATTTGCCAAAGCAAACATATGCACACTTTAATTGAAAGCAAATGCCCGTTTAAAATAAAGCAATAATAACTTTATGTGCTGCTAAAAATATGGCTGCTCTGCATTTATGGGAAAAATGGCAGGCCAAGGATGTGCACAGTGAAGGATGTATGAAAACAACTCCCTGAAACGTGACCAGACAGAAGCTCCTTCCAAAACCAAAAGAAGCCATGACCACACTCATCTGGCTACTGTGCTTATGCAGCCATCAGTATTTTTCTATGGAACTTTCAGATGTTTGTGTTTCAGAATTTAAAGTTGATAAACGTACATAAACTTGTTTTAAACATACAAGTAGACAGCTGATAGTCAGTGTCCTTTTCAATTTCTACCATTTAGAAAAAAAAAATAAGCAAGGTGCACTAGTTTATGTACATACATTTCAATTCTAATGTTGAAAATCTACTTTAGTTATCAATTATTTCAGTAGGAGGCATTGTGATAGAACTAAGGAAGTAAAAAATATCTTTGGATAAAAATTAGATGGAGTCTACTTGCTCAGGGGGTTGGAAGTCAAGGTAAGTATACTTAAAGAGTGTAAATGTTTCTGTTGTAACATTTAGTGGGACACGTTAGCACTTGATAGTTTCACGTTCTGCTTTTCCCTTTTGTTAGCAAGAATTGAGCCCATGAAGTTAATGTCACACTGATCCAAAGAATAAAACAAGCCACAACAAACCCCTTTTTACTGTTATGTTAGAGGTTTTATTTAGAGGCTGTAGTAACCAAGGAGTTACAGCTTTGCTTGAAAGCTCATGTGCTGCCCATCTGGGTTTATCAGTTCAATCTAACACCTGAACAGGACTAGTTAGCTGTTAGCTAAAACTGCTGTTAATCTTTAGACAAGAAAGCATTGATCCTTCCTGCAGAATTGGAATAAGATGACTAGGAAGATAGTTTTTCTATCCCTATTATCAGCATTTCTGTAGTTTTATTAAAGAGTTGTTAATGGTTATGATTCTCCTGCAATTCAAATCTAGAACCTTTCAAATGAATTTTGAAATTTTATTTTTCTTGCCTTCTTTTCTAGCTATAGAAGCATTATTTTAAAAGTATGTAACAATATTAGAAAAGTCAAAGGTGACTGTCACTTCAGTGTAGTTGAAGGATGAATAGTGTGGTACTGCTGTTGAAAATTCGTGATCTTAGCTATAAGATGTTGAGAAATAAAATGAGGCTTACCAGTCCTCTTGAAACAGATTGTTAATACTTGTGCTGTTATTAGAGTAAGGCCTATGACCATCATCTTTATGAGTCAGAGTTTAATTTTTAAGGAGCTGAGAAATTACAGTAGCCTACTGAACTGCAGCATAGTGTACTCTCAGTTTGGATGACCAACTGCTGCCATAAATGAATGTCAAATTTGGAGTAGTGAGTGCACTGAAATGGAGTGGCTCAGGTTAGAGAGGGTTAAACGATGCTCTCAAGAGGAGCTTCTAAGGACTGAAGAAGAAACTTGAGAGGCTTTCTGGAAGATGTGTGTCTGCTCTTGCTAAGCCCAGTGCCAAGGCACAGTACAGACACTCGGCAATGTTAAATGTTGACTGTAAAGATTGAATGTATATTCAGCCGTAGGTTACAGCCCCTACATGTGACTGCAGTTATAGCTGGAGTATTGAGGGCAGTGTCCTGGGGTGTCAGTTGACACTCAGTGATTTTTTTTTTTTTTTTTTTGTGTGTGTATACATCATTATTTAGGTTTTTTTCCAATCCAGCATTTTAACAAGGAATTGTCAGGTTTAGAAATTTCACTTGTTACAATGGGTGGTTATAGAAACTGGCATAAGCCTCTGACAGCTCCTCTCCAGGGTATGTTTGGGGGGTCAGATCTCACTATCTTATTTTTGCTGCAAGAACTGCCACGCTATTCAGACTCTGGGGTGGTTGGTTTTATATGCTTTAGTTTGGACAGCTGGTCCCTCTGTTTCATAACAGTGGACCAGATGGATTTAGTATCTGTAAAAGAGACCTTTAGGAGTCTGTGACAATGAAAATTTGTAGTGATACAGGCAAAACTTTGAGGACAAATGTTTATCACTTATTCACTGAAAGGATCAGATGTGTAGCAGAGATCTTTTTTTGGTACATACTCGACCAGTATCTTGCAGAATATGATGACTGGGTGTTGTAGCCATAGCCTTAAGCCAAATAATATAAAAAAGTGTTGTAGGCTATTAAATAAGAGCTCTTATGGGGGGATAATTTTGGATATATGTTCACATATGCAGCCTTTCAAACATGTTTAGTGCTGAAAAAAATTTTATTTGTATTTCTTGTTTAAGACTGATCTTTTTTTCTCTGCCTAAGCTTGGAATCAGTGTATGTATGATCCCTATTACACACAATGAACTGTAAAACTAGTAGGTATGAGCTTATTGAGAGCTCTAAATTGCTACACCATAATAAATACATCACATAAACATCATTTTATTGCATGTGCACATGGGAGCTCTGTTAAAGATGGACTAGGAATCTGCACCATTTGTTTAGATCTTAAAATCTCATATTTAATAAAACACTGAACAAGGCAAAGGGTTACCAATAATAAAACTGTGTAAAGTATAACTGTTTAAGAACTGAACAGAACTTTAAAAAAGTGAGACAGTGTAGCAGTACTTCTCCCTAGTACTCCCTAAAACAAAGGCATAACTGTTTTGTCCTTACAGCATTCTACTGTCAGAAATAACTCCGATTAAAATTTATAAGACGGTCCAATAAAATGAAACAAAGAACTTTATTAACAGTGCACTGGATGCTAGCGCCTGGAAACTGAGACACCGCATGGCCCGAAGGGGGGGGGGCAAGTCCTTTTAAGGTTTCTTGATTTACATAACCACTCCCTTACC
>JAWWLV010000005.1:23120221-23145607 GCA_035041135.1 Platyrinchus mystaceus | reverse complement strand
CTGCATAGAGAGATAACACCTTTCGAAGGGGGTTTTGGGAAGAAGAAAGGTGACTCACAGAAAATGCAAAAAGCCATGTTTGACCACATGTTTCACTTTAACATTAGAACCTGACTCCCACAGAAAATAAAAAAAAACTTGTTGACTTTCACCAGGAACTTGGCCACCTTTCCGTTTCTCTTGTCTGTAGGATATCACTTGTAAGAAACAGTGTGAACTTTTCTGTTTAAAAGCTGCGGTCCAGAAACTCGTAAACCCTAGTCTGTGATCTTTTATATGTAATCCTCTTAAAATATGTGTTTGCTAGTAACAGTATTGAATGGATATATGCATTGGCTTAACTTTTGCAGACTAGCACAGAAAGTGTGACCGTTAAATGATTTTGCCATAAGCTTTGATTTAATAAGAAAAAAAAACATGAAATAAAAGACTAATCAAGTCTTGTGGCATTATTGGTAGAAAAGAGGGTAACCACAGTGTGGACTGAAACCACAGAAAAAGTGATACAGGAAGGCTCAAATACAGAACTTCAAATGGTGAGCCACGTGTGCCTGAGAAGCACAAGCACACTTGGACTTGTTCATTTGTCTGGACAGAATAGGAAGGTGAACATGGTTCATAATCAGCAGGCTTTCCACATGTGCAGTAGGCTTGCACTCTGTTGTGCAAGTATTGGTACAGAAACATAGAAATTGAAACACGACACAGGTGGAATGAAGAATTAGCTTTGATTCAGTAAAATTATAAAATGTAAAGGAAATGAAAAGCAGGTAGTAGGCAAATGAAAGGGGACTTTAATGGGAAGAATGCATTAACTGAGTAGCATTTGGTCACATCCTTGTGTGCTGAGATCAAGACTTCTCATAAAGCCACTATGAGATTAGAGGATAAATGGTCAGGAAATCATCATCTCAATTTCAGAATAGTGACTACTAATATTTACATTAATATATCTGAGACTGTTGTCCCCATGGGAATCTTTCAGTAGGATGATATTAAATACCAAAGTATCTGAAAAGCCAGTCCCCTTTGGATTAGAATACCTATTCTGAATGGAAACACAATAGAGATGATGTGATTAGAGAATAGATTTGTTTTGTTACACAAGAGTTTATATTAATAACATAAAATAAACAGCTGGGTTCTTTTGTTGTTGGTTATGTGTAGTGTAATGGTGGATCTTTAATCAGGAAAAAAAGGTTGTATGTATAGTGAAAAGCACAGGACATTATAACCAGAAAGCTTCATTGTATTAAGTGTAACAGCATCTTAAATATGATAACGTCTAATCAGACTATAAAGGGTACTCCTGTACTGATGAAGAGCTTTTACCTACATAAGATTTGATTTGAAAAGCAAGCCAGTACCCTGGATTTATTGTGCTTAATTACAGGAAAATAAATTTCAAAAATGGTTTGGTTCAAGACTGGTGTTTGAGTATCCCCTTCACAGCAGAGAACTGAAAACAGGGAGATTTTCTCTCCCTTTTCATCTTTATTGGAGTAAATTGACAGTGTTAAAGACAGCATGAGAAAAATGTTAAGGCAATCTCAAATTTGGTTTTAAGAGAAGCATCATTAATCTTCAGGAAGAGCTGGGGAAAAAAAGGTGATTAATTTTACTATTAAGAGGTAATGCAACAGACTATAATCCTCCTTAAACTGTTGACAGGCAATTTTCTTCATTATGTAAGAGATGGGTTTGAGGGAAGAAGGCTTGGATTAATCATAAACAAGGAGGTCCAATATTAAATTGGGTAACAGTGAACTTGAGTGATTGCCAGTTCACAGATAATGAGTATACTGTATCTTGGGGAGGGGGGTGGGTGGCGTTGGTGTGTGGGGTTTTTGTCTTGTTTTGTTTGGCTCTTTTATAGAAAGAGAACAAAGCCCTGTCAGGGATTTAACTTTGCAATTTCTATGGGAATTCCTGCTGTAAATGTTGACTGTGATTATCCAACCTGAAATTTTGGTAAACAAGAGCTAAATTGATAAACATGAAACAGGAACAAGGTACACCTCTTTTTGTCAGAAGCGTTCAAAACCAGCTGATGAGAGCACTTAAAACCCAAAGCACTTTGAAACCCAAGCTTGCTGAAGTGAAATCGAAAATTCTTACTGCATTTCATGGGCTTTGGATTAAGATCTAGTTCATCAGTAGCTTTGGAACATGGGCTTAATTTTAATCATATTGATTATTTAATTAATTTAATGGAATGATTTTCGATGTTGAGTGATTTCAGGGCTCTGTGAGCAGATGTGAAGTTGCTGCGTGGGTACATTTCTGTTGCAATGTAGAGTTCCCAATGACCAACAACTGGGGCAGAAGAGAAAGACGAGTAGAGAATCTGCTTCCAAAACTGTTACACATTCTGTTTCTCACCAGGCTTGTCTACTCCTTCTGTAACAACAGAAGTGACTTCCAGGGATAAAATAAATGACATCACTCTCAAAATAAGATTTCAAGCATTCATAAATTTCTCTTGTAAGACTTTAACACAAATATAGCAGAACAGTTGATGATGTAGGGCAGCTTGAATAAAATTTTCAGATAAGCAGGTAATTGATAGAAATGTTACTGGTTCCTAAAAAGAGCTCTGTTTCTGGTGTATATATTTTGTTTGTTTTCCTTGAGCTATTTAACTGTACTATAAGTTTGCACTTGAGACTGTGTTATCACATGGAATAAGATGTAGCCCTTGTGCATTTTAGGAAAAAAACCAAACAAACAGTTTATGTGACCTTAGACTGTTTTTTAAGTTGTACCAAACAGTATTTAGTTATCTTTCCTTGGGAACAAGGGCTAGAGATTTAGGCTGTGTTATTTATATTTCAGGTTTTGCTCTGCTTATTTCTGTAAAATTTTATTTGAAATGATGGAAGAGGACTAAGGATTATTGTCAAAAAAAGAATACCCACATCATGGAAAAAAATCTCTAGTAGAAAATGGGGATGCTTGTCCTTAATATTGGATGCTGTGTGGCTGTTAACTTGGTGAATGTTATGTGATAGTAGTATGATTCTGGTCAAATAATCTTTAGATAGGTCAAAGAGATGTTTCTTCCAACTTGAGCAGAAAAAATAGATTGCTATGTACAAACTGCTGGGTATTTAGGATAAATATGTTGATCTAAACTTTAGAGAGGTCTGTTTTCATGAATGAGGGATGTGAACATAAATCCTTGATTTATTTGTTACTTGTTTAAAATAAAATGAACAACTGTTGGTATCTGGCAAACTCCATCTAACATATCAGTGATGCTCGATGAAAGACTTTAATGAGATTTCTATCTTGCTATTGCAGTTATGTTTTTCAAGTATCCCACTGTGGAAGTTGAGGAACAATTTCTGCTATAGAAAATAAGCTTGATTTAATAATATTTAGGGTGTGATTGAAGCCTGATAATGCAGTTAAAAAGAAACAGACCCAAAACATCCAAAATAAAACAAACACCAAACCCAAACAAAAATCAAACAAAACCAAACACATACACAACCAACAAGTAAAACCAAAAATAGGCTTTCACAAAGTTGAAGAACAATATCTTTCACCAAAAAAAAATAGATTTACAATGAAGATGAAAACAGTGAAGGGCTTCTGACAACTGTTATGTGGCTTTGGTCTTCGTCAGAGCCCACCACGGTGCTGTAAGCATTAGTTTTAAGTTTGTTGGTCCTTTGACAGATCTCTCTTATAAATTTTTAAGGTACATGGACCAAATAAGATTGGACCATTTATATCCTTGATCCTCTCTTTCTGTGTTCTCAAGAAAGGCTTAACTTTTATCCCTCAGGGTTAATACCTGTTGTTGACAGAATTTGGAAAAAATTTCATTTCCTTGACTCTCTTCAGTGAGTTGGAGTAGAAACCAAGCAGGTTGTGATCATTTGGGAAAAGAGAACTGCTGTGGCTTGGGATCAATAAACTCAAAATTTTCCAGGCTTCAGGAAATGCCCACCTGTATTTAACAAACTAAACAGCCCTTTTGCCAAACTCCCATATAAGAAATTTTATAAGGACGTGTATAAGGAAATCTATCTTAATTTTTCTGTCATGTAGGCTTTTGTTAGCTAAATTGTACAGGAACATTTGCCAAAGCAGCATCTGCACACACTCATCTGTTCATGTTTGTAGCTCTGCCTTATGCTGTGCAAAATCAGGAATTATTCATATGTAGGTTCTTGAGAACTCATGTTTTGCTCTCATTGGTTCCCTGCCCAAACCCTCCAAGGTTATAAACTTCCTGTTAACTTGCTCTTTCCCTTCAGCACACTCATTTCCATGTTTTACATAACGGAATGTGGATACCTGCTGCCAGGACCACTCCATTGCTTTCTGTCTCTGCTGTCTCACATGGGGCACCTTGTCTGTGCCAATACACATGCACACAAAAAAAGGAGACCATATTAAAGTTTAGGTTCATTAGCACCAAATCTCATAAAAGCTCTCTTTAGCAATGCTGAATTTGATATTTAATAATATGTCGAAAAAATATTCTTTCATTCATGTTCACCCAATTGGCAGCATCAGTGATGAGAATATTTGTTGAATTCATTACTTGACTGCATAGTTTTTTAGTTGTTTATTCTTTTTAATGTGAACCTGTGAGGGAATATATAGTGCTTGTGAATCAAAAAGAGGTTGATGTGGTGCTGTAGTTAATGACTGTTAATGATGTACACAGTTATGAGACTGGTGCTGCCAAGGGAAACAGGATCATCACACCCTAACTGTAATGAGCCCATGGTGATTTAGGAGGCTGATCCCACAGCCTGCAGGGTTGGCTACAGATAGGTCTAATGCAGTCTCCAGGTGTTTAATCCTTGTCATGGCCAGTGTGTCAAGTGGTGCTTGGCTTTTTCGTGGGTGTGAACACATGCACACAGAATTGAGTTTTTAGATCTAATATAAATTGTAGCAAATAGCCCCGTGTGTGAATATAACTGTCAACTTATGCTAGTTGAGCTCCAAGTGACAGAGGAATATATTCATGTGTATCTACTCAGGAATGTGCTCATACTAGTGTTTGAAAATTTTGAAGGAAAAACTAAAGAGCCATTTTGAGGAACCAATTTCTAGCTGGTGTCTAGAGGGAAAAAACCCCCACTTTTATATGACCTTTAGAAATAATCTACAAAGTATTGACCTTTAATTGCTAAATGTTTGATAAATTGAAATTTGGAAGAGGGAAAACCGTACAGAAACTCCTGAGAAAAGTGATTTGTCAAGTTTAGTGCTCTTTGCATTATGTAATAGCAACACACTCTTCTGGCAATTAAAACCAAAGTATGTTTTCTCAACAATCAACAGGCCTTAACCTAAGTAGTAAAATAAACTTTACGAATATTTGCAGATATATTCTGTCTGTTTAATTTTAATTAAAAGTCTTCTTTTATCACATTCTTCAGGAATTATTTGGGAAATTGTAGCTAGGTATTTGACTGCTAGTAGTTTTAGTCTCCACTCTACACTTGTGCATTTGTATCTTTAATTATGAAAGAAAAATATTTCCATTTATCCAAGATGTTACTTGAACAAAACTGCATTTCTCTAAAATCTTTGGCTGCTATTTTCTTATTATAAGTTCTCCTTTTAATATTCTGCCTCGGCATAAATTCAGAGACTCTGAAAGAAAGAAGATAATCCTTTCTTTTCCAGTCTTGCATCTGAAAAATTAATATTTAAGTTAAAGCTTCCTGTTTCAATATTCGACTGAAGTATTATTAATCAAAACTGTCAGATCTCTTTCATGCACTTGCTTTTTATGTTGAAGGTCAGAGGTTATCATTAGATGGTCTAGTTGGAGTAATATATACCAACTAAATGATTTCCTGTCAAACAAATTGGCTCTGGACTGTGGCCAAGAGGAAAAAAAAAAATAATAGGAGCCAGGCAAACATCATTTGAGCTTAGTTGAAATAATTTTGAGATTCCAAGCTGATTCTCCAGATGCTGGCAGATGGAATCTCCTTTACTTCCTTGTAGTCTCCCAGTTTACATAGTAAAAAGGACTGTTCCTGTAAAGGATACTGTTCATGTCTGCTGGTTTGGGCATATTTGATACCTATTTTTGGTTTTTAAGAAAGAGAGGAGGAAAAGTACTGAAGTAAATTGCAGAGCAGTTGTGGGATCTGTAATCCTTCACCTCCTTGTTTTAGGTTGAAAGTGGACTTGGAATTAACAGAAGTCAAACCATCAGCATTTTCTCTAAGATTTTAGGAAGTTTCATGGCTTGTTTCCTACTTGATTTGTGAGCTGCTCTAGCTGTGTTCGTGATGCTCTGATAGATTATATCCTTATTTTATCATGTGTTGTGTGTATAACAATGGTATCTAGAAAGAGGTGTGGAAAAATAGAGGTATATATTAGGAATTACTGAATGACACATAAATAGCATTATAGTTTGTTTTTTAGTGTAAGTAGTGCATTTATGTCAACTTAAGCTTTCTTTGCCCTGCTAAATCTTGTTAAATTCCAGAGAAAGTTAAGGCAGTTTTTTTATTGAGGATTTTGTTTTGTTAATGCCAAGAGTGGTTCTGTAGGTGTGAGACTCAGCTGGTCTTACAGGAGGGCTGCAAACTCTGGGAGCTGCTGACTGTAAACTACAGAATCAGAACATGAATTCACACAGGCTGTTCCAATGCAGAGGGAGTTTATTTCAAAATCTGTAAAGAAAACTGAGCCTTAAAGGCTGTTGTTATTCTGTCTGTAGAACCACCATAGGGGTGGGGATTCTCTTTCATGTCAGATATTTGTCTCTGCAGATATGGATGCTATAATCAATGCATGAGGGAGCAGCATTTCATTTTCTCCTACTAGCTGAGCTCTGTACCATTGCTTCCAGACAGATGTGTGCAGTTGCATTGCACAAGTCCTCTATGCAACCGTTAATATGATTTTTTTTTTTTTCAGTAGCAGCTTGTGCTTGAGGGCTCCATCATCAACCTACTTCTGTGAGTTTCCCTCCACCTTTATTCGTTCTGCCAATACTGATATAATTTCTGTGTCATGAAATAGCTGCTGTGGACTGCTATCAACAGGATATGTGAAGATCTATGCAAAAAATGGAGTAAGAAAAAACGAATCATATATTACTTGCTCTGAAGCTTATTATCCCTTAGAAAAGGAGAGAAAAATGACTGAATTTTGCAATTCTGGGAGCCAAGGTGTGAGATATGAGAGAAGCTGGAACCCTTTCCATGTAACATCTCTTAGGATAGCTCTTTGCTAATCCTTTGGTCTTCCCCATTCCATCCTTGATCTCCCTATCTGGTTTTGGAGGTAGTTGATCATGTATTTCTTTTTGCCTCGGATGCTTCTGAGGTGAGCACACCCTCTTCCACTTCCCCTCTACTGATGTGATCACTTCAGTGAGAAAACAGGGTTAATCATCTTGTGTTCTCCCTGGGTTTGCAATGTCCTGTGATTTATGTACCACTTTTCCTTCACTGTGTTTGAACCAGTTGTCTTCCAACTAGGCCCAGTTAACCTTCTTTAAGTTTCCTGCTTGGGCTGCTCGGTAAGTCCCTGCTGCTGCTCACTTGTTTATCTGCCCTCATGCTTTGAGTGAACAGCTGGTGACTATTGCAACTTCTCTTGTTGTGCACAACCAAAACTCAGCCTGGGACAGCCCTGGTTTACTTTGGACTAAACCATCCCTGCACCAATCACGGTCAATGCAGTTTGGCTGCCGTCAGCCTGATGTGTATTAAGTCGCAGCGTTAGAACTCATTAAGAGGCACTGGAATTTCCCAGAGTGATTCCATACAGTAGATTCATTACATGATGCTCAACTCTCTCCACTCTTAAAAATAAGAAATGCTGCTTTTGAATAACAGCATCCTCTAGCTGACATAACTTTTAAGCTCTATGAGGAATATGTTTTGATGTGGAGGAAAAAAAGTAGCAGTGTAAAGTTCTGTTTAAAAATATAATTGCTTTTTTGACTGCCAGCATGCCACTGTTTCTTTTCATGCCCTGTCTTGCCTCACTGCTTCTGCAATTGTCTTTTGACATGCTTTGAAAAAAAAGAAAAGGTGTGATCATGGATGATAGGGAGCTACCAAGACATCAGGGAAAGATCTGGACACAATACTTTGCTATAACAAATTATTTTTTCTTTTCTGTGGGTGACATAAAATGCTCCATTCTGTAGCTGGCTGCCCAGCAGCTTAAATTAGCAGCTGAAGATCCTTTGATCATTCTTTCATTGATAATGGCTTGTACTGTGCTTGCCATTTCCATTCCTGGATCAGCCCAAAACCTTTGCTGTGGTACATTAATTGCTGTTTGGCTGTGCTAAATGTCTACCCCTGTTTAGGAAGTAAAGTTTAGAGTTTTCTGTTGGGTTAGGAAACTGTTCTGTGCAAGTATTAAATTTTAAAGATGAATTTTATTTATGGTAAGGAGCAGCCTTTAACAGGAATTCTTTGCAGACTTGTAAAGCCTCCAAGCATTGATAATTTGTTTCCCTTCATTCTATTCTAATTTAAGAAGAATAGTAATTTAGCATAAACCCTTTTCATTGCTTCTTGAACAGCTCATCACTAGTTAGCCCTGGCAAGGGAAACTGTTTTCTCATGTAGCAGTTCTGGCTTACAGAATTCCTGTTCCTGCCTGTTTGTTCCTGCCTCTGTTGTACAGTGCTGTTTTACAGGCCTACTGAAACAAGTGTTTATTGCAGATCTGGCAGGGATTGAATCAGGGCACCTATGTGGATAAAGAATAGTCGCTTTTCTTTTTATTTTACCCAGACCTCTGATTTGATTCTCAATTCAGCCTTACAAACAGTTTTATTGGCACAAGATGAGGTGGCAGGCACTGCAGAATCTGTAACTGCAGATAAGAAAAGACAATTTCTTACACTGGCAAAGCTGCCAAAACCCTTGTTTTGTGAAACTTCTCCCTCTATTTATCTTTTCATCAGGCAACTGAGGAAATTGGATTGTAGGCCTTAAAGACAAAAATAAACAAACAGCAAACTCCACAACTCTGTGTTGGTTTCATATGTAGTCTGATTAAGTTTCAGAGCATCCCATTGGAATCACTCAAAACACTTTCAAAGCCAGCTTTGTTTGGCTGATAGGCTTCTAATTTTTGAAGTTCATAATCTCTAATGATAAAGAAGTTAGTCTGTCAGGCTTTGCATCCTGTCACAAAGGAAAATAAAAACTATGAACTTCAGAACTCAAGGTTAGATTGCTGCTAAGTGATTATTTACTTGGAGGAACTTTAGAAAGATGTGTGTGTTTATTTTTTAATATATCTGGAAAGTGATGCAGAGTTAAAAACTGAAGTCTAGGGCTAGAAAATCTGACAATTTCCAAACTTTTTTCAGCTTTACTAATTACTGGATTTCAGAAACTAAATACCTACTCCTTCTGACACAAGCTAATCACTGCCTTTTATGCTGTTTTCAACTGTTGGCATTTCTTAGCTCTATCACAACCATCTAGAATACAACAGATTAGAACCGTGGTGAGTGACCACTGTAAAAATGCCTAATAGGTTTTCTAATCACACTAACCATATATTGAATTAGTTGCTCTTAAAAAATATACTTTTCAGCTGAAATTTTTAATCAAGAAATTCTCATTCTAGTGGTTTATTTTTTGACATGATTTTCCTTTTTTACCTAATTCTTGGTCACAGTTGAGAAAAAATATAGTGATGCTAGTGAGAATCTCTTCTTAGTTAAACAATTCTTAATAGTATTGATCTTTTTTATATTGAAGAAGTGAAAGATCACTTTAAAACCTCTGTGTAATTTCTTTAGTTATATGTAGGATTTTAAATTTTGAGCAAGATACCCAATGGCTATTTTGAAGGCTTTCTAGTAATGTTACATTTGCTGGGGCAGAATGTATTTAATTCTTCATTAATGCCTGCAGGAAATCTCCAGCCAAGAATCCCTTTTAAGTGCATGGAGGGAGAAGCTTTGTTTTTCTGTGTCCTGCTCCTCAGCCCTCGTGTGCTGGGAAGGAGCATAAAAGTGGGGTCCCAGACACAGTTCCCCATCCGTAGAGGCACTTGCATATAGTTTCAGTTTCTCAAATTGCTGTTTTAGACATGCTGTATGACTTTTAAAAACTAATTTAAAGCAATCCTATTCAAAATTTGCTGGCTTAAGTGCTGGCACAGTGGTGAGCAGATGAAGCAAGAAGTGCCAATGAGAGCCACGGCACAGAACATGTGGTATCACCGTGTGCCAAAGCCCATCACCTTCTCAGTATTTTGCAGTCTGTACGCTACTACTTAGCATGACAGAAAAAGGAGGTTTGAATGTTCTCTTTTTGAGAGTAACAGTGTAAATTCACAGACCCATTCATATTGTCATAGGTGCATTTTAAACATGATTAGTCCAAGGCAGGTTTAATTACTAATTATGTAATCACTGAATTTTTAACAGATTTTGATTAACTCACAGGGACTATTAAACAGATTGAATTGCTGTTGTAAAGCTAGGTACAGTGAAAAATTAGTTCAGAGGAAGTTAAAGCAGGCATGTATATATGTGTTTGTGTTTATAAAGGGTACAAATTGCCGCTATTTCAGTAAGAAGGTCCAACTAGATACCCAAGAAATCACCAAAGTTGGAACATCAGAGGGGAAGATAATGATTTGTGATAAATTGTACATATAGTAAGTCTCAAAGGAGATAAGGAAAACCTAAGGGTAAGGGATTGGGGCTATCATTACAATTATTAGCAGTGCCTGATGATTCAATGTCTGTCTTTGTTCTCCCTGACAAGAGGATGATGTTTAGATTTCCCTGTACCAGCTCTGTTATCTTCAATTGTACTTTTTGTTTTGTTGAGAAATTCTGCCTGGAAGCTCCACCCAATTTCTAGTAAAGAGAGTTAAATAGTCCTGTCTGAGAGGAGCTAAAGGTAGTGCAATAATTCTCATCCACTGCTTTTACAGTGTGAACACTTTTAAATGAGATTTGCTCACGCAGTCTTGGAGCAGAATTATGTGTTCCACTTGAGGAATAGAAGTGGTTGTTTTAACCTCTTCTAAAAAAATGTTGTGTTTGAGGTACAACAGCAGAATGATCTGAACTTGAAAGTGCAGTGATGTTCATGCTTTAGTTCTTGGCTGGCCCATCCTATGCCTTCAGACCTCAGCCTTCCTTACGACTCTACTTTTTAAACAAGGGATGCTAAACCGGTTTGTTCTTGGTGCAGGGAAGGCTCTGTGACCAGCTGTGTCTGCTGTACTTTGCTTCTACCTCTGCCAGCATTGCTCATCTTTTCTGTTTGTAACTAATGCATTTGATTGCTGGAACTCTCTGGCTGCTCTTCTGCTGCAAAGCCAACCAACTCATTGTAGCACTTTATTTTACTCACTGTGGTCCTTATTTAGAGAAAAAATTGTGAGTAGTTAATTTGAAGTACAAATGTAAGTGGGTGGTACAGACCATTGTACCTCTGCAGACAGGGAAGGGAGCTCCTCTGATTAGAACAATGTGCAGGTTGGGCTTTTGCTTGTTTCAAAACAGTGTCATGGCTCTATGACAAAAGTATCTTTGAAGCTGCTGAGTTAGCTAACTATATTTAGACAGTGTGCATAATACAAGGGACCATAACTGTTGAATAGTTTTTAATTAGTGATATCTATTCCCTTGCTAGTTGGTCTACAGGACTAGTCTCATCCAGTGTATTAAGATGAGAAGTGCTGATGTGAGACCAACTCCCAAAGCTGTATGTGTTGACTGTGACCAGGAAAAACATCCTCATGATGCTCTCTAGTGCACAATTTACAGTCCTTTTACTGCAAGGTATGAAATTATTTACTTTTTATTGGTAAACCATTGCATATGCTTTGCCTGCTTAAAGGCAACAGAGTCTAAATACTGTAGGCTGAACCTCGGTGTTGGCATATTCCAAACTCTGAAGTAAATATTGGAAGAACTGTAGGAGAATATAAAACTGCAGAACAGCTGGCAAGTAGAAAAATGGAATAGGAACCTTGTAATCATAGCATGTTGGCATTTGAAATGAACCCAAATACTGCAGTTCACTTTTGAATATGTATATAGTTTTTTATCTTAGCTATTAAGTTTCGTATACATCCCTAGATAAAACACTTTTTTGTTACTTTGATTAGGACAAAAGTTGTACCTGGATGTTAGAAACAGCATTCTTGGGAGACAGAGTTTTGCCCTGGCTGTCAG
The DNA here is from genome assembly GCA_035041135.1 of Platyrinchus mystaceus. Taxonomy (NCBI): domain Eukaryota; kingdom Metazoa; phylum Chordata; class Aves; order Passeriformes; family Tyrannidae; genus Platyrinchus; species Platyrinchus mystaceus. Next base: position 23,133,432 of record JAWWLV010000005.1, on the reverse strand, counting down.
GAAAAGCCATGAAAAAAGCAGCTGCTTTCACTTTTGTACCTATTTGCTCATATTGTCTCTCTACCTTCAATCTAATTCTCAGGGATGTTTTAAAATATCGCTAATTCTGGGATAGAATTTTCATATTTGTGAGATAAGGTATTGGGGGTGGGGGGAAGAGGTTGAAAAGTAACAGAATTTTCATCTGCAGAACAAGGCTGGGATTTCTTTTTGACTGGTGAAGGATCTCCAGGAAATGAGCAGATATCAAAGGAATCTGATGAGGACGATTCAGTTCCTTACATTGCTTGCCTAGGAAATGGTGCAAGCAGTACTCTGCAATGATTATGATTTTGAGTGGCTATGTAAATTATTATTTATTAAAGGCAGTCTTTCTTTGAGAACTCTGTTGAAATCATCAGAACAAAATTGCTGAAATTTCCACTTTAAAGAGGTTTCTACTCCGTAGTAGAATTTTTTAATTTATGCTATCTGTGCTGGCCTCTTGTCAGTCTGGGTAACACAGTGTTACCCTGTTCCTGGTTATTTCCAAGTTTTATACAATACATTATCAGCAAGACTGTTTTCATTCAGTGCAGGATAAATTGATCCCTGTGTACAGCTCATAAAGCCATTAGGATTTTCTGGAATGAAAGGTGCTTGGTACATATCAGACATTAAACCTGTCCCGTTTTTGTAGCAGTTATGTATAACTGTTATTTTCTAATATATATGTTTATTGCTATATTTCTAGGTCTTATATTTCTAGGGACTGTTTTTTTGTTTTGTTGGTTTTGGGTTTGTTTTTTGTTGTTGTCATTGTTTTGGGGGTTTTGGTGGTTTTTTGTGGTGTATTTCTGGATCAAAAGGCTTGCTATTTTCTCTGTATAGCAGAAGGTCTCTTAAGCTTGTAAAGTTTGCAAAAGACAATCTGATAACTTGAGTTTTGGATGTGTTCTGTACTGCAAAGAGTAATCTTGGCACCAGTTAATCCATTAATGCACTGAGAACTTGGTAGGGGACAAGTTCAGCTCTCCTTTGTTTCAGTCATTATTTATCCATCAGTATAAGGTGAGAAATTCCCTGATGAAATATCCATTTCTGTGTTAGCTGTTGATTGGGGCAAAAGCAAGATCCTAAGGTTTTAAAGCTGTATAATTTAATATACAGCCAAAGATATAGTACATGTAGTAGTTGTAAAGGAATTAAACTTAATATTTTAATAAGAGGGCTAAAAATAAATTTTATATAATCAACATTATTCTAAATTGAGTAGCTGAGATCTGTCTGGCAGGAAACATATTTCTAATTGTGTGATTTATGAGCCTTTTTATTTTATATAAATGATCATATGCAGTGCACAGTTCTTTCTAAATATTTGCTAAATAGAAAAGTAATTTTTTAATTAGATAATTGCTATATGATGGTTTGCAGCCACTGGAGATAGGTAAAGAAAGGCCAAGGCCCTAAGACAGTTGTTACTTCCTTAAGGTATTATGAGTCAGTGTTAGAGCCTGGGGGTGACACCTTTCTTGGGGAACAAAATGGTGGGAAGGTGCAGAGGAACAGAGGAGCTGCAGCCAAATACTTGTTGAATTTCTGTAGAGTTGCAAGTTTTAAATGTGTGCTTAGTGTATACTTTGGTGAATCAGAGCCAAAGGTTGTGGTCATTTGTTTTGGAGGAAATCAATAGACTTGGGAGGGTACAGGTTCTGTTGTTATGTGGTAGCAGGTAACAGATGAAATTCTTAGGTGAATTAGGACCTTAAGTCCTGTTTCAGAAGCAATATAAGCAGCTTTGACAAAAGTTAGTGCTCCTAAAGCATCATAAGATAATCCAAGTACATTTGACTTAGTTATCTTTGAAAATATTGACTTTCCCCACCTAAAACGTAGATAAATAAAGAAGGAATCTACCCTTTTTTTTTTTTTTTTTAATTGCAGCAACTAGCAATTATGTTTGCCCTCCACATAATGACCTTTGCTTCAAGGAGAGCAGGTTTGTGGTTTTCTGAATTTTCATGAAGGGCTATAATTGTTGTGCTACTTGTGGGATGGGAGTATTTGAATTGCTGATACGAAATGTCAAAAAATAAGACTTCAACTGACTTGAACACTGAATCTGCTCCTGCTGACATAATCTACATGAGCACTCAGTGAATGGCAGCACAAGAATTAGGTTGAATTGTATTCTAAAATACTTCATGGAAGTGATAAGATGAACTTAGCCTTTTTTTGGTTCAAAGATCATCTGATTCTATGGAAAGGTGAGTCACATGTATCTTCCTTCCAAACCCCTTATTTGCTGTACCTGGTTATGCACAGACAATGTTAGACATGAACAGACAAATATGGATTTAAAACTCAACATTTTTCATGTATGTAGTGAAACAAGATGATTAAATGTCAAAACATATGTCAGTGTGCTAAATAAAAAGGTTGCAGGTAGACATTTTAGGTTATGGAATGCCTGCTTTTCAACTGTTAAAATTAATTAGTGTTCTTTACTCCTATTCTGACACAGGATCAACTCTGGATAATATAAAAGCTGCTAATAATACAGGAAAGTACTATATGATTAATTTATTTGAGGGGGACTGTTACTAAATGTCATCAAGCTGTCCCATCGGTACGAACTCTATGAAATACCTGTGCTACATAACCTTGCCAAGAACATAAAAATAAACAGGCTACATGTGTGAAACTCCTTCTAAATAATTCTATTTCTCCGTAATTTAACCCTGCTTTTTGACTTTTCCTAGGTATCTAGAATTAATAAGAAATCACATCTGGATTTGTCCAGCAAAGTAGCTTCTTAAATGCTCTTTCTTCAATGTGATGAAATTCAGAAAGCTTTTGCATTAAAGTCATAATAATTTTTGTAATTTAGTATTTGTATTCTGTATTTATCAAACATTAAAGGAGGAGAACCCAGAAGATACGATGGCAACAATCTCATTGTTGCAACCTAATAAAAAAAAAGCCATGTTATCCACAGACTTTTCCTTAACCCAAAAATTTGAATAAGACTTTTTTTTTTCTTTAAGAAATCCTAATGTCAGGAGTAATACTTGTTGAATTTTTAAAATAGGTTTTGATGAGGCTCATTAACTGGTTGTTAAATTCTTCTCTGTTATTAGCTGATATAAAGCTTAATCAGTAAGGGGATGTTAATTTGTGTCATGCAACGTTGGACTTCCCAGGAGATTTCTTTGCACAGTGTATTATTACATATCCATACCAGTACCAAAAAAGACACGTGACTGATACTGTTCCATTTTTCATTCCTGATGGTTATCCAGCAATGACAAATGTTTGCACATTTAATAGTAAAAAGATACTAGGACTGGTTGAACCGACTCTTAACACAGAATTAGCTTTTTCTCAACTTTCCCTTCAAATTTGAGATTTGTTTCCCTTCAAATCTCATTTAATTTTAAAATAAAACATCCAGAGTCAAAAACTGATGAAAAGATGGGTGTTGCTTCATTTTGCTAACAACTATAGGCAGGCAATTCAGTTTTTCTCTATGCAAACTAATGCAGTGAGAGTTTATTTTCAGTGAGTGTGCTAAAGCTTTTCAAAAAATCTCTAAGTTATGCACTAAAAACCTTTTATGCCCAGTAAAGAAGCAGAGCTATTGATATTCTTGGGACATAAATAGAGGATATGTTTGCTCAGCATAACAATAACTTGGGAAAAATTGTCGGTTATTCCCTGTAAGTAATCATTTCAGTGTAAGCATCTTGTATGTTCCAATATGACAAGTGAAAAAAAGGCTGCTATACTGGCCTGTACAGAATCTTTTATCTCTGTTTAGTCTGTGGTGAAATGTTATAATGATGAATGACTTTCAATTCCCACACTTTCCTTTCTGGCACTAACAAATTTTCATTCAGTGCCAAACTTTCAAGTCAGGCAGATTGTACTTTTCAAACTGAAAAGTCCCATTACGGGACTATTTGAAAACCGTGCTGACACTTGTAAACCTGAATAGATCATTATTTGCAGTTACTCCCTCATCTTTTCCTTTCTGCTCTGGCTCCTATAATTAAGATTTCTGCTCTGAGCAAATCAGCAATAGTTTTTTTGCTTGATCATGAGTACACTTAACTATCTGTACTCATATTCATATGAATCCCACAATACTCATGTCACTCATAACACATTCTTTCCCTAGCTAATATATTTTTTGTCAGACTAATAAACTCTTAGACACTACAATGGTACTTCAACTTAAAAGCCATAGAGGGCTATGATTATTGTGGAAGCTCAGTATCTTCAAATATAACTTTCACAACTTAACAAATGTTCTGTGTAAATTTACATTTAAGTAACACTAAAAACCAGCAATCCTTTAGCATAGGGGGAAAAAATTAGAGAGGAAGTTAAGTCTTAAGTTAACCTCTGAGTAAGCAGAATTTCTGCAACAGGGATACTTAAATTTTTTACAGTCACAATGTGAAGTGTTTTAAAAAAAGGAAATATTGGAATGCGAAGTTAATTTTGCAAATATACATGAGATTTAAAAAAAAAAAACCAACCCAAACTGGAATCTCCTGTCTATCTACTGTATAGAGAGCTGGTGGTTTTTTTGTTTGTTTGTTTGTTTTTTTTGTTTGTTTTTTTGTGTTGGGGTTTTTTGTTTGGTTGTTTTTGTTTGGTTGTTTTGTTTTCTGGTTTGGGTTTTTTTGGCAATAGGAATAAATTCCTACCCTATTTCTTAAGGAATAAGTTATATTTTCTAAGTCCTGTTTTCTCTTTCATCCAACCACTAGTGAGCATCCCTGTAGTTGTTTTTCCTGCCTCTTTGTACTATTCAAAAGGCAAGGTGTGACTCTTTGTGGTCCTCTATCCATTTGCTAGTACAAGGACATTGAATAGGGAAAACAACCAACCCTGTTTGTCATTACCATTCCTTGATTGTATTTCCCTGATCGTTTCTCTTGCATAATAAAATCCTCAGAGCAGACACAGCTTCTTTGAAGAGCTTCACCATGCTGTGAGAATATTCATAAATAAGTGATTCTTATTTGCTGGAAGCATGAACAGACCTTTGTGTTCTGACAGAGCAACCAGGAAAACTCAACCCAGCCCGAGCTGGGCCACAGTGTGACAGTGGTTCTTCTTAACATAAAGTCTCTGAAACAAAACTAGTAATGTTGCATAATTAAGCACTTGGAAAATCAAGATATACTAGTAGTTTATTTATGTGCAGTTTTATCTTAGTTCTTTAAAAAGTTTATCATCAGGTCATTAGAATTATATGAAGCAGAGCCTTGTGTAAGAAAGTGTGTTTGTCTAATCAATTTAGACCAGATGAATACATAAATTTAGAGTTCTGTGACAGTTAATTCAGCCTTGTGTAAATTACTATTAGGATAATGGTCTGATTTCTGCTCTTCTCTAATGATGTCTAAGGAAATATTAAACTCTCTAATGCCTAAATTTTTCTGGACTTCTGTCAAAAGTGATGGAATTACATGAATTCCTTAACATAATAAGAAAGGTATGAAAATATAAAATACTGTCATAAAGATTTTTTTTTTTTTTTTAAGTTTTAGGAGTTAGTTGTATTCTACAGGTTTCCCAGTAGCGGTAGAATCAGTAGATACCCGTGGTTTCATTAATTCCAGGGCACACAAACCCAATTCATTTTCAGTGTTAAAACAATTGCCTAGTTTATTTTCCTGATAATTCCTTTGGAGGTTTCCATTCAGGTAATTTACATTGCTCCCTTCTTCCAAGTTTTCCATTGCAATTGGCAATATCTGTGAGCCTGTAATAGGTTTAGAGGTTAGTGCGTTGGTCAAAAGTCAGATTCAAGATGAATAAAGCTATTTATTTTAGTTTTGTGGGAAGGCAATAGAATTTTTTGTATTAATGATTTTTTTTTTAATGCACTGGAAAGCACCATGAATTTCAAGTAAGCTTAGCAATTTATAACATTGATCTTCTCAAAAAGGAAAGATTTTTTTGTTTTATTTTTTTGGAACCACAATTCGAGTTGCAGGACTTGATGCTGTAGGAGAATTTTAACTGCCCAGAAATTTGGTGATGAGGAGACGAAACAGAACACAGTTCCTTAAATGTATTCAAAGGATGTTTCATGCAAAGAAAAAAACAATTTAATATAGGCTTTTGAAGATTTAATTGTGACTGGCAGGAAGAAAAGTGTTAAAAGAGTCAAGGTTGAAGGAATACTAAGTGAGAGCAGCTGTCACCAGTTGTGATCCCTGCGATAGAAATGAGAATAATAACAGAATAAAAACAATACATTTCAGTATGACAGGCTCTGTTAGATTCCTAGAATTGGTCAGTAAAATCTTCTGAGAGGCTTCTCAGAGGTACTAAAGAAAACTGCAGTCTGTTCAATTAATTATATTGGAGGCACAAATGCATTTTGCATTATAGAGGAAAAAATAGCAACTATATGAAGCCAGTAAAGCTGAAGGTTTGTGTTGAGGGGCTGCAGCCAAAGAGGGGGGATCTCATTTACCACCCTGAGTCCCTTGCCTTGAACCACTTCTGGTGCTTTGCAGCAGGTAGTGGACAGAGTAGGAGAACTGAACTTAGTGAGAATCCTTGGGTTCTCTGTGGACTTACACTTTTGACAGCAACTAGCTGTCAATCCAGAAATTATGTCAAGTCTTGTGACAAGTGAGTGGTTATCAAACATGGCATAGAACTCTACAGGGAGTGGACAAAAGGTCATCTAAGGACAGTTGGATGGAGAAGCCCAGCATTAACACACGTAGGGAAAATCAACTAAATGTAATGTGAAATGGTACAGAACTGCTTAGAAAGCTGTAAGAAGAAAGTCTAGTATTTTTGTGGCAAGTCAAAGCCAAGCTGAAAGAAACTTTGGGAGTTAAAAATGTTGGAGGATACATTAAGAATTCAAAATTACCTCGGTAAATGGTGGGTATCAATGGCGAGAGAAGTGAGGCTGGAAATCGCTCAATCCAAAGAAGTGCTTGTGCTCGAGAAGGAACAGCTAAGTAGGCAGTTGTTTTACAAGAAAGGTTATAGTTAACTCATCAGTGATAAGACCTCTGAACTAGAGAAATAAGTTGTAATGTACAAAAAGACTAAATGTAAAACCAACTATCTTAACAGTCTTCAAGTATCTCACTGCTGCTGTGAGGTCACCTTCATATTTAGTCTACTGTTTCTTCAGGTCTCAGCAAGAAAAAATGAGACTGCATTAAAAAAAAAAATTAAAAGTAAGTGCATTAGGGAAAAATTGCCAGAGCATTACATAGTCAACTAATCTATTATCTTGGATACACTGAAGAAGCTTAAAAATGTGACTATATTAATGCATATGTATGTATTTTAAACAAAGTGTGCTATTACCATGGGATTGTCTCCAATTTAGTCCCGTTTCAATCAAAGTAAGCACAGCTGTGTGTGTTTCAGTTCTGATAGGAAATGTAGTGAATGCTAAGAGAGGAAACGCAGAAAGTGAATTCTCATCCATCACTTTAACACACTGTACCACGGGCTCAACTGTGATAAGGGATTCTTGTCACACTGCAATTTCCAGCTTCCTGAAATACTCCTTTGTACTCTGTCTTCTAGGGGGTGAGAGAGGGTGGGGGAAGCACAACATGGACATTTTGGAAACTTGAATGAAATTGCTGTGTAGTTGCTTCTGATGTAGCTTCTTGGACCATGTTTGGTGTTTTTTAAACAACAGGACAAGCTTAGTTTAACACACAGCTTCTAAAAGTTTGCCCTTCTATTTGATTTTTTCATTTGTTGCTTGATTGGTGGAACCTTTTGCATTTCCAGTGACTATCATTTTGCCTGTGAAAGAGCTGTTTCGGGTAATTCATGCTCAATTATGCAAAATGCTGCTTGCTGTTTACAGAAACTGTTAATAATAAGGCAAAAGCTTTGCTGTCCTTTTTTAATAGTTGGGTATTTTATGCTGCAAAGGGGCAAGTGAAATTAGAGAATAGTATCTCAAACACTTAATGCCAATGTATACTGTGAATTTTTTCCTGGTATTTTTTTGTAAAAAGTAATTTGAGAGTGTAAGTGGATATTTGCATTCAGTTAAGGAAGGGGTTGAATATTTGTCCGGCTACTGTTCTAAATTATAAAGTGAAAAATCCATTTGTGTTAAAAATGCTTTATATAAATCTGTAATTCTTCATTTATAACCGGGTTAGAATTAGCAAGGTATTTTGCTCAATTACCTCTCTGGAAAACCTTCTTCAGGAAGTAAGCTTCAATACCTGAAGCCAAAGCATATTTTTAGAAAATGGGCTGTAAGACTGAGAATGAAGGTACCTTGAGGCAAAGGCAACATATGAACTCCCTCATGAAATGTATGAATGGCCTGTTTTTCTCTTGAGATCTCTTTTTTGGAGCACTTGGACTGTGCAGCGTTTCATTACTCCTCTGTATGTGTGTAATACTGTTCTTCAGCCCAGAACTCTCCAAGTGCTCTATTTCCTGTGTCTGAAGTCTGTCTTCCGTATACTGCACCACAGACCAAGATGCTGTAACCTGTCCTACAAGGCACAGACTCAGCTGGGTGTGTGGTCTTCAAGCCCTTAACAGAACATAATGGTTTTAATTTATTTTCCCACCTTCACTTTTGCAACTACTAATAATTCAAAAAACTGCTGTATTTCCCTCGTTGCTCAAAAGCATTTGTCATAGCAGGGGAGGGAGGCTGATTTTGCCAAGTGCTTGCCCTGGGTTATGTACTATCCCTTTATGAGTTCTTTGGTTTCTTTAGCTTCTATAGTATCTTCTTAGTTTCCAGCTAATATCTTAGAATAGAAACTACATTTTAAGTTATTAAATAGGAAAATAGTGCCCTTGAAGTGCCTTCAGTGCTCCAGCCCAAGGGGGGGGTGTGCATGTATATGTATATATGATTTTTGTGGCCTTGCTTATACTACATAATGTTCTAAATTGGTCTTAATCCTTCTCTCACATCACTGATCATATTCTTTTGTTAACTGCATGGAACGTATTTCCACTCAATATTGTTGATAACTGTTCCTAAAGCTCATTTCTGTAGGAGAGCCATATGGTATACATAATGATACATAATGCTGTGATGTGGTCTTCAGTTACCCATAAATGAATAACAGTTTTAAATGAAACTGATGTTATATTTATCCCTTTAAAAAAAAAAGAAAAAAAATCTGTATTTTTCAAGAAATGAAGGATGATAGAAAAAATATTCCTGTTGTCTCAGAAAAGAATATAAAATTTGCACCATGCAGTGACAGGGAGATACATAATGTTCCATAAAGCTGAACTGGAAGTAATCTATGGCAAAGAAGTAAAACCATAGTTTAAACCTCTACTAAGGCTGTCTGCATATGAGGCTAGTTGGCAAGAATCTGTCAGGACTAAGTGATGGATGAACTCCTTGTGATGAGGAAAAAGGTAGGGCACGAACTCATCTGCCTTGTTTGCTCCAACAGCTGAGGCAAGTGGTATGCACGACTGATTTAACTTTGAACTCATACAGATGTTGTCACTGAGAGATTTTCTAGTGCATTTAGAGCTAAGAGGGAATGCTGTCTTTTTGACAAGCCAGGAAGGCTGCAGATGTGCCTGTCCTGCTCACAGCAGCAGCTTCCATGTGAACACAATCAATGTAAACTGTGACTGACATGGTTTCATGCAGTGTATGTTATGCAAGCAGAAATAAGAAAGAAAACCCTCACAAGTAAACAGATATGAGGGGAAAAAAACCCCACCTGACTAGTCTTAGACCTTCTGTTTTACTGTAACTCATGGCTATTGCCTGGGTAGTATTGCTAATGGCAGCATACACAAGAAGGAGATACTGGTATGAATTTCTCAGTTCAGTTCCTCTTCCTGCATTTCATTGTAATCTGTCTATCCTAATGTGATGTATTCCAGATGAACTGAGCAGGAAAGTCATTCATTATTGTGAAAAAGGAGGGAGTTGAGTTAAAAGCCTCATTTGTCAAGTAAATGAAAATTGTCTTTATTCTGATTGCTTGCTTTGGTGAAAAAAGAACAATTTCAGAATCCCTTTTTAAAAGCAAAGAAAACATTTCGTTGCTCCAATTAGAGCTCTTTGGGGAGCACTAATTATTGTCTTTTGCAGGAGGGGAAAAAAGTAAGGAGCACTTCCATATTGTCACCACTAACCTTGATTAGTCCTTCAGATAAAATTTCAAGAAATGCTTTTTACAGTGGTTTCATACAAAATTCATTATACTTCTTATTGGCAGAATTTAATAATTTAGAGCTGATTAGTATCCTGAATATTTTCTTTATTCAAATGTTACTGCTAAAACTGTCTTGGGCTCAAAGAAGGTCCAGTATAGACATCTTTACAGTCCAAGGCATAGTGTGTTCTCCTCTTCCTGTGTATATTTGCTTGCCACAAAAGAAGCATTCCAAGGAATAGGTTTCCATAATTCAAGATCTGAAATATGTGCCCTAATATGGGACATTCCCATCTCATTGGGAATGCTCATCTGAATAGACATTAAGAACAATCCTTCACTCTATTCCTGTTACCTGGAACCAAGCAGGACACGATCATAACAGAAATTACTTTTTTTGACAAGATAGCTCTTATTCAGTGAAATTTGCAAATGCTAAAAAAAAATATGTGGGCAATTTTGATGTCTTTTTGGGAAGAAAATGTAATTTTTCTGAGCTTCAGAATTTGTTAGATCTTGTCATGACTCTGTAATCACAGTGATTTTTGGCATATATGTACATGCATAATTTTCATTATTACAATAGAAACAAACTACTGTTGAGGCAAGATTCCCAAAATGTGCTTAAAGACATTCAGGGAAAGAAGAGAGAATGCTAAAGAGGGATATGGGATGCCCTGACTGCATGCAAGAGCTTGCTTAAGTAAAACCAGCTAAACTAATCAATTCTGAACTTTGTTTAATTTAAGCAGTATAACAATAATGTCAAGATTTTGGCCATGCCTGATCTGAAACTTGATAATGGTATCAAGATACTTCAGTTAACTACAAAAGTAATTAAGCACTCATTACCCAACTTTATTCTAAGTGTTAAGGTTTTTATGTGGTTTTGACTTATTTCATGAGCTTCAGTTATCAAGTCATTTTCCAATGAACACTTTTTCTATTCTTACATGAGTTGGTGGTTTTACATCCTCTTGTATTTGCTTTAGCAAGCACACTCATTTGGAGTCTGTGAATGTACTGTAAATTGCCTCATCTTTTCTGTTAACTATTATCAGATCTTACTTGAGAGAACAGAACCGTTACTTTATTTCTAAGGAATAATTTCTGTTTAACGGAATTGAAGACAGGGAGACAAAGTTGGGCAAAACCTGAAACCAGGGAGCTAAATGCTTCAGCAATGACCTTTTCAGCTTTTTGGATGCCAGCAAAAATCCTGAGCTTCAGCACTAGTTTTGGACTGATAAAGACACTGATCCCATCAGCATCCTGAGAGATAAAAAGGTGACCTCGGTTCTTGCAGATGAGTGGGCTTGTCTTGGTTGTTTTCCTGTATTTTCAAAGAAAAGGAAAAAAAACCTGAGTAGTGCCACTAGATTCTAAATTATCTTCTCACTGCAATGTGTTTTTCTTTAAAACTTGTGTGTAAGTATATCGAGCTAGATATATTTGTGCTACTGTACTCTATTTAATTAATAACCTGCAACTGGAAGATATTAGCTTAGAACACATTTGAAACATGAAAGGCTTATCTTAAGCCTTTCAATGATTTCCCACTGATGTATAAATGAAATATCACTGATTATAGAGTAGGAGGCTATATTTCTTACTGTGGGAAATGAATGAAAAGTGACCAATAGGTTAATTCCTGTAGCAGTGCATCCTCAGACGCGTTGTTTCTAAGCTTTATACCTTCCTGACTTGAAAATCTATGAACACAGCTCTTACCTTAATTCCTGTTTGAAAAAAAATGCAGCAAACCCAAGAAGTTTGGAGAGGTTAATATGTGTTATCTGGAAACAGCCTTATTCAGAAACTTAACAAGAAATGGCCGAGTTATATATTTACATGTGTAATGGTATCCAGAGGTTCTCTTAGGAAAAAAGTACAGAAAATTCATATGATTTCAGATTTGGTTTTTGTTTCTTTAGGTTTTGGGGAGCATTTGGTATGTAAATGCTCTTCCATCTCCTTTTTTTTTTTCCCTTTAGTACATAAGATTCATAACTAGTCATAGATTTTTTTTTAATTTGAAAAATAATTATATATCTTGAATAATACGTATATAAACTAACACGCAAAATTGAATGTGGTTAATATTTCTCCATTTCAGGAAGGGAACAAATAGCAGTTCGATATTCCTGCTGAGCTCACATGTACATGTAATATATTGCTTGTGAGATTACTGTGGTGTAATGCCGATGCTTCAGTTAACAGTTCTCTGAGATCATAATTTTACCAGTTCTCATTTCTCATTTATCTAAACTCTTGGAATTAGCAATTGAAGCTAATTACATTTCAGAGTTCAAACCTGATAAATGAGGGGGCATGAGGGGAAGGGAAGAGGTGTCACTCACAGACTTGACCTATGTAAAAGATTGTGTCTAAGGACTCATCAGTCTTGATTTGCATAGAGTATTTTGCTCTTTTAAAGGCAGAGCAGAATGGGAAACCCTGAGGTGAAACTTAGAGTATGGGAAGAATTGTGAGGATTAGGAAGAATTTCAGGACTTGGGTTTTGAACAGGCTGAGGAAACTGAAAATTGTGAGAATGGCAGATGATGAGGATGGAAATATTCATTAGAATGAAACGTACTCTAGAGCTGTTGAAAAACCTCTACAAGGTATTAAGCTCTTTTAGAGAGAAGCAAAGGGTATGGAAAATATAAAGGTAAAAGTGTTCTGCAATTTGATGGACTGTGAACACGGAGTGGCAAGAACAGGGCTCTCACTTCAGCCTCATAATCATTGTCAACGGGTCAAGCACTCCGCCCGTATAATTTTCTCAGGAGTGAGTTTTCATTGTCAGGTCTGTGACCCACAGGGTTTATTTGCTGTTTTGTTAGTACTAGTGCAGTGGAAGAAAAAATCAGACAAAAATTGGAGAGGAGAAAGTAGACTGGGCCTGTGTTGGTGGTGATAAGCTCAGTTAGTAGGAGAAGTGTTTGTGGCTTTTTTTAATGTTTTAAATTGTGTCAGAAATAACTCTGAGTAAAATTTATAAGACGGTCCAATAAAATGAAACAAAGAACTTTATTAACAGTGCACCGGATG
>JAWWLV010000005.1:23084364-23105130 GCA_035041135.1 Platyrinchus mystaceus | reverse complement strand
ATGATCCCCCAGTGTTGTTCTCAGCGTCTGCTGAGCTGATGAGACAGCAGTGAAACCTCTCTAGGCAAGCCAGATGTGCTCGTTGACTGGATTTGCAGTCTAGCGGCCAGCAAGGTGGCCAGTGCCTTCCTGCAGGTTCTGCTGTCACAGGAGGAGAGCTTGTCTCAGCATTGCCTACAGGCTTATCCCTTTCCACATGAGTACAGCCAGGCATTAGATGGTTCTGTGTCCACAAACACAGAAGACAAAACAAAGCACAGTCATAAAAGTTTGCTGGCCATTTTTATTTTTGTACATTTGGTTTCATTTGTTTGTATGTGTTTGTTTGTTCAGTTGGTTTGGGGTTTTTGTTTGGTTTTTTTGGTATTTTTTTAAGTCTTTTGGATATAATGCTAAAAGTCGTCACAATAGCCATAGTTTCAACACCTTTTTTTTGGAGGTCATTAAGACAGGAAACTTGCTTTTTTTGCAAACTACTCGAAAAAAATCTGATATTTACATCTGATGACTCATCTTGAAGGATGAAAGAAATATAAATATTCTGAGGCTCATTGTAGAATTGTAGTAGCTGGGATCACTCTGTTGGATGCTTATACTCTTGTATGAGTGTGTTTCCTTCTATATGGAGTCATTAAAATGCATATAAATATAGTAAAAGTTCAAGTAATCTGTCACCACTGCAGGCAGACTGTCACCCTGTGAAAGTGCTGTTTCAGGACCTGCTTTCCTAATCTTGGCTCAAATATGCCATGAGAGAAAGTCAGTTGACCAGATTTTGCCATGGCAAGACTAACAGTCTGCTCAAGTGTGCTGATATCTTCTGGGTAGTGTTGTCACTTCTCGTAATTGTATTGGAAAAGATAGAATATGACTTGCTCAGTAGATGGACACCCTGGAGGTGGTTCATCTTGTCACACTAGATAAGATATGTCCTTTGCCTTTGTATTAAAGTTCATCTATATTTGTTCAACTCAGATAAAATTAGAAAGTGAACATTTTAAAAAACAAGCCAAACTCAAACAATTCTGACTAAATGAAAAGCCTTGTGGTGTGCTAGTCATGTGGATAATATTTGATAACCATGTCAAAATGCTTATTTTGAAATTTAAAAAGAAAACATAATGAATATAAGAGCAGTGGTAAAGGCAATAAGCTTATTTTCCTTTAGCCCTTAGTATTGTAACACTGCTCCAGTTCTGTGATAGCCTCTGAATAGTGGATGAAGATGGTATTTCTGTGTATTGAAATGCAAAAGTGAGCCTTGTGCATTACTACTTTTCCCTTCTCATTTTACATTGGTATTAATGGCGTTAAGGAATTCGGGAGTCCAGTAAGTATTCTGAATGATACAGACTTTTTTCTCTTTCCTTCCATGAAGTGTAAAATACTGTTCTCTAAGTATCCTGTATGTTTATTAATCTTTTTCTTAACACTTGTGCTGTGCATTGCTTTAGCAAGCTTTGGTCTTTGCAAAAGTTCTTTCTCTCTGTGAATGAGAGTTCAGCAAGTGCATACTGATGGCTGACAATTATATGAGCAGTGGTCTAGTGCACTAATTGGCTGCTCTCTCCAGTATCAGCAGCACTGTCTGGAGTCAGGGTACTCTTTGGCATCTGTCTCACATTTTTTATTTGTGTATGTACGTGTCACAGCGAACAATTAATGTATAAGTATTAACAATTCTAAGTGCTCATCATAGCTTTTATACCACCTGTTCAGCTGCATGCAGTGGGAATTTTTAACCACTCAGAACAACATGGCCCAAATCAGTACAGTATAGTTAGCACTAGGTGATTTTCCTAAAGTAATAGAAAGCTTCTCCCTGAATAGATGGCTGTATTTTATCTCTTGAAGAGTTTTTACTGCAGCTTTAAATGAAAGATGCACAGTATATGCTAATTAATGATATACATATTAATACTTTTTACATTCTTTGAAGAGCAGTTGATTGAGAGTAAAGCCCTTGTCATTTTCTAGCTGAACAAAGCCATTGCACCAATAACATGCTACTTGTGACTGGGATTTGGTGCCACCCCTTTTGATAGCTGGATTTTGACACTGCTATAAATGATCATGTTTAGATGGTGCCCATCAACCCAAACCATTCTACATTTCTATGATAAAGTGCAATTTGGTATGTAATCTTCAGTGTTCTTTTTAAACATAGAGCTGAGGGAGGGAGATTGTTTACAATGCACTGAGATGAAAAAGTTCAGTAATTAGTTTTACAGTGGCACTTTCACTCACAAACTACTATGTTTTGTGGTGCTCTGCCATCAGAAGAATCAGCCCTGCTCCAGAGGGTGATGTGAGTGAAAGTGATTACTATTTCCTAGAACACATTGCAGATAAAAGAAAACGTAATTGCTTCAGACTGGAAAGTTAACCATAACAAATGTTGTCATCTTTTATCAATGACAACAACAGGTGAAATAAAGAAGAATAAGAAAACATTTTTTTAAGATTATACAGTGTGTGTTGTAATTGTCTGTGACAGGCTGAACCTGAGGCTGGTCCTGACCCTTTTTTAATCTATTTACTCTCAGGAAAGAAGAAAATAAAAGCCATGACTTTCCCATAGTGGTACCACATGCTTTGGGACAGTCTGGTTTTGTTTTGCTTGTCTCATGAATAAATTTTCCTCATGAAATGGCTCTATCAGGTTCAGCCACAAACATTTATTTGCTAATGGTGTGGTGTACTACTATATAAAATTCAACACACATTAGTCTGCAGATGAAATATATTTATATGGTAAAATAATTATGTTCACAGAGAGATACTGTATACAATATGCTGTTTTGTATGCTTTTCTAAGGGTAGCTGAGTGATGTGGAAGAGATGATTTATGAGCTTGCTGCAATAAGCAGTGGCTTGAAGGCTTAAGAGACTAAATAATGCATCCAGGATGAAAAATATTTATTTGAGGGGAGAAGAAGAAGAAATTACTTTGAATTTTTGTATAACTTCCAGTAACACACTGATCTTGCATCATAGATTACTTCTTTTACTATGGTTGTGCATTCCCAGACAAATTTGTCAAATGTATAAATTAGAGAAACATCTTGAGAAATTCCATAACAATATTATGTTGCTTTCTTACATTCTTTCTTGCTAAAAAGCACCTGTGTAAGTTTTTATCGACTTGTTAATGGTATAGATGAAGTTTTATGCAGTTTTCTCGTTTAGCCTCAATTTATATTAAGCAAATACCAGATGTCCAACATACTAACCACCTATTATGGACTAAATTAGTGTTGGATTTTCATTTCTGAAATCAATTCCTATTTTCTTGATTTCTTAGATCAATTTCTTCTGCCCTGTCAGCAACTTTATGAAATGGAAATATTTAAGATGTTACTTCACTTACACCATCTTTTGCCATTAATGATATGCTTAGTTAGAGATCTTGGTGACCATGTTTGTCATCATTTCTGGTGTCTTTTTGAATGATTTTTGCAGGGCTTTTGAATTCCTGCATATTTCTGATTACTGCAGGCAAAACACATGATTCGGTGGTCTTTTAATTTTCCAATCACTTCCATCGATTCATAGAATAGTTTGGTTTGGAAGAGCCTTTGATGATCATCTTGTTCCAATCCCTTCCCACGGTCAGGGATAAGAAATGCCCTGAACAGGTATCTGTGGGCAGATGAGCACAGCTAGTGTATACCTTATGTTATCAACATAATCCTCCTGTCCTTTAGGGATACAATTTATTAAACTCATTAACCAAAAGAGTTGTAATCTGTATTCCAGACAGTTTTTTGATGCAGTGTGGGAGAGGTGTGGAATGTGGATTTAGGGAAATTTAATGTTTTTCTCTAGCCATTATTAAAAAAAAATAATTATGCTGGTTTAAGTTTTCTTCTTATGAAAAATAATATGAGAACTAGTGTATATATATAGTAATAGTAATATGAGTAATATATATATTAATCTGTAAATATCTTAAACATACTTTTAAATTTTCCCCCATGTCTTATCAAATCTCATGGGATCTCATGAGGTGCTATACTATGCACAAGATCGTACATAGATCTTTTGTGTCAAATGAGATAACTCACAGTGGAGAAGGTAGGTAGCATTTTAGGTAACCTACTCAGGTATTTCCAGTATTTGCTTTTGGCAAAAAAACCCCAAATATCTAAGTGAAAATTCTGGAAGTGATGATGAGCTCAAAATGGTGCTAAACCCAACGTACAGTGTCTTGTGGAGTGGTTGCAAAAGCTTTCTTCAGGGTTTCTTTTCCAATGTTAAGGAAATCTGAGAAACTAGAATTTATGGCTTTCAGATTTAAGGGCCAAGACCTGCAGTATTTCCCCCTTTTTTTGGGTGAATAATATCCAAGATGATGTATCAGCTTTCCCTTATATCAAATCAGCTTTGCATAGCTGTGAGGGTCTGGGATTTTAGTTGTTTTTCAGCATCACCACCACAGTGGTTTATCCAGCTGTAACGTTATGATAACTACAGAACACTCAGATCTCTTTTCTGGTCAGCTGAAGCATTTTGTAGCAGATTATTTCAGGGCTTTTTCCCTGCTCAAATTCAGTCAGTGCTACAATTTAGAAAAAGTGATTAGACAATTTCATCTGGTTTTAGCTTGCTGTTTGTTTTACTGTGTTTGTTTTGAAAGAGCAGCATCATGCATAGGATATAATTTGAACAGTGCTATAAAAGCTTGTTCAGAGATACAGACAGTAGAAGTGCAGAGAGCAGTATAAAACAGGCCAATTTCATTTTCAAATTTATTGCACTGATAAATTTGAGCACCGTTTAAATGATTTTTAGATTCTGTGTTAAAATTCAAGCAAATGAAGTTATATGTGAAGCTTCTGGGGAAGACAAACCCTGGATACATCTGGCGGAAGGTCTAAAACATTCTGTTTGCAGGAATTTCTCAGTGGTTTGACTCTGATGAACTTCCTGTTGTCTCATTTCTTACACTTTCCTTCTCTGACTGAAACAGATTTATCCTGTTAAGGAAGAAAATATTAATCAGTGTTATAATTGAATCCTTACTAGACATCTAGTATATTATTTAAAACAAAGATGGTAACTGGTGAAGTGTAAGCAACACGAACAAGTGTGGTGCTGTTCTCTAGGTGTCCTTGTAGGACATTTCTGTTTCGCAGATGGGGAACTGCGAAGAAAAATCTGTACTTTCCAGAGGTAGAATGTGTCAGGTCCCCAGAGTTTAACAAGAGAGAAGATTCTTGAAAATGATTTAATAGTAGATTAAGGTAACAAAGGGCGAAGCAGATTTTGCTTGGAAGCTGAGCTAGCCTGCAGGATCTTCAGAGCTGTATGCTTTTACTGTTGGTATTCAATGAAGTAGGAAAAAAATGAACATATTGATAGTCCAGTTTGCTGACTGTCTTCCTGGTTAGTGAAAGCAGACCCTATCTACAATTGCATTGAACTTTACATCTGTGTGAGATAGGGAATTAATGTGACACGTTAAATTTGAAAATCATAATGTCCCAGTAAGACACAGTCTGTAACAACAGGCTCTAATTTAGACCATAAGCTGAGAAAATAATTTTGAAAATGTTAACTTACTTAGCAGCAGGAAAACAGCTGAGAAATACTGGGGAAACACTTCACTAGAAACAGTATTAAATGCTAATCAAAACTCACATTGTACTTAAGAAAGTTTGCTGAAATATTACCAGACTGCATTTTCAAGTCCCTTTTTCTTGATAAACTATTCAGGAAAGACTATATACCCACAGAAACTTTTTCAATGTTTTGCTACTGATACAAATGTAGGAAGTATTTCTACTTATCTACTGGCTAAGCTCACATTTTTCACTCTGAGTTATGAAAATATCAAAAGAAAGATTACTCCAAATAAATAAGCATCAGAGTCCAAAGCTGAGTAACCATCTTTTCTGTTAGAATAACATCTAAAATGAAAAAATGGAGTAAAATGTCTGTAGTTGGCACATAAAAGATAGTACTTGTAACTGGATTGCTGCTGCAAGGAAAGAAAAGTGATTTGGGTTTGCAGTCAGTGAAGTGCTTTTCCTCTTCTAAAATGGAAAAGAATATATTGTTTTAGGATTCTAGGAGGTATTTCTGTCCTTCACGCGGTATCCTGTGATACTTCTTTGTGCATCAGTGATTGTTACTGCTTGCTTGGTAGTCAAATGGCTTATAACTTCACTCCCTTTGCCATTACAATGGTTTCATCCTTTTCATATTTTTAAATGCAAATGTGAAAATAAATCTAGAAATGAAAAAGGGTGTTTATAACTCAGACTTAGCATGCTGAGCAAGACTGAGTGCTTCATATATAATGAATAGAACTCTCTGAAGTTTGGCATCCTTTACCTTCCCTTTTCCTTCCTGCCAAGGATGCTACACGGTATTTTTTTCTTCCAGGTGTTATTCAAGGCAGGGTTTAAAAAATGGCTGATAGTGTAATTAAGCATTCTTAAGAAATGAAATTATATAATGAAAAATAAAACATTTAAAAAGTGGAAAAGGGTAACTTCCAAAAAGCAAGAAAGAATTTTTTTTTTCTTTAAAACAGAATCTCTGCTATTCAGCTGCTCTAATGGTGTGCCTTTAGATATATTAAGGAGCTGAAGTAAATATCACCTGTACTTCTAAACCATTTGCAGTAAACACACTAGTGCTTCAAGATCCTTAAGAAATGCTCCAGACAAATGATGGTATGTTAAATCTTTTCTCAGTAAAAGCCAGAAATTATCCAGCCTGAATAGAATAGTAAAATGAAGTGTAGGTTGCAAATGAGGCAGAGAACCTTCTCACATTTTTCCATATATATCATATAATGCCCAACTCTCTTTCAGGGACATGCTGTTTCTGTCATTCCTGATAATGAGCTGCTTTCTCGAGACAAAATGAAAGAATTGTTGCTGATGATATTGGATAATTGGCATACACTGCAGTAGGATCAAAGTCATCAGTAATTCTATGTATTTGAAAAGTTGATGTAGTAATGAGATTGGTTTTAGTGCAGGGTTGTGATCTCGCAGTTCTCATTTTAACTTGGCTGCAAGGTACTTCAGGAATATTTCTGTATCTTTATTTACTGGGTGCTTGCTTCTAGTGTGGGAATAACCTGCCTCACCTAACTGCCCTGACCCCTGTTCTAGTCCACAGACCACTTCCTGACCACCAGCACTCCTGTGCAAACCACAAAGTACATAATGCACAGGAAGCCTTGCTGCACATTGATTTGCTGTATGGCAGCTGTGATACAACAGATGACTCGCTCCAGCTTATCAGTGAAGAAACCCTCTACATCAATGACTGTGGTTAAAAAAGCGTAAAGAAGAAATAATTGTGCAGGGGAAAAAAAAAGTGTGCAGAATAAACTCTTACTTTGCAAAAGTATGCTAATGCATAAATCTGTAATAAATTAGTTAGGAGTAAAAGAATCTGTAGAGAGCTGGCCTTGTATATTCATGACTTCAAAAAAAAACCAACCAACCAAACCACAAGAAGTGAATATAAGTGGGGTCCTTAGGAGAACTTCAAGATTGGAATTTCTGCAAAGGTTTAATTATATTTATTCCTATTTCTCTTCCAGGCAGAGTCCTCTGTAGATGTTGGGCAATAATAGATGATTTTATCTATAACTTACAGATTTAAAGAATAAAAAATTTTCAGGAAAAAAGAAGACTAAAACCCCTTAAACTGATAGATGTCCAGTCCTAGATGAAATGATAGTGTGGAGTATTTTAGACTAAAGAAGTGAAAAATCACCTTAACACTTTCCAAACTTATTCTCAACCCTAATCTAAAACTTTCAAATGAACATTGTTTATAGACTTGCCAGATGGCAACAGTTGATTGCAATTTAAAAGTTAAACTTAAAAACTTTCTAGAAAAGTTTTCTAATACTGGCAATATTTTTCTCATTCAGGCTAGATTCCTCAAACTCAGCTCTCACAAAATATGTCTCCTTACCTATTTAACTTGAGTGTTTCAATTACTTCCCTTGAAATCTGGAGTAGAAGGCAAATTCTCAGTGCCTGCAGGATTCAGTAATATTGTTCCTGTGACCACCTTCATGGGCAGAATCAGTCACATATTTCTTCTAGAATCCTGTAGTGGCCTTATTGTTGGTTTCTGGAAAACAGTAAGTTTAGGACTAAATTTTCCAAGTTAGATATGTAAGCATTATAGTAGAAACCTGGTAGATGTTAAAAAAGTAATTTCATAGTAGGTACTAACTCAATGATAATCTAAATCTATTTTAAAAATTTGAGTGCTTTAATATCCTTAATTCTTTAGGAAATTTGGTCTTGTTACCCTCCCTTTTGGGGTAATTTTGGAACAGCTGAATGTATCTGAAAAAAGAGAATCTCAGAGCAGGAGATGCAAAATTTGGATGTAATACACATGCCTTCTGGATGTGCTAGCCAATAAATACCTAGGATTTAATGATCTACTAAGCTGAGCATTAGTATGGTCACTGGTTTGGATAAGATACCCAAAGAGCCTTTGCTGGCAGTCATCAGTCAGGGGAGGAAGAGCTGTGAAAGAGATTTGGGATGTTCTTGACTTGCCATCTTCTACTCACTGTTTCTTAGTTTATTGGTGTGGGTTTTTTTCCCCTGCTGAATACCAGAGCAGCTGACAATGCCCATGTCAATAATTCTATCTGTGAAGCCAGTTTTAGCTTTGTCTTGTGTGGCTCTGCTCCTCATGCTCCCTCACAGCTTTCTTACAGCACAAGGGTTTCTGTAGATATCTCAGCCAAAATATCAGACTGGAAATTTGGATCCTTGGAAGATGGACAGTACTAGTGGATGTGGGGCTCCCTGATGTATGACTTTTTCCTGTCAGTAGTCAAATCTGTTATTTGAAGTGCACTAAATCAATGTGTTGAAAAGTCGGAAGTTTACATATTTCTCAGACAGACTGATTAGAGATGAGATTAAGGTAAGGAAATGGAGAGTAAAACTGCTCTTTTCACTTTCACAGATATGATCATGTTCAATATTTGGTATTCAGAAACTGCAGAGAAGCTGGTGTCCTGAGGGATGTTTATATGATCATATGGTCAATGATAAAGTTGTCTTTACTTTGTTTTTTGAGTAGGGATACATGAGTATCTTAAAAGCATTCTAATGTTATGTGATTAATAACTGGGTAAAGTTAATGAGTAGCATCTGTTCTTCTAGAACAACAATTTAATAAAGCTGTCCACTCTTGACAATGAAGGATGTTTATGTAAGAGTGGCAATAGTAGTTGTGGGCTAAACCAGCTCTATTAGTTTCTTATAAGGGGATTCTGCTTTAGGGACACCACCATGGTTCACTGATTAGGAGTAAATTCTGTCATTTCCCTATCCTAATTTATCAACACCTCAGTCTGACACTTTGGATTCCACCTAGATTCATACAGAATGAACTAGCAGAACTTGCTGGAAGGGGATCAGCTTGGGTATTTGACAGGTATGATCAGTTCAAATTTTATGTCTGGTTGCACCAACAGTTAATTGAATGAATATTCACTTCTGGTATAGTAACATCATGAGTAGAGTTTATTTAAAAGCTTGAGTAGCAGTTTCAGGTTATACTTTGCTTTACACTAGTTCAGGCAGTCTGCTGACTCACAAGCACAGTTATACTGATAGCAAGGCTGAGCCTGCTGCGTGAGGGGGCTGAGGGTGAGGAAAACAGACACATCCTGCCACTGAGTGGTGATGGAGATGTGCTGCAGCTATTGCTGCAGCTTCATTACTGTAATTAGTGCCCATGCAATAGCAAGGGTATGTGATGGCTAATCCAGATAAAGAGGGTGGTTATGGTTATCCCTAATTATCACTTTTCCCTTTGCAATGCCTGCTTTTGGCAGACAATGCCTGGCTATTTTTGTTCCTTCCATCTTGCATTTCTTGTCCTCTTCTATCCATATCCAGATGTACTGATTGGATTCTCCTTCACATGCCTTTGAACCTGCAGAAGGAGTAGCCTTTGCTCATGGTACTTTCCTCTCACATCACATCATAGCCGTGTTCTTTTTTGCATAAGGTGTTGGCACTTGCTTACACAGCTTTGAAGCCAGTTCCTCTTTATTCTTTTCCTCTCTTTCAGAAGAAAACCTGTGCAACTTTTCACAAAATACCTGTAAGTAATAAACGAGTAGCACCTTCTGAAGCTATGCTGATGTGAGCCGGATGCATTTGTAATGTAGCTGTTGCAGACAAAGCACATTACTGAAATGACCTGCTTTCTATACTGTGCTGATAGGGAAGCCTTTCTTTCTAGAAAGGAGATGACTCTGGAGCTCTGTCCTGTCATTCTGGGATCAACTACTGCAAGTATTTAGAGTAACTATTTTTTAATGCTCCAGTGATTTTAGATTCATCTTTGGTGTGAGTATGGCAACAGTGCTCTTTTTGTTGTATACTATTCCTGCAACAACAAACTTTGTATTCTGTTTTAAGTTAGAGGGACACAGAAGAATAAAAATATCTGGATGGAAGTAAACTTTTCGTATCATCTAGTTCATTCCATCAAGGAATAGGAATAGTAGCACTGACTGGTATGAGTCCATTTATTTTTGAAAACCACCAAAAAAAGGTATTCATAGCCCACATAAATATCATGCTCCAGTGCCCACCTAAAATTATAATTTAGATTTTTCTTTTGGTGCAAATGAAGTTTAGTTTTTGTTTTACATTCAGCGTAAATAGAGTGAATAACTGATGAGGTTTTTTATGCTTCAGTCTCATGTTACTTAGTCTTTTAAAGAAGTTTCTATTCTGTCTCTTTTGGTTCTTTATTAGAAAACATAATGTGAAATTTCTTTACACCTTTCTTTAGAGTATCTTGTTGAGTACTCAAGAGGACATTGCCCTAGTGATGAGTACCCTGGACTTAGTGCTGTTCATGGAATATTGCTGCTGACGTGTCCTGTATGGTAACACATTCTCCCTCCCTTCCACCCCCAGTGGTCATCAAAATGATTTTTCTTTTACTTAGGGAATTATTATAAATTGTCAGACTGTTTTTTCGCAGTACTGTTACCAAATCTGTTTATTCACAAGACTCTGCCTTTATGCATCTTAGGCATGTTATGTTTCCCTTAGCATGTAAACATTAAGAAGCATTTTGACTGTTTCTCTAACTTACCATGAAAAACCTCACACTTTTAAACTTTGAAATTCCACTGCAACCCATGGTTTGCAAGCTGTAATAAATTTGTAGCTTTGTTTCACTATGTAGATGATTTTCATAAACACTGAATAGTTCCAGACTAAAAATCAGGAAAACCTTAGCAACTCTTCATGATGCTTTGCTTGAGTGATGCAAAGGTTTGTGCTCTGAGTGCTGTTGGGTGTGGTCTTGTAACCATGGAAGCTTTAAGTTAATCAAAGATTAGTTTTTACTATGTATAAGCTCATTCTAACCAAATCTTCCACATTTGAGATGACTTTTTAAAATCCTGCATTTTAGTTCAGTGATCCATTCTGATTTCTAGCTCAAATTTCATACCTTCTTTCTGAAATTGCATTTACAAATATGCCAAAATATGCACATTAATCTTAACAATATCTGTTAATGAGCTACAAATTTTATTTCTTGTTGTGGCCAGGTACATCTCACAGTGTGGAGCTATGTTTGTTCACTGGTGGTTCATAGAGCTAGTTAGAGCTTTTAATAGACTATGCTTTCTTAACTTCATCACAGAAACAAGTGCAGTGCTTGTTTTGCACAAAATTTAAATGAATGGTTCTGTTCAAGCTGAAATTAGAAAGAAAAAGGGGGAGGGAAGGGTACAAGAAGTAATAATGCTGAAACAAAACATGTAACAAACAGCTGATGAAAGGAGGACTTATTTTCCATTATCAGCACTAGAGACAAAAGAGCTAGGAGGCAAGCTTGAATTGTTCTCTGTTTGATTATAAGATGCTGGGATTGGAGGGAATGCTGCCTTCCTTAAGGAAATAAAGAAATTTACTAAATCCAGTTCGATTTAGTAGAAATTGCTGGCGCTAAAACATTGTCATGTGCAATATTTATTTGCAAGAATCAGAGAAAATATCCTGTAAAGGCTGAGCAATGATATACATGAATAGGAAAGCTATGGGGATTTTAAAAGATAGTGCTTATAAATTTGTTTCAGCTTAGGTTTAGCTGTGGTAGATAACAGAAACCTAAATAACATTTTGAATATGTGTTATATACCTGAAAAAGGACACCTTCAGAGTGGAGTTGAAACTAAACTGGTGAATAGAAAATGCAGGATTTTATGGTGCATTTCTGGAAAGGATGTTAATGCAATCCAGGAACTGAACAGAGTTTTGAAATCAACTGCTTTAGATGTAATCTTTCACCTTGGATACAAAAACATTGTAGGACTATTTTGTTATAGCCCTTCAGATGTGCTTCAGACCAGAACTCTGCAACTGTTTCCATATGAACTACATAGAAAGCACTTTCCTGCAATCTTTTGTTATGTGTTAATAACTCAAGGCATTATTTTATGCATCTGAATATAATTGGAATTTTTAGACTGGACCAAAAAGTAAGAAATACTTGTGCTAGTCAGTAAAATGCTTTTATCTTAAATTCTATAATTTTATGCATGGTTTAGTCTATCATGTCTTCAGCTTAAATTTTTATCATGTATTATTATGTATGCTCATAAAACAGTATTTCCCTGAGCACCGCAGATACTTCTTATTAAAAGCTTATAACTAAGAAAGAAAAATATGTTGATAATATAACGACCTGAGCTGCAATTGGTGAAGCGAACAGGAAAGATTTTTCTCACGGCTTAAGATAAAACCTTTCAAAACACTGAGGGGAAAATACTCTTGGCCTCCAAGCTCTGAAAAAGAGTGCTCACTGGAGACACTGGGTTTCAGCCCTTTGTTCTAAGTCTTAAGGTGTTTTGGGCTCCTGGCATTTTGGAACTCACTTGGGTCAGGTTTTCCTTTTGTTTAAAGAAATCAGTCATGCAGGAAAACAGTGTTTACTATTTCCGTCTGTAGTCAAGACATTTGCTTATTGAAGGTATGTGAAATACTGCTGCTTATCACAAACTTTTATATTTTAGCAACTAATTCCTGCTTTTATTGGAATTCAGCTACAAAGCAGGCAGCTGGCTTTACTAGTTAATGCCTTTCTTTATGTGAGTAAAGACTTGAAGAAGTCTTAGTATCAAAATGTTGCTATATGTGTAGTCTGGTACTCTTAAATTGATGAGAAGTTGTGGTATTTTTTTAAAAATAAATCCTTTCTTCAAATGATTCTATCAAAATCCCATTAAACCAGAAGAGGTAAAGCAGTGGAACAGCAACAGCTGTTCTCAGCAAGTCCTCTGTGTTAGGAACTATTATTGGAAGTTGAAGGTCAAGCAAAACAACCATGTTCACTTGCTGTCATCCGTGTGTTCTCCCTCTGGTATAAGTCAAGGATCTTGCCATGCCTATTACACTGAAGAAAGCTTGCAATACTATTATATCTAATAACATTATTTGCAGTTAGAATTTAAGAGTTTGTTGTGGTAACTACAGTAAAATCTTTTACAAAAATTCCGATATCAAGTATATAATGGTAACCTCAAAAGGCATGGGAAATGCACTTTTGCCTCGTGGCCAAGTTTTGCAGGAGAGAGAATAGGGGGTTATAGAGACCAGTCTGGAGGAAATAATGAGGCAACCACAGCAGTAGCCTTGTCCAGAGAGATGGAGTGGGAAGAGAGAGTGGACAAAAAAGTGCTTCATCAAGGGAAGATGATACAGAAGTTTCAGGGAGAACAGTGAAAAGCTCGCTAATATGAAGGATAGGCAGGAGCCCCCATGTAAAGATTCGATTGGTAGTAAATGCAGTGGCTCTAATTGTTGTGGTGTAATTAGAGTTGTTTATGGGAAGCTGTCAAGATTGCACATTGCTTTGATAATTGGTGTGTAGAAAGAATAAATAAATTACTTATAAACTGACTTAATGAAAAGAATCCAAACACAAAACCCCCTCTTCAGCCTGTTAAAGAACAATGTTGTTTGTGTCAAAGATCTGAAGGGTGACAGGCCTTTGGACGAACATCAAGAGGGGAGAGGAGCTTGTCTGTAGGAAAAAGGATGTGGAGGACACCAGAAGTTAATTGCATGAACTGTAATTTTATTGCCAGTACGGAATAGTGTGCTTTCATGTGAGACTGAAATGCTTCTGGTTGAAGCCCTGCTAAGGGGGGTTGGCTTGGCTTGTGCACACTGGTTTTTGCTCTGGTTTGTTCCAGATTTCAGGGCTTATTTACACTTAGAGCAAAAGTTGTCAGTAAAAGGCAGAATGGTTTAGGGATTTGCTTTTGTTTTGCAATACAGTGAAATAAATCCTAATAAAATTTTTGTTAATTATGAAAAACCTAGTGATTCATTTGGTAATGTAAGGAGAATCTTTTCATACTATTTTTGAGCAGTTTTTAGTCTGAGTTGCGTTAAACATGTTTCCACTGCAAACATGACCAAGGACTTTGATTTCTGGTGCAATATTTTATTTATAATTTTGTCAATGACACCTTTCTATGTTTCATGAAAATAAACAGAAGTGCTTTTAACTTTTAGGAACTTTACTTGTTTAAATATTTAAAATTAAGACATTCTAGTGTCTTTATTTATTGTATGTTTTTGTTGTTCACATGCTTTTGATTACATATGTATTTAGTTCTAGATAAGAATGCTTGGGTTTGATTCTCTTACAACTAAATACAGTGCTAAATTCAGCTTCCATGGTTTTCCTTGGTCTGTCTCTCTTTTTTGCAACTTTCTGTTCCTGCCTGTTAATAGGTGCTTTAAGTTGAAAAGTCTAGAACTCAGCTCCATTTAATGGTTGTGCATTAACAGCTGAACAAAGATCATAATTTGATAATATGAGAGAGTAAGATACAGAGCACTGCAATTAGAGTAGAATGCTGCAAATGAGCAGTTTCTGGATAACATGAATCCCTCGTGGATGTGAGTGCTGCCAGTGATTTCCACAACTGCTGTGGTCAGGTTTTATATTATGTGTAAATCAAGAGATTGTAGGGGGGAGAAACAAAAAAAAAACAACAACAAAACAAAACATTAAAAACCCCCCAAAAGGCAGTCTGGGTAGCTGATATTACAGCAGTCTTCACTTGGAAAAATGAGCATGTTGATTACAGGATTCAGGGCTGGATCTCTCTGAAATCTGTAAGGGATTGTGTAGAAGGAGAAAGGACTTTTCTTCCTCCTGGCTCTGGATACTGTTGCTTCACTTGTGTCCTTTGTTGCACTGGTTCCCTGGCTCACCTGCCTGTGTATTTCTTTGTAGCATTGTTAGCATTTACTTCATGTACCACTGCTTGGAATTTTGCCTTTTCTGGCATACAGATATAGGAAAATTGCACATACATTGGGACTCTCCATCATTGACTGGAATATGCATCTTCCTTGAGGGAAAGAGTATTGATTAATATAGAGGAAATGATGCAGAGGTGGCTGCAGTACCTGCATAACCTGTTGTTATGAGTCTGAATAACTTATGTAGTAAAACTCAAATATGTATGTTTAATGAACATGCAGATTGATTAAAAAGGAGTTTATTTAAACTCCCAATTGTTCTTGCTCTACAAAAGAATTGTTCTTCTTGGTGCTAATATATTCAGGTTGATGCTAGGTGTAGCTAAAGCTTGTTTGCAAATTTATTCTAATCAGTGTTAAATGAAGTGTTGCTCCAGTCTTTAATGTTTCATAGGAAACAGAGTACCTTTTCATATTACTTGGAATTGATTTCACTTTAATCTTGGCTGTAATCTTAGTGACTGTTTTCTTTGTGAGGATGTTTCAGTGCAGCTTCAAGTGATCTATTTAGTAACAATGGATCTAATAGCAACTTTGTAGTTTTTCCATGTCAAATGACAAGAAGATAAATTCTGGCCCTTAGGCAATTTCCTAGAGATATCCGAAGTGGACAGAGAGAGTCTTTCTGTGAAGCTCAGCAGGAACTCGGGTGTGTTACAGTGACCAAAGTAACACCCAGGCCTCTTCAGAGGGTGTTTCTGGTTCTGGGGATGCAAATGCAGCAACAGCTACAGAAGCCTTTGTTATTTTAACTTTCATGTGAGAACCTGAATAAAAGGAGTTGGCCACAGAATAAAGGAGTGATTTTAGTTCATATTTAATGCTGGGCTCATATAGTCATGTAGGTTCTCATTAACGTGGGGCCTGTGAACAGCTACGAGCATATACTCTGTATTTCAGGCTTTGCTCAAGATATTAGTTGGGATATTCAATCCCTGATTTCTAAGAAGATTAAGCAATATGTCTGATCCCAAACTTGAGATTAGTGGCCCCGTACCCACATTATTAAGGAGATTACTTGTATCCTTCAGATTTGCTTTGGATCTTGACATTTAACTACAGGGATTAAAATGAATGGCTACCTAAGACATATAGGGGTACCTACAGGTACTGAAAAGGGCATCATCAAATAATTTGGCTAAACAATACAAAATTCTATAATACTTTAAAATGTTACATGCAGGAAAGAAATTTTCTTGAGTTTTAGGAGTTCAATAGTGGATATAAAATTATAAAAAGTCTTCTAAGTATAATACTAAACACCTAGATTTCAAGTTTTTACTTCTCTCAGTTCACACTTTTTAAAAAAAAAATTCTGGCTTTAAAATTGTATTTTCACAATTAATTGCTGTTATTTGCTTTAAAAAATGAGTATTCACTTGATCTGTGCTTCAGTCTGCCTCTCATTAATTTTACAGGCAATAAAAACCTCTTTGGTTCAAGCGTTCGATAAATTCCCATATAGGAAATTTGAATATAAGCTTTTGCACTTAAAAATGCAATAACAAGCTTGAATACTTAGGCTTCAGTAGTTTTCTAAGATGCAGGGAAACCTGAGCTTATGTAAACCAACCTTGACAAACCTTTAGGATTGGGCCCATTTAGCTCTGCAAACATTCCTGAGGGAGCTGGAACCTCTTAACAGCAAACAGAAGTGAATGATCTAGACAGCTCTTTGGTGCATGGAGTGTTTAGGTCAAATTAATGGTGGGGATAATTCTAAACATTTCAATGCAATTTCCCTCCTTGACTCTATTGAACTTATAGAAAACTGGTCAAAACTCTGATAGTGCAGGATTGGCATAAGGTAAAAAGAAAAACCCTGCAGGATTTTTTGTGAAGGTCATACTGTATTTCTTTGCTGGGTTACATATTTCGTAAACTTGACTAATCAGCAGAAAATATACATAATGTGTACATTTATATGCATACATGTGTAATACTTGTACGTACACACAGCAGGGACAAGGACTTGGATTCCTTCTTTCTGCTCTGATCTATTTACTCCCTGTCGTCGTCTTCTTCATGAGAAAAATGTAGTCAGGTTTGTTGAAAAAAAACCAAATCATCAGCAGAGAATGAGAATAAATTGTGCTACCAAGTGTGGATGTGCTAGAACTCAATGCTGCAGTGTATCAAATAAAAGGAGCGTGTTGACCACAAAGAGACAATAATAGCTTCCCGAGATATGCTTAGAGACAGATTTATGTTGTTTTTTGAATAGACATTGAGTGTTAGAAAGTTCAGTACAGGCTTGGATATCTCAGCAATAATACCCACCTTACCACTGTTTTGTAACCAGTGCTAGAAGCTGTGATGGCCTCCTGAGTCCACACTCTGTCCCATTAGTTGCACTAATACAATTTTCTAGTGCATAAAACGAAGTAAAATGTTTTTCTGAATGTATATCCTTAGCATAAAATGAAAGCAAAAGTGGGTTTTGACTGTGAGATAGCAGGAGTGTTTCTGGAATCACCACAAAGACTGTCTTTGTGTCCTCTCAGCTGTGGCAGTTGCAGTTAATTACTAACACTTTCCCCAGAGGTGCATTGGCAAAGAACTCATTGTGCTGGTGCAGCAGCACTGAGGGTACCGAAATGGGTATATTATCTTGTGTGCTCATAGGAAAAAACAGAGGGATAAAAGGAAATCAGTGCTAACTGAATATGGAAATGTAAAATTTTGTAGGGAAGTTAACATTTGGCTTTCAGATATTTAAGGGAATATTGTTACAGAAAAGGTCAAAAGGGATTTCAAAATTAATTATAATTTTAGTGGGGTGTATGAAAAATTATTCATGAGCAGCACTGGACATTGAGGATGAAGAAATATTAACAGGTTTGCAGTAAATAAGAAATGTTATCTTAGAATTGTAGATATGTGAAATAACCTCTTTCAGTATGCTAAATAAGGGATTTACACATCTTTTAAAGTCAAGAAACTGTTTGTTATGTGGTTTCAGCTACCACAATCTAGTCAGGGATCTGTCTCACCAGATTACCTTATAATTGGTTGTGCTGGAAAGGAAGTTTTTGTGGTTGCCTTTGGTTCCTTACCCCCTGACAGCTGGACTACTGTCCAGATTCATCATCCTGAAGTCTGTTCCATAAGGAAGTGAATGATGACTATGTCACAAACATCTTGCAATGAAACTGCTGTTAATGGGGATCCCTATTGATATCTGCTAGCATTGGTTGTTTTCTCTTGCTCTGCAGCTGCACCCTCTACACAGTCTATCCAAGGACAAACAGTCCCCCAGTGGCTTTTTAAAAGTATCTTTTGTTAATGACAAGGACGTTCCACCCAAAAAAGAAAAGGGAGTCCGGTTTCTTTTGACCAGTATGAATAAGGCTTCAAATTGTTTCCTGAAATTGATATGAGGAAAAAGCCAGTCCAAGAGAAAGAATGTATATATGGAAACAAAATCATAGAGGATGGATAGAACTTTTTGCTATGTTTTCTGAATAGACAGAGAGCACCCATGTTTTGCCAAAAATACAGTTATTGTGACTGTGTGTGAAAGTCTCTTGGAAATCTTACTGGTAGAGTATAGATACAGCAAAGAACTCTTAGGTTCATTAATATTATGTTATTTAAACAACATTTGTGTGGACATTTTTCCTCTGTGCTTCCAGAAGAGCACATCTTAATAAGGATATATTTTAGAATAAAAAATAAACATGTACATCTGTGCTTGAATGAGCTGTTAGTACTTAAAAGGTTTTGGCAGAGAAGTTGCAAAGTTTGAAATTGTTCTGTGTTCACTTGCAACATTTGCTTGTTTTGCTGTTGAAATGTTCTATTGTGAAAGCTGGCTTCTTTACTTCTAATGTTCTGGAATTTGGGAAAGAAGTATACTTATTTGAAATCTAAATATGCCAGCATTTTCTTTAGTCTGCTATAATGACACAGTATTTTATTACTTAATGTTTAATTACTAATGCTATTGAAAATTCATAAGTGTTTTCCAGGTGCATCTGATCTGAAAGTAAAAAAAGTAGTGCATAATTATCTCCATAGGATACAGCTTCAAGGAAAAGTCAACAAAACAGCCACAAAACTTTAACATGTTCTTGTCTTGCATTAAGTTCATACCCTACAGTGTAATATAAACTAGAAAGGATGAAAGCATCACTATTTTTAGTAGTGCAAAGGATGTATCTTGTACATGTCTCCTTTTTTAACTCATGTCAGTGACAGTTATTTTAAAAAATGGTGAATTTGAAGTCAGAGTGGCTTAAGGACAAGTGAAGTAAAGTTAAATACAACCCAAAAACTGCCATGAAAGCAGTAAGATGGTTTAATGCTTCAATAATTTATTATTGAACAAATAGGAAAAGTCTAATACAAATGAATGAGAGAGGCAAAAAAAGATTTTTTACAAAAGTAATTGTTTGGGCTTGAGGCAGGGTCCACATCAGTTACCTGGACAGGTGGCTGCAGGCTATAAGGAAGTTCCCCAGACCCTTTATTCACTATGAATAGGGTTATCCCTGTGTAAAACAGGGTTTTACTGTAATTCCAAACAGGTTGCTTATCCTATGTTGAATACAATCTATCATCCTAATTTTCAATGCAGTTTTGGTGGGCAACTGCACAGTCTTTAATCTTCAACCAGCTCTTCCTAGCAGCCCCTTGGACGAACTTCTTGCCTTCTTGAGTTATAGATTATAAGATCACAAGTTCCATTAATCCCTTCTAGCTATTCTGTGATTAAATAATACCTTAGTCTTCCTTCTGGCAATGTAGCATACAGGGTACGCTTTTGGAGGCTCTCATAATTTGAAGAATTAACCCCAACTTTTTTACTAAAGGATGTTCCA
Organism: Platyrinchus mystaceus; assembly: GCA_035041135.1. Classification (NCBI taxonomy): domain Eukaryota; kingdom Metazoa; phylum Chordata; class Aves; order Passeriformes; family Tyrannidae; genus Platyrinchus; species Platyrinchus mystaceus. The sequence goes on along the minus strand of JAWWLV010000005.1, from coordinate 23,084,987 downwards.
GCTTTTTAACCATTAGTACTTTTTCTGAACTCTACAAATTCCTTCCTAAGTTCTAAACCAAAAAATAGATCATCATATTCTAGCAGCGGTCAGTTTATTGCTGAATTTCAAGGTACCACTGCTATTGCATTGATGTTGACAACGACTGTGTCCATAAGTCTACAAATTTCATTAGCCTTTCTCACCAGATTTTTGCACATTATTAAATTATTAAACATCACAACCTAGAGAATGTTGGGTACTACTCTCACGGTGTGACTATGAGCATATTCAGTAGACATGCCTGACTGTAAACAAAGGTCTCTCTAGATCAGGGGACCTCAAACTACAGCCCGTGTGCCAGAAACGGCCCCCCACAGTCCTCAATCTGTCCCGCCGGTATTTAAAGAACCCCCCCTGCTGCAGATGACTTCCTGCCACTTAATCCGTGCCTCGTCTTCCACCTGACCCAGGGGGCGCCTCTTGGCTACAAACCGCGCCGCCACCGCCCCGTCCTCCTCCTCTTCTTCCTCCTCCTCCTCCGCGATGCACGGCAGGCAAGAGGCGCAGGCATCTCCTCTGCCGGGCAAGCTCATTAGCCAAAAGCAGGCCCATAGTTCACATTGAAATATTATTTGTTTTTG
>JAWWLV010000005.1:23056856-23084264 GCA_035041135.1 Platyrinchus mystaceus | reverse complement strand
TCACATTGAAATATTATTTGTTTTTGTTGATTACAATTGTTCTTCATTTTAAATATTGCATTCTTTTTCTTGTTTTTTGTGCACTACTACAAATAAAATATGTGCAGTTTGCATAGGAATTCGTTCATTTTTTTCCAAAGTGTAGTCCGGCCCCCAACAGTGTTTGAGGGCCAGTGAACCAGACCTCTGTTTAAAGTTTGAGGGCCCCTGCTCTAGATCTTCTCTTTGTGTGTATTTAGAAGAACAAGACACATAAATGCTTGTGAATAATTAGAGGTGAGCACAATGACTTATGTCTGGGATTCACAGACTTGCAGTTGTGTTGATAATGCATTTTAGAGACAGTAAAGTAAAAATCAGTATTCTATTCTTTAAAGGGTCTTATGGGGAGGCACACCAGTCTAATACCCATTTATTATTGTGCAGGTATTTCTTATTTCAGTAACTGAAGGGAATTTAAAAGTTCACTGATTATTCTTATGCTATGATTCAATGTCTCTTTTTGCTTCCTATTTCTTATCTATAGACTCTCTGAGATTACTGGCAACAGCTCTAAAATAATTCTAAAAAAGCATTAAATGCAAGAGAATAAAATTATTCAAGCACCATGTTGGAGACCAACTTCAGAGACATGCTTTTCTGTGGGTATTTTTGTGTCCCTTGAGGCATTAACCTAGTAAGGCTTCTCTAACAAAAGCAATCTAAATATCTTCTCTTTTTTTATCTGTAAACCGGTAAAACAGCAGAAGCAAAGTAAAAATATGTATACCAGGGGAGTTACAGTTCAGGTTGTAAGCTAAAATGTGTATGTGTGCGTGCGTAATAAAGCTGTGATGTAACGAGAGATCTTTTAAGTGTGTGAGTGTTGTGGGGTAGAGGAGGAGGGGGAGAATTTTTTTCTGTTCTCCTACAGACTGCTATGTAATGACGTTATTTCTATTATTTCAGTGGTGAAAATCACACACGTTTCAAGTTTTTTGAGGGGTGATTTGTTTTTTCTGAAAAGCAGGTGCGACTGACAGCAACATCTTTTCATGTCAACAGTATGAAATGTATAAAGGAAAAGGAAAATGTGATATATGCTGGGAAAATTTAATGCATTAACTTATAGATAAGTAAAGTGTTAGGAGAAGAAGCTAACTGTAAGTGATTATTTTCAAATTTATTGAACTGATTACAAATAGGCTGCTCCAATCAAGAAATGTAAGTTCTAATATCATGATACAATCATTGAATAGTCCAGTGCCTAGAACTGAGTCAGAATAAATTTGAGAGCAGAAAATCATTAGTCTGTCTGGGTACTGGCACAGTGTGTGCTATCCAAGCCTGTATTCTGTTGTTTATCATTACAAAATCTAGAGTGAAAAGATGAAAGTGGTAAGGAAAATAAATTTACTTGAAGACAAAGGACAAAACTAAAAAAACCCAACTTCTGTGTATCAGCAGGTTTTAGGCCACCAGAACTGTCCATGACTTTGAGTCAAGTAAAAAAATTGTTGCCATTTCAGTTCCAATCTGTATATTCAAAATTTTGATTTGGCCACAGAATCTTGATTTTCTGTTGAGAGCCGAAAAGGTAGGCCTTGGTTTTAGCTGCCACAATACTTTTGCTTATTCAAATTGCTTCTTAATTTCATTGTTGCTGTTCCATATTGATGGTGGTGTTTGTATTATGCCTTTTTGGCTCCAGGTTGTCTGAAAGACAGTTCAAGATTTCAAAAAAAAATTCTTCTATGATTTTACCTTATTTTAATATTTGAGCTTTAATGGTAGAGTACAGTTATGCCTGAATATTTTAGATATGAAAATCAGAATAAGGAAGTGTTTGAAGAGTCCTGAGAAGAGCTGCACACTCTTGGAGGAAGACAAGGGGTATGATCTGAAGCAACTTGTGCCCAGCACTGTTCTATTTCAGTCCTGGTGACTCTTGGATTTGTCATTCACGTCCACTGGTGCTGCAGCCTCCTGTCACAGCTGTGTCAGGCCACATTGCATCTAACAACTCTGCAAGAGCAATACTACAATAATGGCTTAACCATAAATAGTTTTAGGAAACTGCTGTGAAACTATTTATGACTGTGTATGATATTTTGATTGCCAGTGATTTTATTAAAAATAGCTGCATTTCTTAAGTGATGCTGGTTTTTGTAATTGGTATTGTTACTGGGAAACATGGCATAACCTTTTGCTGTTGTAAGCAGCCTTCAGCTCATCATTTTGCTTCGTTTCCCTGTTCCATATTACTCAGTTTAACTTGCATAATAAGGAAACAGTCCAAAGCCTTTGGTCCTTGGTGCCCTTTCTGGATAGCTCTATTCATTAATATGCATTGAGTGGCACTGTCCAAGAGGAGAAGGCTCAGTGTTTTGTTTGTTTGCTTTAAATTGGATGTCCTTGAGACATATTACGATTTAAATACTCTTACATTTCATCCCCAGATAAAAGTTTGTGTTCTTGAAATTAACAGCAAGGTTCCTACCTATGGCTAGAATGTTTTCATAGGAAATGAGAGAGCAACAAGAAAGTGTATTAGTGGATCACAGGGTGATTGAGAGAGACAAATTTACCTATTCAGCAGGGTATTTCACCAAAGAAAGAAATACAATTGTACAAATAATTGGTGAGAATTGGTCCCAGGATACTGTGTCTGTCTCTGATTGCTGAAGATCAAGCAAAGTGAACTCAAAAAGATGGAGGGTAAAGTTCTATTCCTTTGAGGTTAAGATGGAATATACCACAGGAAGGATGGGGAGATGGGAAATGTCAGAGGAAGGGTGACAGGGTGTTCATATTTCACTGAAGTGAGAATTGTTTTGTGCCTGTCACTGACAATTAAGGGTGGGAGGGAACCTCTTGTAAAACAACCAACCAACCCTCCCCACCCCCCCAACACTGTTACATGAGATCCACACAGTGTGCATGTGATTGGAATATTGTGGCTATGGAAATGGATTTCCTAGATGTAAAAACTTGACCCAGAGTTCATTGTTATTATTCTCAAAAATTTTCTGCTCATGAACCTGTGAAGTGACTTCAGCTTTTGAGAATATTTTTATGCTGTTGTATATGTGGTAATGTTTCGAATAAGTAACCTTTAACCTTATTTGTTCATGAGCTGTTTGATTTGCTCACATGCTGTGAATTATTTTACAGCATGTAATTGGTTACTTAAGTAATATGTTATGGTTTTTCACTTGGTTGAAAACTTAGTGGTTTGAATGGCATTGAGCATAATTATAAAATTATTGTATTCACTGAATACTTGAGTATAGCAAATAACCAGTATTTATATATGCAGCTATGTGGTTTGGACAATATTCATGTGTTTTTTCTCATAATTAGTGAAGTAGAATATTCTTTTGAGCTTTTTTAAATACGTAAATGATGTCATTCTGCATTGATAAAAAAAAAAATTTCAAGATCCTCAATAATTTCAGAGAGGTCACAATCTCAGAGTTAAGTTTGTGTGAATGCTGTGAAGACGAGTGGCCTGCAAGTGGAAGGATGCCATGACCAAATACCTGCAGTTTGCAATGGAGATCCTCACCTGTTCTGCTACACAGCAGGTCCCTCTCCTAAAGGTCACTGCAGAAACATGCAGCTCTCAGCAGACCTGGATCTGTGAGGCTGCATTAGCTTTTTGGAGGGGTAGGAAATTTTTGAGAGTACAAAGATATTATGAGCAGAGGCAGTACAGTGCAAGGGGTCAGATAAAAAGAGCTGTGAAAGGTTAGGACATGCATTTTCAGTAAGGGAGAGGTGTTTGCTTGTTCTGCTATGATTTTGTAACTCCTACGTTCCAGGTAGCATAAAAACATGTACTGAGGATTTAATCCCTGTCCAAAAGAGTTTATTTTTTTAATATGAGAATAGAAACACAACATATACATTATGTGAGTTACAGTTAATGCAGTAAGAGCTTTAAATGCAAAGCATAAATTGATGTGAACAGAGTAGAATTGTAAACAAGGTCAGGCTACAAAACAATGCACATTCCCAGAGGAAACAAAGAAAACTTGCTACTCTCTCATATCTATTATTTCAAGGAAATTATTTCTGTCTAGAATAGAGTCAGGTTAATAGAGCTGTGTTTCTTAACAGGAGATTATGAATCAAAGTACACTAAGTGTGCCTGTAGTTTGGAATTACTCCAGCATTCCTCACTGCAAGAAGGACACTGAGGTGCTGGAGCGAGTCCAGAGAAGGGCAGTGGAGCTGGGGAAGGGTCCGGAGCACAAGTCTGATGAGAAGAGGCTGAGGGAGCTGGGGGTGTTTAGCCACAAGAAGAGGAGGCTCAGGGTAGACCTCATCTCTCCCTGCAACTCCCTGAAAGGAGGGTGTAGCCAGGTGGGGGTTGGCCTCTTCTCCTGGGTAACAAGTGAGGATGAGAGGAAATGGCCTCAAGTTGCATCAGGGGAGGTTTAAATTGGATATCAGGGAAAGTTTTTTCACTGAAAGGGTTGTCAAGCACTGGAATGGGCTGCCCGGGGAAGTAGTTGAGTCACCATCCCTGGAGGGATTTTAAAAACATTTGTCGATGTGACACACGGTTTAGTGGCAGACTCAGCAGGGTTAGGTTTATTGTTGAACTCAACAATCATCTACCTGAGAGATACCTTTGTTAAACTGAGCAGAGCTGTTTTCCTGGAGGAATTTGGGAAGGACAAGAACAGTTTGTGTGAATGAGGTGTTTTCTAGGGGTTTTTTATGGCTTTTACATATAACATGTTTTAGTTTGGAAGTAATGCCTGGATACCCCAATGTCTGTAGGAGGCATTGTGAAAAGGAGTACAGACCAGAAAAAGTATAAACAATAAAGTGAAGTAAATTCTGCTGAATTAGACATTAAGGCAAGAATAGAATAAAATTCAGATATTCCTATCTGAATAGAATACACAGCCCTGAGCTGTGTTAAAGGCATCTGAATATAATGTCCTGGGGAGGGCAATGGTTTGTGAAAATTAAAATATTTCAATTTTTTATGATCTGAAAGATTATTAATTTTATGGAGGTTTTTCTCCCCCTAAATTACATTTAAATTTGTTTTTATCTAACCATAGTCTTTTCATGGGCTTCCTAATAAATAACTCCAAAGAAAATGGCTTGTTTTGATAAAGGAGAAAAAATATACTTTCTAAATGCCATATGTTTTAGCTTTAATTATGTTTGCAAATTATTTATCTGGTTTACAGAGGAATGAGCTAAAACTATTGTGACAGTGAGACTCTTTAGTGCAGTCCAGATCAGTTTGATTTAAGAGCATTTTGCTGAGTTTTTCTCTTTATTACCTCTTTGTTGTTTCTTGATGATGAAATATGGTAGTGTTTGTTTTTCAGAGAGCTCCAGGCTGATCTAACATGCTGAGGCCTGTGCTGCACTAGCTGTTAGTTTGTGTAAAGCCATCATGATTCAAGATCTGCCTGCCAGAAGATACTGTAAAAGGGTATAAAAATAACAGCCTCTATATACTTTAAAAAAAAGTGGAGGGAGTAGGTAGAGGACTTCTCCTTATATTAATGGCATTGAAATCAGTGGTGAATGCCTCTCATCAGGGACCAGAAGCCTTATGAGCCTGCATATTAAACACCCTTAGTTGGGGGTAAATCTCCAGCTGCATGTAAACAAACAGTAGTAGAATTACTACACGTTTATTATCTGGGACAGAAATGCTGAATGCAAGAAAATAAACTAGTTCAAGTAGATTTCTCCTTTAGTGAGAAGCACAGATTTCCTTGCCAGTTAAAGCGAGGGTGGAAGGTTGTTGCAGTTGGTTACCCAGGCACACAGGCAGTAGCAGTGGAGAATAATAGTGAATACTGAATAATACTGACCATGGCTGGTTGACTTGTGCTGGTTTCCATGCTTCGTGTGGATTGACTCCAAGTGAAACTTAAATGGATGAGTTAGGACATAAAGGAGAAGTTGATGTGTATCAAAGATATTGATCTAAGCTTTTTCATTCAGGGAACTGTTCAGTGGTATCTTCTTGACTCATCTACTGAAGTTAATAAATTCAGGAACTTTGGCAACAAGTCTTGGGCTCTCAACTGCAGGCTGTATCAAGTAAATTCACTAGATGCATTCTTCCAAATTAATCTAATAATATCAGACTTGGCATGCATATTTCCTTCTGTTCAAAAGGGAAAAGATAACATAAGGCAATACCGATTCTGTGGAAGAGGAGTAATGGGAAATTGATGCTAATGGTTACCATGCTAATTACAACTTCCCTGCACCCCTGGCATTAAAATAAGTTCCAAACAAGGTAGGAGCTGGAGAACAAGAGAAGCCAGAAGTGAACAACACTGCTCTGTATTTTAAGGGAATAGGGATACCTCTTGTTTTTCGCGTGTTGATGGATTACTAGCCAGAAACTCAGCACAATTGCACAGACTGATCCTGTGATTGCATGTGCTGTTGTAGTCAGTGCTGTCAGCTCAGTCTCTGAGCCGTTTCACAGGAGAGGATCAAGTGTTGTAACAGGTTTGTTGAAAAACAGCAAACGCACAGCTCTGACTTAGTTTTATCAGGTTCCTTTTTCAATGCAGTTTGTCATCACTAATATTATGAATATTCTTAGGGAACTAAGCAAGAAAACAAATTTTGTTGTGTGAGGCAGGGTCAATGTATTTTAAGTCATAACCTCTAGGCAATAAATTTCGTATTTTAAATTACTGTTATGAAGGGTATCAGTGCTCAGTGAAGTTACTGTTCAAGAACTCTGTTGCTCATGCAGACATGCATAAATGTCTCAGCTGACAGGTTATGATCTAGTGTTGTTTATGGAAGTTAAAGGCAGAGTAAAGATTTGTTCTTGGGCCGGAAACCTTGAACTCAGGGGGGTGCTCATGTGTTACGGTCAATGTCTAGTGATTATTTTGTCTCATTCTTGGACTGCTCTGAGCCTGCTTCTTTGATGTATTGATTTGCAGGGGAAAATTTTTGCAATTAATGTGATTTGCTAAAAAGGAGTTATTTGTTGAATATAATTTTCAGCTGCCCATCATTGATCTGCATACCTTTTAGATAGGGTACAAGTGCAACCAATAACATTTTATTTTTAATATTTATTTTGATCTTAACTTATTTAAAGCACATGAAAGAAGGAAATTTGCCAGTGATTATGTGAAACAAATCACCTCATTCAGAGTAGATCCAAGGTACCTGTTTGCTGCAGGGTGCCTTGCTTGGTTTGTATACAAATGAGAAAAATGGACACTAGGAGCAAGCTCCTTAGCAGATGTGCAGAAGCACATAAAGGCTTTCAGCATGATCAGATCCAAAAGAAAAGTAAGTACTTCTGTGTTTGAGTTACATATATATATATATAAAACACATAGATAAGAAAATATTTGTTGCATGTATGCACCTAAATTGTTGTGTTGCCATTCAAGACAGTGTTGTTATCAGAAGCAGTTTTTGCAGGAAGAGCCTATGGAAGGTTGGACATGCTTGTCCCCAGTGCTGACCTGTGTTTTCTTCCAGGAAGAAAAGTTGTGAGAATACCTGATATCAAACTAGCTAGAGCTTCCCTAGCTAAGGTGCAGGAAATATAGAATAATTTTTGTTGGCCTGCTGTGAATGTAATCCTCTTTTCTATTTAGGTGTGTCTTTCTGTTATGAAAGCTACTCTTGTAGCTATGCTGAAATGTGAGCTGTAAGCAATTTGTTAAACCTTTTCAAGTGCATGAATTGCTGTGGAAGTATGGGGTTTGGTGTCTGCTACAGGGATAGTTGATAGTGGACTGATAGACATTGCTGCTTTCACTATGCGGTGAGAATTTTGTGCCCTTAAAAAACTAAATTTTCCTGCATTTAAGGTATTAATCATCTACTTTTCATGCTAATTGCTAGGGTTTTTTAGTATTTGTTGGATTATATTACCATATTAAAGACATAAAATTATGTTTCGGAAGCAAGTCAAGAAGTGTTCTGAATTAAACTTGGTCTTTCAGTTCTTGGCACTCTTCCTCTCTTATCTGACTTTATAATGAAGGTAGATGTGTTGAAACTACCTTTTCTTACAGTGTAGCTCATGTAGAAAACTTCGTTAACTGTGTTGAAGTGATCAGGAATGTAACTGCAACTCAGCAGCGATGTGCCTGAGTATCTTATCTCTTGTTTATCCATCCTTCAATCTCCTATTTCCTCTAATTTCCTTTCTACTACCAAAAAATAGCTGAGGAACATAAATGCATTCTCAAGCTAAGCAGATTTGTTTGTTGTCCACAAAATCCATAACTATTTGCCTTTGATGTTTCCATCATATAAGACCAGCATAAGTGTTTTAATACATATGAAATGAAAGAGGATACACTCAGCTTTCCTGCATTTAGACATGCTGGCTTTTTAGAAAGTTCTGAGTCTTTTTAATTAAAAAGAAATTAAAATAAGTCATAAATAGTATGTGAGCTTTATGCAAATTATACTCAATGAGACTTGAAGTCCACCAATTGCAGAATAAAATATATAATGAGGAACTATGGGTATATCTGACTGGCAAATAACTCTGCAAACTTGCTGTATTTTTTCAGCACTTTAGAGAAACTAGTGTAATTCCCTGTTAGTAATAACAGGGAACATTGCTGTTAACTGATACTTTAATCTTATGAAAGTAAATATTCATATGTATTGTTGGTGTAAAAGAAAACAATTTCATTGCTTTATTTTCAAGTATTCATTTTTTCCATTAACTAAACAGTAGGTTCTGCCTGTGCTCTGATTTTTCCAGTTAATAGTTGGCATATTCATGTAATAGCTTAGTCCTTGCAGCGCTCTGTATGATTTCTGGTTGATAAGACCTCGAGTAAAGGATGCTTTTATGTGTTCTGAGTTCAGTGCAATTTCCTTACACGTGTCTGTAAATACCCACCTTGATATTTGAAGTAGACAGCACTTTCAAATGGAGATTCAAGCCTTCTAGGAAAGTTTAAAATCAGAGGTATAGACCAACATTTTAATATATTTCTAATACAGTATGTTTTGGAATTCTTATTTATCACTGTATTGTGGCTTTCACAAAGTATTTTGATTTTTAGCACAATGGTTTTAATGTGAACGTCATGGGTTTTTTAAGGATTTTTTTCTTCACTACATGTAGGGATTTATATTGCTAATGGTTTGATTTAAAAAGAGCAGCCGGTCTACTTTGAGGGCTTTGTCCGTCTACTAAAATCTTGTGTTTGCAGCCTTGTATACTTTGGTATATCTAGTTAGTAATATGAACAATGTAAAAGCAGCTTTTAGCTCTCTTCCGTGATCCACATTTATTCTCTGGAATTGCAGTGCTGAGGGAGAAGAGAAGGGCATGAGGTGAAAAGCCCAAGATAGTAATGGGATGGCTCAGATGTGGATTGGCAATTTTCTGGAGTGTAGAGTAAACATTAAATAAATGGTAATTTTAGCAGTCACTAGGATGGGAGGAGGTCTTCAGAGGAGTATTAAATGACCAGGGAGTGAGAGAATTAATTTGTGGTGGTACCACTCTTACCTAAATCAAATACCTCTGCCTCTAAAACATTTTGAATTAGGATTTGGCATTTAAAGTTTTTACTGTTCTATAAGACTGTAAAGTAATAAATGCCTTTAATAATTTCAATTAATTAATTATCAATATTGTGCAATATTAGTGTTGACTTAGAAAATCCTTGTTTCTATAATAAGAAAGAGGAATTCCCATATTTATTTTGTCTTTTCTAACCTCGGCATTTTTAAGAACACCCAGTTCAAGGTATTTAGAGACTTTAAAAAGCCTGTAATTTATGAACTGATATAAGGACATTTTTGTTAGCATGTAATAAGTTCTAAATACTTAACATACATTCTTAAGCATGATTCAAATTTCATTTTGTTGCTACATCTGTGATTAAGTGTTGTAACTTACTACACAAAATAATTATGTTTGTGACAGAAACTCTGCAAAGCTTTTTCTTGACATTTTTCAGTTTGATTGCTTGAGTGACAGTCCTGATTTCTTGAGGGTAAAACAGCAAGTGTGTATAGACTTTTGGCTTTTTGTTATAAAATCAAGACATCAGAAAAAAATTGAATTGTGACATTACTGCACGCAAGATAGATTTCTAGTTTAAATATACTGGGAATATTCTTCATACTTTTAATGTTCCGAATGCTGCAGAATCTTTCTCAAATGGCTAATTGCTAATCTGCATGCAGCTATAAAAATACTTGTTAAAAATCTAGCAGTTTATTATTTAATACTGGTCTTGCTGCTTGTAACAAGAAACTGAAGCAAAAAAAGGGAGATTGAGAACATTGAAGGCCCAAAATATTTTGAGAACCGGGGGTCTGAAATGTGGTGCTCTTCCCTTGCATTTTGTTATATTGCTTATACATTTTAACTATAACCTGGAAAAAACTATAGTGTGCATCAGTGAAAGATCAAATTTTTATCCAGTCAAGCCATCCATTTAGGCAATATCCATTAATCTCTGCTTAAGGATATAGACTGTATAAGCAGATTTCTCCTTGATTAGGAAAATAAGCAAACCCAAACCAATAAAGGAATAGGGAACAAAATGAACAGTTGTTTGTGTGTGTGTGGTTTTTGTGGTTTGGTGTTTCTGTTTGATTCCCCCTTTTTTAATAGCTGCATTTATTTTAATGGGTATGGAGAAATACAGCTTGGGGAGATGCTCTCTACAGAAAGCAGCCACTCACTCGAAGTGTGTGCGGGGAACAGATTTAAACAACAAGGATTTGGTGAAGAAACTGGACACAAATGGCAGAACTGGAGCATCCTAGAGTATTCCAAGATTGAAGTCTACACAGGAATAATGTTGAATTTTCTTCAAAACCTCAAATGCATTGCTTGTAATCTACAGTTGATAAGGAGCAGCAGAGAGAAAAATGGGATCTCTGTAGGGTCAGACATTTATTGCAAAAGCGTGGCAGTTAGGATGCAGAGTGGGATGGAAATGCCAAAATTCAGGTTTCCTGAAAGTCCTTACGTGGTGAAAACCAGGCTCCTGTGATGTTATCCATGCTGTCTTTGAGGTTTGCACTGTTAAGTTAATGTAATAAATTCTGAGAAAGCTTATGGAGGCAACCTTGTGCTGGAGCTTGGAGTCTTCAGGTACTTGCAACCCTTGATGGTGTGAGGAGGACCAGATTCCAAGTTTTAATTGAGCTGAGACCTTTAGCGTTGATTTTTCTTTATTTATAATGTACTATTTCTTCCAGATAGGACATATTTTTTTAAATTGTTCAGATGCTCTACTGTAAATTCTCCCCTTTTGCATCACTGCACAGTTCCAGCAATGATTGTAATAGTAATGTAATAAGGGGAAACAAATAGGTGAAAGTGTGCAAAGTGTTAAAAGAAGTGAAGACAAATAACTCTCTTGGGGGGAGGAGTTCTTGGAAGAAAAACTTTCTTTTCCAAAGAGTTGTCACTGGCTCATTGCAGATAACCTTTTGCTTTGACAATCTGAAAAGGATCTTTATGCCCCACAGGAAGCACTGTATTCTGAAAGCTTTTCTGAGCTCAGAGGCTGCTGAGATGCTGTCAATACACAAGTTACCTATATCTTTTATTTACATTGAAATAGAGGGGCAAGGCAGAAAGCCCTTAAGAAGGGCTTTGAGTAGAAACGTGCAAAACAAGAAAGGGAATTCTTAATATGTGCTCCTTAGTGAAATCACCTTAGGAAGCAGTGATGTGTTGTCTTTAATTTTCCAGCCTTAATACAGAAAAAGCTCATTTAAAATGCCTATGCTGTGACAAAATTAAAAGCTGGAGATCTCAGTATCTGACAATTTATTTATCTGCTATTGGTTTGTATGCATGGCACATTTGTATTACAGACTTGGGTTGCCTATGCTGTCACCGTGCAGTCTCTGATGGGAAAATGAACACACCTTTAAGAATCTTTGGAGTTTATAGTTCCTTGTAATAAATAATTTTGCTGGACCGCTAATAGACCATTATGATCAGCATCAGTCAGCTTAGCAGCTCCCATTCCTTGGCAAGGACTCTGATTGCATAATTCTTTCTGTCCCTTGTATCACTGGAATATTAAACTGCAATTGACTCATGTTCAAAATCCATCTCATTCAGGACGCTGCTTCTCTGCGACTGTGTCTTCTGCTTAGATCTCAGTTCTCTGGCAAACCCATATGCCACTCCTTTTTGGTGTCAACTGGAGTAAGGCTCCATTAGGGAATTTGACAGCTCTCTCAGCTATCTGACTCTGTGGACTCTAAAATGCTTGGCTTTCATCATCTTCTTTAGCAGTTGGTTTCCTTGTTCGGTGGTTTTGTTGAGATCTGTGTCAGTTCTGTTGAAACTTGTGAAGAAATATTGAATGTGGCTGTTGAGGGAATCAGAGGTGCCTGTAGCAAATATGAAGAACAGGTTAAAATTGGTGTATATTCACCATTAGATTCAATTCTCATTTAATTTAGAGGACTTTCTGCTAAAGATTAACCACTCTGAATTTTGTTTCATGACAAATTCAGAGATGGTATGTTAGAGAAGCTGATCATGTTTTTACTGAAAAAGACTAAGTTTAGGGAGTTTAAAAGAGTTCTTACAGATTTTGCATTAACCATTGGAACTATACATTTTGAGCTGTAGCACAAGTTTTGTTTCAGAAGTGCCATGATGCAGTTGGAGGAGGAAAAAAAAAATATGATGAAAACTATAGTTTTCAGTGACTTTTTAGGTGGAAAAAAGGCTAAAACTGTTCTTTGACAGCCTGGCAGGATGACTGATCTGAATGCTGCACCTGGCTTTCTGCATATTCATGTGACTATGGTTTGTACTGTAATGTAATCGGTGCTAAGCAAGTTAAGAAAGGAGACAGCTGATGCCATGAGCAGCTGTGATCTGAAATTACAAATTTGTCACCTTACCATCACTTGAATAGTTTCCTTACTCCAAAAGTTTGTCATCCAATTTGGTGGTTCTGCTTGAGAAATAAGATATTACTCATTATAATCAAGGTGAAGACTTGACCACTCCAGCTGATGTAACAGTAAGAATGTGGAGATTGTCCTGACTCCTGGGCTCACTAATACTCACATCTAGTCTTAGTCCTTGAGCAAGCTGAAAGCTGGCTGCTGTTTAAAGCAGTTTGAATGCTCTGCTTAGGTATAACCTGGTAGTAGTCCTCTCATTTCCATTCTCTATTCCTTTCTAAAATATGATGACTGGGTTACATCCTATTCTGTGGTGAGAAAACTTTGAGACACTAAAGATGTAAATATTTTAACTTTAAAAAAAACCAAGTCGTGAGACTACTGTGTATCAGTGCATTTCAGCTCTTGGGATCTCACTGAGCAGATTTCATAACCAAGTTAATCGAACTGTTTGTTTTTAGTGATTATTTGGATGGAAAAAAAGGTGTTTATTTGATGTGTATAGATGAACAGCAGTATGAATTATCATTTGAATCCTCATCATTTTATCCTTATAAAAATTAAAAACTGGATTCCAGTAAGCACAAATTGCTTTCATAGATATTTAATTAGTTTAGGAAAACTGGCAAATTGGAAATAAACTACTTTGGTCCTTGTAGCACTTGTGAATATTTCACAAGCATAAAGACTAACAGAGTGCTGATGCTGGTGCCAAATATGTTTGAGCCAAGCATAGCTCAAATTCATAATGAGAGTTTTCCAAGCTGCTCAAATGTTCCTTTTCATATCCGTTTGACATTTTTCTGGCTTGACTTTGTTCTTGCCTGTAAGTTTCTGCACAGTGTTTAAAATCAGCAGTCTCACAACGTTGGGAAAGTAAACACCATTCTTGCAAGGTTACAGTCGAACCAAAGCATTTGGACAAATTTAAATCATGGCCTGACCTTGTCCAGTTTCTCTGCAGAAAGCTAAATTTCTCCCAGAGGACAGAATGGGAAACTAATTTGAATCCTGACATGTAGTGATTTCCAGCAGATGAGACTGAAACCCAGTAGAACAGAATTATTATTAAAGGATTATTTTAATTAATTTTTTGAATTGTTTTATGTACGGAGATGCCGTAGGAGAGGAGGGGATTACAAAGTTATGTACATGTAAATGGGAATAAATGTTTCCTTATCTTTTAAAAAGAATTCTATTTAAAAAGAATATTAATGTTTGATAAATACATCAATCCTTTCATAGCTATAATGCTTACTGCATGAGAGCTGACATTGAGTTTGTAGTGGTTTTAGTATGCACTATACTTTCTTTCAGCTGAACTTTCAAATTGCTTTAATATGGTTTGTACTGAAAGTAATTTCCTTTTATCTTTTTGTTTAACCTGAAGTGATTTTTTTTTTTCAGATGGGAGTTAGAGAAAAAAAAGTCAATTGAATTTGTTTTTCATTGTCCTTAAATGAGTCTAAATGGTGCCATGAACGATATTAAAGATTTTCATCTTTGATCTGTTTCGTGGACAGATGTTGACAAAAAAGCATCTTCAGGTACACTTGCAAAGTACAGTATGTGTATGTAATAACTACAATTATTCGGGTATTTAACATAAATTAAGTTTTTTAACAGTTTTACCATGGATAGTAGGTGTCTTAGAATACAAACCTGGGCTTGAATTACAGAGTAAGAAGCTTAAGTGAAAAGATGCCATCTCTCTCTCTCTCTATATATATATATAGATATACATGTATATGTATAAAATAATTGGCATATTAATGAACTACTTAGTATGACCCTACTGTATTTTCCCTGTGTCTGTTGTTGTTCCCTTCCTAATAGTTCTTCAGTACTGGAGTTCAAGCACCAGTTGGGCCTTCCTGGCTGCTGCAATTCTCTGAGAATATAAAGACCAGTTCTAGTTTGTTATTTTTAAACCAACATTTGATGTTCACCATAGGACATTATTTGGAAGAGAAATTTTATTATTATTGGGGATGCTTATATGAATCTTGGACTTTCCAAAACATTGTTCTGTTGGCAAGTAAAGTCATGTCACTTCAATCATGTTAATCTGGGTAAGCTCTGGCTAAATAACAAAATGTACCCTTTAACAAGCTTTTTAATTTTTTTGAGATTTTGGGCATTGTTCACCAGATGACTGAACTGGAGTTCACTTAATTGATTTTTACTCCAAAGTTTACAGTGGAAGCTTGTTTTCTGGGTTTTTTTTTCTGCTTAGACCATGAAAGTATTTAATTTGATTTACTGCTTGGCTCTAGATGAGGGGTTCTTGCTGTAAATCATCTGTCTAGGCCAAATACCTTTGAAATTTTCCTCCACTAAACTGAATTCCCCCAGGCTTCCTATCATATGTCTTCATAACCCCTCTGGTGTGTCACAGTTTGCAATCCTGGTTACCAGAGCTGGAAGTACCACTTCTGCTCTTGTAAAAAGTGCTACATTCTGTATTAGAGGCAGCCCTAACTAAATCCATGGCATCATTTAATAAAATACCTGAGGGGTGCTACTTCACTGAAGCTCTTGGACTCAATGAAACCAGTTGGGGTACATTCCCAGCTGGACCTATTTGGTCTGTAAATGTATTCAAAAACCAGCTCTCACAGAAGCCTTAAAAGGCTGTTTCAGTGACTCTTTCACGACTTTATCATTTGTGCTGGAAGAAGCAGTTACATGCAAAATTCATAGGACCATCTTTTCAAAAGCAGTGCTCCTTTCTGTGCACAGATTTATTGTTGGAGCTGACCTTAAGGTAGCTGTAAATTCTAGTGATCCTTAGCCTGTCTGGAGAAATGACTTGGGAGCATGAGATTTTAGCTGCATCCTCCCCCTGCATACCCATGAAGTGTTGCCATCAGTTTCCTGATTCCCTGTGTCCGTTTTGGCATAGTAGCACAAGGAGACAGCTGATCTGGGAAGATGAAGGATACACAAACTCAGCAGATAGTTTGCTGGTTTTCTTCTCACTGATGTGAACTTCCTCCCATTACAAGTCCCATTCACTCACCGGCCTCTCCCACAGCTTCTTGAGAGTAGAATCTTGTTAATGTGGGGTCCTGTTCCTATTTCAGAGCGTTACCCTTATCTTTTTAGGATTCCTCTATTAGAAGCTTTTTTTATTTTTTTTTTTTATCAATACAGAAAATTAGTAATTGGGCTCCTAAAACTGTAGGGTTCTAGCAGTTCTTTACAGCACATCAAGCGTAGGAACAGATGAAATCAGTAAGAAACAAAGCTAACAGTTTATTATATGTTGCACTTTTAATTAATGGCTTAAAAACAAAGCTACTGAAGTGAATAATTTACATTTAGATATCAAATTAGACTTCAAAAAATCAATAGAAAGTTTTTATCTTTCTGTATTAAAGATTGATTATTTTCCTCTGGCATTGACGAAGAGGCAGTGTTTTGGTAAAAATCTTAACTGAGAAGAATGGGAATTAATGCAGATCTGAATCTTAATACTGCAGTTCAGAACTACATCCTCTTTCATGTTATACTCTAGCAGTTTTAAACTTTTGATGAATTTGTGGAGTTTTACATTCCATTCAAGTCAAAATCAGCACAACTAAAAAATGAATGAAGAATGCAAGAAAAAAATAATGAAGAGGTTTTTGTATGCAGCATAGTATAAACCCCCCTACATTTGATAAAGCTCTACGACACCTATTAACTTTAAAGCTTGATGATTCTTTACAGTGGTTTTTGTTGAAAGTTTGAGGGGACAAAACTGTTCAATTGATTGATAATGAACCCTACAGTATAGAGATTTAATCTGGCAAACTCTGCTCTTGCTTATTTTCTGAAGATGTCAGAACTTTCTGTAGTTATCTTGATTTCCAAGCTAGTTTAATATAAGTATTTCCTGTTAATTGATTTCTATTCTTGATGTGAAAGATGAGTGAAAATAATTTGAAAGAGCTTTTGAATAATTGCTGTGTAGTTGTGCTGTGTAGTTTGTATAAACAGACTATCTTGCTTGTCTAGCTCTTCAGATTTGAAAAATGACAGTCAGATAGTATTGAATTAAATTTAATTATTAAATAATAGAATGTAATCCATGCAGAATGGCTGGTCTGTTGTAGATAATAATATTTGCTTGTAACCCAGATTTCCTATAACTATTTTAAAGCAGTCTATCGTGAGGGTTCAGAAATCAGAAATGATAGGAACATAATTTTTTAAAAGGCTTGATATGAATCAAAAAATTAGGAGTTTAAGGTGTAGTAATTCAACTTAATTCTAATGACAGTATTTTTTTCTGCTGCTTCTAAAGGTTTAACCCATATGGTTGAGGCTGTGATATCTTTTGGATGCAAGTGTGTTTTTCCTACTGGAGTCAATGTATTACATACACTGAAAAGCAGAATTAGTCATGGAAATGCTCAGCATAAGGCTAGAGCTTTTGTTGGTATTTAATCTGCCTTAGCACAAATAACAAGCATGCCCTACACCTTGCACAGTGTGGGGTGGGCTGGCAGGATCTGCTGCTGCAAGGGAGTGGAGTGGAGGCGACAGAGTCCAGGGGGCTTCTAAACTAGTCCCAGGTAATTGCTGTGCTACAGAGCCTCGTCTGAATGCTTGTTGGGAGTGTCAGAATGAGCCCTGCAAGAATTGCAGAGGGAACTTTTCCTTGCATTTACAGAGAAGGTTGGGCAGGTCACTTTTGTGAACCACTCGTTTATCATCATAAGATCTGAGGCAGTGCTGGCTGCACATGAAGACAAGACATAAAACTTAGTGGTCCCTTATGGTGATACATCTAGTTATAAAATGGTCTTTTATTTTCTTAGTCTGTTGCCCTTTTTCTGCAAACCAGACTATTTAGCCAGATCTCTGTATGGAATGTGATGGCCAAAGTACATTTTGGTGATTTGTTTTGATAGGTTTCTGAACATACAAATGGTGTTCAGTGTGTTTATTGTACGAATTTCATTTTTAACTCTTCCATTAGTAAGGCTGTGGCAGATTCCATTTGTCTTGTTTCTATCATGTGGGGATTTCAAGAATGAAAAATCTTGTGTGTTACTAGAACTTGCTTTACAAGCAGTATGGATAGTGGTCTCATTTTATTTTCTTTGCATAACACAACTTCTGACAGCAACTTCTGTGTGTGTGGTTTGTTGGGACTTTTTTTGAGGGCTGAATCTAATAATAGCCAACTAACAAATATGTTCAAAAAGTAAGCTTTTAGGATAGCAATACAGTTGCTCAAATTCTTTTTCCACATCAAGTTTATACAAAGGAGTGAGGCACTTAGGTTGTAATCCACTGGCTGCTGTTTGGAGTGCATCAACTTGTTGGTTCTTAAGAATTATTGATATTTTAAGTATAAAAATACAGAATCTGAGAGAGATGGGGTTCTGAGATTATTACTTCATATCTTACTTTGCACAGCCTTGTAAGTCCCAGTGGTGTACTCTTTCCAAAGTATACCGCTACAGAAAGCCACAGTATGGAATCCAGTATGGAATTCAGCACAGCAAAATGAAGGCAGTGTGGATTTCAGAACAGGTTATGTCAGGGTTCCAAACATGCTAAATCTTGGCAGCATCCTGGAGTTAGGATACAAATTATAATGAGGGCCACTTGAGTGGAACTGCTAAGATGAAAACCAAAACCTGTGAGATTGCAATTATGGAAACTGGCAAACTGTGAGATCAGAAATAAGCAACTGTGACTCCCAGTATCCTTGGAATGGTTTAGAGAAACATGCTCTAGAAATTCCACAATATCCTGTGTCCTATTTAAAAACAGCTTCTTTTAATCTGAAGAATTTATTTCACAGGTGGAAGCACTGGACCAAAGCACACAGAGGTGCTGCACCTGAAGTTTTTGTGCTGTTACTTTGCATGGAGTTTGAATGTTCTCTTGAGCTTCTGAGCAGTTCTAAAGAAATCCCAAGACCAGGGATTCAGGGTGGGCCAGGAGTGGTGGGTTCTCATCAGTGTGGGTCAATGGTGTGGTGTTTAAACTGGATTGGAGGGACAGGAGCTTTCATTGGTATGACTGTAGTGTGTGTGTGTGGGTCACAGAACAGAAATCAGAGAGTAGATATCACTGGCTGCTCCCACGCATATCATGGTTAAATGATAGAGCAATGGTATCAGTACAGCTTATTGTATACATTTCTTAAGATAGACTTTCAATATAACCACATGCTGTTTGTATTTTTCCTGTGAAAAGTGATGATATGAGCAGGATAATGGGCCAGATGACCTTCAAAAGTCTCTTTTAGCATGATTGATTCTGATTATTTTTGTACAATTTTTCTTTGAGTATATGTTCATTCAAACCTTTAATAGCATGGTGTGTGTATATTGTTTTGCAAGCCATAGACCTCATGCTTTTTGAAGACCTTGGAGAGAAAGGACACTAATTGAAATGACCATGAAATGGATTTCGAAGTGGATCGATTTTTGCTGGGTTTTGACATACTTTTTAGTGCCGCTAGCATGAGAGTGATGGTTGCTTCTAGCAACTATCAAGGGCCAAGGCTCTGCTGGAGTCACTTTGAGAGACTGCCTTTGACCTCAAAGACTGAAACTCCCAGGGAAGAAAAAAATGTAATTTGGTCTACAGTTTTATACTCATTAGCCAAGAGTGAATCCTCCCAAAGCAATTTATGAAAGATAATGAAACAACTTAATTTGCCATCAAGTTGCTTCAATTTGCATTCTTCTCAGTTGCATTCAGTCTCAATAAAATTGGATCATTATTTATCTCTAATTTTAATTCTTAAACTAAATTGTTTACCAGAAGGAATTTTTACTGTCTCTCTCTCCAACAACAATCTATTAAGCACAGCGTAAACACTGAAAATAAATCAAAAGCAAATTGAAGCTCTTGCTGACTTATTGAACTTGTAGTTTCTTCATATAGCTCCTCTTATGCAAGGCAAAGAGACTCAATTATTTGCAGTTAATTGTATGGCACTGAAAGAATTTAACCACCTATAAACCCCAAAGTGGGGAGACACTGTATATGGAGAACTTGTACCAGTTGGAACAGTGAGACTCAAGTCATTCTAGTGGGCTGTACAATATAGTGAAGAAGCAAAGAGTGCAGAGGTGAGAGGGTTAAAAATGAATGTTGTGGATTCTGAGAGGCCTGTGGAAGGTGATAGAGATAAGTCCTCCTGTCTTCTATCCTAGGCAACCTCATGCTTTGCCCAAGTCCACTCATATCTGGGCTTGCAACTTAGTGCTATGGTGTCTTCACTGTCTTATTGCAGTTTTGTTCCTGCTAATTTTTTTCAATGTGTATTTGATTAGGTAGGTGGTAAGGAATATATAGGCTGCTTTCTCAGTCTATTGCTACTGTGTGATTATGTGTATGAGACACTAAAATTATGCCAAAATGCAGGGAACTGCTCCAATGTGGAATTTTTTTTACATATGCCACAGTAACTGTAAAGTTTTTCTCCACTGACAGCGGTAGAGTACAGGTGAAAAGGGTCTGTGGTACCCAATTCCAGCAGTAAATACTTGTTTAATGTAAATCACTGATGTAGGCTTATTGGCCACAATATGTCTTTATAGATGAATGTATTCAAATAGCACGATCACATAATTAGAGTATTAAATACAAGGGGTTACAGAGTTTATAGAATCATTTTCACAATGTAGAATTCTTGCTTTTTAACATATTAAAATAAAACAAAACAAAAAGAACAAAAAAACCCAATATCCCCCCCCCAAAACCATAAAAAAGCAAAACACCTAAACAACATAAATTGCCTTACTAGTTCAGTTAAATAAAATGAATAAATGGGTTAACATTCTGAAAACTGTGAATATATGAGTCAGAGTAGGGCGCTTTACATATCTGCAGTAGATTTACTATTCATAAAAATGGGATTCCTAGAACACAGCAGTAGAGGAATTACTGCATTAGGATTATACATATCAGTTACCACCCTGAGGTTAAAATGCAGGGTGATGAAATGGCAGAGCCTGCAGAGCTGGTAGTAACTGTGTTGCATTTCTGTACTTGACTGCCCAAGACAATTGTGTTGCTCCAAATTAAAATGTGTTAAAGAAAAGGAGATGTAGGAGGTAAAGTTGGGAACATTCTGGGGTTGGAAGGCTTATATTGCTTTTTATATGATTGACAGGTTAGACTGCCTGAGCCATAATGTGATATCATCATTGCTATTTTAGTCATATTGAATTATCCTTTTAAAAAGGGAGGCACACTGAACAAATGTAGATAAATAGTAAGAAATATTTTATTGTAGTAAAATTCATATACTCTAAATAATTACCTTATTTTCATTGGTGGAGTAACATGCTATATTTTAGCACAGTATTATGCGCGGGGAAATATAATCTGATTTATTTGTTGCAAATAGTGGTAATCCAAGTGCCTACAAACTTGCATTAATAAAAATAAGCAATCAGCTATTACTATATTAAATGTTATTAAAATAAAAAAGTACATTGAATACTTAAATATTAGAAATAGATAGGAAATAGGATAAGCACATTTTAAAATCAGATCTCACTTTACATGGTTTTAAAATCACCTATTTTGTACATTTGCATTTTCTTCCTCATCTCTCGCTGTTTATCCTCTTCTAGACAGAGGGTATTTAAAGAAAAAAGCAAATTTCTAGAAAACTAAAACTGTTTCAAGTTTGGAGAAAATGGAAACACTGAAACCATAACTGCCCTCTGTACACACCATTTTGTATTTGACAGGTGGACCAAGGGACAGAAAAGAGCTCTAGCAGGCTTTTAAAGTGCCACAGACATACTATAATTTAAAGCCCAGGCTTAGCATGAGCTGTGATTCTTGCTCTGCACAGGCAAATCAAGCAAAGTTTTTGCATTGCAGCTGTTTATCCCTTTGGAAACTTTCTCTAAAATCACAGAAAATTGGTATAATCAATGAAGGAGTACAGAGAGGTGATCCTAATGGAAGATTAATTTTAAGCAGAACTTGAGCAAGATGAAAGAAATAGGTTCTTATGCTGAATATGGAGCAGGGAATTGATCATACATCAGTTCAAGTGTCGAGTATGGTATTTATGATAAATGTTTGGTCATAAGTTCCTTCTCATCCCCACTTAAAAATGGAGCAGAATTTGGGTTCAGTTTTGCAAGTGGTGATTCTAAGAGAGGTCATTGCCCTGAAAATCAGAGGTTTCTTAATGTTAATTTCTGAGAATTAATGTATTCCAGAATAACTAAGAATGAGAATGATTGAAGTGAATCTCAAGAGGAAGGAAATTTCAGTAGGATAGAAGGAAAAATTATTGAATCCCAGTAGCAAGTAACTGGAATATAGTTTAAGAAAATATTTTTGATCAAACTACTAATGTCCAAAAATACAGACAGCCTTTTCGTTTCAAATCAGAAAACTCAAGCTATTAGGACAGCTCCCTGGGTGAAACTTGGAGGGGTGAGTTCTCTGCCCCAGGCTGGAGGGAGACATTAGGAATTCTGTTGGGAGGTGTCACAGAGCTCTTAACTGTTTGTAGAGATTTTTATACCTAGCCCTAGACCCTTCTTCTAGCTTGAACTTGCCACAAAATTTGTGAAAAAGCTTTTGCAAAAGACTGTTCAGAAGGCTTCAGGGAGTACTCTGAACAAAAATTTCATAAATTACTATTTTGAAATTCTGTGGTTTCTGCGAGCGATCTGTAAGCAAATCATTAACAATGTTGGTTTTTACATCAGTGAGAATTTCCTCATTTAAATCTGCAACCTTACTATTTTAATCATTGACTCCTAAAGTTGAAAACACCCAAGTTTCACAATATTTTCAGTCATGCTTTTTTTTTTTTAAATTTACAGCAGAAGTCAGCAGCTCACACATTTTCTGCAGATCTGTTTATCGTTAGTCTTCAGCTTTTGAGCTT
Source organism: Platyrinchus mystaceus (assembly GCA_035041135.1). Classification (NCBI taxonomy): domain Eukaryota; kingdom Metazoa; phylum Chordata; class Aves; order Passeriformes; family Tyrannidae; genus Platyrinchus; species Platyrinchus mystaceus. The sequence goes on along the minus strand of JAWWLV010000005.1, from coordinate 23,061,505 downwards.
TTGACATGAATTGGAAAACAGAAAAAATTTGAAGATTACTGTTCAACAATTTTTTGAGACACCACCACCACCACCACCACTGTTCAGTATTCAGGTCCCTTGTAAAAATTAGTAATATAGATGCAAATATATAGGCAGTAAAAAATATGTGTATGTGCAGAGCACTCATGCAGAGACACTGTGTATGTACATCTTGGCAGTTACTGTGCATGCCAATTGCTCTTCCATGCAACACAGGCTTTGTTAAAAGAATGTGATATTCCACAGAGAATAGGTACTATTAAGTAATTACATCCATTAGCATGAAGGACACTTGGCTTTATCTTGTGCTCATCCCTCTTCTTGGAGAGGCAAAATGATTATCTCATAACTACCTGACTTGCATTGTCATATCTTATTACTTGACCAATTTAACAACATGCAGGGCAAATATACTACAAAGCCAAAGCTCTCAATGTTAATTACTCAGAAGTAGATAAGGAAAAGAACATTTTAAGGCTGAAAGAATTTGTGTCTCAGAAGGGAAGCACCATTTCACAGAAATGGGATATTTCTTATTTAGGAAACATTTGTAAAACCTTTGTATTACAGAAAGAAATATTGACTTTTCACTGACTTTGTGTGGGCATTTATATTTCCTCCAGCTCCTTAAAAACTCTAATAATAATTTCTGTGGCAAGATTCATTTTTATATACCACTGCAACTGCCTCTGGTAATGATTAGGTGTTTTCACAGTAGTGATAAGCACAGCAGAAGATGTGACTGTGTGACTAGTCCAGTCGCAGAGAAAATGAGTGTATACAAGTACACGAATATGCCTTTTTTTTTTTTTGCCCATGAGCATCATCATCATCTATCTTAAGACACCTAAATCAAGTACTAAATTAGCATTAAAGTGCCTAGAGACTTTGTTGTTCAAAGGAAAGTTATTTCTAGTTAGTGATCCAGCCATACAAAAATGTTGGTGAAGTGACAGTATAAATATAGAAAGGTATTGTGCTTTGCTCTGTCTTATTCTTGCAAGCATATGTGAGAGCTCAATAGGGAAGTCTGTTTCCATCAGCTGGATTCTTCACTGATATTAGGACTCAATATACTTCTCTTTTCTTAGTGTAATTGAGTTTGTGTAGTTCAGAATCCAGCCTTGCTCTAACATAATGACAGATGGTATAATAGACACACCTTGATAAGATCCTTAAGTATTTTGATTAGGTAGCACTAGACTGTATTCCCTATTTTTTGTGGGTTATTTAATTGCATTTTCTTTCTATAAATCAGAGTATCAAACTGATAACTTTATATAAACACACAAACAGAAAGGATGCTGTTTGATAGTTTGTGTTTCAGTTGATTGGTTTTGAGCAAACCTAATTCCTTGGTTTAATTTAAAAAAAGCTTCATTAAACAAGTCACAATATATGAACAGATCAATACCACATTAAGCAATTATGTACCCTTTGCTGTATTTCAATGTTCTTATGTTACTGCATCAGACCTTTTATGGAAGGGCTGGTTTTAAGCTAAAAGAAATAAATTCATTTATGGTATGTAAAAAATGCCATCTGACAGCATATCAAGTTGTGAAATGGAGCAAATAAATACAATGGAGAGCGACTTTGCTACCCTAGAAAGAAGTTGCAGCAATTGCAAGCTGTGCCAAACTAAACATCCCTGTTCACTAATAGTCACCTGATAAGAAGCTATGCAACTGCATGTTGTGAAACTAATAACTCAGGCTCAGGAAATGTTATTTAGCATGGTAGTTAAGTGACTATTTCTACTGTTATTACCATTATTTTCTCAATTGCCCTGAGAAATACTGCAGACATGATTATCTCTTGCTACCTATGATTAAACCATTTTAAGGGCATTACTTTAGATGCAAATATAACAGAGTAATAAGGGGAAATATGCTAGTGTGTGATCAGAATAATTGTAGTTTTATTTGGTTTTCAGTTTATTAGTTTGTTTCATTAATCCCTGGCTGAATAGTTACTTTGTGTTATTGGAAATAGTTTCAATAAGATATTATATTAGCAGCTTTGAACATCGTATTCAGATAGCCTTTCAGCTGAAAGGCAATTATTTAATGTATTACAGTAATTTATTATTTTTTGTGCCTTTCTTATCCATATTATCTATATACTCTGGTAGCTCTCAGTCTGTTCTGGAAGGATACACACACAGTAGTTGTACTGATTCCTGTTTGAGGATACGAGGGCTCTTTTCTCTCATTATAGTCCTGTTAGTTTCCCAGAGCACCTTGTCTTATCAGACATAACTTCAAATAGTCCTGCACTCCCGATTCCCTGGCCTCTTCATTGCAACTCTGCAATAAACAGGTTTTGTTTGTACTCTAATAAAATGTAGCACATCTCGATAGGTACATATCACAGTGGATTATTCATCTCTTAAATACAGTCAGTATGATTTTTTTGTTTTGATACAGAAGACCTTTGATCTGTAGAATTGCTTCTAGGTAGCTGCAATTTCATTTTATCTTTAAAGCAAAAGCAGCTGATTTTTTTCAAGGTTTTGTCATTGTACTTCTTTAATGATCAGTAGTTAGAACCAATCATTTAGGTTGGAAAATACCTCTGAGTTCAACCCTCAACTCAGCCCTGCCAACTCCACCACTAAATTGTGTCCTCAGGTGTGTCTTTTAAATATCTCCAGGGATGGTGACTCAATTGCTTCCCTGGGCAACCTGTTCCAATAGTTGACAACCCTTTTGGGTTGTCAACTATTCAATCTAAACCTCATATTCAATCTAAACCTTCTCTGATACAACTTGACACCATTTCCTCTCATCCTGTCATATGTTACCAGGGAGAAGAGACCAACCCCCACCTGGATACAGCCTCCTTTCAGGGAGTTGTAGAGAGTGATGAGGTCACCCCTGAGCCTGCTTTTCTCCAGGCTAAACACCCCCAGCTCCCTCAGCTGCTGCTCATCACACTTGTGCTCCAGCCCCTTCACCAGTTCTGTTGCCCTTCTCCGGACTCAACCCAGTGCCTCAGTGTCTTCCTTGGAGTCCAAACCTGAACATAAGACCTGAAGTGCAGCCTTACCAGTGCTGAGTACAGGGCAGGGGGACAATCACTGCCCTGACACTGCTGGCCCCACTGTTCTGTTCTTGGCCACCTGGGCACATGCTGGCGTGTGTTCAGCTGGTTGTTGACCAACCCCCTCCAGGTCCTTTTCCACTGGGCAGCTTTTCAGTAGCTCTGCCCCCATCCTGTAGTGCTGTGTGGGGTTGTTCTGAACCAAGTGCAGAACTTGGCACTTCACCTTGTTGACCCTCATACAGCTGACCTCAGCCTGTCCAGATCCCTCTGTAGTCTTCAAACCAGATAGTGGACTAGCAGTGATTTGTGTTCAGTTCTGGGACTTTCAACACACTGTGCACACACTATAATGCTGTCTCACACTTAAACTGGACATCATAGGAGACAGCTGGTACCAAACTCCAACTCGCACATCAAGTTCTGATGACAAGTTGGTAACAGGCCCTTTGGGCCAGAGCTGGATCTCATGCAGATGACACATGGCATAGTCAGGCAGTGGCTTCCTACCTGCAGTGATAACATTGGTTTTATTAAACCACTAGCTGGAAAAGTTGAGGACTGTGCTTATGTTTGGGGTCAAAACAAGCTCAAAATCAAAATCTGCCCTGTGTACTACTGATGTTAGGTGTGCAAGAAGCTCCACCAGAATTAAACATCGGTGTTCTAAGACAGTGGAGTTTCAGAGTAGAATCTTGGCAAAAAGGGATTGTCTCAGCCCTAAATGTGAAAACAGATGAGTGCAGGAGCCTGCAGAGGTAATTTGATTTCTCTAGATGACACCAGTTAGCCTTTTAATAAAACAGTATGTGTGTTTCTGGTATGCTTGAGGAAAGGTAAAGAAAACAATGGTGCAGTTCAAAAATGTTGCCTCTGGAATTATTTTCTAGCTAGTTAGAGTGCTTTAAGTTAAATTTACCTTTTGGACATGTCCTGGGTTTGCCAGTCAGCCCCCCCAGGGCTGAAAATAGTTCTGCCAGGTGGATTTCCAGAGCAAAACCCCCAATCAAAAGTTTTGGTAACGCCTCTGCCAATTAGATTCTTAAGAAAACGGAAGAGAAGGCTGTGAGGCAGAAGAGATAAGAGCCACGAGGTGGCCAGAGAAGAGGCAGCCATGTAGGAGAGGCAGTAAGGCCCCAAGTGGGGCCAGGCCCCCCTCCTCCCCTGGCCATGGGCCGGGGGCAGGTTGTGGCATTGAAGCCCCCCTGGCCGAAATATGTAACGGAGTGGAGAGAAAAAGCTCTAAGAAATGACTGCCTGCTGCAGAAGAATTCTAGACAGAAAGATAACAAAACCTTCCGAGGTCGAAACTGGCAGCTGGAGAGAGAGTGAAGCTCAAAGGGAGGTGAGTTTTTTCTTCTTCTCCCCCGGCTCTTGCCCTTCAGCAGGGAAAAAGACTGAAAAACTAAATCCCTGCTGACTGTGGAAGATTAAAGAGTGAAGAAACTCTCCTGCAGCTCAGAGAGTCTCCTGCAGCTCAGAGAGAACCTATGCTGGAGTGACGCGGCTCGGGTAGGATCTCGGGATCTCACTGAGAGCTGAGTTTGGGACCTCACAGGAAAACAGGAATGGACTCAAAAGTC
>JAWWLV010000005.1:23041340-23056490 GCA_035041135.1 Platyrinchus mystaceus | reverse complement strand
TTCTGTAAATATATAGTATTTTTGCTTAGTTAGAATTGTTGTATATATATAATTCTTTAGTTTTTATTTGTTAAGTAGTAAATCCTGATATTATTTCCCCCCACATCAAGTCTCTTTGGTCTGCATAAACCTTCTCTCAACTCATAGCAATTGTGTGTGGGGGGAGTGAAAAAAATTGACCCATGGCCAAACCCACGACAGGACACTATCTTTTCGTTTTTTTCTTTTGTTCAGCAGCAGAGTAAGAGGTAGGAAAAATACCCCATAAGTCTGCCTGAAAGAAAATGTCACAATTGTCAGTACTTGAAATGAAACAAAAAATATACAAGGTTTCTATGTAATTGTTTTCTATAATGGTGATGGTGAGTAACCATTGGAACAGTTCCCTAAAGGAATTGCTATCTTCTCTTTTGGTTAAAATTTAAACTACTTATGTTTGGATGATTGCTTTCCTTTAGGAACAACTTATTAGGCAGGATACAAGCAAATGAATTAAATATAGTAGTTTTTCATGTACAGTAGATTAGTCCTTTATGTGCAGGAATTAAGTCTTGATCCATACTTTTAGGTTAAATGCTATTGCTTAATACTAGGGACATAAATTGTTAAAGAACACAGGTCTAAGAGGAGTAAAATATTCAGAAAAAAATTTCAAGGCTCCAAATACTGCATTGCTGATGAAGGGAATGCTTAGTCAAAGGAAGCAGTTAAATATAAAACCAAGCAAAGAAATGGGAGGAACATTTTACAGAATCTATCTGAAATATGATGAAGATATTACTAGACAATGTATGTAATGGTCTATTGTACTCTTAAGACTGTTGGGATAGGTTGAAAAGCTATATTCATTGGTAAAACAGAGGCAAGGTAGATGGTAATTGCAGATAATGGGCTAAAACCAAAATAAAACAGTCTGGATTTTGAATAAAATGTTTAAAACCCACAGAGAAAAGCAGTAATTGAAACAAAACTCATTTCCAACTTACACATTTGAATAGTGGAATAAAATTATCCTAATCTAACATATCTGCCTTATTGTGCTTTTCTGTTCATTATGCTGCATGCATAAGTATGAGATAGTTATTATCCCTTTGATAATAGTCCTTACTTATCTGCTTCAAATTGGTATGTTCTTTCTGAGGACTGCAAATGCTGCCTTTTGAAGGATCTTGTATACCAAATGAGTTTTCTCTGCTTGTTATATTGTATTTTAATTTAGTTTTTGTTTACATCATGTAAAATGTATTGCAAATGATATTTACTAAGTTGTATTATGGATTATTTGATGCCTATGTATTTCTGGGTACCTCCCACATAATCTCTGGAGGATTCCATATCCATTTCCTAAGAATTATGCTGTAGAATAAGAGATGGTCATGACTGGCATCCTATCTCTAGTCAAGAAGCAATACTGAGCACTCCAGAGAAAGATGCAGAGTGTGTTCACAGCACACCTAATTATTGCCCTGAGAGGTAATTGCTTTGGGAACTGTAATTAGTGATCATTTCATGTAAGTGGTAATAGTGCTGTTGTGATTTTCACATTACTTATTCCTGTGTCTAATATTAGGGCTTTTTTGTGGTAAGATTTTTTTCCTGCTAAATGTTACTACTTCAGAGTCCTGTCTGAGTGTTCAGCAGTTTGCTAACATACATTAAACACTGGTCACACAGTGAGACATAACTTGGTATTTGCAGTGAGTTCCAGAAGCATCTGAAGTATTTATTGTGACATGTTTTATGCCCTGAATTCAAAAATCAGCTCATGAGTCTAATGCTTAGCTCTTGTTAAGTTTGGCCTTAAAGAGCTATTGTGATCATGTCTCAATGTGACACAGATCTAAGAATAGCTTGTGTGATTCTGTAAAGCTTAAATGATCATCCTATCCCAGAATCATAGAATTATTTAGGTTGGAAAAGACCTTTAAGATGGAGTCTAACAGTTAACCAAACTCTGCCAAGTCTGCCGCTAAACCATGTTGCTGAGCTCCACATCAGCTTTTAAATACCACATGGCTAAATGACTCAACCACTTCCATGGGCAGCTTTTGGTGATATTCACTCAGAAAATTAAAAGTAACGTTACTTTTAAAATTTAATTAAGCTACACCTGGATAAGTTGATGAAAAACTTACCCTAGTGCCTTCGACCCCTCTCCTTTTTTCACTCTTGTTCTTAGTTTTTATGTACTTCAGTGACCCCTGAAATACTTTTTCTGGGAGAGTTTCAGCTTGAGGGCCAAAGAAAGCCTTTCTTTGCCTTCTGTGTTCAATTAGCCCAAGACATTTGGTCAGAGTTCTCACTGGCGAGACAGGAATTTGAGCACCCTTGGGCAAAACAGTAGATACAAATTTTGGGCTTCCTTACCAAAGTTTACTGCAAAAACTAGACTATTACACAAAAGTTTGGGGTTTGTTGTTTTGTTTTGTTTTTTTCTATTTGTAAAGAAAGTTGTATTTGTCTGATCCTCCTGAGAAGGAGCAACATGTGAACCTTTGTCTGCTTGAAGCCTAAATTGGGCACTGAATTCCTGCATGAAACTTGCCAGAACTGAGTTTCTGTGCATATCTCTGGGAATATCCAAAATTAAGCTTTCAGGGCTGGAGGGATATTAAAAGTTTAAAGAATGCAAAAAAACGGAGTGCATATATTGTAGGTATGATGAGAGTAGACAACATTTTACTGGGGACAAGGTGGCAGAGGTTCACTTTCTCTTTTCTTAAGGTGTGTCTAGAAGTTTATTTTAATCACCAAAGAGGATATTTTTGAATGGGTTCTTTTGTGAATCAGTGGAATAATAAGAGCTTGAATTCAATATATTAAAATATTAGGATAGTGTGGTAGGAAATGCAAAGGATAATTTCCTTTAAAATTAAGTGCATTCTCCCTACTTTATATGTTTTTAGAGTAAAAAGAGTTGCAGACAAACCCTAAAAAGTCTGTTACGGCTCAGGCCTCAATACTTTGAGACTTCAGTTGTGTGTGGTTATACAGGGCACTGTAAGCACCTCTTAAAGAAGGATTCAGAGGAACAAACTTCCTGAAGAAGTTTGGGTGAGAGCCAAGTCAGTTGTCAGTGATGCTGAAGGCAGAGGTTGTCGTGTTAGACTGGCTCTCACAGAAGCCTGAGTACGAGAGCACAGGTTTGAGAGCTGTAGGTTTCTGACCACTATTCGTGCTCCGCTAAAAGCACCACGTCTCAGAGTGTAAGGGACAACAGACTTTGGATCCCTGACTTGGATTTCTGTCAAAATTAAGGTGTGTGCAGAAGTCAGTCCTCAGGTATTGTGGCTTACTTTTAGATTTAGAACACCTAAAATCTCCTTTAAATATACTTTAGGCTACCTAAGGGTCCACTTTTTGGATCTCATCCTAAGTAATTTGCCTAAAGCACAATCATAATTATTGTCAGAAGCACCAGTGTTTTTTCAAGATGCCGTATGACCATTTTTATTCTTTAAACATCTGATCAAATTCTACCCCAAAAGTGTAGCTGGAAATTTGGCAACCATTCTTGGAGCTATGGTTTATTAAATGAATTCAACAGCTGCAAAGTTTTAGCAGTTTTTATTTTGGAACTATATCAAAAGCTTTGCATTATGTAAATGTGCATAAAAGACTTGTTTAAATTTGATCAGTGATGCATAACGCAGATTGAATCGTGGCTGACTTTCTGCGGGGCCCAAATCCCTTTCTCGGTGGGGTGAGTGTGGAATCAAAGAGCATTTAGAGCCGTATTCTGCAAAGTACAGGTCAGTCTCTGAATGGTGTGAGAATCTTCTCATCTAATCTGACAAGCACTGCAAGTATAGAGCACGTAAGAGCATTGCTTTGGTACACTCTGAAGAACAGTAGACCCAAGTTCCTTTAGAGGTTAGTTGTGTTTGGTTTAGAAGAACAAAACCTTCACAGTCACCCATTCTGTAACTTTCTACATGTTGACACGACCTTCATGTCCACTTGTACTACACCGTTCTACCTCCTGAACCTTTTGAGATCTCTCAGTGCATTATGGTAAATGTACAGCCCCCAAATGTTTTACTGTAGTTTTATTTACTTTTTTATGCTTCCTTTTAAGTTGATGGATGAAAAAACAGCTTAAAAATTTGAAGTGCGTTGTTGGAAAATTCTTTCAACTGGAAGAAAGTGATCAGAATGGACTCATGAAAAATAACTGTTTTCCAAACAAATACTGTTTTAGCCTTATGTTGATGTGATTTTTAAAGGGATAGTCCAAACCCATTTTAAAGTACTTCAACTTTGACATGTAAATATGTGAGAAATATGGTCCTGAAATAAGGTAAATTGAAATTATCTATCTGTACTTAGCAGTTTTATTTGTAGGATCAGTTACCATAAATTATTTTGCTTTTGACCAAGACAGATAAAAAAAATTACAGCACATACTGTAGTCTTTGGATCAACTGTACTGGCAGAAATCGTAGAATCACAGAATGAACCAGGTTGGAAAAGACCTCCGAGATCATCAAGTCCAACCCTTGATTCAATACCACCGTGGTTACCAGACCATGGCACTAAGTGCCACATCCACTCTCATCTTAAAAACCTCCAGGGATGGTGAATCCACCACTTCCCTGGGCAGCCCATTCCAATGTCTGATCATTCTCTCTGTAAAAACTTTCTTCCTAATATCCAGTCTAAACCTCCCCTGGCACAGCTTGCGGCTGTGCCTCTTGTCCTGCTGCTGGTTGCCTGTGCATCCATTATCTCTGCACTAGTGTTTGCAAATAACTACAGGGTATGAAGAGGTAGAGAGGTGATTTAGTCATCTATGAATTGTAAACCTGAACACATATGCCAAGCTATTTCCTGATTTTTCTCCCAGTATTTCCCACTGGATTATGGTTTCATAGAGCAAACATGTTGATACAAATCAGAAACACTGTGTGGTGTACAACTGTTTAATTGGAGATGCTGTGTGTGTAGACCTGTTATTCCAACAGGAAGGTCTGTTAGCACTTGGTTCACCAAACACACCTGAACTCAGCCTGACCTGTTCTTGCTGCTAATGCAACTGGGGCTTAACAAATTGTTCTGACTCTGAATCAAAGTTTTTTTGGGAAGGCTTGTTTTTACTGTCACCTTAGCTTGAGTTGTAGCACTGTATGTACATAATCTTTTGCTTAACTGTAGAAAACAGAAACTGCAAAGATTTTCCTTGTTACGTTTTTTAAATAGATAAATAAAAGAGAAAAGAAAATTATCAGTGCTTAAGCAGTTAACTGTGTTAATATCCAGCCAGATTAGATTTATGAGTTAATACTGCATTGAGATGAAAGAGATAACATATACTTTGCCACGTGACTGTTTCAAGCTGTCTGCAGCCTTAGGCAGACATGCTATACATGACACATTTAAAAGGTTATCTCTGTATCTGGAATAATGTTTAGAGCCTCAGGCTCAAATTTGACTATGTTTTGCTTGATATCTACTATGGCAAGGATATAAAGCAGCTATAAACCTGTCTAACCAACCTGTTAATCCCTGTTTATAGCTGTTCTTCAGGTCTAGAATGACATGAGGTAATGGGAATAAGGGAAAAATTCTGGTTCTCAGTTCTGTTTGTAAAAGGAATTTTACAGATTTTTGAAGCACAATTATGTAGAAATGGAAAAATAATCTGTGATTTATGTAGCAATTTACATGCTTGCATAGTAAAATTATACAGAAGACCCTGCTTGCACTTTCCTTTGAAAATAATCAGCAGGTGTGCGATCCACTCTTTTTACACAGCTGCAGAGGTCTGTTTCAGTGTCATAAACCCTTGCAGACTGTAACCTGTTGTGTAGTTCCTGTAACTATTTCTAGTTTAAATGATTGCATAGCAATAACAAGGATGGGCTGAGTAAAAGGAAGCCTGTTGGTTAAGGAAAAGTATATATTTGTATCTAAAATATTGGGTTCATTTTTCAAAACCAAATGTAAATTATGGGGGGGGGGGGGGATGAGAGAAGTGTCTACATTCACTTAAAAACTTCTTGCAGTGAGGTTTATTCTAAGAAATGGTACCATGCCAATCTATTGTGGTTATGTGCTGGGTTGTTAAAAAACTTCTTTATCTGAGTCAAGAATACTTTTTCTGTTTATTATGACAGAGCTTTCAATAGAATGCAACTTCTGAAATCCCTCTAATTAAAATCTATTTTTAGCTCTTATTTTCATATTGCCAGGTAAGAGAGGATTCTAGAAAGGCATAATTCAGTAAGTAAAATAAAACCAAAGGGTAAAAACGAGTCAGAATTGAAGGTCAGTTTCTTATTCAGAATACCACATGAGTAATATTCTGATGCTTTTTATGCCATGGATTTAGTGATACTTATTTCCAATGAAAATCACTAAATCATAACTTATTCTTAAGGGGCCTTGGGAGATTAGTTTTTTATTCTTGCAGGTATAATGGCAAAATAAATGTGACATCTTAGATTGGAAGTGGATGAGAATGTTTTTGTGGGCAGTGTGTTACATTTTTAAGTCTGTGCAGTTCCTCTAAACCAGCCTTAAACTCTTTCAAGCAAGCAAAATACATTGTGATGATTCACGTATTGACCCATTGCTTAGGTAATTCTGTTTTTCCATCTGAACATTAAGGCTTATTAATCACTCTTGCTAACTGAAGTCAGTGGAACTGTAAATCACAATTTTTGAAAGAGGACTTAGAGAATTATGTATTCTAATAAAACTGGGCTTGTAATAGTCTTTGATGCCTCACTGTTACTTCGAAAATCTGAAGTGAAAGTGGAATCTGACTCATCTAATTCCAACTAGGCTTTCACCACAGTCAATTGAAAATGGTGATGATTCATCCCATGTATCTTGGATACCAATTTTAGCCTAGAGTTGGATCAAATCAATTCATGAATTTCATGAATAATTGCTGCACAAATACTAATCATGTAAGTTCTCTTGGAGACACACAACTCGTGTTCCAAATGCTGTATTTCTAATGCAAGTATATACATAGCTGGAGAATTTCTGGTCATGGATTCTTTATGTATCAGTGGTAAATTTGCATATAAGACATAGACACTGCATGTAAGACAGGTTATATGTATGCTGTGCAGGATATAGACTATTTAAAAATGCTTGTCTAACTTTATTGCAGTGTGTCATTATGATAGTAGTTAGAATATGTTTTTGATAATCATTGCTTGAAGAAGTAAAAACATAGCAGTGATTGTTTTGCCTTTATACCTGTTTGAGTAGATTCTTTAAATCAAAGCAAATATTTCTAAGTGGTTTAAGCCAATATCCACTGTTAATGAGATTAAAACCTCCATTAGGATGATAGGTACTTTCAAAAAGAAAATTAAATATAGGCAGAGCTTTTTAAAATTTGTATTTCACCCTTTTTCTGGATAGTGGTGGTATATGACTTTACCCTGAATGTATAGTACAGTATTTTGAGTCTCCATACACAGGCTGTGGGAATCTTATTCTTATGTTAACAGCGTACAATGCAATTAGGGGTTTTTATTGAAATAATGTGAATGTAATATTCACTTCCAAGGGAATTTCAGTGGTATTTGGCATCAATTAACTTGACATAAAAATCATTTGTTACAATTCCCATGTAAAGTAGGAATATTTATCTTACGTGGCAAATTACGCTTAGCTCTTTTGATTTTTATGTTGATGTAATTTCATTCCACTGTAACTAATTTAACATTAATTAATGTCCAGATTAGCACTTCAGTGCTAATACACTGACATTGGGAATTGCTAGGATTTTCCTTTTACACAATTTGGTTGGCATACGTTGGGATTAGGGGAATGCTCTGTTTGTAATTGGAAATCTGACGGAATTGCCTTTCTGTCATACTCTGTGTTCTTGAATAACATGGTGGATGGGTTTCTTCATGGTCCATTGATATGCTACAAAATAGGTAGCACTGGCTTCTCTGCAATGTAGGAGTCTCATTCTTACTTGAATTAAACTGTGTGATCATTTGCTAATACCTTTTAAAAATGCAGAATGCACTAAACACATAAGAGCAAGTACACAGGCAGCCATTGTTTTGTTATTGGCACTGAGCATAGGGATTCTATGTCAACATTTTTACCCTTGAAGGAAATGTTTCTGTAGTCTTGCTCAGTTAAAAAGTGGCATCTGTTGACTTGCATTATTGTAGACAATAGAAATTTCATAAAGGAAATATGATGGGTTCTATCACCCTGAAATTATTTAACCATTTAACTTGTGTCACATTATGAACTATAATATCCAAAATGTATAAATAGCAGAGTCATAAACACACATAAACTTAATTCAAGAAGATGTTATTGGAAGTCTACCCCAGTTGTGCATCTTCAAGCAGTCAGAATTGCTATCAATGACTTTGCAGAAACAAACTGGACTGATGTGGTCATACTGCAATAGAATGTAATTCACATTTTCTTATTTTATGCCAGTTCTGTGCTTATTATTTTCAATTTGTGTTTTGTTTCATTATGAAACAAGTACAGACTACTGCAGAAGGACCTGGGACATGCACCTGGGGATTCTTGTGTCAGTACAGAAAGTATTTTATTTATTGGTGAAATAGTTAAAGGTGAGCCTCCACATAGGTCTTTGATCCACAGCTGCTTGAACAAGCTGTGGTGCCCAGTTGTCTTTGTCCTCCTTGTGAATCTGCCTTTTGTCTTGACTATGAATAGCCTGTGAACATGCTGCTGTTTTGAAGGCTGTGTTTGCTATTCAATGAATTTTTTATGCAGACAGGTTTTGGGTTTTTTCCTCTGGATTTGTTCATTGCTTGTCCAAGAAATGACTTAGGCTATTGATAAATTCTCCTGGAAATTTACTTCTTGATGATTCAAAGGATAAGGATGAAGAAAGCAATATGCAAGCTTTCATATTCCATATTCATAATACAGACCCAAGGGTAAGATCCTAATTTATGAAATAAAAATTACTTTCTATACTTATGTAGCTGCCTGAAATAACAGAAGTCTGAGGCTAAACTATCAAAAAGGGGTGTGATGTCAAAGGGACTTACATTCTTAAGGGGAAGAAATTTGCTTTTAGTTTCAAATGTTCACTTCAGGAATATTTAACAACTTTCATAAAATTGCATCATACGGGTCTCTCACTGAGCTACATCATCAGGCCTCTGGTTTTTTCATAGCCCTTCAATTTGTTTTTTTTTTTTTGTCAGTAATATTTATTCATTGGGTGATTTAGTAGGTACTGGGTAGCCCCTGTCCGTGTTAGAAGGATGTCCCCCTACCTACAGTCCCAAGAAAGCAGCCGACAGCTGGTGGGCGATTACAGTGAGTTAATGACAGCTGACGCAGTGACAACTCAGTTGTGCAGAATTCCACCATATAAACTATGACAGAGTTCTCTGGAGGCAGCTAACAACAGTATCCATTGCTGGAAATTAAATGGGAGTCAGGCCCTCTGTGTCTGAGGAAGCAGTAGAAAATTACAATGTCCCAGCAAGGCAAATTATAGCAGTTTGGAAGTTCTAGTGCAAACAATGCCTCTGGGCAAAAAGAAGGGTACAAAGCATAGGAAAGCATAAAAGAAGACAACTATCTTTATGGAATCTTTGAAGATTAGTCATTTAAAAGATTCAGAAGAGAAAGGCAGATGAGGGAAGGTTGTCACTCATAGCTTGATTAAAACCCAGAAGTTAGTAGTGTTACTTCAATCTGAAACTGATTCTCCTGTGTAGAAAATGTTGCTATCTCAAATAAATTGTGTTCCACCTAAGCAGGATCCCAGCACTTGATTCAAATAGGAATTTTACACTTATTTCTCAATAATGCATTTTTTTGTGTGTGTTTATTTCCTGGTATTCTTTCTGAATGATTGGGGGAATTTGAAAAAAACTATGTGCTCTTATAGACTACTTTCAAATTTTTCATTCTTATTACTCCAATGATGGTAAATTTTGAAATGGACAGAGACTCAGAATTTGACAGGTAGCAAATTCTGAATTTTTTTTTAATTGTGACTTTGTTTACATCGGTATTTCATTGCAATATTATAAGTACTTTGAGGCAGTTACTGCTGGGATGGTGCATGTCTTTATTATGTGTGATACAACCATTTATTCTGATTGCTGTCATCACTATCCCACTGTCACCATATGAACATATGGTTTGAAGATTTCTGAGGGGAAAAGGTAGCAGGTACACAGTGGATGACACTATGCTAGTCAGCCATATGCTGGGGAACTTTTAAGAAAAGCTGCTGGTTTAGTCTCCTTCAAAAGGAATCTAATTGCATACACTGAAAGTGTTGTGAAAGATGAAAATGTGTCATGTGGAGACGTTCAGGGAAACTTTGATTTCCTCTGTATAGGAGCAGCAGTGCTTCTCCAACTCCCCAAGATTAGCACAAACTGCATATTTATTATTCCTGTCATGCTAACCTGTTAGGCCAGCACTCAGCTGTGTGTCAGTGTGTTCACTGGGAGAGGAACAAAGCACCTGAAGGCTCAAGAGCCAGCTGAGTTGGTGACCTGCACTGTTGTGCTTTTCCTGAGTCACCAAGGGCTCACACTCTGTCTCTTAGTGGTGTCAGCAGAGTTGGCTGTGCCCCATCAGGTACAGCTGATGGCTGCCATGGTGGCTGAAGTGCTGCATGCAAATAATTTCTTACAAATTTTAAGTACTGCTATACCGTGGCTGAGGAAGGAATCCAGCTCTTTGGAGCCTGGGGGATACCAAAGTGATTTCCATGCCATTTCCAAACCAACCAGTAGCAAAAAGAAGAAATAAATTCAAGACCGTACCATTTCTGACCGCAGCCTCTATCAATAGTTATTCCATCCAGACTTTCCCTACCCCACTATATTTCATCTATACATGGCCTAATTCTGTTATAAAGCTGATACCTAAAGATTTTTTGACAACCAGATCTTTGGTCGGGCTCTGTGGTAGCAGAGCTGTGGGAGGCAGCCAAGGGACTGTTCTGCCTTGAAAATAGTGTTGTATCATGTGTTAATGATATCTTTTGCAGTTGCTAGACACTTTGAGGATGAAGTAGCTTTGTCTTAGTTCAGTGTAATATATTGTATTAAGAAGTAAACAGCCCATGCAAGCGATCATTCTATGATGACTTGAAAGCTTTGACCTGCAGCTAGGTAAATAGTATAGCTACCCAAATTCCAGACTTGCTAAATGGGCCTTTATTTACCTTGAAATAGGATCTGTTTGAAACACGGGCTGTTTCAGGTAACAGGCATTTAGCCTTTTATATGCATTGTTTTGGTCTCTTTGTGCAAAATAGAGTTGCATTTTACCATGAGGAGCAACAGTGAGATGCAGTTTGTGTGATACCATAAATATAAAATATAAAAAAACAGCTAAGATTTTATTTTACATAAAATGAATTTAACAGAACACATTTAAATTACTCTGAAATAAGTAGGACAAGCCAGCAAATGCTAGGGAATTCAACATGAACGTTTGATTCAGATCCCATGGATAATTCATACTTCACATTCCTTCTTCAGGATAAAAGTCATGCTAAAATTCTAATCAGGACTACTATAAATTACTGAATTCTCTTTCCTCCTTCTAGAAATAGCTCTGTATTTCTCTGTACCTTATCCTTTATCTGTAACTATCTTTCCTCAAAGACATTTTCTAAGCAGCTAAAAACTCCCTTGTGCTGCTCAACAGTTGTTGTGTTGTTCTTGTTTGTTTGTTTTTAAATCTCTCTTGTTCTTTCTCCTTAAAAATACTTGTATAGTAAGTTTTTTCCATCCAGGTCTTCTGTCCTCCTTGAGGCTTTCCCATCTTCCTTAGGGTTTGGTTCAAAGTGCTTTGAAGTCAGTGTGAACTGTCCCATTTTCCTCAAAGCTAGTTTTGGGAAGAATCATTAGATTTCAGTACACTCTGTATAGCTAGAAGACTCTTGATGCCTTGAGAAGTAGGTCAGGTCTCTGGTCTGGAATATTTATTTTAATTTAAATAAAGTGAGTTTACTCAAAGTTGTACAATTCATTTGACAGCAGTGTTTCTGCTCTTCTTCACAGCCATGATTTGTTTTAAAAAGGAAAAGCCTCTGACTTTTATACAGTGCTGTATATGAATATGTAGCACTGGGGCATGGCACAAAAAACGTATTGGTACAAATCTGAATGACTCCTTAATTATCCTAAATAAGGGTCTGTGAATCTTTTTCTCTGTCCACTGCAACAAGGTGTTGTGTAAATGAACAGGATGTTCTGTAAATATTTTGTAGCAAATTATTTCAGAAGACAGTTGTAGGCTACTTTCACTGGTGTTTTTCATAGACTTTTAGCCTGTAGAATTAAGCACTTACCATCAGTTGAGCTGCATAGAGCAGTGAGACAGGAACTACTACAGTTAAAAATGTCTGGAAAAGAGATCTAAAGTCATCTTTACTTTACAAAGAAATTGCAACCATGTCCAGCAGCTCTGACACATCTTGAGACACAAGCACGTGTGATGTTGTCCATCCAGATGCTGCCCAAGTGGGAATGGTGAGCAGTATTCCCATTGCAGCCCTGTCCAAGGTGTGCAGCTGTGGAGAGCTGCTTTCCATGGATGGCACCTATGGAATGGGGTGCAAGCTCTCAGAGGGGCAACTGCCTGACACAGGCCCTCACTGGCCTCTTTGTCTCATGCTCAGGGGGTCTTTATCTCCTGTGCATTGCTGATAGAGAAGACATGAACAAGGAGGATGGACTAGAATCTTTCAGGATGCTTCTTCACAACACATTCAGCAATGGTAACCTGCTCCCAATGCTGGGAACTGTGATCCCATGAATTCCTAAGATTTACAGATGGTGTAAAATACAGATATTTTGTGTCTCCACCCCCCCTCAGCAGATATATATCAGGTATAGTAGTATGACTGCTTTCAGACTGAAATTGTTTAGTTGAAATTATTTGTATACATATTTCTATCTTACAGCAGGAAAATATGAATTCTTGTGTTGCTTGGATGTTGTTTTACCACAATGTTTACATTTTTCATTTATTTAGCTGAAAAATGTATGATAGAATTGCATTCTATTATTATTATGCATTAAATTAATTTACAAATTTCATGTTATAGGAAGTTGTTCCTATCTGTAAGCTAAAAAGACACCTTTATCTAAAGTAGTAACTTCTGTGAAATATCTTGCACAACTACAATCTTAAACAGCCAGACAATTTATTTCTTAAGTGACATTATATCTGCAAATATCAGTTCTTCTTCCTCATAATTTCACCTTTGTATACACTGGCCTAATTGCCAACTGGTATGTTGAGTTGAAGGCAGTTTCTGCCTCATGCTCTGCCACAAACACATTCAGTCTTTGGAAAAAAATTGTATAACTTTACATAATATAATTTTTGTGTAACACCTTCAGAAAATGCTTAAGCTTAGCAGGAAAGTTCCTTGATGTGTTAAAAAAAATAAATAATTCAGCAGAATGTTTTTTTCCCCATTTTCTAATCAAGAAAAAGTTAAGTGAGTCAAACTCAATCCAGAAAATATACAGCACATGCAGGAAAAGGCAGAGTTATCTATAAAAACACCTGGAAAATGAAAATCTGATTTATTAAGTATTATCATTTCCCTTTGCAACACTTCTTCAGTGTCACTTTTTGAGTAAATTCCTATTGTGCAGCATGATTTAAAATGTATTCATTATCTTCTTTTTCACAGTTCTTTAGAGTAAAGTTTGTTCTGTACTGTGCACTATTAACCTAACTCTTCTTTGTTTATTCCTCTCAATTACACTTTATGCTGTAGAAGAAATAAAATTTTAGGGTTGCTGATAAATTTTTAATAGACAATATGGGATTTCTGTTACTGCTTATAAAATAGTTTTATAGTCTATCCAGTGTTCAGGTTAATGTAGCTTTTTCAGCAGCACAAATAATTTTAAGACTTTCTTTTAATTTCTCTTATTTACATACATCTTTCTTACCTTATGTAATAAAGACCTCTTTGGAAAATGTCATTCAAGTTCTAGGGTTTCCACAGAAAGTTTACTTTGCTGAGGTTTTTGATTTTAATCTGTAGAGTTGGCTTTGCAGTCACAACCTATAATGTCCAAAGCTCTAAACATGAAACATTTCTTTGAACACTTGGCAGTAAAAGATCAGAGTTTGTTTTCTGCGTGTGGGTGTCCAGAGTATTGTGCATTGATGGCTCAGTTTCCAAAGCACCATCAATCTCCTATACTTGAAATATTACATATTGATTGTAGGATTAATTTAAAGCCGATATGTATTTCTTTCTCAACAATAAGAAGGGAGTGGCAGTTTTCTCTGAGGTCAATCCCTGTCAGGGTTGCACAAGAAGGCTTAAACCAAAGCAGAGGTGAGTTTTATGGTGAAGACCTGCTTCTGAAGACAGGTTCTTTGGTACTATTGGACCCTGGAGAACTGTGTGCTGGAGTGAAATTGGTGAAACAAAATAAAACATCTTCTAGTGAACTGCCTGGATAATCCACATATTAAAAGCTATTTCTGAAATGCACAATGAAACTCAGGGCAAGCTTCAGGCACTGCCCAACCTTAGAGTTGTCACGGCTTAACCCCAGCCAGTTAGCTTGATCTCTGTTTATTCCTCCATTAGTCTTTTCAGGCTGGCCATCTTTGAGATGTCCTTTCAAATTTTATTTGAATAGACCATTGTGTTATTTCATGGAGAGAGATCCATCAAACTGATGGAATTGAAGGAGGTACTGCTGGAAATTTAGGGGTGTCTCTTTAAAACTTTACCATCAGAGAGCTGTCGCTTACTGTCAGTAACGTAGTGGATTCTTCCATGATTAAAGCAAGTCCTTTAAATATTATTGATATTGTTCAATAGTGACTTCACACAATCGTTATGATACTGACAACTGATTTTTGAGAAGTGAAATACTACAATAGTTTTGCTCTAAGCATTCAGGACAAAACAAACAGTTAAATTTCTGTTTCTGCTACTCTGTGTAAAATTGGTAAATGAAAACTCTTTCACCTTGGCCCTTTGTGTCTTCACTGTCCCAAACAGTGGGGACCCCTGGTGGTCTAGCGGTTAAGATGCGGAGCTCCCATCGCCGTGGTCGCAGGTTTGATTCCTGGTCCTGATGCAGGGACAATCCCCCGGGTAGATGGAGCTCGTCAGCCCCTAAGGCCATCCATCTAAGAGAAGGTCACTCTAAACAA
>JAWWLV010000005.1:23014956-23033079 GCA_035041135.1 Platyrinchus mystaceus | reverse complement strand
GTGTCCTAAACGTGGTAGTCAGAAGGCAGAGGATTCTTTCTCAGAGTGGTTTTCTGCTGTTGACAAACTGCTGCCACGCAGAGCCCATCGCCCCTTCCAAGGGGCACCTCCTTCCTCTGCTGCCCCTCCCGGGCCGGCGCTGCGGCCGAACCGCACCGTCCCTCTTGGCGGAGCTCGCTGATCCTCTCGTGAGGATCGCTGGCTCTTTGCTTTCCAAGCTCCGTGTTGGCTGTGGGGAACACGGCTTTGCCACGGGCATTTCCCGACCCTCGGTGCCGATGGTACCGCCCCGCTCAGCCCGGCCTGGCGCTGCCCTCTGGCGGGGACAGCCCCGCACTGCGCCCCGGGGGGGCTCGGGCTGGGAGAGCGGAGCTTGGCACGGAATGGGAGAGGGAAACCTGCCCACAGCGCGCCTAATTCTGACCCTCGGAAAACCTTCTGTTTGCGCGTATAGCTGCTCAGCTTAAATTCATCCAGTGCGTGTGCACTTTAGCTTTTTCTGTCGTCACTGCCGTGAACTTGCCTTACTTGCTGTTACCTGCTCAACAGCTGTGCCGGAAACACAAAATATTTTTCGGCTAATGGGCATCTTTTCTGTGAGCGCCTTGGTGTGTTAGCATCCTTTCGCTGCTTGTGTTTTAAATTGTGTGCATGGCAGACGGCTGACGCAGTGTTTAAGGCACTTGTTCAGATTCACATTTACGGCCAGGATTGTCATGGTTCTCAGTCCTCTCCTCAGAGTCAGTCTGTTCTTGCTCCTTTCAGAAAACATTGAAATTATAATGCAGACTCCTGTCCAAGGGGGTGTTTTCAGAGATCTTGAAATCAATTTCACATTGGTGGTTATTAGTAATAGATTATTAATAAATTTTGATTAACATTGAGTATGAATCCTAAAATTAATTTTGTTTACCGAGAGGTTTTATCAGGATGACAGATGTGTGCATTAAGGCCCAAAATTTACATTAACTTCAAAGCAATACTGCAGGGCATTTGTAACAACTCTAGATTGCATTTTCACCAAGTGACTCAGTAAACACACACATTAGAATTGCAGTACTTGGTTTTAATCTGTCAATATTGTAAAGTATGAAGAAATTCCTGTAGATAAACAGAGTGCCCAGATGTATTTCCTTCAGCAGACACGTGTCTCATTGCAAGATCTCTGTTCTGAATTTCTAAATAGCCCTAGACCATGTACCAAGAAGACCAAAGCAGAGAGATGCTTACTATGCATCAGAAGAAAGCCTGAAAACATGTCAACAGCCATTCTGAGAGGGCTTTGTGGTAACACTGTTTCCATCACTGTTTGCAGGCTAACATAGTTTCCTCCTGATTGTTTTGATTGGTAAACTCTGGCAATCAAAATGCATTTTGATTGGTAAACTTTGATTAGAAAGTCTTCTGTGATTATTTTGTCTTCTCTATGGCTTTGGACATCTATTCTAATTTTTTGATCTTTTTAAAATGGGGAAAAGCTGAAGTGATAGCAAACAATTTCATTAAATGAATTTATTTTTTCTCTTATAATGTGCATGCCAGCTGGTCACTGTATTTCTAAGCAGACTGTTTAAGTCAGCAGAAAAGAAAGACAAACTGTCCTAGAGCTGACAGTATCAAAACCATCAAAACAAATGTGAAATACTTGTCCTGTTCTGATTAATGCTGTATTCAGAACAGAACATTACTGCTGGTCTGTTTAAATCACATCAGTGGCCTGATCTGACCACCTCAGTCTCTGTAAATAACACATGTTCATTACATAAATGGGACTTTCAATTCAAGAACTGAAGGAGCAAATACCTTCAGTTCCTACATTAAAATTAACTTTCTCCACTCATATTTCAGATTTAGTCTGGATTCACCTGACCTACAATCATTTTTCATGAGTGCCTTCCCTGTGAAATGATGGTGGTCACAAATGGAATGGGGTGAGATGTCTTCAGGGAAGGTCCTGACTCTAAGACCTTTTTTTAGCTTTTAAGACAACTGATTCAGCTTTCAATTTATTTTCTGTCTGGTCTTAATTAACCACGGAGACAGAAAACCTTTGGGAATGAGCCCCATGAGTCACTGTAGCACCTTCATTAATCAGCATTCATATCTCCACTGCTCTCCCAGCAGCTGGCTCTGTATAAGCCTATGCAGAAAGAGCATAATGAAACTTTTTGAAATCACAAACAAGAGAGTGTTGCAGTGACAGGCATTGGGGCATGATCTCTTGCAGGGTTATGTAATCTCTTCTGAATGTTTTCAGGGTTTCGGAGTGGGTTGTTACCCGATGGTTGAGAGAATGCCAAGAACTGAGAGGTAAGAACTGTGTCACAAGCCTTTCCAGCATATTGTAATGACTGGACTCTCTGTTCCATACACAGTACTTTTTGTGACCACATATAACAGGCATCTAATTTCCTCTCCATTGTCCTGAGCACAGGTATGGAAAAAGGGACCATGGATTGCAATAGACAGCATGGGCCATATGCCCTTCAGAAGTCAGCATTCCACTAGCTTTACTCTGTTGTGTATATAGCTCTTAAGTACTGAAACCCATTTTGGTAATGAAGGCACTTAGGCACACTGGCAGTCAGAAGGTTAAGTAGCTATGCAGTTTTTAAAGTGGGCTTATTGCTGTAATTTGCAGAGACTCTTGGTAATGTTACCTGTTAACCCATTTTCTACATGCTATTTTGAAAATAGCTTGCCTTGGTATCTCTGAGTTGTCTTGTAGTCTGTGTCATTTGAACTTCTTAATAGCATACTAGCGATTTTTAATTTTTTTTTCTAACTTTTGTTTTGGGTATATCACAGGGTCAATTTAAACTAAGTTAAAATGTACATACAGTAGGTCAAGTCCTTACTTGACTAATTGAAATACCTCCAGGAGAGTCAGCGGCTCCTTGCCAGCTTCCACTGGGAGTGGGTGGGATAGCTGGGCAAGGCAAGGTTAGTGAACTCTTCTTGATTCTCCCTTTAATCCTCTTATCTTTGTTTACTTTATTCTTTTTTCTGAAGGTATTTCTATTCTGTAGGCTTATATAGTAGCATTTTTCAAAAAATCCACTGTAAATAATCCAGCTACTTCTATCATCTTTATTTCCAACATAAAACCTAATTGAATCTCTAAAAAACTGCCTTCTAGAAACACAAGTTTATGTAAGCCTACACATGCAAATCTTGGCAGGTTCTTTTACATTGTACTACTCGCCAGCCAAGAAGGGAACAGAAGAAAGCCAGTGGTCACCAAGCTGGGAGGAAACCTTTCTTTACAACACCACAACATGTGTAACAATATGTTGTGATTGCACTGTGAAAGTCATCTTGAAAATGCTTTTTTATTTAAAGCTCCTTTTGGTAGGAAGAGCAATCACCTTGATCACACTAAAGGTACACAAATTTTGTCATGGTTATGTTTGAAACACACAGAGACACTGAAGTTTCTACTTCCTAAATGATTACAGGTTTATAGTTCAGTCTGAGTGTGCAAAGGCAATGTAAGTACTGGGTATCTTAACCAGCCAGGCTCCCGCTCTTTAAAAAACAAGTAAAAAATTGCATTGTTATAGAAAGGGAAGAAAATTAATAATAACAAATGTGACATTTTGATTTTGTTTTTTAATAGACCATTTTCAGGAAAACTAAAATAATGATGATTGAGCAGCAGCGTTGTACACAGTTTAAATCCTCCTAAAGATGAAGGTCAGCACCAGATTCTGAGATAAAAAAGACAGATTAAATATTTTGAACATAAAATGCAGTTGATAATGAAATCTATAAATGGAAACCTTTTCTGTGTTGTGTAATGATAACACATGACATTTTACTGTCCATATAACCTTTAGCTTTTCTGTCAATATTATTGTGCTACCCTGATTTCAGAAAAGGCATTAAACACTGTCAGAATGAAAGGCATGTTTTAATAATAAAGCAATTATTATCCACTTATGATGTAGGAACATAATGGGCTTTTAATGTATTGAATCAAATGCTATCTGCTTCAATAACAGTGTTGCTAAAGCTATCATCTATAATTTATTAAGAATGGAAGAAATCGTGATGTCAGGAATGTAAACTAAGCCCTGCAATAAACATTTGCTGCAAAGACACACAGATATTCAGCAAATTATGACTGAAGGGCCCAAATACTAGCATCAAGCTAAGATTTGATGTTTATTTTATTTTTAAGATGAAAGCAATTTTTAGCTTTATAAAAAAGATGAAAGCAATTTTTAGATTTATAGAAAATAATTGGTCAAACAGCAGCAGCAGAAATCACATACTAGTGGTTGCATAAGCACTATTTAAGAAACATTCTGTTTAACAATCTCATAGGACTGTCCCACTTAAAAAAGAACTTGTGATATAATTTCTAAACACAAGGCATGATCTCTGAATAATTAAACAAAATCTTCCCAAGATTGAATCATTCTGTCTTGTAGTTTTCCTTTTTTAAAATTTTAGCTTCGAATTTATAATTTGTATGCCAATTTGTAAAGGATGTTGGATTGTTTTTAACTTGTAGGCCCAACTTTGCCTGAGCAAATATTTGTGGCTACACCTTTTAATATTCAGAATTACGTGCCTGTTCGTCCATGCAACTGTGTATTGTGCAGCTTGAGTGATCTGTTTTAAGTTTTATTAAGAATATGATAAACAGTGAGGACAAATTTACTTCTTGCCATTCTAGATGCCTTTTAAGAAAACTTATCTTTGTTGCTGGTGCCTCAGTCAAACTATGCAAGTACTGTACTGTAATACAAGATATTATTTAAGAGACTGATTGCAATGATCAGAGGAGGCAGAAGGTTTGGTAGCCATATATTTGTAAAGAGCAAATTTCAGCTTTGCTGTAAAACTAACATCGTGGCATTTTATGTTCATTAAGCTACCATGATGGAACAGGATTCCTCTTGAAAAAAAAGATCCAGACTCTGCAGTGACATGAACCCTATGTGTTGCAGAAAAGCCAGATGCATTTCTGCTTCTTGTTTCCAGTCTGATTTAACAAAAGGATAGAATAGAAGACATTACTTTTAATAAATACGTATTTTGTGTCGTTTTTCACCTTTGAAAACATACTTAACAAATGTTCAGGCAGGTGTTAAAGTAACATGCCAAAAGTAAAGATAAAATCACAACAGAAGGACCTCTCTTGCTGGGTGCTCTGATATCAGCGAGGATGGTGTAAAAAGTAATGGCAGGAAATCACTTCAAGGGGTTGCACTAACTTTCTATTATGGATGGTTTTATTACA
Organism: Platyrinchus mystaceus; assembly: GCA_035041135.1. NCBI lineage: Eukaryota > Metazoa > Chordata > Aves > Passeriformes > Tyrannidae > Platyrinchus > Platyrinchus mystaceus. The sequence goes on along the minus strand of JAWWLV010000005.1, from coordinate 23,027,828 downwards.
CTGCAGGATAAAGCTACAGTGACCTTGTTAACTTTATCTCTTATTCCTGATGTTTATTTGAATATAATGGACAGGAATGGAGTTTGCAAAGACACAAGAATAAGTCCTGATTTTGTCATCTAAGCTGTGTAGATACAAGAATATGCCAGGGCAGATGATCTTGCAAAATGAACCTCCATGATACAACATATGAGAGTATGTTTGCACTGTAATGTAGCAGAGAAAAAACTAAGCTAGTGTTAAATGAGTTTCTAATGAGAAATAGTCCATCTGTGGCAGGATGGTAAATCATCCTCACTCAGAGCTGGGCTATTGCAAATTGGTTTCTACTACCAAAACCGACCACTGATTATCTGTGCTGTGCACATGGGCAGGAGGCCTCAGTGCTACCTCTGAGCTTGAGTCAAAGACTGCAGTGGTAGAACATCTTGTTCTGTTCCCTGCTTCAGGACAACCTTAAAGTCAGATTTGCTGAGCCAGAACTTTAGATTTATCTAAAACTTTCTGTACTTGGTCACTAAAGTAAATGCTTTGTTGAAATCATAGTCCCTCCTGACTTTGTTTTAGCTAGGTTTGAAAACTATCCTTGTTTTGATTGAACTTTTTATGAAATTGATGCTGCTGGCTGTCTTGTGAAGCATTTTGGAAGATTAGTAAAGTACTTCTGAAAGGTTTTTCAGTGCTCATTAAGTTCCGATTATTCACCCTTGTCATTAACAATCCCTTTGTAGAAAGTGACCTTCTCTACTTCTGAGGCTTGGTTCCAAGAGTGTTCTGATCCCACCAGCCATGACTGTAATTCATGTACCAATTCAAATGTGTGAAATTAATTTTCAACTTGAACCAGCAGCTGGGGTTCAAATCTGTGAAAACAGGTGCTGCGAGGACAAAAAAGGATCATATATTAAGGATCATAGATTGGCTAAAAAACCACGCCATCAATTAATTGATTTCAGAAAGTATTCTTTCTATTTTATAATGAGAGATCTTTGGGGAATTTTAGTAGAGTCAATTTTAGTACATTGGAATTGACTGAACACTGACTATACCTTAGCCTGGAAAGATAATAAACGCAATAGAAATACTAAATGGAAACATTTCAGAAGACACACAAGGAATGTTTTCATTAACCTATTAGTTAGAATGTAAATGGAATCTAAACCTGGGTAACAAGATGGTCATGCTAGTTTATTTTACTGTTTCTAAAAGGAGCTTATTCTTTTTTGAATCAGGTCAGAGCATTTGCATTAAATTTAATTTTTGAAAGTTGCCACAATAGCATCTTCAACAAAGCAGCCAGTGCTGTCCTTTTAACCTGACCTCATGGGCATCATGAAAGGTACAGGTATATGCATGTAACTGTCTTTGGGGCACCAAACAGAGCTTGGTCTTAACCAGGACAAATGCTGTTGCTTCTCCCGTGTAAAGACAGCTTCACTATGAGTAATCTGCAATAGCCAACTCAGCTTTATCTGTATGAACAATTTTTATAATTGCCCTTGATTAATTTATGTACATCCTTATAATATGTCTTCCTAAACCATTAAATAAGCCTTTAAAATCTCTGAACATCCTATTTTCTAAGGAGAACACTACCTGGCTCCTTCCTTCTTCTAATTGACTGCTTTGGCTCTGTCACATGCCCTCTAGAAATTATATGGCCTTAAACATTTGCTCCCCTTCCTTGATAAAACAATAAAATATGAAATGTTAGAAAATGCAGTCTGAAACACCATGCTCTTCAGAGGAGGGAGGATTTACAGCCTCCTTGAGAAGAGGCAGACAGCATAGCTTATAGCATCACCAAGTCCAAGGATTCACAGTAATACCCTTCCTAAACACGAATAGAGGAGATTCATATTCAGATGATTAAATGATTAGACATGAGGAAAGTGTTCCATAGGAAGGGGATTTAAAAGATTGAAAGTGCTTACTTCGGAGAAAAAAAATGCAGAGGATAAAAAGATATATAAATAAAAAAGTGATGCTGTAGAGGAGGTAATTACTGTTGTTATGTACCAGTGATCTGTATTTCCAGAATAGAAGAAGGATTTAACGAACTTTAGAAAGAGACATGCTTAAAATGATGAACGTAAATCCTTGTTCTTTTTAAAAAAGGTCTCAGAATAGTTGATTTTAGGACTGTCATACACTTACAGAGTTCTAGGCATAAGCTGGTGTCAAAAAGCCTGCAAGGGTGAAGTCATTCACAAATGGTTCTGGTTTTTTCTTTGGTTTAAACTGGGATACTTGCCCTTAGATTTAAAGATAAAGTCAATCATTTGTTGGCACAGGTTTTTTTTCCACTGAAGTGTTACCATTGGAGGCAAGTCCCAGCATGTTGTTTTGTTCTGGAAAAATAATTGTGTTCCAAAGATATCCCTGTGGCATCCCTGCCAAGAAACAAATTCTCTGTGAGTATTCGCCTTGATCAGTTCGCACATGAAAGCAAAGCTGCAAAGGACATATTGCTGTCCCTTTTCATCTTAAAATTTTCCCTTGTCCATGTCCTTATGATCCAGGCAGCCTGACCAATTTTTGTCTGTTTTTTGCTAATTACTATGCACCTCAGATCCACCCACGTGCACAATAAATCACTGCGGATGCTTACTGGAAGGTCAGCTCAAGGTAGTGGAATGAGCTTTAATTGCACACTGTGTGAGTTTTGGAGGCAGCACCTGAGTGGCAAAGACTTATATCTGTAACACAATCAAATTAAAAGAAATATCCATTTGAAAAAAAAAAACACAAAAAACAACTATTTCCAACTGACCACTATTGTAATGGTAAACTTTAGCTTTAAACTTTTTGCTGTTTCAGTTATAGTGCTGTTAAAAAAACCAAACCAACAAACTAGCAAAGAAAACAAAAACAAAAAACAAAACCCACCACAAAACCTCCCAGAAGTAGAATATTATTATAAATACATACATTTTCCCCAACTCTAACATGTGTTTATTTTTGATCAAACTAATAAAGTATTCACTTTCAAGCTCATACTGATCACAGAAAATATAATATCTATTACTCAAAAGCTGAAGGAAGACAAAAATAGTTCTGTAATCTTAACTATAGTGATTGCTGTTGCTCCTTCTATATTTCAATGCAGACCTTTGTCAGAAACACAGCAATCAGGTTTATAAATGGAGGCATATTAGTAAGCTTAAGTGACTCAGCCTTTAAAACTAGTTGATATAGTCAAAATAAGAAATTTAATTAAAGCTGATGTTATTACTAGCTGCTATAATTCCATTTGTTAGCAGGAAAACATTAAGGAACTGTATATAGCCAGATTGAGAAAATGTTTTGTATAGTTATTCCACATGCATAGTTAAAGGGTATAATCAGAACTGCACATTAGACATTGGAGTTGTGTCCTATAGCTGGGGACAAGTGAAGTGAGACAAGACAGCCCTTTTCTGCTTCAGAGGCGAAACTTGGGCATTTTCATGCAGTGCCAGGTGCTGCAAATATTCAGAATATGGCCAAGAAAGAGCACGTGACAGGGGAACACATTCTGCTCTCACCAGTGTTTCTGAGCTAATAATTAAATATTCCTTACTCCTTGTTCTCTCCCTCTTGTGGGCCAATCTCTGATTGATAAATCACTTTTTTCCTCTGCCATTAGTAAAGTAGTATTTAAAAAGAAACAGAAGCTAGGCTTGACATATCTCTGATATGCCTGCCAGGATCCAGTAGAGAATGGTCATTGTAATAAAATATGTATTCATAACCTAACTTTAGGCTTTCTGCAGCCTGAGACAAACAAAAATTCATTGCTAACTCTGTTCCCTGAAAGCTGACATTCTGAATGAAGGGTTTGCTTTTCAGAACAAACAATTCTTTTTTTCTCCAAAATTTCATTTTTGAAGGAAATAAATTCTAAGTTTTTGAAATTCTTGAAAGTAACTGAATTTAGGAGTCCAAATTGTAAGGCTCCTGGCTCAGCCATAAAGGGCAGCTCTCAGACCTCGCAGACTGATAAAAACAGCAAGATTTCGTAGTCATGGCTGGACAGAAAGATGAATAGCTTGGGAAGATTCTCAGATGCAGTGCTGTAAAGCCAAGGACAAATCCCGTGAATCCTTGGTATAGCTGAGACCATGGAAGCTAACGGGATCACACCTGCACAATGGGGCTGATGAATGTTGGGAATTCTCTGCATGCTTTTCTTCTCTAAATCCTTAGGTAAAGTTTCTAGGGCTTCCAGGCAGCATGTAAGTTTTGAAGCCTGATGGGGATGTTCATTCCCTGCTGCCTGGCATTAGTTGTGCTCCACTGTTGTGTCTGCCTTACTTTGGGGCACGGGCTCTTGTTTTACTTTTTATCGATTTAAATGAAGGACATAGAAATTTCGAATGGTACCAGCCATGCTTCCAAGGCTAATGGGTTACAGACATCCCACTGAAGCAAATATATAAAACCTGATTTACTATTCTCTTGCGAGAGAAAATGTTTAGGCTCTCACATCCTTGCTATTTTTTAATCAGTTAATCAGATAAGCTTCAAGGCTACATGAACTGAAAATTCTATAAAGTTCTTAAAATGAGTATTATTTGCAAAATCAATTTTGGTACAATAACTGTTACAGGTCTCATTTGAAAATCTTTGAAGCTGATAGGATTTGCATATAAATCTATATTCTCAAAGTAATGTGAGAACTGATGTTAGAACTGCATACTCTATACTTTGTGATAAAACTTTGTTCAAGTTTGAAAATTTAAATTTGAAAGGTAATCCTGTCCATATGATCCACTTAATCCCCACCATGTGCAGAGCTAGAGGCACTCCCTGGATGTGTAATTATATCAGAGGTGTGAAACAGAGTCCGAGATGAATATAAAAATGTTCTAATCTTCTTAGTAATTGTCCCAAACACTATAATTTAGTATTGTAAATGGTCTTATCCTGGGACATTACTTTCTCCTAGGAGGTGTTGAGCATGACAGCACTAAAGGGGATGGGAGCACGAGCTAGGGCAGCTTCAGTGGTCTCATCAGCAGAATTCCTCAATATCTCCTTGTCCAAGTGCTGCAGGTGGCTTCCTTCTGGAGCCTCATACCGTTGCAAATAAACCTTTGCTGCTTAGAGTCTGCAGCACCCAGAAGACAAAGTAACTTTCTGCCCAATATGGCTCCTTAGGAAGTATTTTTTAATACTGCATTATGTCATATTTCCTGCAGATGTCCATTTTTAACATACTCTGCTATGAGTCACTTTTCTCAGTGTTTTAGATCTTGACTGTAGTTTTCTATTTCTGGGTGAATTCCCTCAAGGCGTTAACTGTTTCTGAAGACCTTTTTCATTCTAACACCATTCATACATTTTACAGAAATACCTTTTTCTTAGTATTTCTAATTGAAAAGTGTTCCATGCTAAAATGCAGAGCAACCAAGAATATTAAAAAGCAATCTGATGAATGCTTTTCTGAATTGAAAAACTACATGATACAAGATTTTAGATTCTCTGCTTTCTGTTTTCTAGTCGCATTCCTTTAGATGCATGTTTAAAAAACCTCCAAGGGCTCCTCAGGAGCCCTTTACCTGTTTTTCTGCCATTATTAACTCTTGCATGCTGCCAGCTCTTGTTTGAGAAGTTATCAGTAACATTCGCTGTCATGATTAGGAGACAACTTTAAATTGATTGGAGTATTTATCACATGGTGTTGTTAGCACTCTCAGCTGAACTATAAATCATCCTAACTGACTTGTGCTTTGTCACTCTCTGAAGCCTTAACCTTATTTTATTAATCCACAGGAGAAAATACATTAGAGAGGAGTGTATTGAAAAAGTAATAAATTAGCAGAAACATTTTTAATAGTCATTGCTCTCTTCAGAGAACTGGGTAAATTTGAATAGTAAAAAAAATCAGAGAAGTTTTGTATATAGAGTCTAAAGAAATAATTCTTTCAAATTATAATGTGTGGTTTCATAAATTACATTACTTAATGTACATAATTGTGTAAAGTAACTCAGGTTGTCTCCCCCAGTAATCAATCTGATCATATTCCCAAATATACAAATTGGTTTTATGCTATTATTTTTTTCATTGTAAGTAGGAAGATAGATTGACATTCTTTCCCTGACTCTGTGCTCCTACTTAAAATGTTATCCCACGTAAGTACTGTACTCTGTCACATACACACAAAAAAAAGCAAAAACCCAGGAAAATCTACTGGCAGAAATATCTGATCCCAGAATGAGAATTTCAATTAAAAATGTCTTTGTTCTTCTTTCTTTTTTAAGACACCTGTCCTGACATACATCCTCAGTCCCTAAAACTCTATAAAACGGGTGAGTAGCTGTAGTTGGAAGTCCGAGAGACATTCTAAAGGCTCATGGATTGGCAACAGTAAATACATCTACAAACAAACCATCTGTTGGCTGTCTATATTCAGAGTCATTCCACTGGGGAAAAAAATGGTCATTGAAATGAAGGGAATTTAGGTTTTGTCTTCTTAATTCCCTCCTGTGAAGTGCCTTCTAAACCCAACAGTAGACCAACATTAAGGCAGAAAACAGAGTGCATGTGTGTGTAAGGCAAAAAACCTCCAGCCCAATCTGTACTGAATAATTGAACAAGAGAGTGTGAAATGTTATTACCTGCAGAACTGTGTTACTGGAATACAAGGAAAAAAAAAAAACACACTAAAATTATTTTGTGGGAGTATTCTCCTAGGTATAATTTTTCCAGGTTGTGAACTATAAAGCAGTTATTCTGCATTAACACTATCCTGACTGATGCACATTCCCACAACTGTAACTGCACAAGCTGAATGATTAAGAAGGTACTGCCTGTAAATGACTACAGGTACTCACTGTTTCCTAGCAGATATGAGGTCAACATGTCACTCAGGTCACTGGCTACGGAATGGTAGAGGGGTGAGTTGGTAAGTGTGCCTGCTGGTAGACAGGATAAATGGGAGTGTGAATACAAGCTGGGAATTTAAACTTGTTCCTTTCAATGAAGTTGGTTTCTTTCAATTGAGTTAGAAACACACACAATCTGTTAGAACCTCTCTGGTGAGAGCATAATATCATAAACTGCAGTAATTTGATCATTTGCGGTCATCTGAACATCCCTACGTTTATCCCTTGAGCAATTCCATTGACTTCCCTGGAACTACTCCAGGGAGCAATTAAACTCTATGCACAGAGGAATAACAAATGGTTTATATGGAGATTTGGTTAGACTGTGTTGGTATCAGAGCAGCTTTCATGTTGAAAACCCATATGCTAAATGTTTTCGTCAAGTTAAATTGTCAGCTATTTACTTACCTACTGATTTTAGACTCAGAATTTGAATATGTGGTCCTGAAGTTCATGTGTTGCAATGCTACAAATATTTGAAACAGCAGCTTCAGAAAATGTACGTTTTCATCTGTAGACAAGATTTCTTGTGTTGTTTTGTGTTTAACTGGGTTTAATTAATGTACTTATGCTGGATAAACCCAATAATTTATAATAATTACTGTTGTCATCTGATAAAGATTTTTTTTTGCCTGCAAATCATTTGCATAGACAAGGCCAGTTTTGTAAGAAGTGAAGGACTGCCCTAAATTCTGTGTTGTCACAGAGACTGCTAAGGAATGGAGCAGTGCTTGGTAGGAAGCTGTGATGGCAAGAAGAGCAGTGCAGCAGGACAGACAGTCATTAATAGCATTGTGAAGTTTGAAGACCATCAAAGGAAATCACAAAAGGGTATAACTGAAAGTAAACACATCCACTCTGAGATTTTTAAGCAGGTTTCTAATTAATTTTTATTAATCCTAAATCCCTTAAGAGGTTATGACGTGAATTATTCTTTTGTAGTACAGGTATTCTGGCCTGTCCCATCATGTTTTGACTGAGATGAGCAAGAGTCTCTTTAGATTTCTAAAATGCTGCCAAATTAAGGTAAACATGTTGCTGTATAGTAATAATAAATTTATCATAGGTAATAGGCAAGAAGGATGAGCATATTAAGACATAGCTACACCAAAACTCTAATATAGCTGAGATTTTGATTATAAATAAGTAAAACTGTCACAAAGTACTCAGAGAGAAGAGTGGCAAAGTCCAGTTAAACAGAGTAGGTCTGAACAGTTAAATGGAGTCATTCAACCACTTGTATAAACTATTTTGGGCAAATATGCTAGAAGCTAATGCAGCATTTCCAGGGAGCAGCTTTTGGAATCTGCTCCATTTCATCTAATTTAGCAGATGAAAATTTTGATGTGGAAATAGCAGAAAATTTATATCCTCCTAAAGGAAAATTTTACTTTGGGAAATAGGGTATAAATACTTGATAGATTGAATTGAGTTAAGTCAGTGCCCAGAACACTAGATGGTGCAAACTTGGTGAAATGATGGACTGCAACTAAACAATTTCAATTATTCAATTCCTACCCTAACAAATGACCGTGTTAAAAAGAAGCCTCACTGCTTCAGGAAGGTGTCAGTGCACCTAACAAAAATTCAGCAAACAACCTTTGTTAGAATGAACTGTGTAAATGTAAATTTTATTCAAAATATTAAAAATATTTCACAGAGTCAAGAAATAGTTAAGGTCCCTTCACATATCCAGGGTGAAGTCAGACAGCAGTATACCAGCATGTAGAATACTGACTGTTTATGATTAAACATAAAATCAGAGTTTGAAAAACCAAGTCCATGTGCAACAATCCTATTGATGCTGCTAGCAGTGCAATAGTTTCTTTCTCTTTCTTGAATTCTATTAACTTAAATGGGAAAGTTGTAGTTCACACGGCAGGAAAGCCAGATTGTGCTATAAATAGGACTATATTTTTCTAAGAATCTGACTGTAAAAATCAGTCAGGCAAAGTTCCCTTGGCACAAGGAGAAAAAGGGAACCTGTGACAGCCCAACTTGTTCAGTTGAGAATTTAGTTCCATTACATCCGACTAAACTACATTACTGTGGAAAGGAAATATAATTTGGAAATGATGAGTTCAATTCCAATTCTTGGTATGGCAGAAATGATTCTACCACTGAGATCTGACAGGCAAGGTGCACACAGATGCTTATGCACTGATGCAGCCTGCTAAGTGTGTGTTAAAGACCTCCTCTGTATTCATGAAAACAGTGAATTGTTAAATAGAGGAAAGGCAAGTCCTGATGTATGTATTAGGATCAGCTTCCCAAGTTGGTTCTGCTAAAAGACAAAGGGAAGGAGCAGTTATCCATGTTAAAAGTGAAACCAGAGAAGTTAAATGTACTTATTATGCCTAAAAAAGGGTTTGTTGAGTTTGTTCCTAAAAGGGGGCCAAGCGTATTGCAGGCTTGACATGAAGATACAATGTATAGAGCAAAGAGATAAGTAAATATGAAGATAATTAATATGGTAAAGGTCACGGTAGCATCCCTGAGCAATTAAAAAGATGATTTGCAGAATGGAGTCTAGAACTTCTATATACAGTACACTTATAGACTACAGCTGTGTTGATTAGGTAGCAAAACTACTGTAAGAGCAACTTGATAAAGTAAAATCAAACTGATTCCTGGGCCTGTTTTGCAACAGTTGCCCATGCAATAGCTGAGTAGATGTGAGGCAGAGAAGAACTGGATTGACGTACTTATACTGTTTGCATCCCTAAGGTAACTGTCCTGGCAGAAGGGAGATAAATGTATAATCATCCTCAGGCAGTTCCATAGCATTTCTCAAAGAGATCTCTCCAAACAAGCAAATTGCAGGGGCTTTGATAAGGGCGGCTATAAAAACCCCAAAACATTACCCAGCAGTTGTAAAGTGATACAGCAACATCATTACTCTGCAGTTTGTTCCTCTTGTCTTCTCTGTAAGTTTTACTCTTAGAATTTCACTGTTCTCTTTATAAAACACCAGGCACAGTACTAAATGGTGGAATATTTTCTTGATATATTCATAAGCAGCAACATATTCAGCATCTCCTGATGGAGGTTGCTGAGCAAGTATTTAATTCTGGTCCCTTGAGATCTTCTAGTCACTGATGTGCCTAATGCAGAACCCATGCTTTTCTTCCTTCCAGTTCTTGAAAAAGGCAGTCTTTTCTTGAAATATCAGTGCAGCAAATACTTCACAACAGAAGGAAAAATCATTTGCAAGAATGTAAGTGTGGCAGCTTCTTAGATTCCAGTTTCCTACTAATCCTGTTGGTGAGAGTTCTGAGAAGCTCCGTGTTCCTTAATGACATGCTTAAATAATGAAAAGCATTTGATATTTGCCTTTTAGTATCCACACAATGAGCAAATACCAAAAGCTTCACAGGAAAGACATGAAACAAAAGGAAGCTTACAGGAAACCTGGAGAAAGACAAGTTTCAAATCTGTGACTTAATCCTTTGAAATATCACCTGTTCATTTATCACAGAATATTTTTTTATGGAAAAAACCCAACCTGTTTAAAACATTTCTCTCATCCTTTTTCTAATTCATGTAGGCCTTGCACCTTAGTGGTAGGGAAAATATAACCACTTGCAAATTTTTACCACTGGGAAAGTTAATTTACACATCCATGTTTTCCTCCAAAATACTTTTCAGATTACTGAAATGAAGTTCAGTGAGTCTTAGACACATAAATAATTAGAGTAAGATCTTATAGGGATTCCAACTGGAACATGATATAAACCATGTATTGGTTAATTCTCTGCTGTAAGGTGGTTGGGGCTGATCTGGTTGAGCTGTATGTAGCTTAACTGCTTTAATCATCAAGCTGTAGGAAATTCTACGGATTATGAGAAATATATTTGCCAAGGTAAAGTCAAGTTTGACTTTGAACTATATTGGTTAAATTGCTTCCCTGAGCAAGGGGAAACTGGATTTTCATCCTTGTGCCAATGAATATTTATGCCAACTGGAACAGAATCAACAGGAGTAAATTTAATACCTTCTATTTTGGGATATATTTGTGTGTGTGTGTTCTAAGACAAGTGTGTTCCTATAACATCCAAAAGGAGATAAAATCAGGTCTGCAGAGGATCCAAGCTTTGACTTGTGCACCAAGTGACAAGCACATATCTGTCTTTGTGAACCTAAAGTGTGTGATTTAGAAACAGATATCTCAAGTTTCTAGCTGGAGAAATTAGAAGCCCAAATCCTGCTTACCTGAAAAGAAAATTAGGATCTTAAGAGATAAAGTTTCCTGAAAATGTTACTTATATGTGTAAGTTGCCTTATATTTGCAAACTACTCTTCCTGCATGAGAATTTTACCCTAAAGTAAATTTATTGTCTAAGCATGAGATTAGAAAAGAGATTCAAAGGTAGCAACTTAGAAGTCTTGAGAACTAACAGTATTGAACTATTTTAAACTAAATTATATATGTCCTGAGCTTAGATTTCTTAAAAATTTATTCAGAATTACAAATCACTGTTGGAGTACATTGAATCTATTCTATCAGTACTAACTGCCATGAAACACATAATAAATCATGAGTGCCTAGGTATTTATTTAAAAACATTTTTCTTGATGTCATGCTAAGAAAGGCCATAAGAAATTAAAAGGATGGCAGACACATATTCCTAGGAGTTCAGCAGAGTATTGGCTGTAGAGGAGGATAAAATAAAATGTTGTGATTTCCTATGAAACATTACCACCACTTGAAGTGAAGGACATACACTTATTTCAGCAGTTCACGAATTCACCAAGCAAATGGGAGATGAGTGACCAAGGTTCAATGGGTACTCTGCATGATAAAAGGTTAAAAAGTTATTCTCAGTAGTGTTTAAGACTGCTGTTTGTACCTTGATTTTGCCTTTCAAAGATCAGCAGCTTCACAACATCTGGAGTAATGGCACTATAGACCACACTACTATGAAATAAATAAATTAAATCATAAGGGATTTTTTCACTGCATATGGTTTGCCAGAGGAAATTGTCTCAGTCAATGACCCACAGTTTATTTTAGAGAAATTTGACATGTTGCTAGGTCTAAGTGCAGTGAAGTATGACAAAGTTGCTTCATTTCATGAAGCATCAAATGGTGCACTGGAACTTTTTTTTTCAAACCATTAACCAGACAATCTCCTTGACAATACATTATCAGAAAACTGGAGTCTTTTTTGTTCCTTTTTTTTTTTTGGTGCAAAAAATTCCTCTGTATGTCACAACAAAGGAAACATTTAGTTATTAGTTTTGAAATAGCCTGGAAAGTCCTAAGACTTGAGCTGTTGCCTTAACATAATGCTTGTGCCTATTCCAGCTATGGGAACACTATATATACTGAGAAGCCTTTCTGGCTGGAATCACAAAATACTAGCCTTCTTGCTAAAGCTCAGCTCTTTGCCTGGAGGAAGAGGGGTCATTTTCTTCCCTTGGTCCACTCATGAAGATAAGAAAATTCTTGAGAATTTAAAATTCTGAGTAAAGCAAAGAGGAAGCTGAGCTGAGAGCAACAAGTATAATGAGCAAGTGTGTCAGACAAGTTGTTTCTTACAAGACGCTGAGAGTTTGTTTTCCTGCTTTTTCATTCTGACCTGGGGAAGTTCATGATGTTGTTTAAAGTTATTACAAAAACTGAAATAAATGGCAAATAATGATTCATATTGAGAACATTGGGGCTGTTGTGTCCTATAGGAATGAATGCTCAACTGACAGTCAACTGACTGACTGACCTGTCTGACTTCTCTACCACTGATTTATGATGCTATTTCTATTAGAAATATAATAAATAGTTTGGGCTTTTGTCTTATTCTTGGTACTATCTAATTAAATTGAATGGCATCAAAGATTGGTTCTTACTATTTGCCCACATTGTTTGCAGTACCATGGCATCACTAAAATGTCCTAATAATACAGTAAATCATCATCATCATGGCTAGGCTTCACGAACGAAGATTTGAGAAGGGCTCTACCCACGCTTGCTACAAGCACACTGATGGCTGAAAAGGCCAATG
>JAWWLV010000005.1:22996093-23014856 GCA_035041135.1 Platyrinchus mystaceus | reverse complement strand
CTGAGAGATTGTTTCAGGGAGTCCTTGTATCTCCTCTTTGGGGCTCCTCTCTTGCAGCAGCCGGTGGCAAGTTCACCGTAGTGCACAAAATACAGTACGTGCAAGGTGTGAGGAAATTTGAATCTTAAAGGGCTTTTTAAATTGTAAATCTGATTGGAAAGAAGTCTTGAGTGAATCTAGTAGAGCTGAGAAACTAGTTAGACTTCTGAAAATGCAAAAATAAGCCTCACAGTACAAACTATATTTAATGATATAAAAATGTTTCAGTGCTACAATTTGAAATGTGAGGGTTTATTTTATTTTCAGGCCTTCCATGCTTTTTAATCTCCCTCTTTTGTTTTCTTTTTTTTGGATTCTGCTTTACTTATGATTGGATTTTTTTTTCTTGTATTTTGGAGTTGTTTATGAATTGCATGACTCATGAATGAAAGAAAAAAGTCTGGTAATCAATTTTAAAACATTGCACGTGGAAGTTTCTCATCTGGCCTAGTTTATCATAACTACACTGAAGTGAACTTAGCTGAGATCACTTATACCAAGACCTACTACCTCCTGTGTTTCAAAGGTAATGCTTTTCTTTGTATTAAGGGGTTAGATTTCCTGAGGGGAGGATTTCATAGAGTCCAGGGCCAGCCTTCTCCCCCTTTCCACCCAGGTGTGGCACACCTTTTCCACATCACACAATTAAACTGCACAGCTCTGCACAAACTTCTTTCTCCTTTGCCTTCATTCCTCTTATTCCCGTTGTGGCTGCATCTGTCAATAGACTGAAATCACTGAAAAGCTCAGGGTTGTTTGAATAGCTTTTCTGCCAAAGGATGGGTTTGAAAATCATCTCAGTCAGGCTGTGTTTTGACAACAGACAGTTCAGTCAAAGAACAGTGCCTGTGTTCTTTGTGGAGAACTATCACTGTCAACTTCAGTGCTGGTGGGAAGGGCACCAAGGAGATGGTCTGAAATGACAGTGTCATGAACTTGCCAACTGATTCTTGCCAGCTTGCTGGGGTTCTGGCCAAACCCTTCAGTGTGATGGACAGGACAAGTACAGATGAAGCCTTTGCCCTCTTGCAGCCACAGAATGGCTGATGATGAATAGAAATAACTCCCAATACAATGTACTATGTTATATGTTATGAGCAGAGCTGAGCTGTCTCCAAGGTACTTTGTGGCCCTTTAAATAGGTGTTCACAACAAACATGCATACTGATGGATGTTGTTTTGGTTTTTTGTTTTTTTTTTCCCCACTGCCTCCTATTCACCAAATATGAACATTCTGTGTTACTTTGATGCTGTTTGCTTTGATTTGTGGATTGCTATTACTGGGGTGGGGGGAGGGAGGGTTGTCCATACTTGTTACCTGATTACTTATGGCAACTTCAGCTTTTGTTCATTTAGTTCTATAGGATTATCTGTGTTCATAGCACATTATTTTTTTACACATATTCCTTTCTGTATTTTGCATATAGAAAAAATCTAGTTCACAGAGGCCATTTCAGGATGCACTTGCTCAGGCCAAAGAGTTCTAGAAGTGAATCACAACATTTCAAAAGAAGTCCTTTTCTCCATTGTTGAAGTATTCCAGGTAAATAAACTCACAAGAATACAGCCCTGCTATAGCATAACATGTATGAACTTTAAAAGAAAAACTCATAACTTTATAGTACATCTTGATCTCCATTTAATTGAAGTAATTAATTGGGGAAAATTATAGACAGCCATACTCCAGAGATTCATTTGTAGAGAAACTAAATTAATACCATACTGAGAGTAAGCTACTTCTCTTTTAATCTGATCATGTAATTTTTGTTAATATTAGACTAGTGTGTACATGAACAGAGGACGCTTATATCCCACAGTGCATAATTCTCGTATTCAAAATCATTCCTTTCCTTACAAAGGATTTAATTATTGGGATGGTTCAGAATTATATATGGCTTGAATTTAGCAAAAAATGTTGGATAGTACTTGGACATTATCTAGAAAGTTACAAGTGGTTGAATAAATAGAAGATAGTCATTCCTATCAGTATTACTACCAATATGTACTATCATTACTACAGTAAAAGAGAGTAGGACCCCTGTTTACTTCCTTCCTGGCAATATTCTCTGACCTTAGTATGCTGAGGAAGAATCAGTTTATCCATGTTTTTTCTATTTTTTCAGGAATTAGAGTTTTAATGCTTTCTTATGACTCTCCAATACTGAATAGTCAGAAGATAATTCAGGTCATACGTTGGGAAGCCTCTTGTCCAAGCCTTTGCTCCAAGCAGGATCAAGTATGATATTCCTGGGACTTTATTTAGACACATTGGGAAAATTTCCAAGAATGGATACACAGAAATATCCCGATGACAGGAACTTTGGTGTGATAAATATATGGTCTGACTGCTACAGACTCACATGAGCTGCACCTTTGGAGCCCCTCACTGGGAGGTCCTTGCTTGCTCTGAGGCAGGTCTGTTGGGAAGTGGTTAATCAGGCAGTGTATCCCAGGGTGCTGCAGGTTATCTGAGCAGTGTGAATCACTGCCTACTTAGCTGAATCCTCTCAGCTAATGGCCAAGGATGTGGTTGTACTGAAATGAGAGGAATTAAACCTCTTCATACCCATTAAAGATCAGGTCAATTAGCATGGGGTTAGGCTTTGAAGTCACAAGGTACATGCAATTTAGCAAAGCGCCAAGTGGTTGAATTGATTGGGTTTGGCACTTAAACTGCCAGGAGGAAGAGATAATTTTCTTAGGTGCCTGATGAGGGCATATTACACTTGACAAGTAAATGTCAATACTGTTATAACTACCAAAACAATCCTTATGCAGAAGATGTTTATAAAATATATTTACATTAGTGCTAATAGCAGTAAAAATGAGGATAGTGATGAACATAAGCTCCATCTGTGACTGTAAAAGAGTAGCTATATAGATTGGCAGTAGTTCAGCTATCTTCAGAAATTTTAGTCCTTTCATTAAGGATGCCAGAAGCAGACTCAGTAGAAATATTTACATTTTTATTTCAGAGCAAGATAGCCTCCCATTGAAGATGCTTTTGTTCCCACTGAAGCGTGAGGAACAGCAGAAGTTATTTAAACTTGCTTATTTCTAAAAATTAAATACCTGATTATACTGGAGATATTTCAAGGTCTTATTAGGGTAAGTTCCAAAGCTAAACATTTCAGTACTGAGTTTTTCAAGTCTTTGTCTGTGTATCTTCATTTTCTTGCTGCTTAACTTGATAGAAAGCTGGGTCAAACATTTGTCTCATTTACAGTAATGGAGTTCATGACTGTTTTATAGGAAACTGGCAAACCCCTAGTATAGCACCCAGAAAGTAAGTTAAATAGCAGAAATAATAGCAAATGGAAATGCCTGCTCTGTGCTGCACTGGAAAGATACAGAGCAATGGTGTAAGGTAGTGACTGGATTATGAATAGCAGGCATTACAGTGCATTGTTACACTGGCCTTTGAAGTGACCATGGATTTTTCAAGCTCTGTTTATTTTGCTTTTCTGTAAGGAAGCTGCAGTTCACTTGAAAGGTAAATAAAATTATGAACTATATTTTCTATGAGGGGAAGAAAGCAAGAATGTAATCACCAGTACCTGAAACACATTCTCTCTGTGTTTCTCAGCAGATGTGTTACTGAATAGAACGGCCAGACATTAGCATTTTTAATGTCCTCTAACAGCATATGACAAATGTGTCATGAATAATTAGATATTACTAACTACTGAACAGTGCTTAATTCACTTACCTGCTGGTACATTTGCCCTTTCTATCTGACAGCTCAAGTTGAATAAATGCTGTCTCTGGCTCTGAACCGCCAGCTGTAGGGGGCACAAAGGTCAGTCTTTCACATCATAGAGTGAAAGCTCTTTCCACTGAATAGTAATGCAGCTCCTGAGTCTGTGCTATTTGAACAGAACTGCCCGTGGTACAACTGGTACTGGACTTTGCTCTCTGATTATACAGTGCGTGAGCCCCTGGTTCTAATGCTGGTGAGGCATTAGAACCAACTAAGACAGTAGTTTCTCAAGAGTACACATCCATATCTCTAACTGCATGCCAAGAAACCTAATAAACCATGCAGTGGCCAGGTCCTTAGCTAATGAGAACTCCATTTTATGGAAGAAACCTATAGACTCAGTTGACTTCATTGTTTGGAGGAACGTACTCAACTTATACATAAACCTACAAACTACCTTAAAAATATTGATGGGACTACAGTGGATATGTGTGTTCTGGAAGATTTTGCTGCATTTGTTTTAAATTTGTAAGGCCAGGTTTACAATACTGTATGGCTTAGAATATTCTTCATGCATATCTGTGGGGCTACATTAGCCCATAAAATCAAATTTACAGATGAATAGAACTGATTATCTTAGCATCCTTTGCCAGTGTTGCCAAAAATTTACATTTTAGATAGAAACTAAGGTCATATTAAGGGCTGAGACCCTACTCCAAATGCCATTGAAACCAATGGAAACTTTCACACTGACTATTTAAAGGTCAGGCTCTGAACTCCAACTTCTCATGTTGGAAAGCTGCCCAGCACTCAGGGTTGGCCACTGAACAAATAGGTACAGAAAGAAACTCATATGCTCTACCAGGCAGTAGTTCTTTGACTGGAAGTTTAAAAGAATGCAGCATTTTGCTGTAAACAGTGGGAAAAAAAGGGCAGGGAAAGCTTTTTATTAAAAAAAATTATATAGATTAATGCCACTTTTTAAAAAAAAGGATTATACAGCGTGTTTGCTGTGATTAAAGGGAATACTGAAAAAAAAAACAAACCTTTTAGGAAAAAAATAGATTGTATAGATGATTTAGACTGCAGAAAGTCTCGCTGTGGAACTCCAACTATGCTGAATTCCATGAATGAAAACAAATGTTAAATAGGAGGAAAAGTAAAAGAAGAAGTGAGATGGCAGGGTCGTCCACGTGAAGACCACGACAGCGACCTTGTGATGTCACATCTTCCACATCTGTGAGAAAGCAATTTGTAATCATTCCAGAAGTTAAACTTAATTTCAAGTGCAGTGAAGTTGATGCAGTGTTAGAAGGGCCACATGTCCTTGGTGAAGCTGCTAAACTTTGCCTTTCTCACCTGTACTGTCTCATCTCCTTCACTGCTGCTTAGCAAAGACGCTTGGTGCGTGTGCTTGAGAGATGCGTTTTCTCGGTAAGATGGGCTGGAGCTTGTGCATCTAAACTGAGGAAATGGGAACTAAAGCAGCACTGAAATGGGCTTCTGTGCTTTCTGCTGCTGGGATACCCTGCAGCTGTTTCTCTTCAGTGGAGCTGATCTGTAGTAAGAGAAGCAGTATCTTGGGTGAAATGTTTTGCTGATTACTCATTTTCTAATTGATATGAATGCACTTAGAACATATTATGCATAAATATTTATGTTATATGGCACAACTTAGGCTGTATTGGTTTTGATCCAAATTTCTGAATTTTACTTCCCATCCATTTAGTGATTGTCTGTCTTGGAGTATTTAAAAATTGGATTTTTTTTCTTTAAATTCAGTTGGTGGAATTCATCTACCCCCCAGATTAGATGGTACATATAGTTTTGTTTGCTTGATCTTAGCAGAGAAATTGGGAGATACTGTATTTATATTATGAGTGCATGAAGTACAGAGACCAAATGTAAAACTATTTCATATCTTGTTATATTGAATCACTACAAAATTTTTATCATTCATTATGTCACGATACATTAATTCATTAGATGGTCTTAAAACTGACTATTGTGAGTTTGTCTATGCATACAATGACGCACTGATTACAAAGCAGTTTAACCAGTTCACTAATTGTAAACATGCTGTGATTAAGCAGAACTAAAAAGGAGCAAGCATAAGGAGTTTCAGCATCCCTCACATGCCTGTTGGATTGGTGAGCTCCTCCCAATTGGGATCATGGCACTCTGTTGGTTCAGTCCTGTGCTTTTCAATGATAAATTATATTTTTACAGTTAAGTAATTTTGTTATTTTATTTCTGTGAATGTTTACAGGACTCTGATACAAACTGTGGTTGCTCAGCATTTTCATCTTTGTTGTTATCTAGAACATAACTTTTAATATGTCTTTCAACCACACTTGACTCAAAAAGTGTGAAGTCCATTCAGTGGCCATTACTGGGTAGTTTCTGTGCATTCCCAGTTTCTGTTGGATATAGTACCAGATGTGCTGATGTGTGTGCGATCCTTTCCTCTAGATGTTTCCTAGTGACACATACACTTCCTAGTTTCACCCAAGATACTGCTTCTCTTACTACAGATCAGCTCCACTGAAGAGAAACAGCTGCAGGGTATCCCAGCAGCAGAAAGCACAGAAGCCCATTTCAGTGCTGCTTTAGTTCCCATTTCCTCAGTTTAGATGCACAAGCTCCAGCCCATCTTACCAAGAAAATACACTTCCTAGTGTATGTGTAGGTTGCTACCACAAGTGATTCAGTAGAAGATTAAGATCTACTGCCTGAGCTACTTCCAGAACTTAAGAGCTGGAAGATCTCGTTTCTTTCCAAGCACCAGCAGCTCTTTTCTGCTCAAGTATGTGTCTGCTGGTCAACTTGCTGTGTTGGTTTTAATACCTGTGAAGATTTTTGAGGGTTTTGTAGAGTTTCAGTATCGTTCAGATTTCCAGCATCCTCTCTGTCTGCTGCCAGGAGTTATAACTTTAAGCTTCTCTGTACTGTATAACAGTAGTCTTCCTTTTTTGGCAGTGTGAAATGATGAAAGGGCTTTGAGACAGTCTGTATATTGAGTCTCATAAATTATTTAAACATATTTGTTTGTTATTTTACCAGGCAAATACTGGGTTCTTACCATATATATCATTATAGTTCTTAAATTTTTCTGACATATATTGTTGTATCATTAAAACTTTTCAGCAGAGTTGAAGGAACTCATGCCTGTAGCTAAACGGAAAAGTAATATGGTCATTTCTTTGCATTCACAATAGATTTTCAATGCTGTTCACCCCAAGGCTCTTAGTATTGAGTGAAATGCACTCCTTAATCAGACATGAGACCTCATTGTAATTGTAAATCTGTAGTCAAAAAGGCCTTAAGAGTACTTGCAATATAACTGTAATATGTTCAAGTTTAACAGTTATAGCTCATGTTTAGTTTAATGTGGAGTGGAGAGAATAGATCCATACCTGAGGTATTCAGAAACTCAGACTTGGGAATTGGAATGGGAATGTTACTATGGGTTGTTCTTGCAAGTCCTGAAACTAACCACTTTCTTTGCTTACATACATTGTACACTATTTAAGGTGGCTGCCTCCTAAATGTCTTGGATAAAATATGTATTTTAGGCCTCCAAAATTAAAATTGCTAGGGATTGAGAAGCTTGGCAAGTGAAGTGACCAAGTCACTAAAGTTCCTTATCACAGGGATGCAGTCTCTTCTGTAACATGGCCTGTGGAAATGTGAGGAGTGTTTTGGGTTGGGATGAGTTTTGAGGAATGATGGCTGGCTGCTAACTAAGAAAACATTTGTTGTCTCATGTTTGAGTACTACACTGTGGTCTCTTTGCACCCTCCACTGCTGCATGTAAGGAATATATTTTTTAAAAATCAGACAAAGAATTGTTGTTAATTGTTGCATTGTGTTAGTAGGAGTCTTAAAGTTGAGAATACCTTGTTGTCTGAGAACAGCCTAGATCAAACCTACCTACTCAGAGCATGGGAACTGCAGTTGAAGGCAGGATTCAGAACAGTTTTCTAATTTTTATTTTGAGGTAAGGGTTTGCACTGACATGAATTCAGATGATGAAATTTCTCATTATTTGCTCAATTCTGTTGGCCCCATTTTATTCAGCAGAGTTGTTAATCTCTGCAAAAGCAGCGTGATGCATTTACAAAGAAGCAATGAGAAAGAGTAGTATCATTGTATATCTAATCTCTTTATCACACAGGAAAAATATATGTATTGTGATGAAATCTGGGCCTGGATGCAGTGAGGTTTCATCAGCCCTCACATTTCTATGTCAGTTTAAAACATTAGTAGGAAATAGCTTAGAATCACAGACACTCAAATGTTTACCAAATTCATGTCCTGTATCCATTTCCATTAATTATAAGGAACACAGAGGTTATGACTTGGCTAGACAGGTATTTAGGTGTTGATAACTATATACAATTTCACCAATGCCTTAAGAAAATAGGTCTTAAAAGCAGTACTAAATTTCTGAGCCTAACAACTGTTAGAATCCATGCACCTTCATTTTGAGGAAAGCAAAAATTCACAAGAACCATTCTGGTTTATGTCCTTCACTCGTCTCAGGCTTTAGTGGTAAAGTGAACAGTCTCCAACTGAATAGAAGGACTAGTATTCCTTGAGAAAGAAAGTAGAGAAAGGGAATAGGAAAATATAAGCAAATGGTAATTGCCAGTGACAGTGGAAGCACTTGGTCAGAGATAGGGAAAAATAAGAGGAAAATGAGAAGAAATAATTCCCCAAATCTTGGCTTAGTGATGCTTTCTGGACCAAAGGAGATTACAGAAATACATCTCCAGTGATGAAAAAGACTCTACTAAGATAAGGAGCATTTGGGGGCACAGTTGGTGCTGGTGAATATTGCTGACTAAATCTTTTCTCCCAAGAATGAGAATTGATGGTTTCCAGGAAGTTGAAAAACAAGCCTTTGTTTAATTAAATTGAGAAAGTTCCTCACTGAAGCTTTCTTGTTTGAGCTGACCATTACTGCAGTAGAACAGATTGTTCAAATAATCACTGTCCTCATTCCTAGATGTGAATGGTGGTGATCTTCACAATCTTCAGCTTGCTGTGATCAGATAAACACAGAAGGATGCAAGTTTTAAAACTCTGGAGGTTTCCAATTTGATAATTCTAAATTTTGTGGTTTATTTTTTTTCTTCGCCTTTATTTCTTTTTTTGTGGATATATTTTAGACTTCCAAATTATGACAAAATGGAGAAATATCTGTAATGATAGCTTATTAGAGCAGTATAGTTTTAAAATGCTTTATAGAGGAATGTGAAGTGAGAGCATGTGGTCTAAAATTATTGAAATTAAATGTCTGTATTTCTTGTAAAGCAATTTTACCATGCTTTTCCAGATGCACCTGCAGAGGGTAATGATGGATTCATGAGACTGCATTACACTGCTGTAGAACACTGTCACTAATGCAGCAGAGAATGAACCAGCCCTGAGTATTGGGCGGGAATTCCCAACGAAATACTGATCTGCTGCTTACTGACCTGTTTCCTGCACCCTCTCTCTTCTCTGTAGCCCTGTAGCTTTAACTGTGGGTTATTTTGTGAGTTTACTACTTGCTTCTCTAACATACATAGTGGACAAGCTCTAACTTTAAAAGATCAGTGGTCCTATTTATATTGTTCATACTTTTCTTCTGTTCTCTACTTGCTCTGTAATCCCTGTATTTACAAGAATCCAACAAAAACACTAATTGCACAAGCCCTCTGTCAATTTTATATTGATTTTATATTTATTTTATATTGAATGATGCCAGCTGAAGTTTTGGACCAATATTTAAAATGTACAACATAGAGGTATAAAGATAACGGAGCAGGTTGAAGTTGGTCTGTGAAGCTGTGTATACATCGCAGCAAATATCCCTCAAAGAAACTTTTAAATCTCCCTTGCTGAGAACCAACAACAGTGAAAACCAAAAGCCCTTAAATTCAAAAAGTGCTAATCTCTCACTGATCTTGAGGCACAGTGGGACACACACTTCCATCACGTGTTCTGGATACCAGTAAAATAGTTGAAAAAAGGAAAGCTTCCTTATTTTACAGTAAGCCACACAGCAAAGTCTGCCCTGGAACCTGGGTTAGAGGCAAAGAATAGTCTGTGGACTAAAACTAAATTTTAATTTTGTAGAAATACCTTTGATCCACAAAATCCGAAACATATGAGCTGTCTTTGCAGGTCTCCAGCCAGTAGGGATGTAAATGCCCTGTGAAATCTCTGAAAGCCTAGTGTGGTTTTCAGACTGAACCCTAACTAAAATCAGTGGCAACATACTTAACAACAGAAGCATTTAACAACAAAAGTCCAAATCCCTTGTTTATAGTAATAGTAGTTCATTTCTATCAATCAGGAGCTCTAATTTCACGTTATTGTTGTGCTTTAATTTTATTACTATTGCAGGACAAATCAATCCAGTTAACAATCTACATATAAACATACATAAAACATAGATTGTATCTAAGCACATTAGGTATATTAAATGTATTTCAATATGTACGTGTGCTGTGTTTTTCTCCAGTAGCACCTTGTGGTGTGTTATTTCATGTAGACATAAAAATAGACTGTGCATGCATTGCAGCATTAAGGTCTGAGGAATTACCTGTAGATTTGACAGCTTTTCAAAACTTAAGACAGTATAATTCAAATTTTAATTGCCTTGCGATGAAGCAGTTGCTTTGAAATATTCCTTCTTAATAAATCTGTAGCACAACTCTCAGAGGCTTCAGGAAAAGCACTTAGCCTTTTCCTTATCCCCAGAATCTTCATGCATAGATGTAGGTCTGCACCAATTGTCTCATCTCCAGACTAATTATCTCATTTACATATTTCCTGCTTTCTGATTAGAATGCTCCATGGAACACCCAAGATTTAAATCGTGTGCTGTCAGACACAACTGGTTAAGGTGGGATGGGGGGCACACACACATGTGCATTATATTTTATTAACATTATTATGAATGTCATTGCACATTTAGTGTTAACAGAATAACATATTATGTAGTGCTTCGTATAAAATATTACATTAAAGGTGAAACTCCCATAATTTAAAAAGTGCTAAAATTTTGTGTAATCTTCCCTGGTCACCTCTTCTACCCTCTGGTATCACTCCCCCTGCACTTTAGTCTCTTGAGTGAATTATCGCTTTTCTTTTTTCCTACTTAAGGTAATAGAAGGACTCTTATACAGTTACATTTTGTAGATGCTGTGCCAGAGAACTAAAAATGTGCTCACAGTAGAATGGCACGTAACTGATAAAATAGTGACCTGGTAGACAAGTACAAATACAGCAAGTTCTTAGCTGTAGATCAGTCACACCTAATTAAAGGTATAACTTTTGTTCCTTTCATGGTCTGATGCTTAGTAAGACACTATAGTTGAAGATTGCCTCAATATGTAAAGTTCAGGGTGAATTTGGGACCCTTAACACCACCTAAATGCCTAGTACAAGTCTCCTCTTAAATAATAGTCCCCACTTGAGCTTTCCAGATAAGCCAGCCCATTGCTATTGTATTCCCTTAATCTTAAATCTCTCAGGACCATGGGGGAAGGTAGGCTGCCTTCCCTCACTTTTTACTTCAGGGAATCGTGTACTCCACAATACATGGAAAGTAGAAACCTTAGTAGTCTGCTCAGTGCAGGCTATGTGACTGTTACACATTCTGCTCTAGAGGTTTCTGTTGACTGAGTTATTTTACATGCAGAGTGCAGAAATGTCATGGTTCACTGACTAATGGCTGCTAGCCCACTTCCCTCTATAGCAAGATTAATTTGCTATAGAATGAACCAAATAAGCAGCCTTGACAAGGCAGGATGTGTGTCCTTTCAGCAGCTGAAATGAACAGTTATCCCAGTTAGTGTTGACCTTTCAGTTCTACTGAAAGGCAGCTTAGTATTGTTCCTTCATTTGAGGATGGGTGTTGCTTTTCTCCCTCTGCAAAGAACTGCTACCAAATAGCAGAATGTGGCCTGCAATGAAGTGTAGACCTCCACAGAGGTGGTAGGTAATCCTTTGTGGTCCTTTTCTCCCCTGAATTGTAACATCAATCATTTTATGTTTGATCTTTCTTTATACTTTACCATTGATCCATAAAAAGTAGTTCGATGCTAAATGAGCGGAGAAATTTCTGAAGGCCACCTGTCTGCAGATATCATGCATGGATTGCTGTTCCTAAAAAGAACACCTCACCTGAACAGCTTCTAATAAGGAAATCTCAAATTAAAATAAAAAGCTGAAATCTCTATGTACAGCTATGGCAGTCCCTGAAACCACTGCACATAAGAGGCATATATTGTAATGCATGTTTTTCTGAAACTTTGGAATTTGTCTGCAGCTCTAGAAAATGAATTCTGCTCAGAACAGCATCAGTCTGTCTGAACAATTGAGGTAATCAAAAAACCAAACAAAACCAAAACAACTGAACACCCTCCCCAGCCCCCAAAACAAAAGGAAAATATTTTGCACCATGTAGCTCAGCAGAATGCTGTGAACTATTTTGCTTTACTTTTGTCATCATTGTCTAATGCTTTATACTATCCATGATAGCAAAGAGGACATTCAGCTGCTCTCTAGATTTGAGATGTGTGCAATTTAAGTATTTTGTAGTGCTCATTTATGATACCTTCACATAGAGTGGCTTTTTCACAAAAAAAAAGCAACACCCAAACCAAACAAATCACAAGCAAAAAAATCACAAAACCCTGTCAGCAAAAAAATCCCAGTATAGAAGCAAAAACATTAAACGTTTCACAGCCATAAAATTAGAATCAGCAAGTTAGTAAAATCACAAAATTATATGTAATAGCTCAGCTATTGAAATCGGTATGTTCATTCCCTTCCATGTACAGAAGAGCTTATGCTGTGCTCATCCCCAACCAGCTGAAACTATAAATACATTAAACACAAAACCATCTAATTATAATCTAGGGTGTATTTTCTTCTGACATATATAGAGGGCCTTAAGAGCTACAATATGCTTAACTTCTGCTGTTCACTCTATTTCAGTAATTCTACCCAGCAGCCCTGTTTTCTCCATCTACATTTTAACCTTCAGTTGCCTCATTCAGACTCCTTATGTGCTCTGGAATTTCTGTCAAGAAAGAAACAAGAGTTGCCAGGGCCTAATGGTTTTGACTTTAAATGTCCTGTTTAATTACAGTTTCCTAGACATTTACCCTCTTCCATATGTATATTTGGCAGTTTGAAGCAAAAGGAGTTCATCTAGTAGTAGCGCTGAAAGGGTATCTATTTTTACACCTAATTTTGTAGATTCCGGTATTTGAACCTGTGAAAGGCTCTCTGTGTCCTGATAAATTCCCACATCTATGTTTTAGTTGTTATTTTTCAGTTATAAAAGTAACTCTGCTTTCCATAGAGCATTTTGTCCTTGAGGCGGGTGTATGTGCCTAACAGATAAAGTATTTTAGACAGTATTATGTTCAAATCTTAAATGTAATTATAAATACTTTTTAAATTATATGAAATTTCTTTGAACACTTCATGGAATGTGCCAGGGTTTCCCTCTGTAGTCCTACACATACTGGAAATTATGTTCTTGAAAGTGAAGGCTTCTAAACAGCAAAGTAATTACTTTTCTTCTTTTTTCTTCAGCCAGGGTTTCAAATTCCCATATCCTTAATCAATTCCTTGATTATATTCAGGTAGTTTCCACTTAAATAAGTAAAGCCTAAGTCTAGATAAAATTTGGCTTGACACTATCTGCCCTTCTCCCAAAGGAGTCAAACAGTAAATTCATATTGTTTCTGAAAAGGCAAATTCAAAATTACTTACCACTAGTTTAGCTCTGTCTTCTTACGAGTCAATAGTAAATCTTGTAATGATTTTAATGGGAATAATTAGGTCAGTTCTGAAATTCTGAGCATCTAGAGTGACCAGCCTCTGTGATGCCCCTTCATATCTTGCAAAATAAGAACAAAATACATATTCAAGTCTTACAAATATAGCGATTCCCGAGGTTGAATCCAGTGAGCTCTTGTTAAAGTTCAGTAATCCACAACTTTGTGATTGGTGCAAACTTGGATTTCCCTGAATTGAATGTAGAGAATATCGGTTTAGATTAGTTCCTGAGCTGCTGTGCTCTGCTACTTTGGAAGCAAATTGCAGTCATTCCTATTTTAAAAGTCCATATTCTTATTGTACTGAGACATTGAGTAAAATGACATTTTACATTTTTTTAAAATGACATGCTTGTAAGAAAAGCTGTCTAAAATAGGTGTTGGATATCATAGGAACAATCTGCTTAATAGAAATACTTAGTCTGAATGTGATCTCACAAAACCAAAATATGGCATAGGGCTAATGTGTAAAATCGCCTCGTTAACTGAAGTTATTTGTAGCTTGTCAACTATTAAGTTGCTCAAATTGGTTCTTTGTAATTGAATTTCAAAGACATCAACCGTCTGTTGTAGTAATGAATTTAGTAGATTGTATATTTGGTGTATTTTCTCCATATTAAAATTAAGTAAATACATGGCTAAGTCTTTTCATAAATTCTGCTTTTTTTAATGCCTAAAAAACCCCAGAAAGTTAACTCTCTCTTACTGCATCACACTTAAAATCAATTTAAAGCTTAAGCGAGCTTGAAAAAAACAGAATTCGTTCTAAACAAATTTTGTAGGATGGTGTGTATTGTCATATTAATTTTGAAAATGAAATTACTATGATAATGGTTTTCTGCTATTTGCTCAGTTTAAATTGTATTTACTCTATTTTTCCTGTCTTAAATGAATTCACATGGTTTTCTTTTTCCTGACGTATAGAACCTTTAAAATATGAAGAAAATCCAGTTTTATCACTGTCGTAGAAGAAAATCTTCAGTAGATTTCATTATAATTGTTTTTAAAATGCTGAGTGGTCACGGGCCCGTGCAGAATAAAGATTTGCTCTTGTAGTGCAGAGGTGACTTTGAAAAAGCACCGAACACTCTAATACCTGTTCATGTCTTAACTTGCTGTTCATTTATAAATGCAGCTTTGCCAATGAGATCTGTTTCTCAAGCATGCATAAAATGTTGCTTTAAGGTGTATATAAGCATATTCCTTTCTCTGTGATGCCTCAGCAAACTGTGTTTGGGAGATCTGTACCTTTTTAGGATGCCCCCAGGGTTCTGTTAATGAGTTTACCTCCCTCATTGCATCTGCCGTGGAGCCAAAGGATGGCAAAGAATTTAAAGACATCTGCTGTAAAAAGCACATCATGGTGTCTGGATTAAGGAGGTTTACTTGGGATATGAAGTTGTACTGCAGCATAGCATCTTTTAAATAAAAGTAAGCTGAAACTAAAAGAGTAGGGATTGATAATTTGAATTTTTTTCCCTGTGTAACATGTAACTACCTCATATAAGATGTTGTGTTATCAGTAGCATGGTCCCTTACTACTGATGGGGTTTGTTAGCATTAATAGGAATACTAATATTATCAGATATAATGCCTGTTATTCCATGATTTATTACGTAATAGGGGGCTTTAGTTCTAAAATCTTATCTTGTTCAAGTGTGACTATATATAGACTAATATCAATACTACTAGACAGAAAGAAAAAAACCCCACCATCTCTAAATGAATAATTCATGTGAAATAAGAAGAGACAAAATGTAATTGAAATTGATGTTTATTTGTCTGGGTGATGAAGTGGAACCAGTTCCTCTTCAGTGCTATCACTGAGAGGAATCCAAGGCCTTTGTGGTTAACCAACCGCCCAGCACACACCCCAAACTCGCTCAGTTCCTTCATGGAGTCTCTAAGGGCAAAGCAGCTATCATCAAGACACTGCTCTGGCCCTAACTGCATCATGGATGACATTTGTGCTCTGGCAGTCTTAAAAAAAACGCTTTTTTTATATGTCTATAAGTTTAAATCACACTAGGAAGATCAATAGTACTGTTTTTGTCACAGTTCATATCTTTAGTGTTGGACAGTGTGGTTTAGGGTTCAGTTTTGGAGAATTTTTAATAGTGGTTGATGTTCTACCCAATAGATATAATTTGCTTGATCACCCGGTTGCAGCATCATCAAATAGTTGTATGCAAGGTTGTCAGGCTTTTTAAACACTTGATAGGAGTTGTAGGCCCATATTTTGTAGCAATATTTCTTTCTAATTGTACTCTTGCCTAAGTGCAATCTGGGATTGTTCCTGCAACTAAATAGAACATGCATGAAAAAGAGCAGTGGAGGGGTGATAATGTAACTGCTGTTTGTTTCATAACCTACAGCGCACAAGCAAAAAACATTTTTGTTCTTGTGTACTACTGCTTAGTCAAATTATGGGGCTTTTCTGCATCGCAAGACAAAATTGAGTCATGTGGTGTTTATTCCCAAGTGGTGAGTTCAAATGCCTCTTGTGAGAGCCAGCAAGGAGGGGAGGGGGGCAAGGTTTTGGAGTCCCCAGACAGTATTGAAAAAGAAAAAGGAAAGCTTTGCTAAAGCAAAAACTTCCACTGCTGCTTTGAACCTTTGAACAAAAAAAGGGTTTTTTTGTAAAAACTTTGCTGTCACCTCACTGAAATTTCAATAATTTAGAAATAGAATGTTTGGGGATTTAATATTTCATGTGGAATCTCCTCTGTGCTTCAGTGTGAAGTATAGACTACAGAGTTGAAGAAATAGCGGGAAATGTGCATCTAGATTTATAATCTTCAAAGAAAAAATATTTCAAAAACTATCAAAATAATTTTAGATCAGTTGAAAACTTGCATATGCATCAGTACATAACATTACTGAACTTTATACCAATGAGGTTTTTTTCTGTAGGTCTACTGTTTCCTCCTGAATTCACTGATAATTTATGTCTGAAAGCAGGACAGTGGGAGTTACAAATGAACTGAACAATGACATTCTTAAAGGGAAGAACAAAGTATTTTATAGCTTCATTTATTTGAAATGAAAATTCTGGAACAGAAAGTCTCACACTGTAAATTAAAAAAAAACTATTATCAGAGTAGGAACTGATATTAAATGAAGTAATTTGGTTTGCCTTTTTTTTCTGTGGAGAAAGTAATCTGAAATGTATGATTTGCAGACAGCTATTTAGCAATTTCATTTACATTACAGAATGACCTGTCTTCAGTGCAGAAGAACCCAAATGCATTTACTTACTGCAAATTCAGTATAAGAGAAAATAGTGTTTAAAGGTAGTATGTGCTAATGTATGGTCATTAAGATTTATGAAAATTGAAGCAGATGGCTTCTGATTAGACAAGAGTTCTCTTTCATAAAATGCTCTTTATGCTTATTTGTACCATGATAATTCAGCTGGTGTGTCAGGGCTCTGCAGTCTGTCTGAGGGGAGAAATGCACAAACGGAGCTAAAGTTCCAAGTTTCACCTAAATGATATTCAGGTTTGGCAGTGCCCTTCTGTTATCAAACAGTGTACAAGAAAGCTTAACACCCCCCTCCCCGAAGTTGCTGACTACTGATGACCCTCATTTCTAAGCTCCCACCTTTAAATTCTCCTTAAAAAAAAGCCAAACCCCACAACCAAACCCACTCTGGTTACAGTTAGTTACAGTAAGCAATTCAGGATTGCAGCAGAACACAGAAAAAACCCCATACTCATCATACAAACAGCACATATTTATCAGCATACTGCTAAATAGTTGCAGATAGTTAAAGCTATCAAGTTTTACTGAATGTCACTTGATCATTAGCTAAATTCAGAGAAAGCAATGTGATAAATTTTCTGCTCTTCAAGAATGTACATGTCTCTGTATTGTTCAAGTTTTTCAAAGCATGCCTTCTTTTTTGAATGCTTTAGTTAGTGTCAGTAACTAATGATTTTGGTTATATTCATTAGCACAAATACACAGTTATTCTTCCCTTAAGCTAATGAAGGACAGCATTAGAATTGAAGCAATAATTTTGTAGATTTAAAAGTACAAAATTACAAAATGGTGGTGGTTAAAAATTCTGACAGCAGAAAATAACTTGATAAACTTGAGTATAGAAGGAAAAAAATTTGAAGTCTAATGCAGTACCAAGTACTATGGAATTCCTGAAACAAACAGTTCCACAAAATAGTGAAACCTGATAGATGTGCAGTGAGAAGTCAGACTTTTTAGAAATCATTTTACAATTTTTAATAATACTTATTTCTGGCTTGGGAATGGCAGTTTTATTGGGCAACTGAAAGGTAACTCGACATCTTGAGTTGGTTCTGAATCTGGAGGATGGTGTTTTACTTGCAGAAAATAATACACTTCACAAGAGAGAACCAGAACTGTTTTAGGTTCACCTGTTTTACTCCCTCAGTGGCAAGTTGAGGTCTTGAGGTGCAAAAGCATGCAGAGTGTTTCACAGCCCACATCTAAAAAAATACCTCTATTACTCCTTTCATAATTCCATTTAATAATCACTTGTATATGCAAATATGTATTGCAGTTATTTTTTAATCACATTTATTATAAAAGCTGCATTATTCTCAATATTATTGTAAAGGTTTTCAGCACTTTGGAACAGTGGGAATAGATTTAATTGCCTGTATGCTAAGTAAAAATGTTAAGATACTTCAGACAAATGTGAGTAATAAAATATGAAGTAGAACTATTCATTCCTACATGCTCTGAAAACTAGTGAAGTCTACAAGTTATGACTTCTGTATTTTATTCCTTGCTTTGCTATCAAATTGATACATAGTGCCAATAGCTGTAAAGTCAAATTCAGGAAAATGCCTTAAAGCATTTCTACATTTAATGACACACTAAACCATAGTGGTATGCTGAAGTGGAATCCAAAACTTTTATGTCTGTTATACAGGTTTTGACTTTGCATATTTGTTAAGAAAGGTACTTTAAAAGCCTTTAGTCCAAAACTAAAGAAGTTGGGGTTTTGCCTTTCCAAAACTTGACTCAAGTCTTGACTTAAGAAGGAAGTGGATGTCTGTTACCACTCAGCACCAAAGTCTGTTTCTAATGATAAGTCTAGTAATTTCACAGTATGAAAAATGGTGGTGTCTCAGTTTAAATGAGACACAAGTGTGTTGCTGAGGATTAGTTATGAGGTGAGACCCAAACTCCT
>JAWWLV010000005.1:22973376-22988728 GCA_035041135.1 Platyrinchus mystaceus | reverse complement strand
TGGCATTCTCAGAATTCCCCTTCTAGTGTATTTATCAGTTTTCATTTTAGCAGCTCTCTGTAAATTAAGCTGTGCTTGTACTGGCAAATAAAATGGCCAGGGAACCAGTCACTGGCTTTAAGAGCATGGACATACCCACAGCCATCTGGCCTGCAACCATATTCTTTTCCTGAATATTTCCCTTTGCTCTGATTAGAACTAAACACGCTGAAACAGAGGTAAGGGCTGTGAGTTTAGCAGTGCTGCTAATAAGAGGCCCAGACCCTGGACATTTTTACTGTCCTTCTTTTATTTAGAAGTGTGCATGTGGGCTTAGTTACTCTTTGCCTTTCAGAGAAGCTCATATTTCTAGCAGTGATCACTTGAAAAAACCTCTCAGCTATGTCTGTCTTTCCACAAAATACCAACCCCTTCTGTAAAAGAGCTCTGCCCAGAGCTGGAGTGTTTCCCAGAAAAGGGTGTCATTTTTTATAGGGTCAAAAAATAGTAAAAATTATTTTTTTCACAATCAGTTTGTGAGTACAGAGGTTTTTTTAATTTTTCTTGTTTTATGTAGACTGACTTCTCATCATTAAGCAGATTCATAAAATTCATAAATGGAGAGGTAAGAATTTTTCCTAATGATGTGCAGTATTTATCCAATAGCTTAATAAGATATTTATCTGTCTGTAGTCCATTTCAAATTCTTACTATATGAGTATTTTATTCTTACAGACCTTAGAAGGGTCTTGGGGTTATTACATTTTTCCAAAACAAAAGCGTTTTTCCATCCCTCAGTGCTGCCAAAGTACACAAATTAAAAACCTTCCTGCTTGTCTTCCGTGACAGCTCAAGATGATAAGTATCAGACTGAGAAATAAAGCTTATTCTCATCAGCATTTGAAGCAAGACTGCCATCAGATTTGATTTTTTTTGTCACCCTATACTATCCCATTTCCCACATCAAAATACCATGAATATTAAGTGTATACTACTTAAGTAGAAAAATCATAATGCCATGTTGCTTTGCATAACATACTTTTACTTCAAACTGTGTAAAAATTCTGCTGCATTTTGCTATGTCAGTACAGTGTATTTCTTGCACTAAAGAGCCACAGGCTTCTGTCTGCTTACTCTGTGCTGTCTACATCAAGGGGGAGATCCTTGCAATGTGAGAACATGCTGGGAGATCTCATCCTGAATGTATTTTCAACTGTATAAATCACGTGCAATTTGGCTTTTGTGAGTTTAGCAATTTATAGAATAATATCTTTTTATTTTTCACTCTCCCGCTTCATGGAATGAAATAAAAAAAAAAATCAAATGCATATGATTTTTTGCTTCCACATTTTCCTTCATCTCAAATCCCAAAAGCCATTTCTTTCTCGCTTCCAGAAAAAGAGAAAAATACATCTATTCTACTCAATCCCTCGTGTATCTAAAGTGGCCATGAGTAATTCAACTGAAAAAAATATGAAGTGGCTATTCAGATTACAACAGAAGCCTATAAAGCCATAAGGGGTATCTTGCTTAACTTCCTGCTAAGGTTGGCTTTTTTAGGCCATTACTGTGCAGTTGCAGGTGAAAATAATACTCTGTTCTGAAAATATTTTTACTGGTGCAGTAATAATGATTGCTTTTAACAAGTCCAGCCTGAGGACTGTTTTTGCAGCTTGTTCTTACAATTGATAAATTACAACCTTCCATTTATTGTCCTACCTTTCCTTCACTTTAGATGACGAGTGCAGAAATCACTCCTGTCAAACTTAAGCCATTGTCATGTGCTACACAGATCTGAAGCCCAAGCAAACCACTGTGTGCTAGGAGACATTTAGAAAAAAAACAGAAATAAAATGATCTTCTGAGAAGAGCATCTCTCAGCTAGAAATGTAATTAAGAATCAGATCCCTGATATGCAGTCTGTGTCATGGATTTTCCACTAAATTGATGGTGAATAAGCTTTTCCTAGCAGGAGACAGTTTTATTGAGCCTTGTAGAAATAAAATATTTCTGAATAGGAAAATTCTTTCTGTTTAATAATGAAAGATAATTGTAGTTTTAAAAAATATTCAAAGAAATCTCTTAGTTGAACCTGTTAGCATTCTATTGCAGAGAATTACTAGTGTTTTTTACTTGTCTTTAGCAGGATGTCTGTTACTGTCTACTATCTACTTCTGTCCCTTCACTAGTAAATTAAATGTCTATTTATTTTACATCCTCATCAGGAGATATATGTGTGTATGAGGTGGAATTAACTTTTTCCTCTACTGGACCTTCTTGAACTATGTGTCTACCACATAAACCACTGCCTTTGCAAATGTGTTTGCTGAGAGGGGTGTATTAGAAGTGTGGGCTCAAAATGTGTTAAGAAAAGACAAAGATACTTTTGAAAATTACTGTGCATAATCAAGATACCAGTATTCTCCAGCTGCTTGATATTGTTTCTCTGCTCAAAATTGTGATCCTACTGAATTAGCAGAAAAAATTTATGTGAGAACTTTCCAACTAACTTGCTGAAAAGTGAGACCACCTAATCCACCAACAAACATTATTTAAGTTGTTCCATCTCTGTGTGGAGAAATTAGTAAGGAAATAGGAAATGTCACTTGTTGCTCTTCTAACAGGAGAATAAAAGATGACTAAAATAAAAGCACATATTATATATTAAGATCTTGTTTTGTTACTTGTTATGCCCAGTTTTAAGCAGTAAAATTTCAGAGGGGTTGAATGTAGAACTATTTTAAGCAACTAAATGATGAATTTCCAGGCCACTGACAGGTAATTGGAATTTGCTTTTTGAACATTGCATGATCAAAGATTAACATGTGTGACTGGAAATATATTCTCATTCTCTGAAGTTTAATCAATAATCCTCAACTTTTTCCTCAAATCAGAAATCCCTAGCAAAGTCCAAACAGTGTGTGGAAGTGTCGGTCAGCATTTGCATTCTGTGACTCTGATAAATAAGCAGAAATCAGTAAGAATGCATAAAATCAATTAACAAAACCAACCATGCATAGCACTCCAAAGATGTAATTCTAGGTGCTGCAAGTGCAGTCATCTACATCTCCACTTATGCTTACCAAGATAAGGAAAGTTATTTATATGTTTTAACATGCGAAGTATTTGCCAAATAGTAAATTTCAGTTTCTGTTGAAATTAATGAGGGAATTCTGGTTCATAATCACTCATGTATGTTTTGATTAGTGAGAAGTCCAACATTTCCTGGTACTTACATCTACAGTAACACATAGTTCAAAATTGAAATGCAATTAGAGAGATTTAATTAGAGGAACAAGTATAACATTAATTGAATTTTCTGTATATGCTATATTGTTTCCTTGAATAGAAATGGTAAAACTGTCTGTTCAAAGAGCATTTTAAATTTTTTACATACATTCAATAGCAATATCTGTTCTAAACCTATAAAAATGTAAGGAAAGAAAAGTAAAGTATAGCAAGGCTGACAAAGCAGTACATACTTTACCATGGTTTTTTTTGCTTGCTGGAAAAAGCAGGCATGAGATGTTGATTTCAAAGCATTACATACCTCCTTCCTGTATTTAGTGGCATTCTTTGGTCTTGATTCAACATCGGCCTGCATCTTAAATCAAAATCTGTGGTGCAACTGCTTGTAAATAGTACTCGACATCTGTTTAACACTAATGTGTGATTAAACAAACTGGTTGCAAATAGTCTGCCAGTCTGGAGTTGGGGATGTGAGGAGATGATCATCTTTTGACTTAGGCACTGGAGTTGCTAGTGCTTGTGACATGCTCCTGATGTGACCTGAAGGGGAAACACTGAAGTGTCATTCTCATCTGGCTTTAAATCTTGGTGATGTTCTGTCTTTGACCCTGCCTTTGTGAGCTGAGGAAGGAGCTGCTGTAAGAAGGCAGCAGCTGTCTGTGGGTTTGTTTTGGGCTGGCTCACAGCTCATCGTCTGTCATGGGGCAACCTGAGAGGGGCTGGAGTTCTGTGCAGCATCTGGGGAACCCAACTGAGGGAGACCCCTGGCCTGAGCCTCCTGGCACCGCCTGGGAAGTGTTTAGGGTAGTTAGACCTCCTTCTTGACCATTCTTGTCTGTAGCTCACTACAGTGCTACGAAAGGAATGATTTCTGCAAATCTAACCAGTGTAGTTTCACTGAACCCTCTCTGAATACCAAAGTTGTAAGGTTGCTTAGCTCTTTCAGAGGCAAAGATGCGGACATATGGAGATTCAAAAACTTCTAGCATTTTAGAAAGGAAGTCCCTGTCCATAAGGTAAAGATATTAAATGGCTGTCTTTAAAACTTTAACATTTTTCTTCCATTAAAAAATTTCCCAACTTCTTTTAAGGAAATAGTCATTACAACAGGACTTCTAGAATCTTCCATTTGAATTCTCATTTGAATATTTACTGTCTACCAGAGAACGGGACATAATTAGTTGCTATAAAGTATATCTTCATATTTGAGGTATTAAAAGTGTGCAAGAGTGTAGTGGCAGGGAAAATTCTATTCTTTAGGTTGCTCAGTGCATTTTAGTAACAGTTCATTGCTCAGGACATTTTAAGACATATTTTCAAACATTTTAGTACAATTCTTTCTAATTACGAAAATGATCTACTTATGTTTACATCAAAGGTTTCTGCAGTTTGAGATGTCAGAAATTATTTATTTATGCTTTTTAAATCTTCTTTCAAAATCAAATCTCTAACAATCTAATAAACAGTCTTGTTATGATGGTGAAGCTGTATACAGGTGATTTGAACCCTCTCTGAACAACTGTAAAATGGTCAGAATGACCATTTAATTAGGAAGGGGACCCAGTGTATTTCCAAAGTAATAGCAGTATAAATATTCAAACTTCTAGGAGCGCCACAGAAATCTATGTGTCAATGTAATCTTAATTTCCCTAGGCATCAGGATTTAAAATAATTTAGAGCCTACAGTAAAAATCAATTTTGAGAATTACCTTAGAATCCTACTTGCAAGCATTCAAACCAATATTGTTTTGATTAAAACTTTCATTTACAGGCATCATGAAAAATACTTTCTGTTTCTAAAAATGCTATGTTTTACTGGTAATGAAGATGGGCCATACAAGTATAAAATAGAGAGATTTTAATATGTACAGTACAAATAACGTGATAAAAATGTGTCAACGCAGGGCCATAAGAATAAATGCTTCGCCTCTTTAAAAAAAAAAATTACAAGCCTAACTTACAGGAGTAGTTATGGTAAATAGATTGTAAGATTAGAAATGTACATCATCATCATCTACTCACACTCCTCAGTACTGATCTAGATAAAATTCTTGTTCATGTACATGATAGTCCTCCTATATTCACTTGTTTTTTGGGCTTTTTCTTCTTTTAAATTATAATTATGCCTTTAACACAGTAATATTGCAGGAGAATAAGGTAGGTGGAGGTATAAGAAAATATTCACTGATTTTGGATAGGTTTGGGGGTTTTTTGACTAATAAATCTGCAGTAAATTAGGGCATAGCATTGGCATTATGATCTCTGCTGTTTTGACTTGAATTTGGAAATCCAAATTACTGTCTTGCCAATTGAGTATCTTGTGCATTACAAATCATGGTCCTTTCACTAAATGGTAAAATATCAGTGTCAGGGAAGTCTTCAAGAAAAGTACATAATTTTTTTTCATAGGAAGAGGTGTGTTAAATGTTTACATCTACTTTTCTATCACTTGTGCTTTGTTCCTATACGTTTCAGAAGGAAGTTAGCAAAGTGGGTCATGAGTATTTTGTCAAGAAATGTTCTAATACATGTAGGAGTTGATTTAAGAGAGGGGTTATGGCTTGTCTTGATAATGACATTTCTCTTTAAAGTATTATGTTTTTTTAACTTGACTCACTAGGCATTTCTCCTTAACAGGAAAAAGACTTAGAACTTAGCATACATATTTTTTTTTTCGGGGTGGGGAAGGGAGTGATGTGGGGTTTTTTTGCCAAGCGCCTTTTTAAAGGATCCCCTCATATATTGTTATGGGCTCATTTACCATTGCTTTCAATAAATTTAATCCTCTGCATGGATGAAAAGCATGTATACACCACAACTTTTCTGTTTTGGTTTTCGCAGACTTACACTTGTTGGAGGGTATTTTAAACATTTACTTGGACTGTTTATTTTTTCTGTATTGCGTGTCCTGCTGTTCTGTATCAGACACCACTTATCAATTTCAAATAAATAACTGCATGACAGAATGCAGTATAAGGCTCATTCAATTTGATCAGGCATTGGAGTTTTCTCCTCCTGCCTGTTGTTACATATCTAAAGCACAGTATGCTGTTGGCATTACTCAGCCATACTGCTAGATCATTCATTAATAAATAGCTACAACTCGGTAAATAGTGACCTCAGTTGGAAAGAGCTGAATCAATGAAGTTTTTTTCATGCATTTATTTTAAAAAACTCCAACTTACTGACTGTTGCACAAATGGAAACTTTCTTTAGCAATCTCGCTTACATGATTACTGTATGTAGGTAGTTTAGGTGGCTGTATCAAAAGCACTGCAAATTTCAAGTGTATTATCTATATAGTCTATGGAGTTAGTCCTCATAATTCTGGAATCTCAAAGTTTCGATCTTGAAAAGACCTCAGTTACACAGGCTACTTTTGTCTCTCAAATCAGAGCAAGGTTTTTAACAGGTTTTCCCACCAAATGTGGGTTATTTTGCTGATTTTAAGGCCCTTGATGAAACATTTTGAACCACTCCTTATTCTCAGTGTTGTTATTCTCAGAGCATGAGAGTAATCAAATGGTTTTTTATTCTCTTTCTGCATAACTGAGGATGTGATCAACCCATTTGGAACAGTGTGAATCTCTTCTTTCTCACATTAAATTAGGAGAAAGCCAATGTTGAAGCTCTTGTGTATTAAAATTGTTCTTTTGTACTCAATCATCCAGTACAGGAGAAATCTTTGCCAGGATCTATCAAAGATGTAGTGTGGGTGTGCTAAGAAGGTCACCATCAGTGGGACTGAGCACTGTTCACCCCCTGGTTTTTTCAGCTTGCTGCAGGTGACAGGTCTGTATTCTGTCTGGAATTCATGCAGGCATCTTATATGAATGCTGAGGGCAATTAGTGTCTTCATATTAAAGGAAGAACACAATCTACTGGTTGCATCTTGCCCTCTGCTTAAGAGGTCTGAAACAATCATTCCCTGATTACTCAGTAGTCCTACTAATGCCAGCTAGAATTATTATTCTCTGCCTCACAAAAAAATCATGATTACAGAACACAGTGAATCATCGTAATTTGCAAGCAGTAACAGTCTAGTTAAGCCAGATATGCTTTATAAATGTGCTGCATCTTAGAAACAGTGAATACCCCTGTATCACTTTTTCTCCATTAATATTCTGTATTAAAATATTATCTATTCTACTCCTTCAAACTGTAATCATTAGGAAATAATTTGCCTGGATAATGCATGAACTTACTATCTGGAAATGGTGAAAGATACAGCATGCATAGTTACAGTCTCAAGAAATATGTTTAACTCAAGGCTTATAGAGAAATGATGTTGCCTGTTTTGTTTTTATTCTGGCATCAAAATTCATTTATTATTGAGCTTTGTTTGACATTTCTTCAGGTTCAAACTTCTTGGGATTCTGAATATAATCACAGCAGATACATGTACATCTCTTATTGCTTGGCTGAGCACAGAAGACTCAGAAGCAACCCTAGAGGAAAAAACCCACTCCCTTGATGCATTCTTTAAAATCATTAATGCTTTCTGGCTGCAGCATAGAAGCGGGTGGTGCCAGCAGAGCAATGTAATTAACCTTTTTTATAAATTAAATGTGCAAATGTGTTATGTAGTGCACAGAATTTGGATAGAATTATTTCTACTTCAATGTAGGTTTAGTTGGGAAAAAATAATTTTCTAACAGCTGCTCTGTGGTTTGGGAATTTGAAACAGCTTTTACTCTCCTTAAACCAGCTATCAAATACCTGGGGCTAAGAATGGCAAAATGTGAAATATAGTCATATATTATTATATACAGGATCAATATTTCAAAAGGCCATCTAAGCTCCCAGAGAAAAGAGGGATTTGCCATTTTTTCTGCAAACCACAAAAGATACATGGCTGAAAATACTTATTTTTCTCATCACTTAGATTTAGTAAACAGGCTTCTTTTTAATGCAAAGATGGTAAAAGAATAAATAAATTATTCATCATTAATTGTGAAGATTTTTCAGCAGTT
This sequence comes from Platyrinchus mystaceus, assembly GCA_035041135.1. Classification (NCBI taxonomy): domain Eukaryota; kingdom Metazoa; phylum Chordata; class Aves; order Passeriformes; family Tyrannidae; genus Platyrinchus; species Platyrinchus mystaceus. Next base: position 22,980,527 of record JAWWLV010000005.1, on the reverse strand, counting down.
ATGGATGAGGGAAAAAAGCCTGCATAATCCATAAAGGTAAAATATATTATTAAAAATAAAATTAATAATTATATGAAAGATGAGAGCTTGCTAACCATTTGTGCATAAATTTGTGAAAAAAATTTTCTTTCTGCCTTTCCCTAAGGACAAGGGTGAGCACACTCCATATATTTGGAGAAAAAAAAGCATTATTTCCGTTATTAAAGAAGTGAGGTTGTTCCTTTGTCTTTACCTATTTAAAGCACAGAAACATGATGAAAAGGCAACAGATTGAAATTCAGGGAGTGTTAGTAAAGAATCAGTGCTCAGTGCCAGCTCTTGATGCCTTTAGACTGCCTGTGTCCCGGGAAAGTGCTGCGTGTCCTGAAGGCATGCTGAAGCTCTCAAAGCAGTGAACTCCACAAAGATGCCCACAGCTTCAGGAGGCTGTTTTACCTGAAGGGATACACAGGACCCAAAAGATGGGGAGGAGTTTCTGGAGTTTATAACATGCCAAAAATTACTCCAAAATAACTGGATATGCTTATTTTCAATTCCTTTGTCCTGAGGCGGGGGCTGGCCAGGCTCCCGTGTGGGTTCATTTGTAGTTCAGCCTATTTGAAAGTTGCATGAAAGCTTTCTTGCTTGTAAAGACAAAAAGAAATAATTTAAGGAGTTTGTCAGAGAAGCAAAAGTACAGCTGGAAGCGTGGCAGCATAAACAGTTATGTGAGAGACTTAATCAGCAACTGCTAACCAAGTAGGAAATCAATATAGCTGTTGGTTTGCAAATTCATATGGCAGCATTCTGACTTAATTCTGGAGAAATCAATGATGTGACATGAATAGTTATTCATTATTGTTTCTTTTATAATGGGAAAAAACACAATTTTTTTTGAAAAATCCCTCCACCAAGCTTGTTTCATTACAAATGTTAAATCAAAACCGCTGTGGGTTTTTATTAAAGAAACAAGTAGAGTTCACACTTAAAGGGAAATCATGTAAATACTTCCATCATTGAATGCAGAGGTGAAAGTTACCCCTAAATGAATCATACAGTAATTTTTGACTTTGTGGAGCATGCCAAAAGCAGGAGAAGATTTGTAGAAGAGAAAGTATTAACCATATATTTTTAAGATCAGTTTGAATTTTTCTTCCCTGGTTACAAGACATTTAAAAAATTCCTTCTTTTTTCCTTTCACTTTCTTTTCTTTCCAATAGATTTGTTCTCTGATGTGTGCTTTGCTTTTTATGTCAGTGATTTTTCTCATCTGTAGTCATATATTTCACGTACATTATGGGACATGGAATTTATTGTTTCTTGAATTTATAACTGGTATCAGAAAACATATACAGCTTGCCAAAACAGAGAATGATTAGAAAGTTATGTTACAAAGTGAAAGTTGATTCATACTGACAGTAAGTTGTGGAATAAATACTCAGGTTTGTTGTTTTTATACAACAACAATCTTAGCATTTTGTGAAAGATTAAATTAACTGAAAACTAATTCTTAAGAGGTCCAATTAACTTGTGGCACTTTAAAAATGAATCTTAACATTACACTAATCTTTATTCCTTATGGAATTTGTACTTTGTTCTGAAATGAAGAAATAGGGAAAAATTAGAAAAACTCAGCTCTCTTGTCCTTAAGAATCATTAAATTTATAGTTTGGGATGAATAATTTTGTAAGAATCCAACATAAAATACTACTCTCGAAATTTAAAAGCTTATGTTAGAAACACCTCATTCCTGACTGATGTGGTGGCACAACTTTTATTTATATGCCCTGTACATAGTCATTCATGGTGGGGCATGGGATTGGTATTTACAAGCCTGCATTTTGATCCTAAGATAAATCAGATGTAATTAAATATTTTCCATGAAAAATATTGTCCTCCCAATCTGCTTAGGCAAACTCTCTTCCCTAAAACTTCAGTTTCTAGGTTTGACACTTTAGGATGTGCTAAATGTGTGTTAAGCATGGACAATACAGATGGCATCTGATTATCCAAGCAGAAGAATTAAGAGGGGTTGAGTATAAAGGTGTGCATTTGCTGTAGGAACTGGCTTACCTAGAAATCAGCATACTATCCCAATAGAGATTTTTTCATTACATGATGAACAACAATTGCAAAGTGAAGAATGATTTTTTTGGTCACTGTGTGCACGTTCAAGCAGGGTGTTATCGTTGTTGAGAGTTATAGGCAAAAGAGATCAAAAAGAACCAAAGGATTGCATTCTCATTGCCTTTATCCTTGCAGGGAAGCAAGTCATACCTAATAAAGTATATTTAACTTCTTAGAAAGGCTATTTAGCACGGGCAGAACACCTGTGTCTAGTTATACCTACTATCTCTGGCATGTATAGCTGTGCATTTATGCTGCTTGGATACTGTTGAGCCAGCCAGAGTCTCTTGAGCAACACTACACCGTGGCATGAGGATGAGAAATGCACCCAGAATAACCATGATAAAGATGCATCAATGTTTGAATGATCATTCATAGGAATTGCAAATGATTGCCTCCTGAGGTATTCATCTACTGTCTCAGTATGATTTCAGGGAGCTCTGAGCCTCTGTTTATGCTGTCTTTTGGATCAGCTAGTCTATATCAATTCAAGAGGTCTGCATCAACTGTGGTCCCGTGATACCTTTTGTAAATAGGATCACTAACCCCAATATGTTGCTCAAATAACAAGTTCTAATAACAGTCAGTCAAGCCAAATTCCTCCTGTATTCCAGTGTTGGATATAACATTCTTCACAGCCTCCTGTGCTGTTTTCCTCTTAAGCCTCCTGAAAATGAAGGCATTCAGAACTCTTAAGAAATCAAACCTTACATCAAGCATAGTTTTTCCTTCTTTCACCTGTTCTTCCAAGAGGTGTTGCAAAAGCTAGCTTGAAGTTCACTGCAGACTGATTTGTTATGTGCCTAGACCAAGATTTCAAAGTCATTAAGTTACTTAGCCCTCTTATCCATCACAATTAGAGTTAGACACCCAAATATATTCATGTCTAGACATATTGATGGACAAATAGTCACTATTCTCTCATAGAAGATTATAGTTAATAACTAGGATTAAAGTACTGGCATGTATTCTAGAAATTGCTTGAGCCAAAGAACTTTATTATCTGAATTTGCAGTAGATGCATAGGCAAATCATCAGTAGCTGTGTTTGCTTCTATAAACTGCTTCATGTAGGAGACAGCAGTTAGTAACAAATATGTCGCTCTCAGCATAGAAACAGAGATCCATTCCAGTTCTGAACATAAAGGTGGAAAAGCAGCTGAAAACAATAAGTCAGTCAGACTGAAAGGAAAATTAGCAGGTCCAGTTCTGAGTTTTGAACATATTTGGATGTTGTAATACCAATTCTGCATTTGTGCATTAGTGTATGTATTAACATTAGGGCATCTCTCTCCTTCCCAGAATCTGATGGAATACTTTCTTTCTACATTCCACTCTGTATGGCTTTGCATCATAGATTTGAGTGAAATCACACAGTTTAAGGCCCAGATCCAGATCAGATCCTGTTCACTTGGAAAGCAGGTTGTCTGAGACCATTTAGAAATCTCTCCCAGGAAGAGGGATTTCTTTGAAAAGCAGTGACTGAGACTTTGCTTACTGAGCTCCTCTGGAGGTAGAAAATCTGTGAGGGAGTTGACAAGAAAAACGAATAGGGCAGTTTAGATATTGCAGGGCTTCCATCACTCCACAGATGCTTCAGAAGAGCCCAGAGACTGGAGGCAAGGACAAGAAAAAGCTGAGAAAAACAGCCAGTAGTATAGGTAGAGTAAGAGCCACCTTGTAAAGAACAGACACGAACATACTGTGAGAATGATCATGACTACTCATTGCAAAATGTAAGGTAAGAAATAATCCTGTGCATGTGTGACATGGAGCAGGCCATGGGGTAATTAAAAGGGTAATCAGATCTTGTAAGCTGGAGTGAAGAGCTCTTTAGAAAAGGAAAATCACTTACAGCAAGATTTTAAAATTTTCAGTGTTCTTAAGGGGTTTTAAAAATATGTTTCAATTATAGCATGTTTTATTGTCAACATCTTGTAGGATTTTTCTGGAGTACTCTACTTCTCCTTGAGTTAAATGTATATCACATTTTCAGTGTTTGCTGCTAGTGTATGATACAACAGCCACTTTGAAAGGTATCATTGCTGGATATGCAGTCTGATCCAACAGTGGTACATAGACCTTTTTTTAAATCTTTCTGATGTTGGCAAGAATTTCTCAGCCTGCCCAGCCAGATCTGTAGTACATCTGGCCAAGTGTTTCTGCATGTAGTGGTCTTGTATTCTAATTCATTCCTGAGTGATGTACTTCAGGTATTTGTAAAAGTTTCATTATTTGCTTCTTCATTTTTTCAGGATGTTACACTCTTATATTATTTTGCCTGAGCCCTTTATTGGAGAGTGATGTGTTTCTAAATTAGTTTCTGGCCTGATTAGGAAACATCTCTTTCTGAGTTCTTAATTTTATACTTAATGCATGCTGTATAAAATGCTGAACTGTAATATGTATAGAATAATGGTATATTACTGGCTTTTCTTAAGCCTTATACAATTACACTTGGAATCGCATTTTTATTCTGACAAAGGAAGCTGAATTTCAGTAGAATGCATTATATAAAAGTTCATTAGCACTTCAGTCTTTCAACATTCGATTTTATTACTTATTTTAATCACCAACCTTCATGTGCTTGGTTTGATTACCACCAAAAGCAAAATCACTTTAAAAATTCTGTCATGTCTGTAATGGAAACTGACATTCTTCATCAAGTGTTTGTTGTACTGAGTATAAACAAAATGTAACAGCAGTCTGAACTGTCAAAAAATGAACTACATAGAGGGGTTGTAGTTTGGGAAGAAAGCCAGGCCATACAATGATTCCATATTAACAGCTTCAACGGTTAATAAGCAGTGCCACATTTCTTGCCTTTGTAAAATTGCAAAATTCAGTAACTAGTGTTATCTATGAAACTCTTAAACATTTGATAAAATATGGCCATTATAGAAATTGCACATATGTGTTAAAAAAAAAAGAAAATAAACACTGGTATCACTGACAGAATAGATGACAAAAATACCAAGCAGTGCTCTGTTGTTAACTCTAATCTTATTTGCAGTTACCAAGTGCAGCTATCTATAAAAAGTTTAGATCAGAATGATATTTCAAATACTTCTGTTATACTCGCTCATGGTCTCCTAAAAAGTTATGCTTTATCCTTCTCATATACCACCCCCCAGTTTTCAATGAAAATCATCTATAACGAAAGATCTTCAAGCATAATAGAGACAAAATAAAATGTAATTGAAGTGTAGAGTACAAACACAAATAATGAAAAAAAAAAAGAGCTTTGTTTATATTTGAGCACCCTGAGAAATTAAAATAATCTTTATTTTATAAATATAACTTTTTAAAATATGACAAATAAAATAAAATATGACAGGTGAAAAACATCTTGGTATCATTAGCTGTTTTTGAAACAAAAAACATTCTCTTAGGTGCAGGGTTCATTTCAATGAGTACCTTGTAGTCGGAGGGAGGTGAACATATTTTTTAGGGTAACAATGAAACTCCATTGCCTTTGGTGCTTTGAAGAACTGGCAAGCAATATGGTAATAGTGAGTACAAAGATTTTACTTCATGCTTGTTTGCAGCTCCATCTCTTTGGTGAGATATAATGAGGTAGAATAAAAAGAAGAACAACTGCTGATACTTTAATAACCTGTCCTGTAGGACAGCTGGAATTTCAGAGTTTGAGGTCTATATGCTATGCAAAGTGTGAAATTTATGAAGAATCTTTCTGCCCTATTCTTTTATTCCTGTTTCTTTTGGGGTATTTTTCTTTGTGTTTCGCAGTTGGTTTTTTTTCCCCCCCTTATATTTCTCTACCTTTTCTACCAGGCACAGTACACTTGACAATTTGAAAATAATCCTCCCTTCCTTAAATAGAATATTATATAATATGCTGTTGTGCTAATCATAAAGGCCCTTGCTTAGATTGTCATCTACAGAGGTTTGTGTAGCTTTTGAAGTTCTCTTAGATGTGGAAATGCTTCACATATCCTGAATACTTAAGGTAAAATCATTGGATTTCCATTCCCATCTCAGCATTTATTATCCTTTCATACTTGCAAAGTAAATATCTCCACAAATTAACAGGCAAGCTCTAGCTGCAGGAGTGTCACTCAAAACCAAGAAATGAAAACTGTAGTAGAAAAGACTTGTTTAACAGGATTGATGTTCCTCCTCAAGACCTTTAATACCTGGTCAAATTAGCAACAACAGAAGTGGCTCTTGAGTGCATTCTACATTTTATCTCTGAATGTGGTAAGAGTCTCATTTGACATATGAACTCAGGAGAGTGAAATCCATATTCTTGTATTTTTATAAGGAGTGAAACCAGCATAATGGAAAAATGAAAGGCAGAGGAATCATTGCAAACAGGTTATTTGGAATTGACCTTTGAAATAAGAATTCACAAAGAAGATTAGCATAGAGCTCAAAAACATTAGTTGCAAATGTAATCTTTGGAGTAGTCTTTTCATTGTTTGTATAAAAAGATGCCTCATTTGATGAGTAAAGACAGAGTAGACAGAGTCTTGATTGTGGTAGACAGTTGGCTTCTAAAAAGCCCATCAGTGCACATTAGCTGCAAGGGCTAGTGCTAGAGAAAACCAAGTGGAGAAAAAAAAAGAAAAAAAAAAAAAAGAAAAAAGGATGTGAAATGAGAAAAAAAAAAGTGTGTGATTGCTTATCTGGGATTGTGAGGTAAGATTGATCTGGACACATCATTGTACAGCACAACCTGGCCAACAACCAATCTCTACAGTTTCCACCTCAGTTCCACATAGCTCTCAGAGCACAGAGTTGCAGGAAAGATCCAATGTACCATTTTCAGTATCTGCTACAGTAAACCCAGTTCTATAAATCTGAAAGATTCATTCTGGTTTTGAACCACACATGCAGGGATTAAGAATGCACTAGTGAGTCCTTAGAATGTTGAAGCAAGTTTTCTAGGAGAATATAAACGTTCTGAAAAAATGTGAGACAAAGAGGAATCTAAACTTTTAATTTCATCTGATTCTTGTGTTGTATATATTATTTCATTTGGCATCTGCATAGTGATGTTATACTGCAATACACTAGTGAATG
>JAWWLV010000005.1:22931069-22973276 GCA_035041135.1 Platyrinchus mystaceus | reverse complement strand
ATCTGATTCTTGTGTTGTATATATTATTTCATTTGGCATCTGCATAGTGATGTTATACTGCAATACACTAGTGAATGAGGTCATTGTAAAGATGCAAAAATTCAAGATGCAAAGAAAGATCCCATGTAGATTCCATCTGCAAGGGTAGAACAGTGCAAGGGGGACCAGTATAACTAGAAGTGATTGAAAAGCTCCAGTACAGGTTTACATATGACAAATATGAATGTGACAAAATGAGGAAAGGTAAAAACTTAAGAAATAATAAGTTGTTGTCACATGTGTGAAACATGGCAAAAGAATTTGATAGACTGATTTGGGTACTTGAATGTACAGACTTGACAGAGTTCTTCAGTCATCTCCCCCACCCTTATATCTGCTGTTTGATCCTGGGGTTTTCAGAGATTCAATTCATTCAATCAAATAAATAATGTGGTGCATTTCTAAATAGAAAATTAGAGGGATATGTTTACAGCAGTGAAAAGAATGGTATGAAAGGGATAAAGCAGTAGCAATTTCAGGAGTTTATAATAAAAATTGACACATGCTAGCTGCAGTCCTGATTGTTACCTTGCCTTTTCCAGTTCAAGTAGAGATAACAACTACAAGAAAGTTTGAGAATAAGCTCATTCTTCCACACAGATGGCATTGTTTTCCCGCAGCAAATATGAACTTACTAAACAAGTTAATTTCAAAATTAAGAAGAGATGATATTGCAGATAAAGCCCTTAATGCAAGGAAAAGAGGGTAAATGATTCGCTGAGAGTCTAGAAATGCTCTGTGGACAATTTCTGTCCTTACACTTCACACATTAAGAATAGTTGGCAGAATGTAATAGAGGTATTTTTCATTTTGTAAACAACACATTAACTAGTGTGTCATTTAAGAAAAAGTACATTGTAAAGTAATGCTGCAAATATTGCACAGCATTATTCTGATCCAGTGTGACTATGGAGATGCTATGAAAAGAAAGAAAAAAAGTGCCTTTTTAAGCACTATTCATCTGCCTGCTTTTGAAATTTTTAATATCTAAACCAATATAAAGGCATTTCCTTATACTTTAACCAACTTTCTGGCTTTGAATATTTGTTGGTGTTTTTCCAGATTTACACTTCTGCTATTTTACAATTATTTTGGGTTGTTCCCTGATTCTGCAGCTGCTTAGGCAATAATAAAGAGCTTTTTTTCCTTACAAGAAAAAATCAAATCCTTCATCTGGGTCTTTGATAGCTTCTTTCTGTGGTATTTTATTCTTTCTGCTCTTGTGAACATCCACTGAGATAGATTATGAAAAAATGCTTTGTTGTTGTATTAAGACTTTTCATAATGTAGGTAATTTAATTCATAACAGGAAGAGAAAGATTCTGTTTATCACATCTAGATTTTTGGGTTCAGAGATCAAATTTAAAATATCTCTTGGATTTAACTTCTCTCTCAGGTTAAAAATCTATATTAGTCTTTTTATCTTCATAAATAATTCTTTACCGTAATCCAATTTGGTTTTACGAAATCAGAGACATCCAACAGATAGATATTGTTATTCTATTATCAGTTTATAGATCTTGAGACTTGCCTATGAAGAATATACTGGTCAGGGTGTGTCTCATACTCTCTTTTGTCTCTTACATGTACTTACATGCAGATATTTACTTGCATGGATATGGTCTCATTCACAATACAGGTATCTCTTTTAATACTTTGCTGAGGTGCACTTCGGTATATGAAGTGATATAAACATTTCTTATTTCATTTTTTTTCTGTTCTTTCCCACGCAAGTGCCTGAAAGTCTGTGTGCATGTGCACACCTTTTATTTTCTCACATGAATTGTTGTTTTGCAGTTGTATTGTGATTTAGAATCAGTCAAGAAATAGTAGTCCCTTACTGTGTTAAATCATTAATGTTACATCATATCATCAGCAGTTATTCCATTTTTAATAGCAGATATTTCAGTAGACTTGAACATTTTTTATTTTAATTTCTTTTTTTTCACTCTGAGTTAATGAAATACTTTGCACATAATCTTCCAATTTTACAAAATCTTATCTAGCTACAGAATAATTTAACAGACACATCTTTTTAGTTTACCAAGTCTTCCATAATAAAGTCAAGGTGATGTATTAAACCCTCACACAAGAATGTGTTTTCAGCATTTTATTCTTATACCTAAAATATCTTACGTGTCCTCTACGAACTATTTTGGGATTTTCGTGCTGCTTAACACCAAATTTTATTGCAGATTGACAGAATACCTCTAATCAATTTTGTATGTAACCAGGCATTCTTTTATTGTGTTATGCATATTATACAGCTGAATTTAAGTCATAGTCAAGAGTAGCATCAGTTGATAACAATGTCTGCTCATCTCTAGTTATTACTGTACTTTCAGAGACAAAGGAGAAATAGCTGTTTGGGTTTCTGGCATCGATTCCTTTAATTGGAAAATTGGAAAAGTAGCTTAGAGTTCACATTTTTTTTCTCTATCTAAAATAGCTTTAAATTGTCTTCCTAAAATGCCAAATGATCCTGAACCTCTTCTCGTTTCTATGACAACCTGACTGTGGAGTAGTAGTAGGCTAGAGATTCTCTGAAGCTGCGGGTGACTTTATTAAATATTTTTGTTTTAAGAAGGGAGGATGAAAGTGATTTTTACCAGATGAGCTCCCGGACCATTGTTTTAGTCTTTGGTTTTAAATATGCTGCTTTGCCTCATCTTGCCTATTTTCATATAAAACAGTAAGGAAAATACAAACCTGATGAGGCTCAGCTTAGGATACTTCATGTACAGAAAGAGTAACATCTTCAGCTGTTTTTAACTAACAGAAAATTAGCTTCCCAGACACTAGGAGTTATGCACATCTTATTTATCTAAAAGATACAGCTACTTTTAATTAAATATCATTTTGGGAGCAATATGTACTGTTCTTCAAGGAGAGCAATCACCTGGAGGCAAATTTGGCACTTTTTTACTATTTTTAGTGTGGCTGGACACTGAAACACTTTTGTTTTCTGTTGGTTTTGTTTTTTTTCTTTTTTAATCCTGCTTTTATGAACACTCTTTTTCAGCTGAAGAGGTTCATATTACTATGCAGTAACTGCATAGTAATAGTCCATAGATGGACTGTGTTTACCAGAAGCATTATTTGCAGACTCGGGCATGACTCATGGCAGCACAACACCATGTCAGTTAAACATTTGCTCTTTACATTAAATATTGCAAAATGGTTGGAAAAAAGAGTAAACTCGATGGATAGTTCCATTCAAATTTACTGTGACTTCTACTCATTTTGAATTGGGCTTCAACAGGAATCATCCCCATTATGGCTTATCCCCTACTCTCTCAGTGCAGAAGTGAACAGACTGGGAAGTGTCTGTGTTTCATTCTGTTTATTGATGGATTTTTGATGCATTGTAGTAATACTAATAATATACTCCTAATTAAATGTGTACATGACACATGCAGAGAGTCAGATCCGCAGCAGGTGAAAAAAAGAGAAAAGTTTATTGCATTTTCAGCTGAGTGTTCCCAGGATATAAGACTTGCAAAGTAGTAAATTTTCCCTAATTGTAAGAACCTTTAAAGCCGAGCTCCTTTACCAGGAACAGAAGAGTATTGCTATTTAGCTCCTCTGTTTTGTTTGCCTCTTCCAAATTGAGCTACATTTTTCCTAGATTGACTTTAGTTAGTCTGTATTTACATTAGATCATTACAGTGAAACTGGAACTCATTTCAGTAGAATGAAACTAAAATACTTCGAAAATACTGGAGACTTCTGTTACCATTTCAGCAAATCTAGTTCTGATAAATCACATTGTATTTTAGAAGGTAGATTAAAGGCTTAGATCTTAACAGGTAGCCATGATACTTTTGTATATCCTATGTAATTAAAATGTACTGAAGTTTGCTGTTAGGAATATCAAATGAAGGACACAGGGTTATAGCCTGGTATACAGGCTACTCTAACCATCAGAGGTTGCAAACAAGTAATTTTAAAGCAATGATTGGTGTTATGTGTATGTTAACTTCCTTGAATGCAGCTACTCTACAACATTTTTGTTGTTCTACAATGATCAAAATATGCCTGCAGTTAAATTGGTGAAGTGTGCCAATAAATGTTTGTATTAGTAAGGGAGTTTGTCACTGTTTTCAGTCTCTCTGTCCATTGAGAACAGGTAGTTTTAATGATTATAATGGGATGCAGAGTGCATCAAATTCTCTCTATAATTCACCCTGAGTTATGGGAGCAGAGGCAAGGAAATAATATTTTGTTAAGACAATAAATGTAGACAATGTCAGAAACTAAATATTTAGAGCTCTGGCCTAATTCCAAACAACATCTCCATGTTGCTAATGGATAGCTCATTCAGGGCTTTGTCTGCACTTCCAAAGAATGACAATTGAAGAGAAAATAAAAATAAGAACAAGCTCATTCACTTAAGTAAAGATGATTTGGCAAAGAATGGCCAAATAGGTAAGTTTTCCTTCTAGAAATATGAAAAAAGGTGTCTGACAAAGACGGAATCCCCACGCAATCTGTGTAATGCCAAGAAACTGGAATTAAATAGTTCAGACCATGGATGTCTAAAATCTAACAGTCTTTCAGGTTAATTAGAAATTCATAAAATCAGAGGCCCAAATTTCTACACAGGGCTTTAATTTTCGTTCTCCAGCCCAGTCATAGCATCTCTAACTTCACAGACACATCAAGGAGCTGTAAAAAGCTGAAGGATCAATTGCAGCAGCTTTTCATGAGATGCTCTTCTCAAAGAAGGATGGAGCAGCTTTATCCCTCACGGTACAGCCTAAGCATATTATGTACTGTATTGTCAATAAAACAAAGGTCTCGAAGCAATGTACAGATCAATGCAAAATTCCCTGTTTTCAGGGAATGATTGGAATGACTCAATCAGAGATTGCTTAAGTAGGAAAATTTCTTCCCAAATGCTGATCTTTTATTAAAGAAATGCTGGCAGCTGTCTCTTCTAGAAACAGAAACATCAGATGTTAAAGAAAATAGCTTGGTTTGCATTGAATAGTTCTACCTTTTGAAACATAACACAACAAAATAAACTGACATTGTGCTTGTTGATAATTCAGAGCGGCTTCAGGGAAGAACATGTCTACAGTAAAAATGTTAACCAAAATGTTATTATTAAATGATGAAAGCAAGGTTAATCAGTTCTTGATGCTGCAAAAGCTATAAGCTTCATAATCTGCACAGGGGGCTATGCAGACACGAACATCTGCAGGTTTTGGACCTGCCGGGGTAAATCAAAGCAGTTGTTGGGTATTGCCAGGTTATAGGCAACATTCACTGTATGGTGAATCATATAGCTGACAGGGTAAAACACAGAATTGTTACTTGTGAAACAAATGTAGTTGACAAAACTAAAGTTCTCTGAGTTAAAAAAAATAATATTAATGAAATATTTTTCTATAGGATTTTCAAATAGAAGCAGCATGTTGCTATGTGCAACTCCTATTTATAGATACACCTATGTGTGCCATAGTTTATTTTAAAATATACATTACCTAAACATTTATGGTCATTAGATAGTAGGTGGATTTTACCAGTAACATTATACTAGCTGGCCTTAGGTGACTCTCCAGAGAATTTTGTAATATGCACAGCTGTCAGTTTTTTAGGCTATCTGGTATTTTACAGTGTCTATCACCATTTAACACATGCTTGAAAACAACAGCTTTTGCTCTCAGTTAAGCAGCAGCTGCATTTTCAATTGATATGAACCATTATCTTCTGAATTACTGGGAAAAACACCTGTATTATCAAAGAATCATAGAACAGGTTTTTTTGGAAGGAACCTTTAAGACCATCTCATTCCAACCTCCCTGCCACAGACAGGGGCACCTGCTAGAACAGGTTGCTAATGGCATATTACAAGGCATACAGAAGGTTGCAAAGGGAATTTAAATGGTATCCTCCACAAAGAAATGCCTTTGACTTCACACATGTGACACAATATACTCATTTAAGGTATCTGACACCAGGGCAAGTCTTAATTTCAAAATGTAAATCTACAAAGTTCAGTGAGAAGCATTTCTGCTGTTCTTTATTCCACAGAAAGCTATCTCAGTAGGGCAAAGTTAAGCAAAACATGTGAATTACTTCCTTTTTTAATACCACACATAATTCATATTTGAGTCAGATTGCTGAACAATTGAATTGAAGAGCTCTGGAGGATTCATAAAAGAAATGCATGAGACCTTCCACAGTTACATTAGATATTTAACATTTGCATAAACCTGCACACTCAAGATCATGCGCTGCTTGAAATTCAGAATGCCTGTCTCCTAAGCATGTTATTTCATAGATGATAGTTCAGAAGAAAAATATGGTTTGTCTTCAAGAGCTGACTTTTCAAATATCCTAAAGTATTTGGTTAACTAACAGAACACAGTACAATCCTCCTTATTATTCAGCCAACTCATAAATGTAGAGGAATAAGGACTAAGATGGAGGGGTAGCATTGAAATGAAAGCCATGAAGCTAAAAATCCTCATCTTGGATCTGAATACAACAGCTGGTGAAATTCTGATTCTTTGACATATACTTCCAAATTCTTTTACTTCAGTAGGACCAGGTGATTTTCATGAATTTTGATTTTTTTATTTGATTTTTCAATTCCTATGTCTTTATTATTGTATTTGTGTTACAAATAATACAAGTACCAAAAAAGCCAAACTCCTGACCCCTCAACTGAGATGAAAGGTTGCAATGAATTTAGTTTGGAATTGCAAGCATATTTCCACACCAAAAACCCTCAAAATACTTACATAGTGGGCATGATATATATGGAGCTAAGGCCTTATGCAACTCTAGTAATTTTGTAAGAATTTTCTACTCTGTTGATTTAAAACAGGGGAAGATGTGGTTTTTCCATCAAAATGGGAATCCAGCTAATCTGTTTTCCTCTGTGAGAAACCTGTGCACTGCTTTTTAAAACAGTGGTATGAAATCCTACAAAACAAATGTCTTAAGAGAAAATTTGTATATATAAACAGCTTCATGTAATACCGTTTCTTACATTATGTTCCATATATTAACATTTTATAAATTTATGTAGCTTATTATTAGCTACTTTAGCATGTAGAACCAAAATCTAAACACTGCTCAGCATTCCTTCTGCCACAATCAAACCATTACAAGCTGAACTTGTGCATTTACTGTTGTATTTTCAGTTTAAAGGTTATTATTTCTTTGGTAATTGAGTTTTACTGGTTTTGCACGATTTGCATTAATTACAGTAATTAATGGTAATATTATTCTGCCAAGTATATCGCCTCTTGTGTACCCAAAAGTTGAGCTAGTGATAATTCATCATGAGCATTGGAAAGGACAGATAATAGAATATGAATAGCTTATAAAAAAACTGGTCTTAAGTTTTTCAGTGATAAATTTTAATGGGGACAAATAATTAGAGCGATTACCGCAGCGAAAAGGGCTTTAAAATTCCATTTGCTTCTGCCTTCCACATTGAAAAATAATTTGATTTTTCCATAAACCATAATACTTTGACTGTACAAGATCTATATTGAATACTGGTAGATAGAGGTAGAATTGGAGAGATGTAGTGTGCTTTCCATATATTTTTTTTCTCCATGGTGTGTTTGACAGCACATTCTTATCAAAATGCTCTTGTGTGCAGTGAGATGGAAGATACTTCTTAAAACCCAGCAAACTTTTTGAACATATCCCCACAGCAAAGTTGCCTCTTTAGTATAGTCAGATTCACACTTAAAAACATTTTTACTTTTTGCTTTTTTACTCTCTAAGGCACCTCTAGCTCTGTCTCATTTTCAATCTTATAACATGAAAAGAGAGAGATTAATTGGAATATTTGGCTTCTGAGAGTACCGTGAGAGGGAAGAGGAATGTTGAAAAAAATTGAAAATGGAACATATTAAGATGATTAAGAAAAACAGAATGTGGCTAATAGTAGTTAGAGTAAAGGGGGCAGGTAGTGAGGTAAATTAGACACTCAGAGACAAAGAGCCAAGATTCTCAGCAGTCAATGAAACTTGAATTAATATTACCCATGCAAGTTTTCGGTCATGTTTTGGTGAGCAGAATATGCTACCCATGGATCCAGAGAGGCTATGAAATGCTATTAATTCAAAGAATTCTTTGTTAAGTCTTCTCCACAGCTTCTCTAGAATTTTTTAAGCTGCTACATGGTAGGCTGTGTCAGGAGCATTTACATCACTTGAATGCATTTTTCGGGTACTTTTCAGTTATTCCATTATAAAGTGTTAATAGTATCTTGGTAGCTGTGTTTCATTTTATTGATTTTTTTGATGGGTTGTTCTGCAGCTTTTAAATATCTAAAAGAAAGATCACATCTTGGAAATATTTCATGTGATTGTTTCATTCCTTTCAAGAAAAAAACTACTGTATGTAAAAAATGTTGTGAATCTGGATCTGGCAGCTAGAGCCAAGCATGATGGGAGCAGGTGCTTTACACGCTTTTCCTTACAGCTCTGCCAACAGAGCTCACTTCAGTCCAGCCAAGCTCTTGTCATCTCATTACTGGCTGTCTCCTGGGCAGCCTGGCAACTGGGCCAGCTTTCTTTTATGTTGATAAAGAGCAAATTGGACTAGATTGCAGCTATTTAATTCATTTCACTTCTGAAACACGAGCACCTGGGTATTGTCACAGCCCCGAGGGCAGCAGTAGGCTTTAAATGCCCCGACCAGCTCACCTGCCCTTGGCTCCCATCTCCATTCCCTTCCTTTTCATTTGAGCTTAGGTCTGCTTCCCAGGTCTCTGTCACAGATGTGCCCTTCTGTGTCTCCTGTATAGATCATGTGGCCTGTCCTCCATGCTCCTGCTCTGTGGGTTGGTGCCAGCTAGTGCTGTACTCACCTCTGGCTCCTGCCCATCTTCCTGCATGGAGTTGCCTCGCTTCTGATGCTCCTTTAGAGGTATGACTTTACAGAGACTCCAGAACCTAGCAGTTGTATACAGAAAGCTCAGAAATGCTAGAGAACTTATACAGACATCATTTTGATCTAGAAAAGTGGAAGACACTTCCTACGGGCAAGTAGTTGCATCATTTTATTTACCTTGTAGCCCCTTAGGTATTTTCGAATACATAAGCTTAAGTGACTAACTCAGCATGGTGAAAGAGCCGTGTGGCTCAGGGCAGAAATTCAATCCTGATCCCCTTGTTGCACATCTGATCAGCTAGTGAAGTGGATTCATATGAAAAAACAGGCAATTAAAAGTTGTTAGTGTTGATTTTATAGGTGGTACTGAGAATTCATGTAATATCTGTCTAGTTCAAGCTTTCTGTGTTTGCATCTATTCAGGAAACAGGCATTCTAATGTGGGAAGGAAAAACATTTATATCATACTTGATCATATGTTTTAGTGCCTTTACTGTAAAATAAATGCAATTGATCTTTTCTCCTCAAACACTTGTGAAATCCAAAAAAAAAAAAAAAGTAACTATTAGAAGAAAACTGTCTTAAGTACTTGCTGTTAAGATAAGCTTGCATTTGTCTTTTGGCTGTCTCCTCTTTCTCCACCAATACTGGCTTCCTGCAGTGTGGTTCCTTTAAACTCAGTATATTTTGTACTTGGCTATTAATTATACCTTCAAGATGTTAAAAGCCTTGGAATCTAAATATGCAGGTTTTGCTCAGTATTAAAAAACCCCATGTGCTCAAGAAGGAAATCAAAGAATAGGGCAGTACTCACAGCCAATAGTTTTGGCATTCTTATATGCCCTGTTAGTCTCACCTTCTGGTGTGCTTAGTCCTTGCAGCAAAAAGAGAATGGAAAAATAAAACTGATGTTTATGTGGCCTTACTATATCTTTTCTTTCCACATCACTGGACAGACTGGTGCTTCTTAAACTGAATTCATGTTAATTTTCTGCAAAGCTGTATGTTATTTGTTTAAGAAAACCCAGCCGGAAATCTCAAACCGTAGCAATTTCACACCTGCTCCCCCAGACCAAAGTTTCTTAATCAGCACAAAAGCAGAGTTTCCAAACTCAAGTATTCAGAAGTGCTCTGTGCAGAGCCTCTCGCAGGTGTTCGTTACAGGAAGTGCCTCAATGATATTTCTTAACTAGGTCCTTTTAAACCATTCTATTTTGAAATCTCTTACCGTTATTCATTTAATTTCTGACAGTGTAGTTTACTGCAGTTCATGTGAACCAGTGCCAAAATAGATGTAAATGTACTCAATACTTTTTGTTTTAATATCCTCTTGAAGATTTCATTTTTAATCAAAACTATCCTTCCTAAATCTCATCTACCTTCCATTTCTTTCCCCAGAGGCCTCATTTGAGGCCCACTGAACTCAGAGGGAACTGTTTCACTGTATTGTAAAGGCTTTGAATCAGCTTTCAGTACTATGTTTCACGTGGAAAAACAAATGCCAGTACCTTTCCCTTTTTCTTTTTTTTTTTTGATTTTTTTTTTTTTTTAAAAGGCCCACACTTGCTTTGAATAACGTGCATTCATTGACACCATGCAGTGCCTTGTTGAATTCAGTTGTATGTTGGGTAATTGAAAGTAATTGTTTCTTTCAGGTCAGAAAACAATCTTCAGTGGATGTCTGCTGTTCTGTGTCGAACTGTTAAATGCTAAATACAGTAATTTTTGTATCGTAGTAGCATTTTTTGTAAACAAGAGTGAAACTATTTTTCAGGATGAGAGTTTTTGTTCTGTTTTTGAAAAAGAACTCTCAGAATTACTTATAGGCCCTGAGGGGGGAAAAACTGGCACTTGTAATGTCTTAAAACTTGGAGCAGCCGTCCATGGTAGAACCATGCTTCCATAGGGAACATCCTGCATATAAAAATAGGAGTAAATACGTTTGAATGCTTTCCTTGTAACATTTCTCTGTCTTCAAGTATGGTCCAGGCACACATTGCAGACTAAATTGGAGTCAACACATCTTAGGTGATTCCAGCAAGTCATCTTCATCAGATATGTTTTGCTTGCAAGAGCAAGTACGTTTTTATAAGCAACCACATTCTAAGAAGAAATGGGTGGAATGTAAGTTTAGGTACTTCTTCAGTTGCCAAACTGACCCATTATCACATAAATGAGAACATTTTCCTCTTTATTTGTAAACTGTTTGCTTTAACAAATTATTAGTGATGTTCATTGCTGGTGTCATGGGATTTTTGCTTTTGTAGTTTACTCATGGGTTTTTTTAATACCAGAAAAAATATTAATGTCTGAAAACTTTTATTACAAGTTCTTTCCGTAAATGAGTAATTGAAAATAACAAAAAAATCAATAGTGTTTTGGGTAGCCAAAAAAACACCGGCAAGGTCTACTACTGCCTTCAGATCACCTTCTGGTTTAATAAAAGTTACCTTGGAACAAATACCTTGGGAAGAAAAAAGCAATCACTACAGTTGACCTCTGTGTAATTTCATTTCATGATGACTTTTTATTCCTTCAGTTCTAACTATGCAGTTAACAGAAAATAGAAGTAAAGGGCAATCGGTTTCCTGCCAATGACCCCGGGGTCAGAATTTCAGGCAAATTAGAAAATGAACAAAGTCCCTAAAGCAGACCCACAGTAAAAATGGAATTTAAGAACTAATAAAATACATTTATAAAATTATGTGCAGGAACTGGAGATACTTTGGAAAAAACAGCATTCTTTCAATTAGACACTATTAGAAGGCATAAATGACAAAGTAATCCCTTTGGGGAAACAAAGTCTGCAGTCTGGCTTTGAAACAGTCACATTTGTCCACACATGTAGTTTTGAATTATAGGCTTTAGAATCACAATCCAAGGTCAAGGAAGTATTTTTGTTTCTTGGAGCTATAAGCCCTGTGCACTGGATAATGTCTTAATAATTGCTTAACTGGAGTCCTCAGCTTTATGTTATACAATATGGCAACAGATGAATGATGGTAAAATGATAGTATATTTCCTGCTTGGGTTGTTGTTGTGTATGTTGGGTTTGGTTTCGGTGGTGGTTTTTTTGTTGTTGTTTTTGTTTGTTTGTTGTTTTGGTGTTTGGGTTTTTTTGTTTGGTTTGGGGTTTTTTGGGGTGGGGTGGTTGGTGTTTTATTGGGGGGGGGAGAGGAGGCTCTTGTGTTTATTGTTATGAATGTTCCCTTTTGTGTGATTTCTAGGGTTTACATTTCAAGGAATAACTGGTAGCAAACTTGTTAAGTAACCATAAAGTGACAGAAGACAAGGGATGTGCCAAAATATGTTTATATGACCATGACAAGATAATCTTAATGATGAAACAGAACAGCTCTGTTGTCTTCAATGAAAAATATGAGTGTAATTGTCTGACTTGAATGTTTTAAATCTAAAACACGGCCGCATGGGTGTTAGTTTTTTTTTTTTCATGAACTTTCAGAAAATGTGTATGGTACAAAAAGCCTAATATTTTGGTTCCATAACTGTCAATGATTCGGTTTATTACATCAGACTTAATGGGATCAGAATAGCATTTGTTTGCAGAATAATATGATGTCTGGTCTGATAAATGACCTGGAGAAAGATGGTGTAAGTCTATTCAGTTCTGACAGTTTTGCCCTGATTATGGGACATGGCACTGCTATAAGACAAAGTTCAAACACACTACCAGGGACGAGTCTGATTATCCAGACCCTAAATCATTTCATTTAGATTCAGTTCAGAGTAAGTAATGTTATCAGATTTCTAACAAATGATAGAGGGGAAGTTACTTTCACTTGAGGGTCAGCTGTGGTCCTTCTGGTTTACAGGACTGTGAAATATTGTCCAGTATGTCACCATAACCCCAAATGAAGAAAAGTTGTGCTTGGGCTTAAACTCAGGTTCTACTGTGGAAAAAGAGACAAGGTGGAAGAGAGAGAAACGGCTCTATGCTCTTCTAAGGTAGAAATAAAGTCTTACTCAGTTTTTAGTCCTCATCCACCACTCACATCTGCACTGTCTAAAATACTGTATTAACACTTGGATTTACTGCCTGAGCTGAGTGCCCTGCACTGTGGGAAACTCACAGAACTTACTCAGCAATCAAGATGTATACCAAATATGGGGAAAGCAATTATATTATAATAATGCAATATAATAAATTAAGGTCATATTGACTCCAATGAATTTGAATAATTTAATACCTCTGAAAACCAATATCACACACCTATTGAAACATTCATTACAATAAATTGTTTAGGCTATATAAAAAGCTTATAATCCAGCATGAATATTAACAGCTTCTATTTCCCAGACAGCTAGGCAACAATTAGAACTAATGATTTTGTATGTAATATAGAAATTACATTCTTAATGGTAGTAAATTTTTTATTGCGGTGAAGATGTAAAAAACAGATTTGTACTGGCAATTATGAATTGCAGCAAGGTATTGTGTACAGAACAGTTTCTTCCTAAGTTAATATCATTAGCTTTTTTTTTTTTTTTTTTTGAGGAGCAGCAATGGTTTTTTTGCTTTAAAAGTAAACAAATAAGTAAGAGGCCCAGTGTTGGATCTAAGACAAAAAAGCAAGAATTAACAGTGGTAATATGGTTAATGACTTAAACACAGAAGTTGGTATTCAGCTGAGATCTTTGATGAAAGTATTGTATTTCTAAGTGTCTTTTTTTTTTATTTTTAATATATTCTGCTTTGGACAGAGCTTTGTCTTTGTGCAGTACAGCTACAGAGTGGCCCAGAGTTTGTTGTTATGCTCTAATAAAAAATCAAATATGCTTTCTTCAAATTTCCTTAACTTTAGTTAGAAGTAAAAAAATATGTTTCTTTCAAACACTCTATTGCATGAAACTTCTGTAAAGTTACTGACAGAGTTGTACTGAATAATTTTTATTGTATTTCAGTAGTAGATCTTTACCTCATGAAGCACTTCAGAAAGTGTATCAGGAAACTTAGTTGCCTTATTTCTTGGCCACCCTTAATGGCTTAATAACTGCAGATATTATAATGGTCAAAAGGTTGCCCTTTTCATTCCAGAAGTAGAAAAATGTTTAATATTGGTTCTATTTCAACCAGAGTTAGAGGGGAAAAATTGCTGTTGTTTCACAGTTAGACACTGAGCCTTGGGCATTTGGGTGTTTGCTATGTATGGCTTGTTAATGCATGACAACAGAAAAATACATTCTGTATATAAAATTCACTTCCAGTATTGACTTATGGAAAGCATAGCAAAATGCAGTTCAAGACATGAATCTTAGTTATTTTTTACAGCTGTATGACAACTCAGTGCAGAGTATCAGAACTGTTGTAAAACTGTGAGCTCCATACATATCCACGTAAGTGAAAGTGAGCACAGCTGATGCTCCTGAAATCCACAGAGAGTTTTGGAAACTCTGACAGTTTACAAAAGGAACATTACTAACAAATATACGTCTCTAAATGATTCCACTCTAAAAAAAAAAAAAGAGAGAGAGAAGAAAAGCAACTAGAAAGATGTATCTGTCTCACTGCCTTGGTAGCTGGGCTGTGCAGAAATCAGCCTTTATATTCATTTTAAGAGCAGGTGACACCTATAGTTTGTTTTCACTGTTCAGGGTGAAAATGCGTAAAACAAGCCAGAAGAAAATATTTCTCAAATATGTGAAAAAGCACACCTTTTTCATTAATTATTTATGATGATTTAGGAATCTGCTCAGTGCTTAAAAATTACTGGGGAAAGTGCCTCCCAATAAAAATATCAGTCAGAATAGGTTCTTCCTTTCCATCTGACCTTCTGAATGATGCAGGTCATTACAGAGGGTGCCAGCCTGTGATCTAACAGGCTGTGGCTAAAGGAGAAGCTTTGCTGTCTTAAAAGGGACGGCTGTCTCAAAGGGAATGAACTCTTTACTCTTCAAGCAAGAACCTCATGCTCTGGGTGCAAAAGGTTTCAGCCAATGAAATCTGTCAGCTCAAGCCCTTCTATAAAGATACTGCCTTATACTGATAACATACTTAAGGAAATATAACTGAGCTAAAATGAAGACTTCATTTTGCTCTATTGTAGGAGTCATATAAATGGAAACAAAGAGGATGTATTGCGCTTTGCTTTTGTGGAATATGCTTTGGTGTTATCACAAAAAAAACAATGAAGATGTCCCAGAAAAGTCAATTTTGTGTTGACAATTATTTCAGTAAAACAAGATCTCCTCAAGCACAATTAAAGTTAAATAAAATTAAATCTGAATGCAATTTGATTAACACTTGTCAGGGGAAGGGAAAAAATAAAATGAAAAATTTCTTCATTTACAGGAAGTACTAAACATATGGACAATGAGACAATTCCAGTAAATTAGCAGCCTGGTTAATTCATCAAGAATTCATCTCTTGGGTAATTGCTGAAACTGAAAATGTTGACAGCCTATTACTGAAATCTCTGTAGGATCCTAATGTAGAGTTGAGGGATTTTTCTGTTAAGCTGAATTACTCCCTAGAGTCAAAGAAAAGAAGAATGTTGGCTGCCACCCTGTAGTTTGCCAGGAAAGTGTTCTTTAACATTAAATTGCAAGAATGTAAGGAAGAATTTTAATTTAGAAAAGGCTATGTTGACATTAGTCTGAGATCTAAATTTCTAAGTAATGGGATGATAGATATCTGCAATGTTTTTTCTTCAAAGAGTTAGATTGTGTCTATTGTCAGGAATAATCACAGGTATTTTTAGTTTCTTTTTTTAATAAAATGTATCTGTGAGATAACTGCATGATAAAAAGTGTTCAGGTTGTACAAAATGAGCCTCTCTGCAAAAGAAAGATCAGTAGTGTGAAATACAGTTAGTTTGCTTTCTTATTATTACCATCTGTAATAAACAGCATCTATCACAGCAATAGCCAATGTGGCAGATACTGTGCAACTTAAAAAATGTTACAGGTGGGGGTTTTTTATAGTTTTTTATCAATATCTTTCATTGCTGCATGTTTGTTTTGTGCTCATCTAATTCCTTCTGTTGTTGCTATATATCTTTTGGATTGTAATCCTGACAGTAAATGACAGTGTAGGAGCCAAACTGGAATGCAATTTAAATTTCCAAACCCATAAGTAAAGTAGTTGTCAGAACAAAGGTTGAAAATTAATGTATTTTTCTATAAATAATGCAATTCTATCTCATAGTGTAATTTTCCACAGTATTAATCTTTAATGATCAATTATTTCCACATTTCTTTTAACCATAGTTCAACACAGGAAAAAACCCCACAAAATAAACAGTTACAAATGGCATCTGATATCCCCACCTCCTGTATCACCATGCCCTTTCTTTTTAATGCCTGCCAAATGTCTTCTGTGTAGGAAGACACTTTATGGATTAAAAACAAAGAAACAAACCCCTCAAATCAGTAAACTGGAATTAAAAAATATGGTTCAGTAGCACCTGGCATTGCAGTTTAGATAAAAATTTCTTGTGTACTTGCATTACCGAATTGTCAGGTTTGAGGGACTCTAAAAAAAACATTAAGACTTGGTGTTAGGGTTTTTTTTCTCCTGAAGTTATTCAGCCCACTGGAAAGTAATCTGCCCAAGAGATCAATACTTTCATCAGTGTGCTTGACTGACTTACCCTTCCAAACATAACCTGAAGAAAATAAAAACCACAGACAGCTTTCAAATCCAACTGGGCCATAAATGAGTCAACATGTCCATTAAGATACATTGATTTTCCATCTATTCACATCTAAAGTAAATTCAGATTAAACCCAGGAAACTGTTAACTTTGTGTTAGGTGACACTAATTATACACCACAAAATAAGCTATTTTTGCATACTATTTTCTGAAACTTCATTTTTGGTCCTCTTGCCACGAAACAACTGTATCTTAGGTGATGTTTGAAAAAATTAGCATCTTTCTAGGGAGAATACTATTAGTGAATTGAACATATAATTCAGAGTATAAATTTTGTAAGATTTTATATCTTTATCTCTTTATAAACATGATTATCCAAGCCTTTTCCATCTCTAACTGCTATAAGCTTGTGGTTTTAAAACCTGTATTCACAGAAAAAAAACCTTAGGGATCTAACTATGCAGGAATTACTTCAAAACTTCAGTGATAATGTTCTGAGAAATGCTGTAGGTTGTCAAGACCACACAGTTCTTTCCTATTCAATGAGTTTTTTCCCATTCATTGAACACATACAGTGAGACTTTACTCTTACAGGGGCACACTGAGGACATGGCTTTCTATCTAGTCATAATTGGTGCTCTCTATACTTGTCACACTGGGTCCAAAAGCCATATGCATGTAACATGCAACATTAACAAATAGGCAGTTTGCTCTCAGAAGGCCTTGGTAGGTAAAGAAAAAGAAAAAAGTCTTCTCTAAACAGTTCTGAGCCTCAGCTTTTGACCATATGCAGGTATTTCTGGTGTCTCTGTACCACTCATACAGATAATTAGAAGACCTATTTGATTGACTTCTCATGTTGCAGCCCACAGTCATTCTGAACTATACACAGTCCTAAACCCGATGTGGGAACCAAGTCTTATTGCATAATCTGAGGTAGGATGTGGTCCCTCTCTTTTTAATGAAAGCTGGCTATCATAGCTGAATGGATAGTGATTAAATATAACATTCCATGAACTAACTAGTGAAGTGATTTCAAATGGCTTAATTCAAATGGTGAATTATTTAATTCCTAGAAGAATGAGTAATGAATTAGCTGTCTATATATGCTCAATTACCATCCAAAATTCAGAATAAGATTTTGTTAATTATTTCCTCAGGTCCTTTGCATTTAGCAAAGCAGTGAAATGAAAGTAATAATTCGGAATGGGTAGCACATACCCATGTTGCCTGTTCCTTTATGCTGCTGCACCAAATCTACTCTGATGTGAAGGAGAGGAAACAAAACAGAGTGAGAAGAGGCAGATATCTCAACTGATTGATATACATGAATGATGCAATGATTTCCCAGTGAAACAATAACAGAAATAATATCTAGCTATTATTTCTAACGTGCTACTAACAATATTAAGTTCTTATATTTTGCCTTATAGCTCATTATATTCTAATCCAGTGTGTTCTGAATAATGAAATTCCCCAGAGGACTAACTTACATAGATAGGTATGTTAGATATTTTGAACTTGATTGCAGGATGTTGATTGTTTTCCGTTTTGGAGTGTGGTAGTTTAAGTATAGATAATATTTCTTCCAAATCATATGCTATCTTAATTTTTTATGGGGAGGAAACATTAAGAGTCAAAAACTGTGATACAACATTGAGAGGATATAGATTTACTAAACTATGTTGGGCTTGAAAAGGTAGAGGGGAAAAGTACCACTTCCTTGAAAGACAAACATGACATTAACCGTATGTGCTGTGTTAGAACCTGTTGTGTTGAACTTGTAGCATTTTTCTACTGAAAAAGCTTTTACAGCAACTTATATATGTTACTGACTGTGCTATGAGTAGAAACACTATGGCTATCCAGAAGCTACTATCAGATAATCCATCTACTTCATGCATGTAAAAATTTTCAAATGAGAAAAGCCACACAGCTTTGAAATGGGAGGAAAGTTTACTCTTGCTTAAGTGCCCTCTGTGGATTATCTACTGCAGAATGCCTGCTAATGCAAGACTGTCAATCAGTACTTAAATGGGAACATTAATTAGCTCAGAATAGCTACTCATTTTTGGTTGATTATTGTTCCAAATGTTTTATCTTCAGATAAATTATTTGTTGGGGACTGGCAATTATTCACGAATTATTATGGTCATCCTCTCTTTAGTTCTAAGGAATTAATAATACCTGACAAGTGACCAATCTTTTGAGTTTTTTCATTGATCACTGTACAGTGTTTTGTATTCCACCAGCTCATTTCACCTTTTCTTGAAAGAGATGCATGGCAGGTCATTTTAAATAATCATTACACAGTAAATGCTTTACACTCGACAGCCTCAGCTTGAACACCTTACAGGATCACTGTCATCCACTGTGACATGTGAGAGAGAAACTTCTTAAGTCTTCCTTAAGTGATATATTTTCTTGAATTTCTACTATTAGTTACTTCAGCTTGTGCTATTACTTGAATCTGTAACAGTGTCACAGATACTTCAACTAAGGACTGACAGTTCAGCCTCCAGGGAGAAAAAACTTGGTGAGTGCTCTGTGATTTGAGATGATCAGAGAATCACAATCTGTGAGAAAAGTAAAGGGCTAAGAGAATATGAGAAGGAAAGTTGTGAAATTAGGAAAAGGCTGGGGATAGGAAAATGAATAGGCAAAGTTTGAGAAAGGATTAGATAGGTGGCTGATGATTTCCATTGGATGTCAGTGAAGATTCTACTGACTGAACATAAAACTTGTGAACCTGCTTTCACCTTGATTTTTATGGTTTGGGAGGAAAAAAGGCATACCTAAATTTACACCAACAGTAATGAAATGTAGCTTGGGGAAAATGAAGGAATGATTTGATTCCCAAAGGAAAAAAGAACTGTGCTATAGAAATGAAATAGCCCTATATTAGAGTTTTTGGGGGGATTTTTTGTTTTATTAGCAAAATATTTTTTGATCAGGGATAAGTAAGTTGCTAGATGATGCTGTACAAATATCTTGCCCTGGTTGAACAGGGTAGATACTTTTCAGTGGAAAGACAATTCATAAATGCTTGTGAAATATCACAAAGGTGCACAGCGTTTTCTTGTAGGTCAAGAAACCAAATGAGATTTGGATCCAGTGGAATGGGATTTCAAACTTGCTTGTTGGTTTGCAGAACAGGTGCACTTCTTGAAGAAAAACAAGCAGTCTCGTGGAACAGTCCTACATTTAGGTCACTTGTAAAGAAGGTGCTCTACACTTAGTTCTAGAAGTAGATGGCATGTTGTTTGTGGATAATGTTGCTGCCAGAAATACCAACCCTTATGCTACATTGGCAAAAGTGCTAATTGACTATAAGGATCTTATTCTTCCTGGGATGTAGTGCTAACTCCTGTTACTTGTACCTAGGGAAGCTTGTTAAAAACTTTTCTTGACATGACCACCTGCTGGTAGTTGATTCAGAACACTGTCACTTACTTTCAGTCAAGTCCAGCTTTGATGAGGATAAACAAAACCCATGACAGGAACAGTAAGGTACTGTCAGACTAACAGTAGCACTGCAGAGTATATTAGATTTTGCATGGAAATCTTGATGTAATTTTTATTCAAACAATGGATTTGCTTCCCCTGGGAAATCGTATATCCAAAATGTCTTTCACGGACTTTTGCACAGAAGTTGAAGTCATATTATATGCTTTAAAAGCAACCGGCACATTTGCAATCATTTCAAACAGAAAACATATTGAGAGCCTGCTGAAGTACAACTCTCTGTCCTTTGGGATTTAATTTGCTTAGAAACAAAACATTCCCCTGAAGATAAATTGCAAGAGGCATTGATTCTACTAACTGGAACAATGCTTCCAAATTAATTGAAAAAGATTTCCTAAAACTACTGCAACACTTCTACCAATTAAAAATATGTCCTGATTGGAAAGTTTGGTGCTGAAGAATTATTGTTACAGCACACTGAAAACTTATTGAATTAACTTTTAATTAAGCTATTTCATATCAAGCTATTTTAATTAAGCTATTTTATATCAGGCTACTTTGTATCAAAGACAAATGCAGCATTACTTCAAAGAGTTCATGCTGAACATGAAAAGCATTAACATTTAAATAAAGATGTGCCATATGGTTTGGCAGAAACTGGAATACTCAGACATGGGGGCAGCTTGCAGCTTCAGTATTTTGAGTCCACTAGTCTAGAAGGAAAAAAAACTTGAGTCTTCAAAGACATATAGAGATATATTTTGTTTTAATTCATTGGGTAATCCAGTTCTAAATAATCACAAAGTACTTCAAATGTTAAAAATAAAGGTGGAGGGCAAATTGGGGTTGATTACTGCTAACCACATTGGTAAATATATCATGAAGGTATAAAATACAACAATTTTAGATATAGTTTCTTGATCTTGGAAAAATCAAGGGTGGGAGAATCAGTAGAAATGAAGAAGGGAAAAACTGTGTTCTTTGAGAACAAGCCATTGTCTGTGTGGAAGTTCTGTGCACTGGCTTCTGTCCTTCTGAATTCCAGGACATTCTTAGATACTAATACAGCGATCAAAGCCAAAATCATCTTTGATTAGAAGATACAAAGTGCTTGACTTTTCAAATGGGGCAATACAGACTATACCTTAGGACACACTTAAATCCTCAGGATGTGCTAGGACACTTTCCAAATGAGGGAAAGTTCTATGTAAAGAGAAAGTAATAATCCTGTACCTTGAAAAACATCTAAACCTGACTCACGGACATTCAGCCTGTGTACAAGGTGCTAACTCGTGTTTCAAGTGCAGCACAATTGCCATAGGCAAACCTATTTCCTCTGCATTCTCAGTTCAGATTTCATGATGCTTCATGCAAGTTAGTAAGCACGGATTTCTCTGGTTTTGTTATAGAACAGTTATTTTCTCCCAGGACGTGCTAGGCTGGGGTGTGATGGTGGTCACCTGCAATGGCTGGAGTTGTAAGTTAGGAATTTCATTCTTTTATTCAGGAGCACAGACTAAGATGCAGTGTGACTTGGTTTGCTTAACTTTTATTTTGAAAATGCCTTCCTATTTTTTTGTAACACAGATGTTGAAACTAGAATTAATTATTCTGATGAAACCTACAATGATTTTTTTTTTTTTACTTCCTGATTATTGTTTTAAGGGCAACTTCTTTTTTTTTGTGTACCTTTTTTCCCATACCAGAGCTAAATATTTTTTTGGAGTGTATAATTTGCTGCTACAGTAAAAAAGTCATTTCTTTAAACGAAAAATAAACTGAGGAGATGCAGAACTGTGTGATGTGACTAACAGCATTTATGTTCTGGGCAGTCGTATTGACGACCTGTGATTGAGGATAGGATGGCAGTTGAGGGGTCCCACAATAAAAGTGATAATAGTCCTCAAAAATCAAACAGCTGTTTAAGGCACAGAATTACTTTGGGGTTTTTTAAAATTATTATTATTATGTTATTTTTAACTTGTGCACAGCTTTGCATTTCCAGGTCTTACCTGGAGTCTCCAAAGACAAAAGTGCCAACATACAGAGATTAAAAACAATTAAATTAAAGACAATTTTCCTGGTACTTCTGAACTGTCTGGAATTTGGAAGAACTGTAGATCTTATGAGACTCTCTGGTCTCAGGAAGTATGGACAATTCAGATAAGCTTTGAATAAGCATCAAACATTTTGCTGCTTACTGCTTATCTTCCATTTCAAACTGAAATTTTTTTAGGCTTATCTGTCACAACAAAAAGGGAAAGGAGACGAGGTGCTATCATGGTCAAAAATTTGTGCAACCATCAATAATAAGAGATTTCTCAGTTCTCCTAGACATTTTCTGGTGCCTGCACCCTAAGGCTAAAAACTGAAAGTAGACAGAAGTTTTGTCTGTGTGATTTAACAAAAGCATTTAAAAATATCAGCTCTTATCTCCATAAGTGTTAGTCTGTGTGAGGAAAAGATAAGATTTCAATTAACTTGAGGTGAAATATTGGTCCGATGTGTTCTCTTCTCTGTTTTTGATTGCTTCTTGTTTTCAGGATATTTAAACATATTTAATAATAATAGTAATCTGAATATTAAGTAATTATTTTGACATTATCCTAAACTGAAGTATTTTCCCAACAGCTCTGTTTTGACATTTTACAATAAGGAAATATGTGCAAGTAGACACATTATTAGAAGGAAGTGCTGTAATATTTGATTCATCACTTTAGTTGCAGTGATGTTATTTTCATGATACCTCTTTCCTATATATATTCTTATAAATTTCCGTTAAAACAAATTCTGAAGCATTTTCTTTGTTTTATTTTTTGGTGTATTTCTCAGTTGTAGAGAATGTGTCCAAAAAAAACCAAAAAGCAGTATCACAATCTTTCAGAGTTACTTATCATCTTCAAAAAAAGCAGTTTAAACACTTCACTGATATTTATGGTAAAATTCTGTTGTGGTTGGATTTTGAGTTTTGTTTGTTGGGATTTTGCTTGGTTTTGAACTTTTTTTTTTCCTTTTACAAAAAAGGTTTCCTGAATAACAAAACAGGTAATTGAAACTCTGGCTGTTTATTGGTACTGATGATTTTCTATGAGTCTACTCACTTGATGAGATGACTTTCTCCACAATAGTGTTGCTCATTGTAATTAGGATGGACTCAAAATAAGCAATAACCTGTAACATGTTTTTAGTGTTCAATATTCCAAGTCATCTTAGACCATGCTTCCATTATGGTTGTTTTTCCATGTGTGCTGTAGAATCATAATTATGAATGGATAACCAGAATATTATGCAAGATAGAAGTTTTTTTTTCAGAGAGGTCCATACTTAAAGATCATCTGAAATTATATGAAAGTAAATGCCTTTGTTTTATGAAGTGCTCCTAGAGATGTCTAGTGCCAAGTTTCACTACAGTATTTGTTACTTTATTTCTTGTTACATAGCTGTAGTAGTTTCAATTTCTATTTAATTTTAGTTTTATTTCCTCTGGTTTGTTTTTATTTTATGTGGAACTGTCGCTGTTGCTCTTAGCCTAATTCTTTCTTCCCTACTGTGACACATATTTTACATCCTACCTTAAACTCTTTTGATATTCAGTCAACAATCAATGGAGTCATGAAGTCAGTTAAATCCCTGTCAATAAAAACTTTTAACTCATTTTTTTGGAAAAAAAATTCTGGAGTGTAAGGTCCTATAGGTAATCTTCATAGATTTTATAATTTCTACAATTATATTTTCTAATTTTCTTAATCTCTGAAATGATAGGGGTTAAAGTTGATTTTGTTGCTATAAAGTTTTGAAATAATGATCCAAGGGATGTTTCAATAAGGAGCAAACATTAAATCTTCTCCTACTCATCTGTATGTAACAAGCGTTATACTGAATATGATTATGTTCAGTTTTGCTTATAGAAATTAGCATATTATTAAAAAATACTCTGTGTTGCTTGCACTTGCTGTGCGAGAGTAATTTTAATCCCCAATACAAAGGCAAACTGCAGTAATATATGTATTATTACTTACATTATCAGAGAAGCTATGACCAAGAGTCAATTGATGAATTGCATTAATCAATTGCTCCCCCTTGTCCTATAAAAAAGGAGAAAACC
Organism: Platyrinchus mystaceus; assembly: GCA_035041135.1. Classification (NCBI taxonomy): domain Eukaryota; kingdom Metazoa; phylum Chordata; class Aves; order Passeriformes; family Tyrannidae; genus Platyrinchus; species Platyrinchus mystaceus. The sequence continues at coordinate 22,949,189 of JAWWLV010000005.1, read as the reverse complement.
AAAATGTTTTGATGTTAAGTTTAAATAGCAAAAAGTAAGGACTTCTGGAAGTTGAATTTCTTTACCTATTTATTCTCAATGTAGTTATTTATACATTGTTATTAGGTTAGTCTTTCATCCATTTGCAGTAAAATAAACAGAACAAAATGCTTGTCTTGCAGGTTTTCCAAACCTTCAATGACATTTGCAGTTGAACCCTTCCAGTTTCTGCAACATTTTCTTCACTGTGGACATTGGCCACTATTCCAATAGCAATTTTATCATGGCAAATTAAGGACACAATGTAGGTGTTTTAAGTATGCAGTAAAACCTTACGCTGAGCAGCTCCTACTGCAGTGTCATTGTGAGTTTAGGCTCATGATTCCCAGGGCTCTTTTTATATCACTTCTTCCCAGTACACTTTCCTATCCCTAAAGAACATGAACTATTTTTTATATATATATTCTTTTATTGTGTATAAAGCTTTATATTTAGCCAATAACAAGGATTAATGTTTTTTACTTGTGCCTAGTTTACCATCTGATAAAGATGGCTTTTAATCATTATTATTCCACTACATTAATCTTTGTCTCAATCTTTGTCTCAATCTTTATATATCTGCAAATATGACAATTAGATATACAACTTCTTTCTAGTGAACAAATCACTGGTCAGAGTATAAGTTTGGCTATAATCAACATCTAAACTTCAAGGAATGTCTAATTAAAAGTAATGTCAGTCTTTAGGGTCCTTGGGTCACCTGTGATATCCCAAAGCAAATATTTAGTTCAAGGTATTTTTTTGTCTCAATTGGTTTGTTGCATATACTCAGATACCATGCCAAGAAATTCTTGTTTACAGTGGGATGATGTTAGTGATAGGGGTGTCATTGAGAGAGTTCTTCCAGTATAATGTAAAAGACAACTATCAAAAAGACTGTGCAGCTACTCTCTATTCGAAGTTTATTTCCTAACTGAACACCCCGTAAATTTAAATGCTTATATCTGGTGTGAGATTTTTAGTGTTCATGGTCCTTTCAGATGAAATTTGTAGTTGCTGGCTTATGTAAGTTACTTATTCCTCTCTAGAAAGTAATCAAAACCTGTCCAGACTTAGCTGAACACTTTAGGGAAAAAGCCTAAGAAACAAAAAAAAAAAAAGCACATGAAGACTTACTACACATTAACTGATAAAACACAAGTTATAAGATATTTTGCAAATTCAAATTTAGTGATTCCTCCATTAAATTATAATAAATATTAAACAAGTGATTTGAGTTACATTTTTTATTATTGAATTCCTCTTGAACTTATTTTATCCTATTTCCAGTGTTTCATAAAAATATGATTATAAACATTGCATATTTATAGCTTTTTAGCTGAATATGATTAAGTTTGAAGAAAATCCCTCTTCTGCATAGCAAAGAGGTGAACATTAGAAGTGGTAGGAGGAATGCGAATTATTAGGCAGGTCTCTATATTCCAAGATCTAAAGAATGATTATAAGTTAACTATATTAGTTTCATTTAGAAGATTTCACATTAACTCTATTATTTCTTGTTTGGTTTGAGGATTACTGCTGATTAAATGTAAAGTCTTCACTGACATGGTACCAGTGCTAAACTATATACCACAACTGTGGTGCCAACAGTTATTCTACCTGATTTTTTTAGTTTATCATAAATGCCACCTTTTATGAATCTGCTTAGCTTCACTAGCAGTGTAAAGGTCTTTTTCAGTAGATTAAATAAATTTTATGCAAAGAAATTTCTCTCACTTCCTCATTGTAGTGACCTCAGATGTCTATTTTGCCCTCTGAAGGTAGTAACTTATTTAACCCACTATAACTCCTGTTGGAACCTGCCTTTCTAAGAGCTTAATTGCTCTAAGGAGCACTGTAAAAAACTTGAAGGGCCCTGGTAAAAGACAATGGTATCTTGAAGAGCTCCTCTATATGCTCATTCCTTTGCTTATATAACTTCAGCAGCACATAACTGGGACTATCCTGACATGTTGAGAGACAAATACAGAGCAATAAGATCTATTACCACAATTTCCAGGCCAGGATCAATACCTGTAGTAAGGAGACATAGTAGTATAGGTATCTTTCATTTACTTTTTGCTGTGTCATATTCCGGGTGTGCACATAGAGCCAAGGTTTGTACACAATAAAAATGAGAGGTAGGCTGTCACAGGGAAAACTGCTCAACTCAAATAAGGTTTGGAGCAGCTTAATGATTTATTAATTGCATGTTATTAACTGTCAGTGAGCCTGTCATTCTTGATAGTTAGACTAGCATGCACAAAATGTTAAATAAACACCTACACTTTCCTAATCGGAGGTCATGGTGTTGCTGAGGTGAATTCTGCCAATGCCAAACCTGGTTTAGGGGTCTGCACTGTTATCCTTTTCTCACTGTAAGATCCCTCACAAATGTTCATGATTCTAACTCCCCTTTTTTAGTCAAGCCAAGTTCAGCTTTATTCAGTGTGTGGAAAGTTTAAGGAAATAATAGTAACTGGACATGTCCAAGCATGACTCAATTCCAGAAAACAACAATAAGCCGGGTTGCTGGGCTGTAACTAATCGTGACTCCCAGGGTGTTTCTTTGTAAGAAGGCAGAGGAGTATGGGAATTGGAAAGCACTGGAAACATTCTATGGAACTAAATAAGAATGGAAGTATCTGCTAAATCATAGTGTCATTGCTCAGTGGCAACAAACATCACTCTGGGATGCATTCTTCCTGCATTCTTGCCTGATATACTAATAAGCATGACTGACAATTCCTGGAATTGTTCCATATAATATTAATTTATGCTTATTTATGTAGCCTTTGGGTCTGTGCAATCCACAAAGCTATATAAGTTGCATTGATAGCACAAATAGTGAGATTGAACCCACAGTGCTTCAAAAACTGGCTGCCTTCTGCTAAATACGCACCTATGTGCTCGAAAAATGAAGGTATTAACCAAAATGGGAAGTTATAAAATAGGTTTTTTTCTTTCATTTAAAGAAATAAATCCGGAAACTTGCATGAGATCATTTAGTTTCCAGAGAATGTAGTCTTATACCTCAGCTGCAGAATGACTGGTAGAAAGACTCCAAGGGACGTGCTTTGGGTTCAGCACCCTTTCTGCATGTAATCACTTACAAGATTGGAAGCTTAATTAAATGAGAGATTGAACAGTTTAGGTGAAACACCAGGAGAACAGAGAAAGACAGCTATAATAGAAATACAGTAAAAAGTTTAACATTCTAAATATTTTAACTGTATATTCCTTTGAAGAAAGATGTGGCTACTCATAAATGGCAAATATGAGTCAGAGAACGTGTTGTTGCAGCAGGTAATGACTGTTAGGTTTTAGCTTGTTCTATCCCTAGAATGTTTTTGATTACCAAGCCTCTAAAACATTCCCAATAGAGAGGACTGTCAATACCACTGACCTGTGTCTTGTACTTTTTTTACTCTTTGCAATTCTCTTAGAAGTAATAAGAAGAGACTGGAAAATGTAAGCATGAATACTGAAACATGCTCTGCTTGTCGCTTCTTTTCTCTATAACAAGCATTTGAAAAAGGTTATTATTTTTTGTGAGTCTGCCATGGTTCTTTTGTCTCTGAAAAAATTAATTTTAACATAAAATGACAGAAGAGTTTTAGCAGCTTCCTAAAAGCTGTCGATAACTATTACACTTTCCAGAATTTGATAAATCTAACCAATTTTTTCCTTTTGTAAGAAAACGGTCAGTCTGTGTATTCTTTCTTTTGCAAATCTTGAGACACCATTTCTCATTTGCCTTTCATTGTTGATGTTATGAAATTGCTTATTAAAAAGTTACAGAAATAGATTTGTATGATAAAAATTGTGGAATATAATCATAGATAATATTAGGAAGGATGTGGACAATGCAATCTTTTTCTGTCTTTTCATATCTTCCTTTCAAGTGTGCAGTGAATTGCTGATCTTTACTACTTCAGAAGATAAATTTAGGTTTATTATGTACCTTGATATTTTATTGACTGTAGTACATTATGAATCTTACTTGGTAACATAGTCTGGCATCCCACCAAGAACAAGCTGTACCTTAATACCATTCATTGCAATGTCTGACTGCCTTGGAATGGAGGAAAAGTCTCTTGACAGATGTCCTGACAAAGCAATAATGAAAAGGTCATACCACATTTCCTGCAGCATTTATCTTGTTTCTTTAGTGACTGTGTACTGAAAACTAGATCAAACTACATCTAATTAGGGAGACTGAGTTCTGCAATAAAGTAAAGAGTCTTTTATCAAAGTTATTACACATTATATTTGAAAATTCTAACACTCTTAAATAGCATCATGTCAACATTCTTATTCAGATCCAGTCTTGAACATTTTACCTTTTCTAAAGATCAAGGTCACAAAGCTCAGCAGTTCTTGTTTTATTGGGCCTTGGGGCCATTTTGAACTATTACTACTTCAAGAATTGTTGATTATGATTGAATACTGAAACCAAAGCACATCATAGGCATTCTGAGCAAGTCTTCCCTGAAAACACTGTCAGAATATGGACTAAGAAATGCTCAGTATTCAGTGACAATTATAAAAATACTTGCTTATCAATTATTTTATCTTCCCTTGAAAAGTAATAACTTATTAAGGGCTAATTCTAAAAATACTGCATATTAAAGCAAATACACCAAATCATGTTTCTTTTGTCATAATGTTCTGATTTTAGAAATCAGAGTAAAAATAATTGATGATGCTAAAGAAAATAGTTCTCTGTTGATATAAAATAGTAATTTGGTTAAGTTTGGAACAGACTATTTTGAAAGGCCCCAAAAGTCTACAGAAGTCTTTCTGCTGACTTAATTAGTTTTGTTAGACCCATGCACTGTTAATCATAATTGCAACAGCATCGTCATTATGGCACCACTAAAATAAGATGCTTAATTGTGCAGTTATTACACTTCTTAAAAATGCACTTATTTATTTTCCTTTGTGTCAGGCCTTTTCTGTGTAAGCAATAGCAACAACAAACTTTGTTACATTCCCATTAGCTTCATATTTTAAAATGCTTAGATAGAAAATTTGGTCTGAAGTCAAGCAGGGGTTATAAGTCACCATGATTGTTCCCATCACATTTTCTTCTAAATGGGTGGCATAGATTATGATTAGTGCATTTGGAGAGAACCTCCACACAATAAATCTTATTTTCCTTCTGCTTTGTATCACAAGAAGAGGTGAGTCAGAAAACAGTGTTCTATATTTTATAAACATCAATTACAGACTGGCTCAAAAATAACTTTTTTTATTTGTAATCAAATAATTGCTCAGTCATAGTAATTGTTCAACTAAATGCTTACATTTTCTTTCCCTCTGTTTTGTCTTCTAGTGATAAGTGTGTGATACACTCAAGTGTATGACTAATAGAAGTTCACCCTGGCCTCAGCTGGCTTTTTTTTACAAGATCCAATCAAAATACACAGACTGAAGGAACAAAAAAGACCTTTCAGTCCAACTCTGTCCTCAAAGGCCAAGTTATCAGTGTCAATATCTCTCATAAAAATTACTTTTATACTCTTATATGATCTACACTGGATATACTACACACTTAAACATGACCCACTTATGTCTAGCAAGAAAACTTTTTATTACTGAAAAAGCATTCCCCTAACACTGTAGGTGACATAACACCAGGACTGATCAACTTGATTATCATTAAGAAACATGATGGAGTTTAATAATTCAACCAGAAAATGAAGCTGGTGAAAAGAAGACAGGGAAATGAATGCAGCTTTTATACAGTCTCTTAATTCTTCTTATTCGTCTTGATAAAAAATATATTTCTTTTATTTACAAAGTGCATTTATTGATGTGTTTTTATAATCTGAATCACAGAATTTAATTATAAATTATTTATATTTGATTTATTTAATTATGAGAAGAAGCTATGAATTTTAGGATTGAATGAGACAATGCAGTGGAGTTGACATTAACAACTGGTTTTGTGCTTTTGATCCATTCCCTGGCTTTCTCCATTTCACTTTCTTTCCCAAGTAGTTTTTTCTCTCACACTGTGCTCATTCCACCTCTGAGCTAAACAGTAATATGCCCTGTTGGGGGCAGGGGAGAAGGGCTGCACACTGGCCTGGACAACAACAGCTGACAAGAAGTGATGTGAGAGTAATTCTGTGTGACTGGAACAACCCAAACTGTCTGAGTGGATTTGCAGAAATATCAGTGCTGCTCAATATGATGATGACCATCATCCAGATTGAAGAGCAACCAGGGAGTTACAAAAAAGGCTTTTGAAACAATGAAGAAGTACCTTGAAAAGAAATATCAAAGTTGCATATAAAATGTGCCACAATCTTGAGGGACCTTGGAGTGAGACAGGCGATAACAAAGCAGCGTTTTAAATCCCTTTTGACATTGGTAGCACTGGGGCACCCACAAGCAGTATCTGTAAATATGGGAACTCACACCCCCAGAAGTGGAGGGGTCTAACAGCTGTGAGTGTGCTTAGTGCAGAGGTCTGTTTGTTAGAAATTGTGAGGTACACCATGTGGGAGAGTTGAAAAGAAAATAATTCTAAAAAAATTCTCCCTCCTCACACATTAATTATTTGACTTGCCTTTTCTGAAAAGTTGTAATTTTCATCATTGTAACTGTTATGAAGCCTAATCCTAGAGGAAGAAGTTCAAGGGTTATAAAAATGCTAATTTAAGATAGAAATTATAAATAATGGATGAAATTCACATAATTGTATTTAATTTTTTTACTCTGACATAGCAAAATAGAGACTGGATTCTTAGTAGAGAATTCTGTAATGTGAACTCATTTTGTTCAGCTGAGGGTGTAGCATCATATACCTCAGTGCTGCTCTGAGTCAGGCCCTTGAAATTCTTCCAGTTCTCCAGTATATGTTGTGCTCTTTTGAGGTATAAACAGCTGAAGAAACAAATCATATAATGGTATGGAGACTTATTACACATCAAGAAAGAGAATGATGTCACCAAAGTTATAAAAGATTATGACTTATGTGCTGCTACTGCTGAACCACAATTATCTCAGCCAAGAACAAGCAGTTATTCAAAATAAAACACAATATGTTCTCAATGGAGACTACTCAGAATATATAGAGTGTAAGTCTTCACTAATGTAAAATAGTTTGTCTCAAAGGGTGAGTTTTCAGAATCAGTGTGACCTTTTACATTTCCCTGAGTTATCAGCCTGTTCATGGATAATTTTTTCAGGTGCTTTAAAAATGAGTCTGTAGAGACAGAAACTGTCTTGAAATTTTACTTTAAGCATCTCTACTATCAACAGTCATGATTATTTTCTGTCATGCCAGTTGTTTTGTGGATGTTGTGCTGTCTTGCTCTTTGGGGGTCAGTGATCTGGAGCCAGTGGGAAGGGCCTGATTAGACTGTTTCCCTGGGCAATGTACTCTCAGGTGTGTTTGGTGGGACTGCCACAGGTGGTGGTGTTGGGTGGCCATGAGCTGCTGCACACCAGATCCCAGAACAGGAGAGAAAAACACAGTATACGCCAAAATTACTCACCAGAAAAGTATATGGTGCCCTGTACTGAAGGAGGCTGCAGCTGTTCAGTGGAGTGCTCTCCACACTGAAGGAATGGTTCCCTTCTGAGGGAATTGTTACCAGAGATGGAAATCTTTTGAGGGATGCGCCCCCAGAACTAATGGCACACCAGAGTGAGGACTGCTGTCGATGTTCCTGGAGCCACAGTGAATTTGAGATGGAGCTAGCCCCAGCTGTCTGACTTGTAATAGTATTTACTGAACAGAGTATTAAATTTTTCATACTGTAGCTGTCACTGTAAGCAATGTCTAGAAACAGAGCAGCCTCTCATTAAGGGTAATATTTGTTAGAGCTCACACTACATTTAGAATAATTGATACATTCCATTACTGTAGATATTTACGTGGACTGAATATCTTTGATCTTTTGCAGTGATTTAAACACAGTTGTGCTGACTTCGGAAAAGTGTTAGTGGTGAAGTATGGAAGGGATTAAGGCTTATTATTGCTAATCTAAAATATTTTAATGAAACTCAGATTGACTGTTGTGTTGTTATAAGCTTTTCATCCCTTAATATATGGAAGGAATAGCATAGAGCAGTCTTCCTGTTCAGAAATTGGTAAGTGATCAAAATAGTTTCAAATAGGTCCTTCTCCCCGTCTTCTTCTCCTTCATTGTGTGAATGGATTCTGAGTACGCAGATGGAAGAAAAAATCAGATTACACTTGTCTTTCATTCTAATGCTTCCTGACCAGAATATTTATGTGGAGTGTTTGTATGTATGTTAGCTTTTTTCATGTCATGTGACAATTTATGGCATTGTCTCAAAATAAATGTTATAGCAAAAGGGGCACTTTGCTTTCTCAGATGTTATTAGCTATTCAGATCATAGTGCCAATTGGATTTTAAATATGCTGGATTACAGTGGAACTCGTGGAAGTACCTGTGACATTCACATGAACCCCACATGAATTTTTAATCATCTGTATGTTATAGTGAATACTAAATGAATTATTAAGATAATATAACTATATTCCATCTTTGTGATCAGGGCAGCTGTGTGAGTAGAAAAGTAAGCATGTCCTTGATAAAAACAGTAGGAGAACTTGTAAAGTCACAGTGCAGCGTCTTTGCTGGAGGAAGAGAGAGAGTAGCAGATTCACTAAGCAACTGGGGGGGAAATGGAAGGATGCAGGGATGCTACTGGTATATTGTGTGTGTGTGTGTAGGTGATAGAATAAGCTATGGAATATCATGCTACAGTGTAAGAATGGAAGCCTATTGGTGAGTGAGTCAAGGCATTATGTGGAGAAGAGGAATTATAGTCAGTGTTAGCATTACGTGATAGCAAGTGGGTAGAATTTTCGGCTGTGCCAAAAAGCTTAGAGACTTCCTATTAATTTATTTTATTCTTGGTGTTTGTTTCATCAGCCAAAACTCACTGGTGTAACTGGGAAATCTTCTCCTGCAGGGCAGATTGGACTAATCTCATGGCTGAAATCCCATTCTGCTGATGCATTGTCCTTCTCCAAGTGAGTGGGACAAAAAAAAAAAAAAAAATCAGTGACTGTAAAAATATTATCTTGTTGTTAGTATATTTTTCTTGCCTAATTTATAGACTATCATAATGTTTTCACTACACACAAAAAAGAAACTTAATGTCCAAGGAGACACTAACCTCTATGTCATTTTTTTAAACATTTCCACATTTATTTCTAAGGGATTTAGGTTTCTAGCAGTGTTTGGAGATTGTACATGCTGCTAGGGTTCTTTGGCTTTGAAAGGAGCATTTGTGGAGGGTTTTGTGTATTCTAGCTCATCAAAGGAATTTCTCATTAACACCTGTTGTACCTCAACCTTTGAAGATACAGTGCTTTATGTTATATTAAACAGCTATGAGAGCAATATATTGTACTTTCAGATTTGGTAGGGCTGTTGTTTCCAAGGAGAAATTTGTGACTTTCACTTTTTGTTTTTTTTATTCCTTTTTAAAGAAGCAAAGTTTTTTAATGCTTGCCTTAGATCTGGTTCAAAGCTGTAGCTGAAATACCAGCAACTCAAACATGTATCTGAAATTTTTGGATCATCCAGTAAGAGGACTTCCCCCCACTTTCTCCTTTGAGGTCAAAAATTCAGCTTTACTGTGGAAAAAAAAAATGTAATGGTTCTTCTTGAGTACTTAACTGTTCAATAATATTGCAATAACTGGGGTACTGTATTCATCAGCATAAACTTGCAATCTTAATAGTAGCGAGTGTTATGAACATTCATGTACTGCATAGATAAAAAATGAGTAATTAACATATAGCCATTTACCTTTTTCAGTTAAACACAATACAGTTAAAGAACACCCACAGCAACTCAGAAATGTTATAGCTCATAAGTTTTCTCAGAGCAAAATTTTAGTGGTTTGTCTGAAACCCTGTGACACACAGGGTATTGGGCAAGCTCTTCCTAATACAGCCTGTAAAACAATGAACGTGTTTATGTTTATTATTTTTAAATAGCTTAAAGAGAGGGACTTCTTCAAGTTATCATTGGAAATGGATCTTCATTAAGTGAAAATTGCTTTAACTGTAGAAGTTTCATATCAGCATTGAACCTTGTTCTTAATACAGAAATTTCAATCTCATTTCAAGCTTTAGAAAGCTGAGTTGCCAGTGTACTAAAAGATACTGCAGAGATTTAGGAAAGCATTTGCTTGGTCACTTCTTGTATATTTATGCAGTGAATCAGAAGTGAGAATTTCTGCATATTATTGCAGCACTTATCCATGCTTTTTGAGGAAACTTTAAACCAAACACTTAAGTGCATAGTCTGTTTTAGAGCAACAACATATTGAGTGGTGGAAGAAGTTTTGTGCCTTTAATAAATTGAATTCATTTATTAGTGTGTTCTTACCCTGAGTTACACTGTTGCTCTAAGGTTTAGTAGTAGTTCTGTAAGGTGCTTTTGGCATATTTTTGAAGCCCTCCTTTGTTAGGCATTTAATTCTTCTGGCCTGAATTTATGTTACTAGTTCTAATAGAGTGTCATAATGTAGAATGTGGATGTTCCATGAATAACTGTATAGCCTATATGCTGTAAATAATGATTAGGATTTTTCAGAGTTGTTGTTTTGGGGTTTTTTAACTCCATGATTGTAAGAGGACAAAGCTTTTCAGAAGTGCAGACTATTTATCCTCTGAAAATTCAGGAATTTTTGTGTAATCTTTTTTGAAACTCTTGACCTGAATATATGGAGGTATTTTGCACTTTAATACTGTATACCTGAACATAACAAAGTAGCAGAACCCAGCAGATCAGATAAAGTAGGAATGCTGTTAATCATGAAGATGTGTTGGTGACTATCCTTTTGTCTGGTTTTGCTCTTGATCTCTTTTATTAGATTTGACAATGATTTGAAAGTTTATATAAATGACAAGTTTAAAAAAGGAGCATTATAGAATTGCACATCCACTACTCAGGCCTAACATTAAGTGTTCTCTGCAAATCTCATTATATGCAGCTCATAAGTGTAATTAACATATTAATTTATATGCAGATAGACATCTAAATGCCAGAGGATTTTTATACAGCAAGTTCCTTTTCACTTTTGAATTGCTATTTGGAAAAAAAACGTGAAAGAAAACTTGGGTCAGAATGGAAGTCATTCTAACTCTCACGAGCAACAATTTTTTGACTGTTCTTAGCAGATGCACTTTCAGTTGTCTATTTTCAGGACATTCTGTAGGAAAAAAAAGTGTCTTTTTTGGGTTTTTTGTGATGTTTTTCAAGTATGTTTTAGCATGACTGATCAGTGTAAAATATGTATGAACAACTTGGTTCTGAGTTTAGCTGGATTTGGCAAAGAGAACAAATTTCAATTAACATATTTATTGGTCTTTTCTTTCCTCCTAATCCTGTATTGTACAGGCACCTAGACAGTTTTGCATTATTTCAAGAGCAGGCTTAGGGCACGAACATGAGAATAAAATAAACCTGAAGTAGATCCTCTGACATCTTTGATCCCTTTGCAATCAAAACTACAAATGGAAACCCTGACAGTGGGGACTACGTGTAGAAAGGAGGGTGAAGTAAGATAAAGGACAGAATTTTTATGTAAAGGAAAGCATAACATGCTTCTATATAGAATGCAGTGATTATTGTTAGTACAGATAATACAAAAATAAGAGGGAATCTATGCTAAAATTCTCTATATTTTCAAATTACTTCAGTTTATAGGTTCCAGCTACTTTCATTGTTGTTCCTCAAAATTATGAAAACTGCTACAAAATGCAAACAGAAAGGATAGATTACATTAGATGGATACAATCTATTTTAAAACTGTTTTTCAAATATCTTTTCTAAAGTTTGAACATACAGTGCTTAAGCTGGTTGTGTTATTTAGCTGTGACTAATAATGAAGCAAAACCAACTCCATCTGAGATTGTGGTATCATGAAATAAATACCTACTATATTTTTTTCTACTTAATTACAATTGGCTCAAATCATATATTTAGATAGATCATAAGATGAATGGAGAGGGATAGTGGACTCAAAGTACATGTTCATGAATTTTAAACCTCAAGTCTGTAGGTATTTGAATTTGATATGTTTGCGTTTCTAGTTCGTCACATTAAAAACACCACTTTAAAATTTTCAGTATTCATAAAAGTCAAAATATTTTGGCCTAAAAAAAAAAAGGTTTCATAACATGAAAAACAAAAAACCCACTGTGCTTGGAATTTCTTTCTGTAACCCTTAAAACAAAAGGAAGTGCACTTCTCTCAGACATTAGCGGATTTATTTTTGTTTTTATAAGGCACTACTGCCTGAAATCTGTCCCTTCCTACCTTAACCATTCTGTGATTCCGCAATATTATTTCTAAATACTATTTGGAAGTAATCCCCTGCCAGTGAAACCTGGTAATCCTGTTCCAGTCTTGTACTCTAATGGCAAGGAAACGGCACCAGGGGAGCAAAACTTAAATCAGAAAGAGTTTTTTGAGTTATCCTTATTTCTTAAATAATCTGCTAAGTTGCCCACTGCATTCCTAAGAGCTTGATTTGAAAAGTAGTGTCAAGGAACTGCATGCAACGTTCTTGGGAAGTAGCTTGGGAATGTCTGCCAGTTAATTCCAGTGGAATTAATTAATTCTGTGTAGCCCAGTTAATTCCAGTGAAAATGCTGCACCTCACACACATGTATTACTGGCCACAGAATCTGTCATAGCTCTTAACATTTCAGCCTTTTATGAACAAATCAACCACAGGACAGTTCTGTGAGTCTGCTTTGCTTCTCTTTTATATAAAAAAAGAGACAACAGAAGATCAATGTTGAATGAGAAACTGGGGCTACAAATCTTCGCTATATTGTGTTAACCACAAGGTTCTGTCATGGCAGGTGAGAGAAAGAACTGGTAAAGCAAAGGGAGATTATATAAGAGAATTAGTTGTCCTAGTTCCTGAACAAATACCCTTTCTCTCAGAAATTTGAGAAACACAGTCTCTGAACCAAAACTGTTTCCCAGGGTTACCTATCTCCTATATGTGGATTATTCAGAATCAACTTACTGCTGAACTTACTGCACTACTTGGGTTCTGTTGGCTGGCTGGTTAGTTATTTTTTTCTTCATCTTTACTACACTGGGTCAGAAATGGAATATTTAATTGTATCTTAGGAAGTATTTTCCAAAAGCATTTAGTGGATAATATTTAAGAATAAACAAGTTTGAGGCAATCATTAACTGCTCCAGAGAGTTCCCAAATGGAAAAGAAATTTGCATAAGAAAGAAAGGATCCAATCACAAAAGTTATGTAATCCAATTATAAATACTTTGTGATTCTGGAGTTCATGTGCTATTTGCCTTACTTACTAATGAGCCTAATTAAAAAGATCCCCCAAGAAAAAAAAAAAAAGAAAAAAATGGGGATGACAACTGTTAAAACACCTTACAATTGCAAAAAAAACCCCTGTTAAACAAGCTGTACTTCAAGTCTCCACTTCTGGAAATAGTCTAAGACTTTTAGGGTGTACTATTTCAGAAGAAAAGCTGTTGCACAACTACGCATCCAGTCTTTATTTGCCAAAAATTTGGAGTTAGTGTGGTTCATGACTCAATGCTAGATTTCAAATCACAATAATTTATGGCTATCTTGATTTAACTGAATCAGATCGGTGACCTCATAACTTTGGGTTTCTTGACTCTTTTAGCCCTTTATGGTTGTTAGTTCTTCCCCATCATAGTTTATATGTCTTGGAACTTTCAGACCTTTTTTTTCTGCTGTTTTTACACACAGTTTAACCAGAGCTAGATTTTTATAAGATATGGGGATATTATTTTCATTAACTCAGGTAATGGCAATTTACATCACTAAGCAGTGATGTTCTTGTTCCAGTTTTTCTTACTGGGAAAAGATTATAACTCTCTCTCTTATATATACACATATGTCTATCTGACCTGGATACTGGATAATCTGAGGCCTTTCACTCTCAGTTCCAGAGAATGAGAGAGTTTAGGTGGTGAACTGTCAGAGTCAAAATTGAGATCACTATGTGGAATATCACAAAATAAGTTGTTACTTGAGTATAATAACTAAGTGTTTCAAAACTAGGAATGCAGTTTCATTTCTAATGTTAGGTTGGCAATCTTATGAATTTCTAAATGTTAGGAATAATTTATCAATAGTTTAGAAATTGCCTTAGGCAGGATTCAGTATAGCTTTGGGCAAAGAAAGAAGATATTTTTTCTCAAGAGTCTACTGTAGTAAAAAAAAAAGCATATTGGATGGTTTTATCTGACTCTTGTCATTTTATCTTTTCGCTCTATCTGAAGAAGCTGTGGTGCCTGCAGTCTCACTAATATAAGTTTTTAACTATTCTTGCCAAATCCTATCATGCAATAGAACAGGAAAAAAGTTTATTAGTGTGACAGGAAAAAAGTGTAATAAATGATGTACTCATTAAGTGGGAGGTCTTAGAAAGCTTATATGTTTAACTTGTCAGTCCAAATAAATTTAGGCTTAAAGGAATGAACTAAAAGACCCAAAGGTGTATAATATTAGATATATCACAGCCAAAGTGCCATCTAATCACTGAAAGTGAGTACTTCAAGATACTCGTTTGGGTAACTTATTTTCTTTTTTCTTTTTTTTTTTTTTTTAAATCATTATTTTATCTATGAGTGAGCTTGATGTCCTAACAATCCTCAAGCCTGATTTTTTAAAATAATACTGAATACTGGGCTCATGACTTACTTTGATGTGGTTTTGCTGCCTCTTTTTATTCACTTGGCATGCCATATAGAATAATACTGTGAGAGGAGAAGCGCTTCACTGTGCTAAATGCAAAGAGATTTTTATCTTTTCACTGTCTCTTGAGAAGTTAAAACATAGTTCTACAGAATTAACTACAGAGTTGCTAAATTTCTGAAATGTGTATTAATTCTTCTGAATGTATATTTCAAGGCTTTTTTGTGAAAGGACTAGAGGAAGTTGGATGGATTTCATTTGATTACAGTGTTGCACAAATGAACATGCTTAAAGTAACCTTACAATTTATTAATCTTTTATAAAAATATTTGTATAAAACTTGTTTCTTTCTGAAAATGCTGCTAGAGCAAGCAAGAAGTTAATCCTCTTAGGTAACAATGTGCATCGGAATAGATTTCACAGGAAACAGTATGGCTGCCAACAGAGATATAGTTGTATAGCTAAACGGCAGAGGTAATAATTTTTTTTTAAGATATATTCAAATTCCATGCTGTAGACTTAAGGGATTCCTGCAAGCTGTCTTCAGAAAAGATTTGGCAATGATAGACACTTCCAAAAATGGTAACAGTTGCTATTTTGTACGAGCTGTAGTGTGGAGATGAAATATCTGTATTAGAAATTTCAAATAAGTTACGTACCTTATTAGTCAGTAGAATTAGATTACTTGAGTAGCATTCAATTAAGACACTCAGTATTCAGAGTACAGTATTGGGTCTTCAGTATTAAGGAGACAGTTGTGTCTGCATTTTGGCAAGGTTGAGTAGTTTTCCTTGGATAAGTATTATTTACAGGTTACAGTAGAAACACCTTCTGTTAGCACATATGCTGATAGTTCTTCGCAATACTAGTCTGGGGAGCACATGCAAAACTGAATGGGTATGAGTTACTACTATTCTCTAATGTGCAAATCACCACTAATCCTGATGTTTTAGACTTTAATTTTAATTTTAAAATTGATTTTGATCAGTATTGTGGGAATTATAATCATAAACTTCCTATTGCTGAAGGATACAGACAGTGAAAGTTCCTCAAACAAAGCCCAAAGTTTATAGCTAGCATGGAGCAGCAGCATGGAATGAGCCTGCTGCGTGCTTACATAGTGTAGAGTTCCACAGTGAAATGCATCTTACAGGCATTATAAATCAATTTGTATAATGGAAAACAAACTACAGGCAGCTGCTATTTGGAATTTATGTATTTTTATTCTTTTGCTGCCATCTTTACAAACATAATGGGAAAGTCAGAAAAACACATTATGTCAAGTAAACAACACAGAGGGCCTGCAGGGCAGTCATAAAGGTGTTTAAATAACCATTTCAAATGTTTGTGATTAGTAGAAATAAGTTGAAAAGTGTTGTTCTTATTCTATAAGTGCATTTAAATCAAACTAAACTTCTAATCAATCAATATGACCATGAGTTTTCTGATTCTAATGTCATGAGTGTCAGTGGATTGGAAAAACCATTGACATACTCTGTTTCTGGCTTTACTCTGTGACATAGTCTGTGCCCTTTACTTATCAGCTTTACCATCAGTCTGCAATTTGTGACCCAACTGAATTTTCATCAGAATTTGCAATACTCAGATGTTTGGTATTATTGCTTCGTTCTTGTTCAAGTCATGTGAAAGAGAACTGTGAGTAAACATACATTTTTATTTCATCTACTGACTTCAAATTTTCAAGAAAAAATTTGCTATTGCTGTAAAAGTTAAAATTTAAATGTGAAATACATATCTGTAGATCATAATTTCTCTTTCTCAAGGAGAAATAAGCTACTGCATTACAGTAGCTGACTGTATAAGTTACTACATGGTGAGAGGAAGAAAATCCTGCACAATTAAGTGGGAAATTCATGGAGGAAGAGGAAGGATGAAATCTTTTAGGGACCAGAACAGTAAGCTTAAGTTTATTTCTTCTCTTAAATGGTCCTGAGTGTCTCTAAAATCATATATGTGTAACTGTATTACTTTTACAAGTAATTTCTGGACGAATGCACTTGATACAAGTAGCATGTGTTACGGGAGGGTCTACAATTTCAGGATTAAGCTTTAAATCCCACGTATCACAGGAAAAAAGGTAGAGGACATAGGTAATAAATAAGCAAAAAATGGAGTAGGAAATAGGAAAGAACATTTTTACGAAGTTTCAATTAGGGAAGGTAAATGGGCATAAACTTGAGCACATTGTGTACTTCTGCATAAGTGCTACATGCCTAAAGAGTGTTCTTGAATGACTGAATTTAACTGGGTGCATTTAAATGAGGATAGTGATAAAGTAGTCATCTTGATAGGAATGATTGATAAAATCATTCCAAAATAGATGTCTTTGTACATTTATGGCAGATTTTACAGTTTATGACAGGCATGATATATTAAAACATAGTGAGATCAGATAGCTGAGGTGACTGTTTCAGCAGCCTCACAAAGTCTCCATGGATTTAAATGTAGTATCCAATTTCAGAGAGAATTATGTCAAATTTGTAGTTTCTACATGCAGTGATGGTAAGTGACAAAGAACATGAAACACAAAAGAGTAAGAAGGATGAAAAAATACAGTAATAATGAGAAGTTTCAGCTAACTTCATAAGTCTTGGATAAATGTCATATCAGGACAGAATGCTTGCTTTTGCTATATCTAAAATTTGAGTCAGTCCTCTTTGGAGCAATCAATCAGAAAATCTTCAAAAGGAGATGTAGCACTCAATTCAGATCTGATTCAGGATGTATTAGAGATCATAATGGACTTACATATAACATCTCTATGGAAGAAAAGCAGCCAGAAAATTTCATTCCTCAAGCATTTTTAAGACAAGAAACTGCTTAAAGGAAAATAAAAAGAAACAGACAAAAAGGTGAACCTGATTAACCAGGTTGATGATTTGACATGTCAAAGACCTTTTGAAGAGTCAATGTATTTGATATTTTAGTGGAGTTAATGTGTACCACAATTTAGTAAATGCTAGAGGGGTGACAGGCCAGCAAAATATATCCAGTGGCTTAAGTAGGAGAATTAAGATCTTTTAAGGTAAAGTTTAGAGAGTGAAAACAATTTCTGGAAAATAAGAACAGAAAACTGTATCAAGTCCAGCAAGCTCAGGTTTCAACAGAGACTTTACATTTAACTTTACATTTATTTTGAGTTTGAACTTGTCGAAGTAAAAAATTTTTATATTAAGTTTTTCAAACATCAGGAGATCTGCTACAGATTTGTGTTGCACACACACACTCACATGTTAAATGTATAACATATGTAATTTTATAACCTATGTTATATAAAGTAAGTAAGTGGCCAGTCTTCGCAAACGAAGATCTGGGAAAGGTGTTTTTACCTTTCAAGCCTGCGCAATGGATTTTTTA
>JAWWLV010000005.1:22919379-22930969 GCA_035041135.1 Platyrinchus mystaceus | reverse complement strand
GCAGGACCGGGAATTGAACCTGCGGCCTTGGCGCTGAGAGACCAGCATCTTAACCGCTAGGCCACCAGGGGTCCCCTACCTATGTTATATATTATGATACATATTCTATATTTTAGATATATAATGTATTCCAATTACGCTACAAATATGTTGTCTATAACTATATATAGCATGTTATAGTTATATATAGCATAGACATAAAATATCTAACACATATACTGCATATAATTGTATATTATGTGCTACATTACTAATGAGAGAAGCCTGTGGCAAGAGCACATAGTATTACTAAGCTTAGTCTTGACTGAAATGTGCTGACCCATAAAGAGTCTTTCAGCTTCAAATCTCATCTATACCTTTTTGATGTCTATATTAATAATTTTTATTTCAGCGAGTAGATAATCATATTCTTTATAAGGAAATGGACAGACTCCATTTCTAGAGGATAACCTAGATTTTTTTCATTCTATCTCTGTCATAGGATTTTATAGCTTAAGCTAAAGAGAATCCCATTCCATGCTAGTCTGTCCTTTGCTTTATAGGCAAAAGGACACATATTTCCATTCTCTGTGTACTGTATAAACATATTGTCATGGGGCACAAATAAAATTCAGAGGAACAGATATGTACAATAATAAGGAAGTAATATTTAAAGTAATGGGAGAGATTGCTCAAAACTTCTTCAGAAACCACTGTGGTCTTCAACTGTTGTTATTTACAAAAAAATATACTACTGTTGAACGGTTTCGCTCCTCTTCAACACCCCCCATTAGTCTTTTTTAACGTATTATTAAGATTTTGAGACTCTGCATTCAATGGCAACAAATACAAGTAAATTGTTTGAAGAGATGTGCTGAAGGAGAGATGAGAGTGAAGAAAACCAAGAATTTTTATCTTAGAGAATGATTTATGAGGTAACATTAAGAAGATAAATACATGCAATCTGAGTAAGTGATATCTGAGAAGGAGCAACAAGCTGAGAGCAAGGGTGAATACTTGCATGAAGAAATATGTTCACAAGAAATGTAATTGCATAATGGAGTGATAGTAGGCAGTGAAATTTCAGTCTGGCTCTTATTGTATTTGCACATGTGTTTGATAGAATAAGAAATGATGGCTTGATTTAGCAATCTCAGGGAGTTCAAGTTGGCAAAGTAATGACCTGCCTTTGTTGGTAGTTGAATATTGAATAAATTCTCTAAATAATTCCAGAACTTTGGGGGTTTTTTTCAACATTTACTGCTATATTTCTTTCCAAATATTAAAAAACGCCTCCTGTTGTATATTCTCCCCTAGAAGAAAGAAGTTTTCAAAATTATTGGTTCATTAAAATTAGCTTGAATAATTTGAAAATACTAGTATTTCATTTTAAAATGGCAGTTTTAGTTTTTAGAAAGTGTTCTGTAAAATTTCTGGTTCATTTTCCTTTAAAGACATTTGTGTAGACTGTTTGGATAGGAGACAGTAATAGCAACTCAACTTTTTTTCTTTCAAAAGATATACCAGTAGATTTTTAGACCCTATTTGCTGCACAAGCCTGATAAGTCCCCAAAAGACTAAACCATTTGATTAAAAAAAACCCAAATCCAGACCTGTTAGAGCTGGTCCAGAGGAGGCCACAAAGATGCTCAGAGGGCTGGAGCACCTCTGCTATGAGGATAACCTGGAGAAGAGAAGGCTCTGGGGAGACCTCGCTGCATCTTTCCAGTATTTAAAGGGGACTTATAAAAAAGAAAGTGACTTTTTACATGGACAGATAATGGTAGGACAAGGGGGAGTGGTTTTAAACTAAAAGAGGAGAGATTTAGACACATATTTTTTGTCATTAAAATGAAGCTGGTACAAAAAAGTTTCTTTGGAATATTTACCTTTAGTTTTTCTGTGAGATCGAGAACTATTATCCTGAGAATATCATTCCTCAAATGTTTTTCTCTCTGTAGTCAACTTACTTTTATTACGCTTAGACGTACCCTCATAAGGCCCCTGTAGAATTTAAGTCAGTGTTTGCATATGCTGAGTGATACCTGAATCGGAATTAGCACAGGTATGCAAAGTAATGGTGGTACCAGTCATTCCTCCTTTGCTGTCAGTTGTAGTCTAACTGTTCCAATATCCTTTGTCATTTACCTAGGAAGTGTTAGAACTTAAAATTATTTTTGAAATTATTTTAAAAAACAATCAGGTATCACGTTCATTGGCAGATTTGTAATTAGATCAAAGATGCTTCATTTAGTGTATTCACATAATGGAGCATCATGCACTGTTGAGGAAGTGTGAGGCCGAGTTGCTCATAATTTATTTTACATTTTATTTTAAACATAAAATACTAAAACAACTGAACCATAAACCTTAGGTGAATAGATTTCTCTACTTGTGGTATTTACTGCTTGGATAAATTAGGTGTACATAATAACCAGCTGTCGACTTCCAGATGTAGTACAGTCAAGCTGCACAAATTCTGCAGAGTCAGACACTATGACTTTTCCTGATGTAGGGCTTGGTGGGCTGCTGTAAATAATTTCATACTGTGTAACCTAATTTCATGCCAGCTTTGTTTTTATTTTTATTTTTCTAGTAATTTAATGAAAAGCATGTGTAAGTAGAAAAGTCTGATTGCAGTGAAACTGCCAGAGCTCTACTGTTTTTGAACATGAGGCAGAAGGAAACAGAGAATGTGACATTTCAACTCCAGTGCTTGCAGCAAATGCCAGAAAATTAATGAGTGAGGAGTCCTCACTTCTAATAAAATGCTTAGCTGTAATTCAAATATTACAGTACCAGTAATACAGTCTGGGGTGTTCTTCTCCCTTTTTTAATTTTGTTGCTCAGGCTAATTGTAGAGTGAGGTCTTTTGAAAGCCTGAGCTGCTCGCTAATTTCAGTGCAGCTGGTGAATAAATTGGACAGTCTTACTGACCATGAAAACAGCTGTTATTCTCTAATGGGGAAGTTTCAAAAGCCTTTTAGTTGTTCGAAGGCTGTTGATCAGTAAAAGAGAAGGAGAGAGGATGAGGGAAACATGGCAGAGAAACCCTGAGCTCCTTGGAACTTTTGAGAAAATCAGCAAAATGCTTGATAAAATCTTTGGACTACTACATTCTTTTTTCCTCTTTATTAAAATTTTAACAAAAGGTGATCATATTATAAGAAAAGAGTTCTAAAGATGTAGATCTTCCTAATTTAAGCATATCAGGGTGCACCCTACCCATCTCACAGGAAAAAGGGCTGCAAACTGAAACATTAAATGGGCTTGAATGTCCTCTAATGCTTTACTAGAGAAAATAAGGTCGCCAGCTCAAATCCAGTAATTGGAATGAAAAACAAATTTCAACAGCTACATGTGCATAAATGGTGTAACAGCAACTTGAAAACAGGGAAAAGATAAATAAACAAATTTTTCAAAATGTCGTTAAATAGCAGCTCCAGCCTATGCAATCCTCTGAGAGAAAAAAAGGATTTATATGTGCTATTCATAGAAAACTACCTGTGAATTGGAGGAGTGTAAACTGATAAACACAGTGGGATTAAGATTTGGATTCAGGATTCACTGGAATATAAATAGATCATTTGAATACTTCAAGCCGGTTATTGACAGACCTGCCTTTTCAGATTTTGACATGGCTTTGCTTTAGGTTGTGTACCTGGAATGTGAAAACGTTGTTTAATAACAAAAAATGGCATGGAATTTTGGACGAAATAAGTAAAATAAATAAAATGGCCAGTCTTCGTGAACGAAGATCTGGGAAAGGTGTTCCCACCTTTCAAGCCTGCGCAATGGATTTTTTTTTTTAGGTGAGACACAGCCTGTGTGACGTAGGTTTGTTTCGAGTGACCTTCTCTTAGATGGATGGCCTTAGGGGCTGACGAGCTCCATCTAGGACCGGGATTAGAACCTGTGGCCTTGGCGCTGAGAGACCAGCATCTTAACCGCTAGGCCACCGGGGGTCCCCACGAAATAAGTAACTACGTAACAAAGTCCTTACCTCAAGTCTCATAGCTTGTGTTGTTCTTTGTATTGTTTTGTCACTAACTTAAGACAAGGCTTCATGATCTACAGTCAGTTTAGATAGCTGAATTGGTCATTTTTATGCCAATTCAAGAAATAACCTGAAGTTGAAAATAAATTTCAACATTGAACCCTGCAAATATTTTCTTGAAATGAAATACAGAATTAAATTCATGATACTATTAAAAAATGTTTGTTGATCAATATTTAATTAATTTTTTAGCACCTTTGATAGGTACATGACAAATCCAAGTATATTTTTGCACACTTTGGACTGAGTCGATTTTTTTTCAATTACCACATTTCAGTTATCTGAGAAGGAAGAACTCCTGATGAAATATATAAATTGAGGTTTGAATGAATTGATTCCAAAGATTGCTATTGCTGTTTTTTCATGTGATAGCAATAACTTACAATATGAATTACTAAACAATATTATGTTAGAAAACTTTTTTCAGTCTTACACTAAAACAGAAATATGGGTCTATAAAGAAAAATACTACAAAGACCTCAATCCTTTGTTATTTCATTTGTTTCCTTGAGTAATTCCTTCTAAAAATCTAAGTTAAGTTGCTCCAGATAAAACACACTATTTCTGTTCTATAAATAAAATATAAATATATATTTCTAATATTTATAATACATTTTATAAAAATAAATTATATATTATATATTATTATATATTTTTATTAAATATATTATTTTAATATATATAATATATAAAAATAAATATAAAATCAATGAGAATCTATAAGTGAATGGGTATTTCCAAATCCAAATAAGCTTCTCCAGAGCTGTAGTAGAAAGCTATGCCACTTTTTGGTGTTTCACATTCTTCTCTGTTCTTTGGTATCCCTGTGTGAACTCATTTCATATTGATTAACCTATGTCACTGTTTCAATCTAAGGCATTATGTCTTCATGTAATAAGGGACTATTGATTCTTTTTCCCAATCTAATGAAACAACACAGATGAAAAAATATTGTCCTTCTTCCACGATACTTAAAATTGTGTTAGAGATGGATTTCAGTAAGCAGCTGACCAAAAGCACTAGGCAAGTAATGAAAATCTACATTAAGAGGGAAATAAACCCCTGTTTTTCAGAGACAAGATACACAGAAAATACTTGTAAGAAATCTTTACACTGTATGTATTATCAAAGCCAAAAGTCCCTTTTAGCACAAATCTTCGTCTTACAGATTCTGATTAGCAGGTAGAGGTAACAGTAAAGGTGTCTTATGTGTCAGTGGAATTAAACTAGTGACAGATAATGAGAGTGCATAAAAAGTTAATTTTGATTTGAGAACTCAACAATATCCCTTGTATTTCTAAAGCCAAGCAAGAAGTGACGGTCTTTTTTGTATTATGCATTTGCTATAACCAGAGGAAATTTCCCTTCCTTTCAATCTGATAGTGGACAAGGCTGGAAAGTTCTTACCTGTCTAATGTCGATTACTACCTTGTTACTTTATGAATTCAGTACTCTTTTATTAGTGTAGCACAGCATTGTGTTCATTGCCAACTCTAAGTAGCAGTACAACTCCTGCTTGATCACTCCTTGTATGGATAAAAACAGGAAACATTTTCGTTTCCTGGGCAATATGTCACGTCAGATTATTTTTTGGAATGGATCATCATTAAAACCAAAGGCTGTAGAGCTCTCCAAAGTTTTGAGCAGAAACCTCTGCTGACCCATGCTACGTTCATGTATGACTAAATGTTGGAAGCCAAACTAATGTTCTGCAAACTGTCAGACATAATATAAAAAAATCCATGTATGTCTGTTGAAAACACAACCAATCTTCTCATCTGATCACAAAGAGCAAGGCAGAAGAATTGCAGCCTGATGAGTGAAATTCTTTGACATGGTAAACAATTAAAAGCTGCATTATAATTCATTACATTAAGACTGAAGTAAGAATTAACATTCTGTTTATAAGTGTTGTGTATATATAGGCCTAAATTTCACTTCAACAATTTATATAAGAGGTGCATGAGTAACCCCCTCTCTTGAAGTTGAGGAAATATTTAAATATTTTGCTGAACTTGTCTGCAATGCTGAGTGTTGTGTGTCGTAAGTGCAGAGCAGATATAATACGGTATCAACATTTAAATATATTTCAAAGTGAGACTTAGGTCTTAGGAGCAAATTTTATGCTAGGTGTGCACTATTAGTTTGATGTAGATTTCTGGGTATTGTAGTGCAGAGTTGTGGGTTTTCACATAACAGTATCAGAAAGAGTTGTCTTAAAGGCCTTAAACACATCAGCAACAGTCTGCACACAACCAGAATTTTCATGGTGCTCCAGCCGTTTTGCTTCTCTAGCAATGCTCAGCAGATAGAAAATCTGCTTAATTGGGCAGTTAACCAGACTAATAGTTGTATTGCAATGCCAGAATGATGGTGACTGTTCTGCAATACATGAATACATACTAAGAATTTGCCTTTCCTGTTTTTGAACCTGTTTTAAATCTTCTTTTGCATGTTTGCAAATCCA
The DNA here is from genome assembly GCA_035041135.1 of Platyrinchus mystaceus. Classification (NCBI taxonomy): domain Eukaryota; kingdom Metazoa; phylum Chordata; class Aves; order Passeriformes; family Tyrannidae; genus Platyrinchus; species Platyrinchus mystaceus. The sequence continues at coordinate 22,924,466 of JAWWLV010000005.1, read as the reverse complement.
CATAGGACTCTTGCAGTGACTAAAGACCATTAGTATTTCTGGATTAATTTTATCCAATATTCTTCTTTTCTGTGTATTTCAAAGACATTTCAACTTGAAATATGTGATTTTTGATCATTTTACTTGCTTTGGTTTCTGCTCTGAAAGTCATGTGGGTAGGTGTCTGAGAGTAATTTTAAACCATTATTTGTAGCCCTGTTAAGCAGCAGGAAAGAGGAGAGGAAGATTAGCAATTGGTCTCTGTCCAGCACAAACTGTTGAAATTGATTTGGCTTCAGGCTGAGAGTTAAAAGCAAACCAATGCATTACAGACCATGGATCTATACTACATTGTGTTAATATACACCAGGGGGCTCTTTTCCTTCCCTGTTTTGAACTCAGCTTTAAACCCCATGGTCTGATTCTGATTCTTTTTTAGCATATTCCATTGTATACCAGTAATGGCTCCATTGAATTCACCCTGTTAACAGAGCTACACTGTTTTAGTGATTGTGACTTGTCAATTAGGATAGATAAGTGGTGTCTGCCCCTTTTTTTACCTCTCCAAACAGAACATGAAGTCCTCTTGGATTTGCACTGATCAGTGAAGAATTCTATGCTATTAGTGGACTGTATTCATTACAGTGGTTTCAATAAAACAGACTGAATTTCCTCTTTAATAGAAAGGTGCCATTTAATTTTTTATGAAACATTTATTAACTTATGGCTGCTGGTCTTGCTCCAATCAAACTGCTAAAGGTTTTTTAATATGTATTTAAAAACCAGGTTAGTTCTCAAGGTTGGATTCTTGTGGTCTTTTATTGGTTTATGATTGGATCTGGACAAACATCCTGTCTGATATGTCTCCAGGTATCATTTATAAGTTGCAAATATTTTAAGCTTTTATACTGGGTACACATGCTGCCATTGAACCCACACAAAATGTCTGGTTTTGATTCAAAAATAAAGATTGCCTATATAGCAATCCATTCTGAGAGCTAGAATTTAGTGCAATTGCTTGTTTTGTGCTGTGTCAGACTTCCACTGTCAGATAACTGCTTACTAAAACCTCTCACAGAGTCTTGCTGAAGTTGAGAATTCTAGTGTACTAGGTGGCCTGCAGCAGCAGGAGAATGAGCAAGCAGGCAGAATAAGATCTGGCTAACAATCCCATCACACTTCAGCACAGCTTATTTACCTCTAAATAAGGTATTTTGAGTATTAGAGGCCATGTAGTCACTTTAATACAGTGTTTTCACCAATCTAGTATATCTGATTTGTCACCTCAAATTAATGCCTCTGCTGCTTGAGGTACAGCAATTTATAATAGGATATGGTTAGACAGTCTCTAAAGACAGTTCCAGTTCCTTCTCAGTTTTTCTTCACTCTTGACCATACACTCCTTCCTTCCACTTCCCTCCCTTTGTCTGGGCCTCATCTCTTGGTTTGTCTCCTTGATGAGCCAAACAAGAGCATTCTAAAGGCAGAAAGCTAATGCAGAGAACTAAATAAACATTCTAAGAGAGGGAGAGAGGAGGAGAGGGTTTATGAGAGAAAAGGATTATTTCTTTTGAAGCACAGGGATTATTAGATCAGTTCAGCTATTTAATCCTTATTAATGCTTATGACTTTAGCTTCAAATGTACAAACAGGTTTAAAAAAAATTCAACAAAATGGCTGTGTGGAGCACTTAAACCTTACCATTTATTTTAAGGATTAGAACAGAAGCTACATATCAATGAGCTTTCTGAATAGAGACTTCTTTAACTCCTGCAGAGCTCTTTCTGCCTTTATGAGATTATATAATAATTTCCCAGAGTCTGTGTCTATCTCCATAGACAGGGTTAAGTATAACCCTATCTCCATAGCTTTTGATATATGTAGATGCCCATTTGTTCAAGCTGTTGAAGGAGTCTAAAAAGAGTTTCCTCACTGAGGAACCTCCATCAACTATCACATATAGTTTTCAGGTGACTTCATTGACAGAGTGACCTGACAATGAGTCCTCAATCCAAGTTCTTATTTTCTAGAATAATTACATGTTCAGTGGAACTGCACTTAAATGAGTGACCAGGGATTTTTAGCCTTATGACAGAAAATCTTAGGAACTGAAGTCTGAGACAGAATAAAGGGAATGATGATCAGCTTTCTACTGAAGTTCCACTGGTATTTGCAGCCTTGAGTATATACACAGAGTTCATGAATTTAAATGGGCTTTGAATGTAAATTCCATAGACAACCTCACAGCCCTATTTTGTCATTATGCCTGTTTCCATAATCAACCTAAGCTTTTATAAATACATTGTATTTCATAGAATCATAGAATGGTTTCAGTTGGAAGGGACCTTGAAGACCACTGCGTTCCAACCTCCTGTTATGGGCAGGGACAACTTCCACTAGACCAGGTTGCTCAGAGCCCATCCAGCCTGGCCTCATACTTATTTGAATTAAAAAAGTGTGGGATTTTTTTGAAGGAAGCATGGAATCCTTTTACATGATTAGCTAAAATCCATCCTTAGGAGAAACCTCACTGCCATTACTTTGTAAATCCTGGCATTACAATTATATTTGTTGTAAAGGACCCTCCTCACTTTAAGAACCTGGCATTAGGACAATGTGTTTTCCATTACAATGACAAGTATATATAAAACACAAATCCCACTTGAGAGTCTAAGCTGTTTGAAGGGTTTTAGTGTCAGACACTCATTTCTGGGAGGCTGGATTAAGCATTGGAAAAGATGTTTTTACTAGAGCACTGTAGCTGGTACGTTAATGTGTATCTGCATGTCAGGAATACAAAGTGTATTGAAAGGCCAACCTTTTCTATTGCATATGACAACTACATAGATTTCTTTTTACACTGAGACATTGATGTTTACTACTTTGAAAAGGCATTTTTCCTGAATAAATCCCACAGGATTAATTCTTCTTTAAAAAATAAAATGCAGTACATCAAAATTATGTTATCTGACACTGAAGAGAAAGAAAAGCTGCCTTTTAGCTATTTTTCCAAATCTGTGTTTCTGGATGATGATTTTCCACACTTGTCTCTCCTCTCATTTGCAAGATTGTGAATCAAGACTATCTCAGAAATCAATGACACTACAGTACTGTAAATGTAATTCAAGAAATGTTTTCAGGCCCATGTATTTATTCAGATATTATTTATTCTATATATTATTTATTCTATATATGTATTGTTCAGGTTCTTTCATTTTCAGCTTTATAGGCATTGATATAATGGTAATTAGAAAAGAATAAGTCAAAAGCTAATCAAATTATTCTTCATCTAATGATTTGTTTTGTGATGTTGATGAACAATACTATAGTTTGCTTGAAACACCTTTAAACCTGTACTGCTGAGGAAAAATACTTTTAAATAATGTAAATGCTAAATAAATTGCAGTTAACTCAATGAAAGCATTATATGATTAGCACATTCTTTTCTGTCACTTGTGAGGATATCCTAATAGTAGCAGAAAAAAAGAATGTTTCCAGCATCATTTGCTTAAAAAATTATCAAGTGCCATGGGAATATTGATGCCTACATGCAAATTAGACTGCTCAATTGTGATGACACAAACATCCCCCATTCTTGCCCCAGGAAACTCCAAACAGACCCATCCATTATTAAACAAACATACCAAAATACTCTTTGATCACACCTAATATGTATAAAATTCATGAATATGGAGAGGAATTTTAAATGCCTGCTGAGCTGGACTCAGCAGAATTTTTGCCACACTATCTTCCTTACAGATGTGATACAAAGATGGTTAAGCTCTTCAGTCAAAACTTCTGCTGCTTTATTGCTTTTCCTCAGCAGTAAGGAGAACAAACACGAAATCACCTTTTAGCTCTCTCTTTTCTGTCCTCCTTTGACAGCCATAAGTCTTAGCTAGGAGTAGTGTCCACTAGGAGTTTAAAGTATGTGAGCAGAAATGTTTTTTTTTTCTTCCCTGTCAGCAGGTAAATCTCAGTGTAGAGCGAGTCATAGCATCACACTGTTTCTGAGGAACCTTCTCCAATGTCCTGCTCAGTGCAGGATCAACACTGAGGTCAGAGTAGTAGATTCTGGGCATGGCTTCCTTGAAGTCACTCTAGTCATGCTGATTTACACACCAGACTTCACTAAGAGGCAAAGGATGTGGGGACAGGGATATTCTGCTGCTGCTGCTGTTTGTTACCTTCCTCATTTCACTGCAAACCTTGCCCACGTTTTGGGTTCAGTCACCTCTGATTTGTGTCATTCATAAGCAACTCAACAAAAATTCTCCCTGAATTTTCAATGCTTTACCTTTGGGCAGTAAGCCTGAGCAATCTGACAACAGTTTGTGTTTCATTGCAGCTTTTGGACATCAGTTTGCCACTGTCACCCCCATGTTAGCCCTATTACTAAATAATATTTTATTCATTATATATGCTTTTCAGATGTTGCCCAAAGACTTGTCTCTTAAAAATCTGTTCCTATGTATACATGTCTCTACAAACTCCTCTTAACCAACTCATCTGCCATTTTCTAATTAGGTTATAAAAACTTTAAATTCTTCTGCAAGGAGCTGATCCTCAGCTAGGTCAGTTGTGCTGATGAAGACTGGGTAGTTTTCTATCTGGCTTCTTTGTCCTTAAAGATGTACACAGTATTTGTATCCCAGAAACAGAACATTCTATTATTGAAGTAGCAAGTAAACAGTAGAATTTAGAAAGATTTTCCTTCCTGAGATCAGGTTAGGGAAAATAGAAGATATCAGTTCTTGGTTTAGTAAAAGACAGTTTTTAATCTTGAGCCATGTATATTTTACAGATGCCTGAAGAAGAGTAAAAAAAAGTTATAAAAACATACTTTGCTGTTTTTGTTAAAACAAAGAGCTTTCTGTTGCTTTTCTGCTAAGAAATACGGCAACAGCATATGAAAATCAAGTAACACAGTCTCTTAATGGCTGTAGGGTTCGAAGCTGTAGGATTAAAGTTGCTAAAAGATTTGGCAGTATTCATAAATTTGCATGTTTTTAGAACAAGAAGCATGTTATCTAAAAGGTAAATGGCCAGTCTTCGCGAACGAAGATCTGGGAAAGGTCTTTTTACCTTTCAAGCCTGCGCAATGGATT
>JAWWLV010000005.1:22814077-22904817 GCA_035041135.1 Platyrinchus mystaceus | reverse complement strand
GATCGGGAATCGAACCTGTGACCTCGGCGCTGAGAGCACAGCATCTTAACCGCTAGACCATGTCCTTAATATATAGCTGTGTACTTTTTACACAGTTTTTGGCTCATTTTTAGCTATATTTGTTGTCCTTTAAAAGCATGGTATAAAAAAATTCTCTGTATATGTGTTTTACAGAGACAGAAGTAATACTTAACACCATCAAGTTGTTACTTGATAATGCAAACCATCATGGCATTGGATGCTTGAGCATCCTTTACAGATTTATTTCAGTATGTGGTCTTCGTTAAATAGCCTTGTCAGGCCTGCATCTTTTCCTGCATATTAACAAGGAAACAGTATGGTAACTTCAGGCAAAGTCCTAAGTAACTCCTGGAATGTCTCAACAGTTGCTGTGGGAAACAGTTCCTTGATTTCGGCCACATTGGGAGACTGATTTAATGCTGATGCATCTCGTGTGTAGTCTATTGTATCATTCAGATGACCTTTCTGGGTCACGAGGAGACAAGGAGGGAACCAAAGCTGCTGAAGTGTTTTGGCATCTGGCCCAGGCCCTTTCCTTACTTGTGCTACAGTGTATGCAGGGCTAAACTGCAGCTCTTCCTCCAGAGTGCTCATCGTGGTAGTGTCAATAGACTTACTGTGGTTTTGTAGCAGACATTACATATATTTGCCATTATGATATTAAACAATTTTTAAATATGGAAACTGAGGAATGCAGTTCTGAATTGGAGTTCTACATTTTACTTCTGATCCACTGCTGGGTAGTCTTGTCTGAACCAGTTCACCTTTCTGAGCAGCAAGTCTGTTTTGCTCTGAAAAAGAGCTCTAAACTAACAGTTTTAAAAGCAAATACGTGAATCAATTAAAAAGAAAATGAAGTTTTGAGGGTCAGCTTCTTCATTAGGGAAAAAAACAGCCATGTCTCTCTTTAACCCTGTGGACCTTATGCTGCTTTATTCTATGCTTTCTCCTAAAAAATTTAAATAAATGCAGTCTGTTGTAAGAATGTGCAAATCTTTATCTTAATGAAGTGAGTATTATATCAAGGCTTCTGATGACTGTGCAGGGTGTTATTTCTTACACCCTGTTATTTTTGAAGAAACCATGGAAAAGGTCAAAAGCCACTTTTAAATAATTTCTTTTTCTACACAAATCTACATAGCTGTTCTGAGGTACTGACTTTTCAGCTTTCAGCTATTCTTTAGTTTGAATTGGTCTATTCTTGAGCAATTTCTATTGCCAACCAGTTTTTCTTCTTGAACTTTTTTTTTGTGATGTGTCTCCTTGCTGTAGAGGAACAGCCACTGGGATAAATAGCTTCAGCCTATCTTTGGTTTTGACACTTACATTCCTGTGGTTTTTTTCTTTGATAGGATTTTTTCCCCTTGTAATATTGACTTCTGCATCTGAGAACAATATCCAGTCAATTTGTACTGTTTTGTTGGCATGGCAAGGTTTTTCACAGAAGTTGAAAATAAAGCAGCCAAAGTAATCTCTCTTTGGTAGATACAGTTTAGAGAAGGAAAAACATTGCCTACAAATGCCAGTTGCAGTTGAATATCTTTTGAGAGCAGGAAAGAGGATGGGAACCAGAGAAAGTTTACAGCCTTTTTCTGCCCTGTAAAGCTGCAAACAGATTATAAAAACTTGGACACAAATATAGAGCTTCAAGAAATGGACAAATCAATGACACTTATGTGTTTTGCTGGAAGACTGAGTGTGCTTACTATGGAGTGTTTGCTGAGGGACGAGCTGCCAAATTATAGCTATGTGAAATAGTGTAAGCCCTGCACTTAGAATGTTGTTTTAATGCATGTGAGATGTTTTTCTTTCTGAACGGAGGTGTCTTACCTAAATACAACTACTCTTTGTTTACAAAGCTTCTGTCTCTAAGTATCCAAGGTTTTTGAAACAAATTCACAAGCACTATCTTAAGAAAAAATGAGTTTGTGTGTTATAGAGGGAGATCTCCCCTCAGCAGGGCAGGGGGAACAATAGGGTGAGGAAACTGTCCCTATCCCAAACATGCACAAAAAACCCTCACCCAAAAAGAGGACAAAACACCTCTACTGCATTCCTGCACAAATTACATTGCATGCAAGTTATATCAGACTATCCAGATGCTGAAATTTTTTGAGTACCTAGTGTTATACTTGCTGGATATTTAATGATTTCCATTTAAGTACAACCCACTTTTATGGGTGCTGCACGTACTTGCAGTATGATACTAGGAGACCACAATATTATCTACTTTCTTCCCAAAGATCATTAAAGAATACTTCATAATTTGGAAGTGTATCTGTATAGGTTGAAGGTTGATAGGAAGTAAGTTTTTATTTTGGCTTGCCTATGTTAATGTTAGATGTTTGACTTTTGGAAGCTTTATGAGAGGAACTGTTGCTTGTATGTCTCAGCTGGAATGATTTGCTTAATGAAATACAGATGTATGTGCAATCTAATCGTATAAATCTGAGTGCTTTTATGAAAATATAACAAACTACAGGTCAGGATTCATTTTACAAACAGTAAGTAACCTGAACATATGGAGCTGTTTGTTGATATCATGCAGGAAATTATAGGAACCTTTCTATTCCCCCCAGCCCCTACTTCCCTTTCACACCGTTGGCCCTGGATTTTGAAAGAAATTAGTTCATTTCTATTCCTTTGCCAAATTATGTTGTAAATAGGCTGAAGGGAGATAAACTGAATAAATTTATTAGAAAATCAGACTTCAGTCCAGAGCAGACTAGTGTTGCAATACACTTGTTACTCTTTTTGATTTAATCAAAGAGGTTCCATAATCCTTGAGAAAAAGACATTTAGTACCTTGCCAGCTCATGTCTCTGGTAGTTCTGTGCTAATATTTTTAAAAAGTTGAAAGTTTTAATGTGTTCGAAATGATTCTTTCCATTTTTACTTGGCATTGGTCTCTGCCAACTACTGTTCATCAGGGATGGGATCCATCTGACTGACTGGGGCAAAATCATCTCTACCAGTGTTCCTGCTAACCTGGTGAGAAGTCCTTTCAAATAAAAACATAAAGAAACTGTTATCCCAGCCAGAAGAGAAATGAAGGCAGGTAGGCTTCATCATGAAGGCAGGTAGGGGCTGAGAGACAAAGTGGTGGAGGAAGCTCTTTCTATGCCTTCTGTGTAAACAGAGCAACTGGAGTGTCTCTTACCTGCTGTTACTCAAATGTGTGGAGTACAGAAAACAAATAAGAATTCAATCTGTGCACAGTTTCAAATCTGGATCCTAGCTCAAGTTCCAATCCTTATTTAAATTCATGAATATCAGCATGTGTTAGAAAAAAAAGTTACTATTTCTTATCAAAGTGATAACTCTGTCTATGGGTGTATTGTTTTTCTTCATTTCTTGAAATCCAGCTGAGAGTAACTGGGCTTGAGGAATCAAATGATACAAAATTGGGATGATCCTTATTCTCTAATGAAACAAGCTGCAGTGGAGTTGCTTGTGATACCTTACTATATTTGAGTATAAGTAATTAATTTTCAATTTATTGTTCTTTTCTATTTCTACATGTATAATACTTGAGATATTTATTTTATAGATAAACAAATATTATGACGACTTCTTTCTATTGTATCATTTGTTGCCAAAGAGGATCATTATTTGCCACTGGAATCTGAAATTGGTTCTCCATTTCAGTAGTGTTTTCCAAAACTGTGTCCATGCATACAGTTATAAATGTAGATATACTAAATGTTCTTTTCAGTCACACTAACATGGGTTTGTCACTAGTGACTGATGAAAGTGAGGTCTCTATAACTGGGTCAAGTTATCCTTCAGTATCTAGTAAGTATGTAAGAAGGAGATTTTGTTCTAGTAACATGAAATAAAGAGTGAAGCCCCTTGCCCAGTAGGTAGTTAAAAGTTATCAAAATTATTCCTTGAAGTTCAGTGGAATTTATATGCAAAATTCTAATGAATGGCATATTCAGAAGATATCCTTTTCTGTGCATTATGCTCATAAGTCTCTATCTGTTTGCTTTTTCTCATGATTGTTTATTCAGTGTCTTCTGTGGTTCTGTCAGACAAGCACTGAACTTGACAAATGAGGAGAGAAGCCCTCACAGGGATCAGACAGGTTATTCCAACATTCTAAACTGAATTAAGACCAAAATTCATATGAAAGGATAATGCAGGGTGCTATCAGATGCTCTTGTCTCTATCTCATTCTTCTTAATTAAGGCTGAATCAATTGAAAATGGGCAGATTTGTTTGCTCCTACCCTGGCTAATCTCTTCCTGAGCAGTGGAAGAAATGCTCAGTTGGTGTAAGTCACTGCTGTTCTTGTTTAAGTTCACTGAATCATCTGGGATTCATGTCAGGGATTTTGCCTTGTCTGAGTTGGAGCTGCAGAAATCCGGCAAAAGTTAAAGTGATATTATGGTTTACGTATTTTTGTTCTCTTTTGTCATTTTACTTGGGCAATAATTTCTATTAACCCTTTTGCTTTGAGGGGCTTGAATTTAAATGTGAAAATCAGCGCACAACAGGAAGAATTAAGGTAGCTTTCATCTGTCTCTCACAACGTACATTTGGTGTTTTTTCATCAAGTATTTGTTCAGTTCTAGTTCAAGTGCAGAATGTCAAAAAGGTTTTATCTGCTTTGTTTCACGTTTCTGCTAAAAATAGTCAGCACAGTGTGCAAAATTTTAAAATTTATTATGCCAGATCTCTGTTTTACCGGGGCAGCTCTGTCCCTCAGTGAAAGGTTTTACTACTACTCCCTAGATGTGGCATATTCGGGAACTGTATTTTGGGTACAGTTCAACAACCTGCTGTTATGTGACAAGATGGCAGACTCTGGTGACTGATCCCAGCCCCTCTGTGTTGTTATTCATCCCTAAGGCTCTCTTAAGAGCCTTCTGTTATTCAGTAGAAGTTAGTGAGAACAGTCAGCTTGAAATCACCCATTTGTGTCACTGAGTCTCTGCAAACAAAATTCAAAGAGCTCTGGGAAAAGTAATAACACAGAAGAGTCTATGGAATATTGTTCCAGAAATCATCAATGCAATTTGCAGAGTCCCACAAATGTACTTCAAATCCTTGACTAGATCTTGCCTTTCTGATACTTAGGAATAGACAGAATGCTTAAAAGGAGGAAAACATCAGATGAAAACAGGTGATCTATTTTTGTGGGTGTTTGACTTGCACGCTGACACAAAGGAGAGAAAAAGAATGTTTAATCTGTTGGTGTATACTGTTATCATAGAGAACAAATTGCACTGAAATATTTTAACATGGAATAAGCAAAGGTGTTTCATCATACAAGAGAATCGGGTTTTAAAGATCTCGCCTGTTCTTATCTGCATCTCAAATATAAAATTCTAGAAGTAGATCAGGCTGAGATTTTTCTCTTGTATTTATGAAACATTTTTCTGAAACAATAATAGCTTGAAATTGAAACAAGGGAAATGCCATGAGAATTGAAAGCTAATGTGTATGTGTTTGTAGCACCTATGTTAGGTATCTTTAAACAGAGCAAATCTATTTACCATTGTGGGTATTTTATTCACTAAAACAGCTTACTGGACTTAGAAAGGTGATAATTGATCTTGTTTGCTGGACAAAGTATCACTGACAGTGGTTGGGGCAAGGACTGTGATGAACAGTATTCAGAGACTGTTTATCAAATAAGTTTTAGGAGGTGAACTTATGCTTCTGAGCTCAATCAAAGCTTTGCTGGGATTGCTATTTTTGTTGTTTATGGAGGACTGATATGTCCAATCACTTGATCTTTTAGCAATTGCAACTCTTGAAACAGTAATTTAGGACAACTGTGATGGAGTTCACGTAGGAGAGTTGTGTGGGAAATAAACTATTATGAGTTACAGTAATGTACTTTGCTTCTATACCTTGATTAGTCTTGTCAAGTATTTGAAAGAATCTCTCATTTGGACACAAGAGACTAACCCAGGTAAGCTTATTGCTGAGCCAGAGATTGACAGTGCATTCTACGCTGTGTGGAACGCAGGTGGTGTTTTACTGTGGTGTCACTGATTGTAATTACTGAAGGGATCAAAGTAGGTCTCAGGCAGCTCTTGGCGTTGTTTGTGTTGTGTTGTTTCGGTGTTATTATCAAATTATTCGGGTGGAAGTAACCATGTTCAGAGTATCACTAGAACTTTCAAACTTCTTTCACAAACAGCCCTCATGACACTCCTGAACTTCCTTTTGTTCCAAAATATTGTTAAAAATAGAAATAATCTACAATAAATCATTTGTAATAACAGTAACACTTTTTTATAGTGCAGGTAGCTAAAGCTTTAGTTTATGCCTCGGAGAAAAAGTTTAGGAGGTGGCAATTGCCATGGTTAACCTTGCAAGATTTATCTTTAGCTTACTTGTTGAAATCAAATGTGTGGAGCAAAAACGTAGTTGCCAGTTGTGCAGTCAACACAAACGTTCTACCTTAGAGCCGCTAATGTCTCTTTATTTCAGTCCAAAAAGAACACTTTAGCTACAACCTATGACATCTTTGGCTCACTTCTATTTTTCAAAGACCTTCTGTATTCTGTTGCTCTCTGTGCTGTGTATCCTTTAGCTTAACTTAACTTAGCTTCTTCGTTAAGTTTCAAATTTTTGAAGCACGAACATGATACCTGAGTTAAATCAGTTGTCCCCTAACACTGTTCTGTTTTGAATACAGGTGAAGGATAGGATGATACAAGTTATCAATATCTGATAAACATTTTTGTTCTGATGCATCAAAGAATGAGTGTTTTGACAAGCACTTATTGAATGATTCTGAGAATAACCTTTAGGCTTGAATGACTGAAATTGATTTTGTGCTACTGCAATGCAATCCTACCAGGATGATCTTATGCATTATCCTGTGTTCTCTGTGTCTCTAGTTCCTGTCCATTTTGATTCTTATAGTCCTTGGTTTTGTATTTTAGCAGTGCTCAAAGTTTTGGTTGAACATTTAAATATGTAGGGGGAGCTGAGGTCATAAAAGCCTGCGGAACAAACATTCTGTTAAGTAATCTCTAATTTGAGAAGTATCTCTCAGCTAATGGCAAGTGAAATAACTTTGAATGGTGCCATTTCATTTCACCATAAGACTGTATGGTCCCTTTTTTCTGCAGCTTTACATTAAGTGACAAAAGTACTATTACTAGCCCTGAATGAGTAATACAGCACTGCAGCAGCTCTTTGCAAGCCTTAGTGAACCCCAGGCATGTTCACAGCAGTACAACTGAAGTCCCAAGACTGCATTTACAGTACTTAGGCAGTACAGATTGTTAAAGAGGAAGGTTTTGCTTCAGTTCATTGTCAATCCTTTTGTTGCAGGGGGACTGCATTGCAGTAGGGCCTTCTTGCTGGCAATGGAGGAAATTCACTGTTTTCAAACGTGCTCTGTGTGTTTTGCACAGTCCATGGGGTATTTAAAAACAAACTTCAGTGAGGTAATATAAAATGATAGGTCTATAGCTTACTATAGTTCAATTGGTGACTGTCGACTTGGAACTGGAAAATATGGTACTAAGATGCTGAGACCCTGAGCTGCAGTGAACATTAAACGTGTGATAATTCAACAGTCTCTGTTCTCCAGAGTTAGACAAGACAGTAGGAAATAAAATTTGAGCAGCTTATCCTGTCAATTACACCTTTGTTCCTGGACTACCTTTATGGTCTTGCATATGTCTTAAGCAATGTATTTGTTGTAACCATGACCAAATCTGAATTCTAAGAGGTTACATTGTCCAGATACCCAGCTTGCCCCTTGGTTAGGATTACTGCTGAAAGTGTAATGGCTGCATCTGAGCTTCTCTGATTCCATTTAACATATTAATTCACACTGTCATTGAAAGCATTTACCTCTGTAGACTATGAAAAAAACAAGTTCTAATTTGCAGATTGGGTAATGCAGAAGTAAAGAAATAGGATCAATAATACCTTACATGACTACAGATATTAAGTCTGTGTATGCAAATCAAACTGCACACGTTTTGTTGCTGTACAGAGCAATGTTACAGAAAAAGAGAATTTGATAGATGTTTAAACATCACTGCGAAAAAAGAAAATATGAATACTGAACAGTGCAGATGTGAAAAATACTGAGATTGTGAACAAAAGGGTGCATTCGATGACTGAAGAAACTAGTGCTTGGAATAATAGTGCAAATGAGAGGAAGAGGTATTGGTAAACATATGCAGTTATACTTTCTTAGCTCACAGATAACGGATGATATAGAAGTAGAGATTAGTATTTTCTATCTAAAAAGCAATAAACATTGAAATGATATACATGCCTTCTAGACAAATGCTCCACAATGGAGGTATTGCAATGGATAGCATCATGATGTGCTTTAATAAGGATCATTGAGATATTAATCCCATGCATGAATTGAGATAATAAAATAATTTCTCTGAACAAGGGATTGTCAATTAAAAGAACAAAAAATATTATAGACCTTGAAAGTATGATAAATTGTTTGAGGTTTTCAGTGAAGAGAAGTCAATTTCTTCTGCCTGCCCCTAATCATAAGTTTAACTTTCATGTTAAACATCAAAACAATTCCTAAGTATATCATAGTATTTCATAAATGCACAATAGAAAACCAGCATCTTAATTATTATAAGAGTTATTTGACAATTTTTTTCCACACCTGACTTCAAAACTGACAGTGGTAACTGTTCCAGAATGCAACCTGAAAAAGGGTTTGGGAGGCAATACTGTTTCTGGGAGGGCTTCTAAAACAAATGAAAATGTGTAAGTTGTGAGCACCTGATAGAATAGATAAATGCCCTAAAGTATTTTTTCAGCCAGTACTGTGCTAAATACAAAATTACATCTTTGGCAGGTGCGGTCAGTTCGTTTGAAATGCCAACCTTCCCAAAAGCTTCTGGGAATGAAATTTCTTTGGGTTTGCATGTATTTTTGTGTTCTTCACTGTGAGTGGAGAGGGTACTGAATACATGATTCTCTTTTTACCTTCTTAATAGTTTCATTCAGTGAAAATATGTGATAACTTGAAATATACTTTAAACAAACAAACAAGTAATATAAATAATAGCACTTGTCTTTTGAAAGGTATAATTTTAGTGTCTCTAGGACTGACAGACTTGTCCCCACATTGCACCAGTGGCGTACATAAATGAAACCTGTGACTGAATACGAAGATAGATAAGTGGAGGACTAAGAGGAAAACTCGATGTGCAGTATGAGAAATAATCAGTTGAAAAAGATGGTTTAAGAAATCTGTACTGTTTAGTTTATCTTTTACAAATACATATAGGGAACGCTAATACAGGAAAGAAATTAGGACGTCTGTTCATTTATATACTGAAAATGCATAAAAAGACAGAGCAGCTTTAGTTTTAGGTTCTTTCTTTCAAACCCTTGTGCGAAACTCTATGAATTATTTTGATTTTTTTGGAATGATAAAACTTTTAAAGCACATAAATATAGCAGAAGAGTATACAGAATAAGTAAGGCAGTTCATGCAAGTGGTTTGCTTCCCAGTTAACAGAATTTCCCTCAAACTTGTCTTCCTTTTAATGCACAGTCTATATACTGCACAAATTTGTATTTTTGCCCCTTAATTGATTCTAACCTTCCTATTATCTAGTCTGTCATTGCAACACTTCTGAGAAATTACTAAACTCTATCAAGTACAGACTAGACTCCTAGATCAAGTTATTTTATGTCTTTATTAGACATCCCATTAGAACATCACCAGTGACAAAGGAGGGAAACAAAATGCCATCAGCACCCTTATAATGCTGCACTCTCCAAAAGTTACTGGCATTAGTAAACTCATCTTACTGCCAGAACCTTTTAAAGCAGTCTACAAGCTAATTTCATTGACTTATAAAACTATTTATACTAAGCAATTCATTTTACGTTATGCACTGAGGAACAAATACTACCTTAGGTTTAAGTTGACTGCGTTGCTGAGATACCACCCTGAGCTAACTTTCTATCTATTTTTATGTCCCTTAAGGATTTCATTAAGGTAGAAGAGCAGTCTCTATCAAATATTCATAACCTGTAGTAAACTGAAGTAATATTCTCCTATTCATTTTGGTTTGACACAGACACATATTCATAGCTGGCATTACTTTCACAAATCCACAAATTGAGTTTTTGCCAGTTGGAGCTCTGCTCAATAACATCTTACTGATATTGTTTTCTAAACTTTTGACTGATGCAAAGATTCTGCTTCGTAAAAATAAGCATTTTACCAGAGCAGCAGCATGCAATAATGTATATTCATATGTAACTTTTGCACTCCTGGGTTTTTATTTTTCTTTCTCCCATTTCAAGAGCTTTGTGAAAATGTAATGTCCTATTACTTCACCTATACCTCAGGCTTACTCATCACATAGATGGAAATCTACGATCTTCTGAGAGATTCAGAAATGTGCAAATGAAGTGGTTATAAGTAATAACACAAAATAATCATGCCTGGAATTTTAGTTTAGGGCAGTACCTTTCCATTGTTTCACATGGACGGTAAAGTGTGTGTAATTCAGTTATGAACTCAGCTGTGTTTCAGACTACAATTTTAGGAGCAGGCTCTTTGAAGTAGATGTATCTGATTCTCATTTGCATTTTTTATATAAAGGTGACATAATGCAAATAAGTTGAGCTGTCCTACTTAGCTGTTTGAAGTTAGGCATGTATTCCTGTATCTTGCTGAATACGATACTGACGCTGCAGTTCATTGACTTCAAAGCCTTCCTTTTGAATCACTGAGTTTTTCAGCTTTTGTACTGTTTTCAGTCGGAGCTTTCAGATATTCTTTTTTAACTGATCACCAATTGTGAATAATGGGCTTTTTTTTCTTATGTGTTTGACTGATTGTCTGTGATGTTACTTCATTATTATTTTATGCCCAGTTAATTGGTAAAATTAATTGCAAGAGGTGTCTTTCAGAACAGGAGTAGCAAAACCCAGATTATAATGAATCATTGCTTCCATAGGAATTTTTCAACTCTCTCTCAAGAAGTGGAGTAGAACTTTTTAAAAAGTTAGAAGGTTTGTGCTGTTGCGCTATTACAGTGATCCCATGAAAATACTGCAAGGGATGACTGAAAACAGCCTGAAATGGGGGGGGGGGGGGAGGGAATTGTTTCCTCCGGGGTAAGAGATTTTTTTATTATGCTGAACAAGTTGGTGAAATAGGCAAGAAAAGAAATATTCATTTTGAAATATGCAGCCATGAGAGGACAAAAACTTTCTAAATGTCTTGTCAGCAGCATAGTTGTGTTGAATGAATAATACTGAATCTGTTAAGCTTTACGTGCATGAATCAGTGTAAAACATCATACAAGGAAACTGTGCAGCATCATGATGCATCTTACTGGAATGACATATATTGGATATTGCTCTCCAATTCAAGGTGCTCAGATGAAGAGGGCCTAACCAGCCCTGTCAACTGCTGACTGAGAGAGCTTGCAGAAAGGACTAGCTAATGAGCAGTGATTCCAATAGTCCTGAAGAACCATCAAATTGAGCTAAACAAAGCTGACTTGGTATTTAGGAAGGGAGGTAAGACCTCAGGAGCCTCTAGTGGACATAAAATCCATCACCATTCAACCCTAAGGAGCAGGTCTGGGTGGTGATGAATGCCAACAACTTAGTGGTGTGACTGGATGCTATCAAAACTGGGACACTTGAGATGCCTGGGGCAGGGGTTGAGTTTGTGTCCATGGTTAGAGGTTCCAGGTACCTCTGTTTCTAGAAACTCTGGGTGCTAGCTGTGATAAGTATCTTAATGTTTTAGTTTCATAGGTCCTCAGTGTACCTTTGCCATACTTTACAGATTCTGACTTCTGGCTATTAGGTGGTATTTCAGTTAATTACTGTTAATGTAAACCTTTAAGGCAGTTACATGATCTCCTGCTGTTTCCCAGAGACTTCCAGTGAAGTCATAACAAGTCTTAAATGCAGCATGCTTGACCCACAGTTGAATGCAACCGTTTATTTTGGCACAATTGTAGCTTAGGTAATTATGAAAATATTGCCAAACACCTTTCAGAGAAGTAAGTCACGAGTCCTTTGATGAAGCTGAACTCCTTTTTGGGGGCTGTCTTACCAGCAGAACACTGCAAATGAGCTGCTATTATCCCTTGTGTAAGAAAATCCCTTATGTAAGGAGTGGGAGGGCAATTATCAAGAGGTGGGGGTGAGCCTTTGGTGTGTGCGTACCACGCGTTCCAGTTAACTCCATCCTAGGCAAGCTTTTCCTTTTGAGTCTGTTTCCACTGACTTTTCCTTGTGCACTTGAAGAAACAAGTCTCACAGGGTGTTTCATCAGCCCGTTTTCATTCTAGCTGTAAAATCTGTATGGAATTTTTTTACAAACAGGTTAGATAGATGCATGATAATTCCTTGACTGCCTTCTTCAGACATCTTCACTCTGGGGGTTATGCTAGAAAGTAACCTTGTTATCACATAAAGAGTAAGCTAAATAAGATTGTTGCTATTGTCATCTTCTAATTTCAAACCCAGGATAGCTGCTACAAATAGCTCAGTTAGTTAAAGGTGAATGTAAGTAAAAATATATTCAGCTATAAGGAGACCAGTATGGATAATTTGTCTCTGAAAATGAACAGGAAGTTGTAGGATTGGACATTTTCTGAGCTAGAGATTTTAATTCCATTTTGAGAGAGGCAGGAGAGAAAGATGGATAGATCTGACATGATTTTAAAGCACTAGAAATTACTTTCAAGTGTGTGTGACCAGCTGAACAAACAACTGTTGTATTTGAAAAACCAATCCAGATTCTGATTTCAGTTACTCACAAAAATTGCAGTGAGTGTGTTAGAACTGCTCTGGATTGATAACTGAGTAAGAAAACAATTATTTGGCCTGCTGTGTATTTGTGAGGTGTGCTTTTTAAAGACAAATGTTATTTTGAAAAATTCT
The DNA here is from genome assembly GCA_035041135.1 of Platyrinchus mystaceus. Taxonomy (NCBI): domain Eukaryota; kingdom Metazoa; phylum Chordata; class Aves; order Passeriformes; family Tyrannidae; genus Platyrinchus; species Platyrinchus mystaceus. The sequence continues at coordinate 22,891,911 of JAWWLV010000005.1, read as the reverse complement.
GGGGGAAAAAAAATATTTATCAGCTAGATGTTATATGCAATGCATGAATACTTTATGGCTAATAGTTTTATTATAAATAATAAGCAGTTCTTACTTTATTTCTAGAATCCCTGGAGGGAAAGGTTAGTTCGACCAACCTACCAACAAGCAAACAAAATATAATTTAGTTCATAATTTGTAAGAATACAGAATCTTATTCTAGTCATGTGGCTAATAAATGCAGTCAGAAAGTCTTTCAAAAACTGACAGTGCTGAAAATGCCACCATCCTTATGTTGCCAGCTTCCTAAATTTGAATGAATACATCTTTTCTGGTTTGAATGCAAATGATATTTGCCAGATGTGATCTGAGCTGTCATTATGTTCCATCAGGTTTATGTTGTGACTTAGCTCTAGAAACTCTAAGTCATGCTAACAGAGAAGTTGAGTAAGAAGGATGGATGCAGACCATATATTGTATAAATAGCTGTTTTGAAGTGTTTTATACATTGTAGCATGCGTATTACAGATATTGCAAGTCATATGTACTGATGTTTCCTAAGAGCTTTTAGGCTCTTCAAAATTAAGACTAATGATTTCTGAAATGAGAGCTATGTTGCACCTCAGGCCAGAATCTTAGTCAGCTTAGTTTTGTTTTCTGAAGAGCTTTTTGTAGGTGAATGATAGGAAAACTAGCACCAAAAGAAACTTTTTTTTAAGAATTAATGAAGTAATTTCCATTGGTTTTAATAGTTTTTAGGTCTCACTATAACCTATTTGCTGTATCTATTCAAAATCCTTGAAATGTAACTCTGGAAACTGTCCGGTTACCCATGAGAGTAGTTGTAAAAGTGGAACTAGTTGTAAAAGTGACAATTAATGTAGGAAGAAGGATTCCATGTGTCATAAATCATAACTAGCACTGCAGTATCCAAAAAACCCAGGTGCTCTCTAATAAACAAGTACTTGTAAGCAGCACTTGTCTTGAGACCAATTTGACAGCATGGAGATTAAATGAAGTTGATGTCAGAACATTTTAATCCCAGGTATATACACTGTAAAACAAATTAAATAATTCCCCTTTTCTGCAAGGGAGATGGTGCAGTTTGGAAAGAAGGTCAGGTGGGTCAGCACAGCAGTTCCAGCCATGCTGCACAGACACAGGATGCTGCAGGGCTGCAAGGTCCATTCTCTTCCACTCAGGTACTTAAAGGCCTCTCAGGGTCTCTTCTGGGTCTCTCCCAGAGATACCTCTGACCACAGTAATTACAGGATTCGGTAGTAGATACTGAATTCTGACTTCTTCATTCTGTAACTCCTTAAGTCTGATTCAACACCTTTGGATTGCAGACCTGAGGCCTAAGTGATGGAGATGATTGTAATGTTGACTGCTTAAGTGATACATCTGTGCTAAAAAAACCCTACCCTCAAGCCTACCAATGAAACCCCAAAACTGAGGGAGCATAATCAAATTCTTATATTTGGCTAATTCTTGCCGATTCACAAGGTCTGTTACCTTATTTCCTGCACTGTTATACACGTTTGGCTAAATCTAAACCACTTTAAACCAGCACAGAATTCATATTTCCGAGTAAACAGTGGAGCCATTTTCACAGTGCAGTTTTCTGTTTTGTGCTGAATTATGAGGTGCTTACCTGAGAAAATGCCTTTTATTTTTATCACAAATCAATATTTGTGTAACTATCCAGAGGACAATGCTCTACCCTGTTGCAAAGCACAGCTGAACAATGGTCAGGTAATCACAGCTGACATAGTTCTGATGTAGGTTCTGTCCCTCAGCAGAAAAATGCTCTAGCTTCATATCAGATAGTCCTTTTTGTGAACTGTATAACAGCTAAATGTTTTGTTGTTTGTTTTTTTTTTTTTCTGCCAGCTGTTATGTATTTCAACATTTATCTTTATGATTATTATTAGAGTATTTTTTCTCATGTCTACCTTAATTTACTCATACCTGATTTACACATTCTGGTCTTGATTGATGAACTTTTCCTTATATCGTTCCCCCTCTGTTCAACAGGTTTTATTTCATGTATTTTTATACTCTTTCTTCACTTCCCTAGATGAAGAGTAATATTTTTATCTTTTCACTTAAGATTTTTCTATTTACCCTTGTTGTCATGAGCAGCTCGTCTCTCTCTATTACTTTTCAGAGAAGCATTCATGGTTCCTATTGCTGAAATACTTGTAAATGTCCTGAAATTAATTTCTTATCTTTTTAGTTAAGATTTACAAAGAAGTCTGTTTTCAAGAGGGATTTTTTGCTAGTAAAAGCTGTAAAATATACTATTACAGGTCAGGGAAATATTTTTTCTTGGAACTAATTTCAAGTGGTCTCTGTCATCACTGCTTCATAAATGCATAGTTCTTAAATCTAGAAGACTGGATTAACACGGTCACCTAGTCTGAACACTGTTAGAAGCTCATTAGGGGGATTTCAACATCAAGTCCATATGTTAAATTTGAAATCTAGCATACAATTTCCTAAAGCATCCTCATAATTTTTATTATTTTAAAGTCACAATTATTCGGAATATCCGTTGCCCTAATTCTGGTAATTGTGATGTCTCATGGTGTTGACAAACATATTGTATGTGTGAAGTAGATGCAACTGCACAATAAATTAAAAAATGTCCTGTGGTTTGACAGCACACTCACTTAAGTACACAGCTTTGCCTGAAGGTGGAAGATGTGCTCTGGCCTTGACCGCCTAATAATAAGTCACATACATGTACAGAGCAGCTTAGGAGGCCTTCCACAATATCTTTATTTTAGGCTGATGTGTGGCAGAATAAGGAGCAAGTAGCAGTGGGTACAGCCATTTTTTCCTGGATGCAGTAGGTATGAGTCATTGCATAAAAAATACAGAAAGGCAGGATCAGTAATTTAGTTGGGAAGTTGCAGTCAGTGCTTGGTTTGGAAATGCATTGCTGCAGCAGTAGTTGTGAAATGGCTGTGTTGCTGCCCCACAGCTTATGAGAACACTGGAAGAAATAGGGATGGCTTGGTTATTTGGATACATGAAGACATGAGGTTATAAAAATATCTGACTGATAACAAGAAAATAGTTTGTGTATGGTATGTGCAGTATAAGATTGATAAGCAAGATAATTAGAGCAGCACCCACAGTATCAGAATTTACACTGGACTAATCTGTAGTATTTAGTAGTTCTCTGTCCTTTAAATAACCCAAATCAGTGAGAGGTTTTGCTGGCCTGCAGCACTGTGTTATATGCCATAATGCTGGGTTTTGTATGCTCTGTTTGAAACAACTTCTCTTTGGTTTGAGATTTCCTTTCAGAAGGGTGCAGTCAGAAGTGTATTTTGTACTGGGGTTGCTGTCAGGTTGCTGTTAAAGATGGGCCACTGCATCTGGGATTACATCCTCACATTACTGTGCCTGGGAGAATGCTGGAGCTGTGCCCATCACATTGTCAGTGGTGTGCATTGTACAGAGAAATCTTAAGTCAGCATCTTGGTACGATGGATCAGCATTTTGAATCCAAATTAGCCCTTAAGTATAATTCAGTGGAAGATTCCTTTGTAACTTCTGCCTCTAATGAAATGAAAACATTATTTCTGCTTTTGCTTTATTTTGGGGGGTGGGGGGGGGTTGGTGTGCTTTTTGGTTTTTTGGTTTTTGTATTTTTTGGTTTGCATTAATCCTTGTTTTTAGAAGGAATAAAACAATAGTCATTTTTAATCCTTTTTCCCAATTTCCCCTATATCTACTTTTTATAATCTACTTTACAAGAACCTCATTAACAAAGGAAGGTGGAGGAAACTCATGTGCAATGTAGATAAAGCATTTAAAAGAAAAGCAAATATTTAGTTATGATTAATTGAATTTGCATCTGACTCTGTCAAGAGGTTTACTGCTATAATTTAGATTGATACACTCTGTAAATGAAATAGGTAATTTGACCCTCTCCCCTACTTTTTAATCCTTGTATAATTTCTTTCTCAAGCTCAGCTAAGAGGAATAGGAAACACGTTATTAAGTGACTTGAATATTCATAGATGTTTTAATAAGAATACTCATAGAGTTTATTAGAAACATCTTTAAAAAAGAAGTTCTTGTTACCTTCCATCTCTGTTATTCTATAATATTTCTTCTGATTTGAGATAGTAATATGGTTAGTTCTGTATTATTACACACGTTTCTTATTCAGGTTTTGTTATACTCAGGAGTATTATTTTGCCAAATATTTTTTACAGAAAAAATTCAGATCCACTCTAGAGCTTTTCAAATGAAAACAGTTGGTTCTGCAACAACCCCCCATTTAATTACTTTTAAGGCACTGTTAAATCCTCTAGTGAATGTACTAATGGGTGTGTGGGAGGAATGGCAGTATTTAAAAAAAAATTGCAGTTAAAATTAAAATAATTTTTTTCTGATTTAATATGATGTGGGATTGGGAAAGCATAAATATAACTTCATGTTTTGCCATATTTGCAAGGTGAAAGGATTAATATAACAATTATTTTTCATGTCTAGCATACACATTACTGCATTGCTGTTTATGAAGACACAAATTTAGTTCTCTGTTAATCAACATATTGGAAAAAATGCAGGTAAAGAAAATATCACTGCTATGAATCATGAAATTTCAATAAGGATATAATAGAAAGTATTATAAAGGTTCTTGCATTTATAATATTTCTTAAATTACCTACATCTGCGACATTTAATTATGTTTACAAGTAGGAGAATTTTATTATAGTGCTGTGGAAAAACATTAAACCATAAAATCATACATGTTAAAATGGAAATTACTAAGTAGTAGGATTTAAATATGAGAAAGTAATTGTTGCTCACTTTAATAAAATGATAAACACAACTATTCTAGTAAATATTACCATTCTCCTGTGTGTAATCACTTGAAAAACTGAGTTTTTGGGGCTGTTCCCTCAGCCCTTCCTTAGGCTGTGGCTGACCCTGCTCGTGCAGAGTGGGTTGAAGATGAGCAGCTCGTGGCTGGGAAGAGGTGGCAGGTTACAAGTTAGGAAACCTTATGACTTGAATGGTGAATAAGTGAATTCACATGATAGACTAGTCTGGATCAAAGGGGATTGAGCTCCTTTTTGTCATGTTGTATTTCTTAATGAATTCCTGAAATAAAGTTTTGAGTCAGAAGGTACATTGTCATGTAAATTTGAAAGATCCAAATGGACTGTAAATGCTTTTCCTAAAAAAAACCCACCAAACAAAAAAAGGAATATTTTTGGCATGTTGTCCTTACTGTCAAATTTATAATAATACAGGATAATTAAACTCAGTAGGATTCATATCCTAATTAAAATAGGGCAAGAATTTGTTCTGTTATCCCATGACACTGTCATGAGAAGCCTTTCCATTTCATCTAGATTTTCATTTCAAAAAACCCAACAGATGCCAAAAAACATTCAACTGAAGGAAGTTTAAGGACCCCACAGTTTGAGAGCTTCAGATGAGATGGGGACACTGCAGATTGCATCCTAAAAGGGGTTATGAAAGGAGTTGTTCTGATCCACTGTTTTTTTTATTTTATACTGAATACATTACAAGTAGGTTGATTGGGAAAACAGGGGGCATTATTCCTAAGGTGATGGTTAAAGCTACAAACAAATCCCTCCCTCTCACAGCAGCGCCATCACCTTTAGGTGGGCAGTTCTGCTCCACCTTTAGGTGATGGTGGTGCTGTGAGAGGGAGAGACTTGTTTGTAGGCAGTGGAAAATTAATAGCGTATAAGGAGGGCACTGTATCCCTTTTTTTTTCTTTCCATGATTGCCTGGAAAAATACTTTAATTATTTTGGCCAAGTTTCTTTCTTGCTCATTTGAGATGGCAATAATGCCTTTTCACCCACTTTACATACCTAAAACTATATGTATTTAAATTTTTGCAAGGTGAGGAAAACAGTTAACGGGCTTGATAATTTTAAAGGTCTTTTCCAACCTTAATGCTTCTATCCTTCCTTAACCAATTGTTCAGTGAGCTGTAAGATTCCATACAGTGACAGAAATGCAGTGGAGCTCTGGTGTAAGAAAATGAATTTAAAAAAAAAGGAAAGAAATGCAGCCAGTTCTGGTGTAAGTATAATGACAGCAAGCACAGAACTGTGTACTAAGCTTGTGGGATCTTACTAATAGGTGTATTCTATATACCCATACAGGTGAAGTACCTCAGGAACGTGACACTGAAGAAAAATATTAAATCTTGTATGTTGTGCGTATCAGTTTCATCAGCAGCGACACAGATGTGACTTAAATAGGACTGATGCAGTTTCTAGTCTCTTTACTGAATAGCTATCAGAAATAACATACCTGAGTCTTCCTTTTGAAATGAAGGCAATAAAAAATTCTGTCTGTATTTTGGGAACTGTATTTCATTCAGGAAATAGAGCAGTGCAAGGTTTACACTTTTAGTCCCCAGAGTTTCAGCATATGAAATACACTCATGTGCTTATGGACAGCAGTGGTAGTGGGAGAAGACAGGGTAGTTTCATTGCTCCTTCAGTGTCCCTTTTACCACCTTCCATTTAACCTTTTCCATCGTATCTTTTATGTTTGTTCCTGTCAGTCTTGACTGACATCAAGACTATAGTAACTCTTAAGTCCATCTAAGAAATTAGAACTGTGATTTTATAAAAACATGTGTCACTACTGCAAAAAGAATTCCTCCCATGTTAGTTTCCAAGACCTGTGTTTGGAGCAACTTGTCTATTCTGGGTCCCAAACAAGAACTGAGCATGACGTCTTCCCAGTCTTCCCTGCCATATCTCCCAGTGCTTGGAAGTGGTTGGATTCTTTGGGAAGGGACAGTCAGAGTTCTACTTGTTCTGTTTCTGGTGTCGACTGTTATTACGTTCTCAATTTCACTGCAAGTAACTGTAGCAACAACAGCTAACCCTTACTCCTCTCCATCTGCATCCTCCTGTGGAGAAATGAGACAAAAAGGGAAGAAAGGCTGCAGCATGAGAGCATGTGTCAGTTGTGCTTAGCAAGTACTGTGTGTGAAAGCCACCAGCTGTGAGGGGTTTTGTGGGGTCTGGTGCTTTTTTCACCATGTTTTATCAACACTTTATCATTTATAGCTACAAGTTATCCCCAAAGTCGTTTCAAAATGCAGTTGTCAGTTGTGTAGGATAAGTATGAGCATTTGGGTTTAATAATGCTAGAAATCTTTTTTTTGTTCAGAGCTTTGTGCTATGAATTTCAGAATTATCCAGGACAGCCACAGTGTGTTCTTCTTCAGTAGATTTTCTTCAACACAGTACTACAGAGTCTCCAGAATCACTGGCTTGCCTGAAATCTTTTCCATCTGTGGTGCTCAGGTGTTTAATGGAAGTTGTTTTGTTAGTAAACCTTCTGTACTGTACCTTCAGGAATGATGTCTCCCAACCACATAAAATTCTGTGCAGCCTGATGGGAAAAATCAACAGTGATGCAGCACTTGCAAATTGCTTTAGTCTTAGCCTTGTTTCAGGGAAGTGAAACTAGATTTGTTCCCTATAAGGAAAACAGAGAAGCAGATGGTTAATATGCTATAGTGCCATCTAGAGATCCCAGGAGATTGTAAGATATCTTGACACCTAACTTGGAGATTGACTCTATCTCTGGAAAGTTGAAATCTATAATTTTGTAATTCCTATTCTATATCATGCTCTGTTCCCTTGAGGAGTAATCACCAGCATATGAATTCTTGTAGCTTAAAGGAGAAAAAAAAAAGGAAGTACAAACCCCTCAATTTTTTTCCTCTTTCACAAGGTGCTCTGAACTTAATTTAGCAAATTGTTTTTTCTGGACATGCAAGTCTCCCAAAACTATCACCAGGTCTGGTTATTGCCATTTATTTTTCCTATATTTTCATGGAAATGTCCTTTTCTACAGTTGTTACAGTTCCACCGTACATAGCTGCAAGATTATGGTACTTCTCTCTCTCTATGAACCATGGCAATTGCCACTTAGAGCATTTAGTTTCAAGGAGACACCTGTGAGTGATCCAGCCACCTATGGCTACAGTCCACGTGCTTTGTCATTAAGAGTCTCAGGGCTCATTTGCAGTGTAATAATAGGGAGGTCACTGTGTGTAATACACCTCATTGCTACATGTATGATTTTATCCCTACAAAAGGACTCGATATTATTTGTTGGTGTACTAATCTGAGAATACCAGGGTGTTTCAAAGTGATGTAAGATTGTAATAATCTCTTTAATTATGGTATTCTGTCAGACATTAGGAATTTTGTGGGGGTGGGACTATCTAAGTACTTTGATCCTGTGTATACAGAGGCATCATAGTACACCCAGAAAGCATTTTAACAATACTTACAGTTTTCCTTTACCTCATGTATCACCTCTAGTGTCAGTATAACTCCCAGGATTTTAGTGTAGTTTTTCCAATTTTTTGTGAAGAACTAAAAAGGAGCAAAAATCTCTTACATATATATAAGTCATGAGAGTGTATAATATAGTAATGAGCCTATGGTATTGGAAAGTGATGGTATTCCTTTTACTGTTGCTTGATTATCTTTGCATAATTACATAGTCTATTGCAAAATTATTTTCCTGTGGGAGCTTTTGGACACAAAAAATATAACAGAAGAGTAGAAGCTCAGCTTCTGAGCATCTTTAGCATCAATTGTAGCTGCTGAAGGTTATTCCAACTTGTACCCACTGGTGAAAAATACCAGCTTCTTTTTCCCTTTAACTTGTCTTACATGAAACCTTCATCAACAGCGATTCTTTAAATCCCCTGAAAAATTGTTGCTCAATTGAATTCAACAGTTTTGCCACCAACCACAGTAAACAGATTAGTATTTTTTCCCCTGTATATTCCTACATAGTCAGTATGATCCTCACCTGCAGTACCTTTTGAGGTATACTTAACACTCAGGATGTTATTGAATGCTTGTAAAGCAATCTACATATGAAATACATATAACTGCAACACACAGTTGTATCTGCCATTATTAGCTACCACTGCCCATAGCAGTGGCAGCTAATAGTTCAAAAATGCCAAAACCAAATACTCTGTTTTGTTTTTAATATTGAAGTATTTTCCAATAATAATAATATATGTGTCTTTATTGTAATTACTTAAAGAATTGTTAATATGTGATCTATACAGACTTGCTCCCATAAGTTATTTGGGGTGTACAAACCTTTGCTGGGTAAGGCATCTCTGGAGGAAGATAAATGTCATTGATTTTTAAAAAGAGAAAGCTCAGGAAAAAGTCTTCTCATGCCATACTATATTTTACTAACTTGGTATGAAAGGTATGTAGTCTTCTCTGTCTGTGCAGTAATTGATTTAATAATTCCAAGTTGCTTGTAGAACAGTTAAATTTTAAGTTGAATATAAATAAGTTAGCAATAAAAGGAAATGTCTATTTGTTCAGATAATTGTAGTATGTATTATATATATAGCCTGAGTTCTTCTGAACCCATCTGTTGCAAATAAACTGGATTTATTTACTTTCCTTAGAGGTAAAGTGCTATATAAATAACCTTTAAAATGCTCACTGGTTAGACTATGTCTTAAGAGTCATGCTAATACTTTATTTTAAGTAGTGCTAATTCTGTCACTTCAATTAATCCAATGAAAAACAAATTTCCCTAGATGCTTCATGACTTTAGTGTAATTGCATCTCAGACTTGAAATGAAAGAGTATAGTGCAGCAGGTGTACAGAAAATATTTTAACCAGTTCTTCAATAAATATTGTAATGTTTAAGTGGATTTGGACATCTAATTTTCAGTAATAAATCTTAACTGAGATGCTAAAAGTATAAGTTACTAATAATGACTAAGATCAAATTCTGCCTGGCATTACCTGTATAGCTTCACTGTATACAAAATATCTGGTTTTAATCAGTTCCATTAGTTTCGTAACAGTCAATATATTATTGGTAGAGGTAAGATTTGATTTGCATCAAGTTAGGATAACTAGTTTTATGTATTCAGTAACTTGGGTAGACATACTTTTAAGCACAGGGCTGACATGTGACTATTTACAGATGCTCTGATGTCTGCAATGTCCTGGGAAGTGGCCAGCTCTTGCTTTCTGTGGATAATGCAGAAGGAAAATGGCATTAAGCTACTTCTGTGCTCAGCCTGTCCCAGCTGGGCACGTGAATGTGTGCACAGTACACAGGTTCTTGTGTGCTGCATCCATCCATGCACCCAAACATCCACGTTGTCCTGGTGACTTTGTGCTTGCCTCAGTGTCAGTGACAGGGTGAGGCTTTGGGTTTGCAGTAGTATGAACTTTATGAAAACCTTTCTGTATCAAGAAGGTTTAGGAATTTTGTTATAGAGCAAAAACAAACAGTCAACGCCCAAACTGAGATCAAAATGATAATTCTTGTAGGTATTAATCTAGGGTGTCATACCTGGGCATTTCTGTATTAATGTTTCGCTGTGTTCTGGAGTCAGGTCTATGGATTAACTAGTCCCATTAATAGACTTAGAGAGGCTGTTATTGCAGGGGATTTGCTCAGCCTTGCCATCTGATCCTCTGTTATTTTGTCATCTAATGGGTACAGAAAAGTATCACAGTGTGATTGGGCAGCGTTTGTACTCTGAGCTCTGATGTAAATGGCTTGGAAGAATCAATGAAACAGAGAAGGAGACTTAGTGTCTCCTAATCTTCCTTTGCTCTCTACTTTGTTCTGTAATGCCTTTCTCTTCTTTAATCTCATTTGATCATTGTTTGCATACAAATAAAGTTGCGGTTACAACATTATAGGAAATTACGTGAAACACAGAAAAATTTGTAGGGAATAATTTGACAGTGACAGCAAACACAACACCTCTCAATACTTTATTGCAATGGATGTGAAACGTAACCAATGAGACCCACCATCAAACCCCTCCTCTTTCATTAGTGACCTCATCGGTTATAGGATTAAATCTATTGGTTCTTAGACATGGAAAATGTTTTAATGAAATGCAGTTTTACAATAAACTACTGATAAATAGAGCTGGCAGGAATGGAATATACAGTCATTCAGATTCCACTGTTTGTAAGCACTTCCTATACTTCCCAGTTTACTTTTGACAGCAAATTTCAACTAAGACTGAACCAAAAACTACTAATCAACACTACTTTACTTTCATAAAATTTAACTAATATTATTTTTATCCTATGTTTAGTAATGCCTTGTCAGGAAAGTGAAATGCTGAAAAAATTCAGTCAACTCAATTTTGATGTGTCTGTTTTAAAATTACATGTGCATTTGTTTATCAAATTATGGTTTCTTAGGAAACCTATTCAAGCCATTCTTGAAGCTTCTAATATTTTTTCCTACTATGAAATATAATTTTATAGCTATTTACATGCTGTTCTCAGTGGAACATTTAAATACTTGCAATAGATCCCTTACCAAATTGGTAAATAAATGTTATTAAATACACAGCTTGTTGCCTGACATGCCCAAAATGTTATACTTTCATGGATTAGAACTATATTTATATGAACACTAAAATATATCACATTTATAAAATTGAAGTTAATTTATAATCTCACAAATATTTTTCTGCAAACCAGAGGCAGAGCCATTTGCTATATTATTTTAATAAATCTTCCATGGGCTAGAGAAACAAAGCTCTGTTCTGCTTATGAATCTAAATGTGAATGTAGTTCAATACTTGATATGTTGAAAAACACCTGAGAATGTGTGCCTTATACATCCAGAACATGGCTGGAATTGCATGTTCAGATGTACATATAATGCTACCTCTAATTAGGATAAATGATTCTTACAGGAGACTGCATATGGCTCAAACAAGTCAGAAGCATCTGGATGTATCATGTAGATATCCATACTCTAGTTATGCAACAACCATTTCAATTCTACTCGTTTGTGCTTTTTTTAGGTCAGTCTTGAACAAAAACAAAACAAAACAAAAACCCATACCACATTAAAGGCCAAAATATAGCACTTAATTTCTCCACCAGTTTTCTTATTTTGTGGCTTGTCTTCAGGTCTGAAGAGACTAGTTAAAAAAGGGGATAAAGATTTGGAGATTTGACTCAGGTTAGGTGATTTATTTATTGCACTTGTACTAAGTTTCTCAGCTTTCCCTTTACCTCTACCTCCCCAGTTTTCTGTGCTCTCTTTGCTGGTTCCTGTGTGTGCTGTATGTTTCAAAAGTAATGTAAAAAGCCTGTAATCCATCTGTTAAACTAGTTAGTTCCTGTATGTTGATGAACAGGAAAGGTTTTTCCTCATTGTTTGAGTAGTTGAAAATGGAGAGAAACACCTCTCTGGCTGTGATAATGGTCAAGTCCCTAGCATACATTTCTAACTTATTAATGAGGGACAGAGGAATAACTGTATGACTTGTGTTGCTGGTCACAGTCTCATCCAAGTTGTTCTTTGGCTTTTTTTTTTAATTATTTCTAGACAGAATTATAGATTTGCTGTCTTCAGTATTGTACCTATTGTGCTTTTATCCTATATTTTTCAGCCAGCCGTCTGGTCTACCTGCCAGACTTTTTGTAGGTGATTGTCATAATATTTCATTTTAAGATATACAGGTGTGACCTTAAATATTTTCAAATATATACTCCCTACAGTTCAAATTGGGTTCTTTCGTTTGTTCATCTCAGCCTGATTTTGGTTTTGGGTTGTTGGACACATTTTGACTGTTATGTTCATGTTGGGCATTGCAGTTAAAAAAAAAAGCAAAAGCAATAAAGTTAGGTATGTGCCTTACATTGTGTTAAGTTATAATTAAAAGCATGATAGACACATTTGCAATGTTCTGTAGAGAATTTTATGAACATTCCCTTTTTAATCTGCAAATCTCAATATGAAAGCTTTTACAGTTGTGTTGGTGTTTTTTTTTTTTTCTCTGAAGTGGTCTAATTTTCCTTCTTTTAAAGAAAGTTGGGAAGTGCAAAACCTATGCTGTTTAGCATGTCACAATATTCTCCAGCAGTAGAGAAACAATCTGTCATACAGACTTGTCAATATTCTTAGCTCTGAGGAAACATATTATACATTCCCCGTGTTTGTGACTTTATTGATCTTTTGTCATTCCCACAGAGTGAAACTGATATTTTCTAACAAAATATAATTTGCTGGAACAAACAAGCAGTCAAGTGCTGATGAAAAGAATTCTAGGAAGTGGCCACTCTGTCTACAAAGGAGTTATGTGGGCTGATTCTGCTTTGCTGGTGTCTGCTTTGTATGCACTTTGTGATACTCACAGTCCTTATTAGCACCGTGCCTTTTAATTAAAAATAACTACATTTTCAGTTATTAGCCTCAGTGTTCCCAAGCTCATTAATTGGAATTTTCCAAAGTTCTGATAGGAATTAGTCATCTGACTTCCACTGAATTTTAATGACATTTTGATACATGCTTGCAGCCATAAAATAGTTCCGAAAAGGGACTGTTAGCCAAGGTAGCTGTTTGTATGCATGTCAAGTGTCTAAGTTTTGTTCTGCTCAGGGATGAACTGTGTTAAGGAAAATGGATTTTCAGAATTGAGAGTAGGCTCTTAGTCCAAAAAAAGTTGTAGATTCCTGTTTTGTGGGAGAAATGAGGTATTTGTTAGAGTAACCGAGGCTTTGACCTGTGCCAAACAGCCTTATGAGAACAGCGCAAAGCCCACACTGGTTGTTTTGTGTTAACAAATTGGCACAGATCATACAAAATGTTCTGTTTGCATCAGTGTTTGCAATGCTAAACTGTCCTGTGCAATTTTTTGGTATTAATTTGTATGCATGCTTAGAAGGAAGGCAAATGATGGAGCATCCTGCTTTGCTCTTCAGCAAACAGCTCTGAGAACACGAGGGAGTGGCCAGGCTGAGTTCTAGACAAAGTGCTTTTTTTTAACATATTTCAGAGAAAAAAATTAAAATTAGGTCTAGTACAAACTACCCTGAAAGAGCATCTATTCTGATGGTGTCAAACTCTTTATTACTGTACTTTTTCAGAGTGAATAATAGGAATATTGTTTCTGTAGCAAAAATGTTTTGCTTGACGTATGAAAAATGTTAGTTATGTTTTTCCCTGGTTAAGAAAAAATGGTGGAAATAATTCCACTGGTTTCTGTAAATCACTCTACAGTGTGTAAACGCCTCTTAGTTTTTTTGTGTAAAGAATATTGTACAAATTGTTTGCCTTCAACACAAAACCTAAACAAATACGAGAGAAGGACATTAACGTAAAATTATTTTTGGTCCTTCAGGGCCTTTTTATTAACCACATTTACTGTGTTTTGTTTCATCATTACTTCTATTTCGGTCTTTTTCAGGTCTCTATGGCAGTGTTATTTGTGGTGACTCTTGTTTTACATTATATTTGTATTGCTTTTTTGTTATTTAGCATGAAACACCCTGAATTATTAGAAATGGCAACTGAGTGGTTCCTCTACTATTTTTTTTCTTCTTCTTGATTCTCCTCCATATCTAACAACATTCTTGTCTCTTAAAGATGTTAAATGTCTGACAGCAGACATAAGACCATTAAGCCTAATCTGTTTGTAACTGCTAGGAAGCCTGCTGTAATGGATTATAAGGTTTGACTTCATGTTAGTTACTCATTAATCTAAATTTAAAGCAACCCATTTTACACAGGCAAATTCAAGACTCAAAGAATTCACGAGCTGAATGCTGTTTTCATTTATCACTGTTGAAATTAATCTGTAATGTTAGAAGCAATCTTGTGTTGTTTTCTTTCCACAAAATTACTGAGGGTAGAGGAGACCTCAGAGAGGTCATCTAGTCTCTTGTTTAAGCCCAGACTCTAGCCATGTCTTCTTTCCTGTAGCCATTGCTCTTACCTCTGTAAGGTCTAAGTACCTATGAAGATACTTAAAACTAAATTCTAAGATCAAATTGTTTGATGCCTTTGACTCAAGTCCTCCACTGCGTTCCTGTGTGTTTATGAAAGAAGAATGAAAAACATGGAGCTGTTTCTTGCCCCATCCTAAACTGAAAGTTCATAGGATGGTATTATCCCATATAAAAAAAGAAAGTCAATGGAGAATTCTGTATTTTTCTATTACCTTTCTTTTCCAGTTATGTTTATGTTTGTGTAGTTCTGCAAGTACATTTGCAAATACAGATGCAGTGTGTTTCCTCAGGAAAAAACTGTGTTTGAGAGGGACAGTGGAGTGAGCCTGTGTTCGTTTCTTATAGATAAGTGAACTGATTTAAAAGTAGGAGACAGAACCCTGACTAAAAGGAACTTCCTCTTTTGTGGGGATAAGTACTATGAAATGTGTTTTCCCTGATCTTAAACATTTAGATTCTGTCTTACTTCACTGCATATACCTGATACAGTTAATTTGATGCAGTTAGGGTGTACAGCTATTCCTTTAGGCTTCTCTGGGACCACAGGCATAATGGGAACATAAAAAAATGAACAGTCGCTGCCCATTTGTTTTAGGTAATGTATTCCCACATTTCCTTAGTTAATATTTACATATTGTTCCAAAGCAGATTATGAGTTTTGCTGGTATATTTCTGTAGATTTCTCTGTTTGACATGCGAGTTAAGCAGTGTCACTTTAAATAAACAAACATGTTTGTCAGGCAAGCTGCAGCAGAAGAGAAAAATCAGCTATGACTTGATTAGATTTTGGTTTAAGCTGAAAGCTGAAATTTGATTGAGCCACAGCAGGGCCAACTTGAATCACACATGCAAGGAAAATGTAAAGATTGGATCAGATTTTTTAAATAAGTGTTACTCATGCAGAAGTGATTTAAATAATCTTCCTTTTCAAAGGTTAAAGGAGCTTTCATTATAAGCACACAGAGAGCTCAGAAATAATGTGAATATGTACTGTGAAGCCTAATGTCATTCTCTGTGCCAAGTGTGGCTTGTCCAGCCATAAATATTTTCCTCAGTGAGTTCTGAATTCCATGTGTAATGGTGCCACCATGGCTTTCAGTTTTCTTAGTGGTGCATTTTGTAGAATCCAGTCTTATTGCAGGTTGAACAAACATATGGCATTGATATATTTACTCAGATCTGAAATTAAAAATAAAATAAAAACAAAATAAAGACCAATCCCCTCAACAATTAACTCTAAAACCCATTTAACATTACTGTGTATCTTGTAAATAATACGAATTCTAGGAAAGAGAATGACTATTTGATCTGACTTAGCAAATGAAGGCAGCAATTTGCCACAGTGTTTTCACTGTGAAATTAAGTAAAACCTGAGAAATCATACCCAAGAATCATATCACCAAATCAGGGAAATGCAGTGGAAATCCTTTGGTGTGAAATGAGGAGGAAATCAACCATAGTGCCTTCCTAATTACGTTCCTGGTGGTGTTTTAAGTTAGGATTCTTATTCTGATGTTGAAGTAATCAAAACCTGAATAACAGATTTTTTTTTTAAAAAAGACTTTTTCATTAAAGCCAAACTTGAGGGAACTGATCCAACTGGAGTTTCCTTTTGACTTCTGTGAAGCCATGAGTTAATTTTTAATGTTTTTTTAAGAGGGACTCTACAAATATTCTTATGTAAACTCTCTTTCCAGGCTTGTTTTTTGTCCGTATCTGAAGTGTATAGAAGTGTGAAAAAAGTAGTCAGAAAGAGGGCCCATAGTCTGATTTAAGGATGTGGAAGGAGTATTCAATAGGAAGTGCCTGAAAGGAAATACTTAAGAATGAGAAGAGGTGGATTTTTCTATCACTGCGCAGGTCAGAGAGGGACAGGGTTCAGTAAAAGCCATCTGAACTTTATGTTGTTGCAGCTTTTCTTGACCAGAGGGTTGTTGATGCAGTGAAGGATTTTTTGATAGTATGGTACAAGGTCATTAAATGCTATTCAAGAATTACATCAAAACCTTAGATTGAGAGTTCTATAATTTTTTTGTAATAACTACAGATTCGAGCTTATTATTTTTGTTACTTTGTGCAAAATTGCTTTATTGGGTTCTTCAGCCATCTGCTGTAGGACAGCAATGTATAAAAAATGTCAGCAAAAAGAGCAGGGTGTTGTTTTTGGCATGTTTATGAATTGCAAACACGTGTTTGACTTCAAAGTGGTCAGAAGTCATCTTTTGCAAAGTTAATTAAAAAAAAAAAGCATGCTCCCTAATGAATATGACACAAACCATTAAAGCATTAAATTAGATTTGCATACTTTGTCACAGCTGGCATTTTCCATACAAGAAGGTGAGGAGCAGCATGTGTCTGGGAAGAAGATCCTGAATGATCTGTCAGCCTGAGAAAGAACAGTTTATGCTTTGCAACTTTTGCTCTTCCTGGGTGCAACACCACTAAACACAGATAAATGAAGTAATTTGCATCAAATAGTTGGAGTTCATATCCAAGGTAGTCAGCTAAACTCTTTCCTCTTATGGAAATACAGAGGGTACTCTTGGAGCACAATCCATACCAGAGTTGTGATAATATAGGGACTTACTGGAAATTTCATCAAAAGACACTTCTTCCCTTTTGACCTGAGAGAAGGAGCTGCCTGGCAAAAAGCCTACCCCACTAATGTGAACAGGAAAAAAGCAAAAAGTTTTATTCAAATGTATTAAACAACATCAAAATGAGAATTCTGTGGAAATCACTGTACAGTACTTTACCATAAATCTCCAGTACAGATCTGATTAGCTTCATAATAATACAGCTTTGTATGCAATAGGTCCTAATTTTAGTAAACATTTCCAAGTCTGACCCTTTCTGTAATTCTGGATATTACTTTTTTATTGATGCATCTTTTTTAAGGTCAGTGTTATATCTAATATTTTTGGTAGAATCCGTTTTTCAGAGGTTCAGTGCTTTCTCTATAAGCCATTATCTGTTCAGAGTTTAATCTATTTCACTTAGAATGTGGAAAAAAACCCCAAAAACCAAAAAACAAAGAAGACTGAAAATTCAGACTTTTCTTATCAGTACAGTTTTACAACCAGAGGAAGGACTAAGTCTCCTTAATAAAAAATTTGTTAGTTAATGCTTGAAATGGTACTTACTTAAAAGGCTGTAGATAATTTGATTGTATGAGAATGGCTTCCATCTGTATAAGCATACTCTGTGATATTTAGAAGAAAAAGGAGCAAAATTGAATACAAGAGAGTAAACAGAACAAATTTGTGATGAGGTGTGCATCAAGTTTGCCCCCTTTAGAAATTCTGAATACAGTTGACTAGAAAAGGTTTTAAATATTGGAGACTCTAATACAGTAAATGTTTCTATATATTAGAATAAGCAACAGCAGCATTAGCACAAGGATTTCTTGGATAAGTGGCTGAATGGTTTCAAATCCTGCATGCAGTAGAGGCACTCAAAACTGTATGCATTTGACATGTTACAGGAATTTTTTTGCTTTAAGCAGGATTAGTCAGGAAAACAGGAACAATGAACTGGTGAATCAGAGCAGCTTGTTCGCCCTGTGTACATACAAGGTGTGTGTCCAGGCAGCTCAGGCACCAGTCCACACATAATTCATTTCATATGGATTGCTTCAGCAAAACTTGTAAATATCTGAGCAGTCCCACTGATGCTTTCTTTTAAATGTAATGAGATTGCTGCTCAATGTAGTGACTTGGGTGTGTGTATAAACTATACAAACTGTAGTTTATATAACTGTAGTTTAAAGCTTGTAACTTTTCAATTCAGAATGCAAAGGAGCCCATAAACTGGAGCTGTTTAATTGTTTGCTTAAGTTATTTGCCTGTTGTTTTTTAATTATTTTGCTTAAGTTGGAGCTATATTTACTTTAAAAAAGTTAATTTTTAGCTCTCTTAATACTGATTTGTCTGACAGTAGTTTTAAGGGAGCCTAGGTTTCAAAGCATTTGTCAGTGTGTGCTTAATAGCTGATCTTTTGCAATTCTTCATGGAAGTGTGAGACATTGAATATCGTTTTCAGAATTTGCATTATAAAAATGATATTAGAAATCTGAGTCTAGTTTTTTTAATTGTCAAGACATATATTTTGTTCTCTATTTCTGACTGAAAAAACTCCACTCAAACAGCTTGAATGATAATTTTTTCACATTATAGAAAGAGCTTCTAATGTATGATTGTGCACCTTACAATGAAAAAGATTTAATTATGAAAATCAGATTAAATGCACTTTTACAGATTTTATAAAAGAATGCCGTAAAAAAACCCTCAAACTAATCTTTGAATAGGAAAGCTTTAGGTAAACCATTTTGTCATCTATTGTCAAGCCTTTAATATTCCCCTTTGTTATCTGACTAGAAGAAATTTTCCATTTTTCTCTTTGTGAGAGTCATGAGCCTTAATAAATGTCAGGTCACCAAAACCAGAATCTTTTTTGGCACTTTGAAATAAGGATATGAATCATTTTTTCACTTGTAATACAGGTAATGATAAAGAGAGAGATGAATCCCAAAACCTGCAACCATCCCTTCAGAAAAGAGGTGTACATTTTCTATAAAATGACTTTTAGCAAGATGTACTTCTATCATTAAACAGTTCCTGAGTTGAAACTCCATCAAAATATGCTACTGTTTGGGTGTTTTTTGATTGTGCTCTACTGCAAAAGGTTTGTATTCCTGACATTAACACAAAGAGTATCACAATGATATAGAGTGTGTTTCTGGAAAAAATATTCTGGCCTGTAGCTCCTCAGCATTTATATTGTACCTTTAAAATAATAAGAAGATCCTCAGGTATTTTTAAGAAATCCACATTGCCCTTTGCATGACTGTGCTGTGTTTGTCATCCGTCGTGTGAATACACGTGAAATGGCATTTGGGAAAAGCAAGTGATTGAAGTGTGGAAGTTACTGAGAAAATCTATAACAGTTACATCTGACTTGCATATTGTGCTGGTATATCAAAGTATTAGTGTCTGGTTTCATTCGTAACTTAATAATGAAGTGCTTTTGTCCTAAAAAAAAAAGAAAAAATACTATGAGTTTGACGTTATTTTGACAACTGAAAATGTAATTTCAGTATTGAAATACCTTTTAAAAAGGAAGCACCAGGAATTTTTCAACAACAATAAAACAATATTCTGAATTCATAGGTGAAATGCCCGGAGGCCCTGAGTTTCTAGAAACACAAACAAAACATAAATTAAAATTACTATTTCCTGATTAGATCCAGCAAAAATTATTGAAAACTCCTGGCTTCATGTTTGTTTAGCATTTCATCAACCACAAGAATACGTTTATTGCATGATCTGCTTCAGAACCAGAAGCCTATCCTTTAGTTTATTGGCGATACCATCATTTGAGAAGGAGAGGTAAAACTTTATGCCTAATTTGTAGGCAGAAAATATGGTGTAAATCTGCTTATTTCTGTTAATGCAATTAAGATGTTGATTTCGCCAATAATTAAAGTGAAGGCTAGGGAAAGTTTAGGATCACTTACATGTAGGGAGAGATGAAATGGTGTTTAAGCTGCCAAGATATAAAGTAATTTATAAAATTTAGAGGGATAACATCTTTCACAAGATGAACTTTTTGGTCTGCCAAAATGAGCAAAACCATTTGTTACCCAACTCTGAACCAAAGGTTAAGATATCACTTAAACAAGTACAGCCCAACGTTGAGATGGGGAATGTTGAGCAGCAAACAGCAGCTTATATCATCTTTCTTCTTGTCCATGAGTCTGGTTCCTACCAAATAAGGCACCCTGCAGATTAGACCATCTTTGCAGACACTTTAAGCTGTGCCTGCTTGTGACAGCCCCCAGCAAACAGCTGGAGGTGGCAGAGCAGTGCCCTTGGTCTGTGTTCAAGCCTCTGATCTGAAGTTAGGGCTGGGAGCCAGTGCTGTTTTCTGTGCAGACTTGGCATTTCTTTGTGCCAGGAATAGGAGCAGCAGTTTGCAGTGGCTTGACATGCTGCTTACACTGAAGTGACTCTGCAAAGAAGACTGAGTATGTCAGCAGGTCCAACACTTTTAAAGTGTTAAAGTTGTCTTCATTATGTGAATTTTAGGTGTATGAGTTCTTAAGCACCTCCTTACACTGTGGAGTACCCCAAATACTAATCACCTGAGGAAGGATTGAATGTAACTCAGCTTTTTTGCAGATTTGCATGCCTGCTTTGTATGTGCCTTTTTATTAAGGATTTTTTTTTTTAATTAAAGAGTGGGGGGAAGCCTCTATCTACAGGAAATCATAGAAACACTTTCTATACAGCTTGATTACCATGAGCTTTGTCCTTGAGAGCAACTGAGGCTTTTTGGACTGTAAAGACAAAATTATCTGTAACAAAGTATTTTTAAACACATGTTATTCCAAAGTAGGCAGCTGCTCACTGCATGAATCTTTCACTCTCTGCTGTGCTCAGCAGTTAACTTGCACGTCTTGAGGGCAGTAGGGCATGGAAGGTAACTTCAACATGTTTTTGTATTATTCTTTACTCTCCACTTAGTATTATCGAAGTGGCTGTATTTTAATAGCAAGAAAATTATAGAAGCCCTAGAGAGCGTAGCTGAGACGGTGAAACTTAATCTCCAAGAAAGCATTTAATTTTTAGATTACTGATAATACAAACCACCCAGAAATAAAACTTGGAGGGTATTATTTGGTATAAGAATGATCAATTATCTGGGATACAAAACATTTTCCTTTTTTAATTAGAGTGGTAACTTATCTCCTTGAACTTTCTTTTTCAGTCCTGTGGAATGCCACTGTATTGTTGGAATAATAATCAGTAGATACTTATTTTTAGTAACATTCTAGCTAAAAGTGTCTCTGGTGTAACAATAATTTAGAAAGTAAATATACTTTATAAATACCATATATTTACCTAAGCAACTATGCACTCATATTAAATATTGTGAAACTGCAGAGGTCAACAGTCATTTATTTTTGTTGCTCTAAAATCAGAGGATAAAAATGAATTTAAAAAGTTATCTCAAGGCAGTGTTGTTCCCATCGCATTACCTTGCAACATCCTCCTTGATGTCATTCAAAATCTTCTCATGTCATCTTCAGAAACCACTATAGACTTCTGACTTCTGTGCTCGTCAAGCCTTACATTTGATCACCTAGTGATTAGATTTACTAAAACCATATTTTTTTAATATTTTTAAGTGCAAGTCTATTCCCTTAAGAATATTAAATAAGTCTTTCAATACATAGATAATTCTATAATCAACATGATATTCTAAAATTCACATAAACACTCATGGTATTCAAATTAAGAAGCATGAAAAATTTTCAAGTAATGCATTCATCAAAATGCTGAAGTCATGATTCAAAGTTTCAGAGAAATGTTTCAATCATTTTGACAATCCAGAATATAAATATATCCCTCATGAATAAGGATTTTTAGCATTATTTAATTAGGAAGTAGAATTGTCTTTTCAAGTTTGTTTATGTTAGAAAGCAAGCTATTTTTTCTTCTGAACTTTAAAAGACATTTTGTGTCTTAAAGAAAAAGAATACTCTGTTGAACAAATCAGCATATTTTAAAATTTTTATTATACCATCAACCCAGCTTCTGAGATCCTTTCAAAAACTTATGAGGAAATATTAATTCTTTTCTCTTTCAGTTTTAGAAGTAATTTTTTGATTGAACAGTATAGTGTGTCCATAAATAGTGTGCATCAATGCAATTTTTCAAGGGAAAGCTAAGTTTAGGAAATAACTTCTTTGCATTTTATGGTTTCTGTAAAGATTCCTAGACCTTATATAACTGAGACAGTGTTAACTTTGTCTAGTTTTCATCTCTTTGTCTCTCCTATGAATATTCCATGAGAAATAAACAGTTTTATTAGGCACATGGAATATATCTACTAGATACTCATGCCCACAGAGAGGTAATATTTAGTCCTGTGCAACCTGCTCTAAGAGACCTTGCTTGAGAAGGAGATTTGGAAAGGGATGACCTTTAAAGGTCCCTTCCAACCTCAGCTCTTCTCTGATTTTGTGATTCTTTATGGAATCCTAGAATGGTTTGGGTTGGAAGGACTTTAAAGGTCATCTGGTTCAACCCCCATGCAATCAACAGGGACGTTTTCAACTAGATCAGGTTGCTCAGATCCCTCTGACCTGACCTTTCATGTTTTCAGGGATGGGGCATTTTCCACCTCTCTGGGAAATCTTTTCTGGTGTTTCACCATCCTCATTGTAAAAAATGTCTTTTTTCCTATATTTAGTCTGAATTGTAACTACCCCCTGTCCTATTGCTACAGGCCCTACTAAAAAGTCTGTCTCCAAATTTGTTATAAGCCTCGTTTAAGTATTGAAGGGGCTGTATGAAGGTCTCCCTGGAGCAAGCCTTCTCTTTTTTAGGCTGAACAACCCCAGCTCTCTCAGCCTGTTCTCATAGGAGAGGTGCTCCACCCTTCTGATCATCTTAGTGGTCTTCCTCTGGACCTGCTCTAACAGATCCACGTCTTTCCCCTACTGAGGATTTCAGAGCTGAGCACAGTGCTCCAGGTGGGGTCTCACCAGAATAGAGAAGAGGTTTTAGGGCAATTTCTGGTGTTACCCCTCTAATAGAGAGGAATTGACCCCAGAAAAAGCAGCGGTCATGACAGGGATTCTCCAGGGTTCTTGGTCACTTGATGTGATGTTCTTGGTCACATGTGTTCTGATGCAGCAAGTAGCTTCAGTTAGGGGTAAGATAACCAGACCTATGTATATGTGAGCATAAAGGTTATGTCCTTTTTTAGTAGTAGGATACTACATCTATTACAACGATAGCTGTCTTTAGCCCAGCTTCCCATGATACAAAATTTTCTGTCTCCACAGTATATTCTTCTGTTTCACCAATTTGTTTATCCCAATAAGACCATGAAGCTTTAAGAGTGTGAGCCATCTGTTTTGGACTATGGAACATGTTGGTATGCCAGAAGAAGATCGTGTGGATATAGCCAGAGAGAATTATCCCTCCCTAAATTATAATCAGTTCTTTCCAACCCATTTCACACAGATTGTTGACATCCTCTCCTCTCCTTTTCTACATCTCCTCCTCTAAATCAAAGGATAAGCTATAAAGATTTACAGCATATACCTTCTTAGCAATGATTTAGTATGTTTAATGATGATGCCCGATGTCTAAAGAGAAAGGCAGCTAAATACCTGTTCCTATTATGTTTCCTACACTTACATCATTGTCAGCTGAATGTGCCTCACTTTTCTACTGTCACTTTCTCTTCAGGGAAAAAAAACCCCGAACATGCTTAGCTTTGCCCCTTTGAAAGGATTTTTTTTTTTCTTATATGTCATTTATAAACTCTGGCTTTCCCTGATAAAGTCACAAAGCATAATACCAGGTATCAAAAAAAAACAAAAAAGAAAGATTTGAAAGAGCAAAAAAGACCAAGAGTATAGGTAAGTGATGCTTATCTAGTGCATGAACTTATGAAAGCCTTGTTTACCTATTGCAGTAACAGAGCATTTCACAACCACGATCAGCATGTCTTTTTAGAATGCTGGGGGATAGAGAGAGGTTAATTCCCTGATGTCAAACACATAAGGCTGTTACCAAACCTGTGTTTTGATCCTTGCTTTCTCTTTTCCTGCATTCACCTGGTTAAACCCCTCACCTTTAAGGTATTCCTTTCTCCTCCATTCTACTATTCAGAATGCCCCTACCTTACCTTGTTCATATCTTTGTAGGAGGTTCTCTTCTCTTAGACACTGGAATAATGAAGTCTCTCATTCCGTATTATGCTCAGCCATTTGAATTGAAGAAGAAAATGAAATTTCAGTGTTTTCAAGATTTCGTCTGTACTTGTGAATTGTTTATTTGAAGATCAATCCTTTAGAAGCGTTTTCTTTCTTTTTTTGGGAAAGGTTGAATCTCTTCAGAAAATATATTAAAGCGAAAGAGCTTTTCCTTCTTACCAAGCTCTAGCAAATAATGTGTTTCTAAAGGTTAATTCCATGGAAATGGAAACTGGGGACTTCACCCTTTACAATAGCTTCCTAGTGGACGAACAAATTAAAATTTGTTTAGTTTCCCAGATTCTTCACAGTTTAAAGCTGCAGGGTCTGCCTCTATGTTGATAGTAATGTTTGTCCTATTCTGAAAAAAATATGACTGATGAACTAGTGGAAAACCTAAGTCAAAATACTGAATTTTGAGCAATGAAAGAAAATAATAAATTTCCCAGGTTTTGTCCTTTTTCTTAGTAATCAGTGTTTACACTTGTTTTTTCTGTAGGTTTTATTAATATCTTGATTAATGTTTTTGGTAAAGGACCTCACGCTTGAATATTTGGTGCTTGCACACCTTCAATTAAAGCACCAAAATCCCCCAAATAAACAGGCACTATTATAACAAGTCTTTGAAGTTTAAGCACTTTTGAAGTGAAAAACGAGGTGTAAACTGTCCTCCACTTAACCTTCCTCCCTTCCCCAAACCAATATATCTCAAAACTTTTGCAGTGTAAAATACCTCCAGGCTTCTTTCAAACATCATAGAAAATAATACATTGAAAAGAGAACCCTTCTCTCACCTTCATCTATAATATAGTTTCCCCTTTTGTAACTCACCTTGAAATAAATTTGCCTTTTTTCTTTAATTTCCTTTTTTTTTTTTGACCTGTCCCTGGCTTTTGTAGACTCATGTCCCTATCTCATTGTATCACAATTTAACTTCCTGTTTAGGTTTTTTTTTAGTTTTATTAGAGAGGTTAGCATTGACTTTGGGGTAGAAACTATATTCTGTCTCTGAAGAATTTATTTCTGTGATATGGTGTAATACTCCTGTGCAGTGTGGTTTTTTCCATTTTCCAGGCTTAAATAACATCAGCTTTAAAGAACTATATCCTTTGAGTAAAACCTGTATCAAATATTATTCTGTAGTTCTTCAGTAAGTTCATTTTTATCATCTTGTTTTGTTCCAGTGCCATTAATTTAATTACTTTTCAGACACCTACATATATTGACATATTTAGATGTTTTGCACATCATAAAAAACTTTGTATTTTTTGCTTTCCAACTCTCCATCAATTAATTTAATTATTAATGTGGAATAAGTCACATGATATTTACAACTACTTTGGCTAAAACAATATGAGAGTTTGAAGATACCCAGGAGAAAACAAAAATTTTCGAGGAATGATTTCATTGAACTCCAGAGTGAGAGGTCATTAAAATAAGGAGCTCATTTAGATGGTCTTATGGTCCTGGTATGATGGCTTGAGCTGGATCGAGTTAGACTTGGGACAGTTTGTTGTTCTGCTGAATTCTTGTGTCCTGTATCATCAAAATAGGACCAGTGGGGAGAAGAAACTGTGTTATAGGAGTTATAAAATCTGCTTCCAAGATGTTAAATATAATCGTGATAAGAAAAGACATTGTATAGAATACAATAAA
This sequence comes from Platyrinchus mystaceus, assembly GCA_035041135.1. Taxonomy (NCBI): domain Eukaryota; kingdom Metazoa; phylum Chordata; class Aves; order Passeriformes; family Tyrannidae; genus Platyrinchus; species Platyrinchus mystaceus. The sequence goes on along the minus strand of JAWWLV010000005.1, from coordinate 22,865,694 downwards.
ACTTTATTAGGTTTGTCTACCTATAGGTAGATTTACTCAATGTGAAAAATGACACTTTAAACTCCATAATCTGAGTTTTTCATCTAATATGACTAAAAAAAGAAAAAATAGTTATATATTCCAGGTAAAAACAGTTTTCTAGTTACATGAATTACCAGAGTTCAATAATGCATTGAAAGTTTTAGAAAAGTCAAACAAAAGTGAACTAAAGAAGTCATGCAAGCAGAAAAACATTCAAAGCAAACCAACCAAAACTCAGAAAGAAGGTAGGAAAAGTCAAAAAATTTTGACATAAATTTGTGAGAATGTTTTTTATTTGCAGTTGACTTAAAATTTAATGGTTAAAAAAAATGAGTTGAATTGCCTGAAGGGAAAATGAAACTTTTTTTTTTTTTAATCAAAACAAAAATGAGATGCTTCAGAATGAGCTGTTTAAGTAATCTACTACATTTGTGATTGATATCTGTCCGGAAACATGAAATAATGGTTGATTCTAAATGGTTTCCAGTCCTCAGTGGTTAGAGCGCGGTGCTAACAGCGCCACAGTTGTGGGTTTGATCCCTGTATGGGCCATTCACTTTAGAGTTGGACTCAGTGGTCCCTGTGGGTCCCTTCCTACTCAGAATATTCTGTGATTTGAAACTGGTTCGGTCTTGCAGGATATTAATGAAGGTCACCCATGAACACTGGGCCCTGTGTCACCGCTGGCATACACCAGTTGTTGACTGCCTTACAGCTGGACTTCACAGCTATTTTCCAGTCCCTCTTACTCACATTTGGACCACAAATGCCAATGTTTGTGAAGCTGTGATAGTGCATTGTACGTGATTCCAACCTGATCATGTGTTTCCACATCACCAGGATCTCTGTTGTGGCTCTCCAGGGGTGCCTCCTGCCCCTCATACAGCTGTGCACTCCAAGGGGTTGTAAACACTGAACGTTCTGCCTCTGCCTTGCTTGGACTGCACCAAGTGTTTGAATCCTGCAATGCAGGTCCTCCAGCATGAGTCACAGGCAGGTTACAGCCATAAGGCTAATTGTGTGTGTTTTACTGGTTTTCACATGCCTCACAGAGAATGCTGTATAGTCACTTTTGTAACTGCTTAGATGTGCATCTTCTTTACATGGGAAGGGTGCCTGAAAGAGAAGGCAAATTGAACGAATTTCCTTCACGCAGCTGTGTTTGTAGTTTGTAGTTAGGATGTGAATCAGAACATGCTGAGTTGCTGGGAATTCAGTTTTATTTTTTTTCTAGCTCTGATTGTAAGCTCATGATTTTAATTAATAACTTCTCTTTTCCTCATTATTAGCTCTTTCTTCTTTTGTCACCCGTGAGTCTCATCCTCTATTTTTGGTTTCCTGTAATGCATATATAGCTGTATCATTTTTAGAGTGCATACGCAGCTTGTAATTTTGGTGCTGGTCCAAACCCTCAATTAGGTAAGCCATATGTTCAGTAAAGCAGCTTTGGAGTACAACAGATCAAGAAATCAGAACCCAGAACTAACACTCAGCTTGTGCAGTTGTTGCTGCCTATCCTTCTCTTACTTGAATATGTCCAAGTCCAGAACATTTTGGGTACCCAATAAACTGTTCTTCACAGTCCCAAAACCTTTTATTTTTTTTCACTAGTAAAACTGTTCACTAAGCCAATAAGTATTTATTATTATTTATAGTTTGAAGGTTGTTACATGTACATAACCAGCTACAATTATTCTTGTCTTAATGAAAACCTATACATTGGAAATCAGTTCCTGCATTAGAGAGGTTTATGGACCACCGAAGTTATATTTTCATGTTTTAGATTCTTCAGTGTTCAGGAAAAAAAAAAGAAATGAAGAAATATTTGTTTCCATATCTAATGTAAAATAGTAATGGGCTTGTGTACTTGGAATATGGTTAAAATGTATTTATTAAATAAGATATTAAACTTCTGAGCAGGTTTCTAGTATTGATGTTTGTGTTTCAGCTGCTATAGGAACTCTTAACTCCAACCAAGATCTGGTCTCAGTCTCTCAGGTTCCACAAAAAACTCAGGATAATACACCCTGCTCTGATTGGCTAAAAATTAAAATAAAAGAAGTGAGAAGCAGATGGTGAAAGGGAAAAACTAAATTCAGAAAGGAAATATCTATAATAGCAGCTGGGATCGAGTGGTATCCAAGTCTGTGACTCCTGATCCAGCACCTGTTCATTACCATGTGCTTTCTTCCTTGTGAAATTGCTTAGTTTTTCCTACCCTTGCAGTTGCAGTGTGGGTGCAGTGACACTGAAGCATCTCCTCATTGTCAGTCTCTCATGTAATTGTGTTGCTCTGTGTTGAACAGTGTGGTTTCTCCATTGTGAAACACCCCCTTCTGAGTACCATCATATTTCTGATTTTCATGGGGCATGTGATCTTGATCTCACAAGAGCGAAGTAGAGGAGGAGAATCACTTCCCCCAACTTCTGCTTTTGTATATTGGTTTATGGTAATATTGAACCAGGAAAGCAATTAAAGACCTAACATTAAAGCCTAATGAACAAAATGTCTCTGTCAAGGATGTGCAACTGTAGAAGGTAATGCAGATCTTGATTCTAGAAAGAGGAACTACGATCCTCAGCTTTAAAACCTTCTTACCCATCCAAATTTAGTTAGGCTGAAGGCAGCTCATACTACATAAGTAGAACTTGACTTTCCCAGTGATTTCCAGATCCAAAAAATGAAATTAATCCAACTCTGCTTCTATGTGAATAAAGTATAATAATGATCAGCTTGCGTATATGTTAAAACCTGTTCAGTAATCTGCCTCTTGTTGCTTGAGCAACAACTGCATCATGTGCAGTTGCTCTAAAAAACCAGTAAACAAAAATTGGGCTGCTCAGTGGAAATATCTAGATAATGGGTGATTTCTTAAATATCACAATTTTATAATTGCAATTCTGGCATAAAGGCACACGTGTCAGTAATCTAGAAAAGCTAGAAAGGTAGAAGGATAACTTCTTTGTCATATAGAATATTTTAGATTAACAACATTTTTTTAATTTCTCTAAATTATGAACTTTACATGATCTATCAAATGATTTATTTTCAGAAACAATATTTTATATGTCTGTTATAATTTGTATGTCTTTTAACCTCATTAAAATCCAAGGAGATCTATTATTTTTTTAGTGGACAAGGGAATAGTGAAGGACGAAGTAGTGTCAGTCATTTCAATATGGGATAGCAAAGGAGTTCTGCAAGTCATTTCTATGAGAGATATAATTGGTATGTAGTGAGTCTCATGAATTACCATTGCTGAGAGAATTAAAGGACATTGGATAGGCTAATTAGGACTTATACAAAAGTCTTTCTGATAGAGTAACCCCCAAAAATTAATTGGAAAAATATCTATGTGATAATGTTATGCTGTCACATTCACAGGACTTCTAATTACTCCCTTTTATTTTTTTCATTTTTCCTTTTTTGCTTTCTTAGCAAAACTGTCAATTCCCATTTATTCATGCAGTTTCTAAAAGGTGGTGACAACGTATTAGTGGAGGCGTGTTTGTTGTATTTGGGGTGGGTACATTCTACTGTTAAATTTACCAAATGTTAACTTTTATTGTGAAATTATATCCATTGTTAGACGTGGTTTATCATTTAGTTACTTAAAATTCCCTCTGTCCTGGTTTCAGTTTAAACATTTTTGAGGATGAAAGATATGTTGGCAAAGGAACTGTGCATTATTTGGGTTCATTTTTATATCTGATCACATTATTGAAACTAAACTTCCAAAGTACTTCTGCAGAATTCAAACTTTTCACATCTCTTCTGGTATTGATAAAAATAAAACTTAGAGACAGATAAAAGTTGCCAAGTGAGAACAAGTACACTTATCTGTCACATACACATAGGCACTTAAGGGCAAGAAAACAAAAGTATGAGGCATATCCTAGTCTGCCTCATAAAACGTTTTTCTTATCAAGTATCTGGATGAATACTTTGACAGAGCATAGTAATTTTAATTTCAGTTTGCACTTTGCAGTAGTTACTTACAAAAATTTTAATACAAATGTGTAGTATTTCATATTTTTTGGTAAGTGTACTATTTAGGATACAAAAAAAATCCATTAATCTGAGGGGGTTTTTTGGAAAAACAAGTTTATAGCTTTTTTCAAGACATTATATATGCAGTAATCAGTGTGTATAGGGGGATAAATAGTATATTTAAAATTCCATTTGATGCTTATCATTCTGTCACTAATGTGTACTTATAACATTTTTATATTATTTTTAGATGCCTTTTGTGCTGTCAGTATAGCCTGTGATGACTAGTGAAAGAGCAGTACTTTATTGTATGGCTAAATTCCATTAATATTGTAAGAAATATGCATTTAAATGTTAGATTAGAATGTTTTTGATTCTCATGTGGACAGTGAAGCATTTAGAATGTTAGTAATTTCTCATCTCCTTGCTTTTCATCATGCATATTTTGTAAATTGTTATCTAAAACTACTTCCACTTACCAGCCTTAATTGATTTTTAAAGGAGGGGTGTTTTTTTAATTTAGATTTTATTTTTTATTTCAAGTTCCATGGCATTGTATTACATTTTATTGTTTGTGGGGTTTGGTGGTGTTTGGTTTGTCTTTTGTGGTGGTTGGATTTTTTTTTTTGTTATTTATTTTTATTGCTTGTGTCTTTGGATTGGCAGAGTAGAGAAACATCTGCTATTAATTAGACGTAATAACTGATCAGCAAAAGTATATCTGAATCAACATGTTTTATTGGATGCAGAAGAGAAAAAACAAGAAAGGATTTGCTTTATACATCTATAGGAAATACACAGCCACCTTTTTTGAACTTAAAGAGGGGGGATAGATTTTAAATTTTCCTGTTGTAAATCAGTTTGATTTGATGTTATGACAAATGCTTGACATGTTACCGTCTTAAAACTATCTAAAGACAAATTTGATGCAGAACTTCAGCTGCTAAAGATAAGATTAGGATTCTCAAAAGACCTTAGGAAATAGGGACTGGAGCTCATAATATTCTAAGGTTCCTTTGAAAACTCAGTGCTGAGTATACAGTAGTACTTTGGGGTTTTTCTAAAGTTTTGATGTGTATCTGGCTCTCCCCAGTGATCCTTGCCTGGCCTTGTCTCTTTGTTCTGCTGTTGTCCACGTAGGTATCAAGTTGTCAGTAGTGCATACTTGACATTTGAAGAAATCTGTCGAGAAGTTAAACTCTGATATTTTGCTGCCACCAAGAAAAGCTTTTGAATAAGGCAAATAGTGCGGGGTTGGTGATGACAGCAGTTGCTGACACTGAGATAGGAAGTTTTGAAATAAATGGGAGAAGCTAATAGGAGAAATAAAGTAAGAATGAATACAATGTGCCCTGCAGCTGGGCAGTTGTCATCACAGCTTCCCTAAAAAAGCTTTAGCTTATGAACTGTTAGGTCAACTGTGACAGATAATTCATGGTTTTATTTGTTTACAGGGATTTTTATGCTGTGCTCTAAAAGGCTGTGTCTGGCTGGCATACAGGGTGGGAGCTGCCTGTGTGTTGTTCTCTGTGCCTCTCTGGGCCCACCTGGATCCCTGCAGACTGCAGAGCTCCTGGCAGGCACAGTGGGACTGGCTGAGTGAAGGCACAGGGAGAAGGGAACTCACAGTGTGAGCTGAAGCATTATGCCAGGAACAGAGATACACTGACAGTCACATCTCAGGTGTGGCTGAAACAAGGACTTTCCTAGGTTCTTGGATTAACTGCACTGTTGTCCAATTCCAGTGGTAAATGAGAAAACTGGAAGGGAAGTCCTGTTCTGTTGTTGCAGCACTTTGAGGATAAGTCTCCCTTTCCCCACTTCTTTCGTTTCAAGTTTTTTTTCCTGGTTCAAGAATTTCATGCCTCTAGTCTGTCCTCACGAAACTTCAGCTTTAGATTTTCAGCTTTGGTGGATCTGATGTTTGTAAGGAAAAAATGGAAGGCACAAAGGTGGGAATTACTTAAGGCTGCACCAGAGAGACTTTCTTGCATATTTGAAGAAGGTTGTGTGACAGTCTGTCAAACAGGGAGATCTGGAAGCCATCTCTGTTTGCATCGCTCTGCATATCAGCGAACTCAAATGTTTTCAAATTGATTGTGTGCACATGTAAAATACTTGAGTTAACTTAAAACTTCCAGTGTTTTTTTTCAGTGATTTAGTCCTTCTGGAAAATTTGGTAGGTATCAAGCCCAAATTCCAATCCTTTGTAGAGTTCTAACTAGAGAAAAAAGTCTTGGGTCCTGAGCAGGAACTGAACTGTAGTCATATTTAGTTCATATGGAAGTCAGACAAGTAAATAACTTCTGCCATTCTTTTCACTATCTATGACAAATTAAATTAGCTGCAAAATAACTTTGCCCATCTGTGATTAGGAAAATAGGTTCACAGCTATTTTTAAAAGTTTGTGTAAGTACTAAAATATATTGAATAAACTAGTTTTAGGATATAAATGAATTCTAAGCATTTGCACAACAGATGAAAAGGTGCATTTGCTGTCAAATATTCCAGTGATAAATGATAAGAAAATAAATGTCAGTATGACATGGATCCAGAATAAACTGTTCAGAATAAGCAAGAAAATAAAGAGACAAGAACTGCTTTTAAAAAGCAGATTTCTCAGCTTCCTGCTGTATTATTTTCATGTTAGTGCCAAAAGGCAAAGTTAATAAGTATTGCCACACATACTGTATTTTATCTTGTCAAACTGTTTAAGTTAGATCACCTTGTAAAATCAACTTTTCTACTATCAGTTTTTTCTGCCTACTCCAAAATGAATCACCTTTCAGGTATTTAAACAGTGTTGTCAATACGTTTTTTTCTGTCACCAGGCAGGCTCTGTGTTACAGCATGCTAATACAGTCTGTGGAGAAAAGCTGTGGTTAGAATGATGGACTCTTTTCCTCCCCTTTCCAGCTCCTAGAATTTAGTTGAAAAATCTCCAGGTCTCCTAGAGTGACATTTTGATAATGTCAGAGAAACTGCAGAATTCGCTGTTTGGTTGTAACTGGAAACAGGGGCCATGTGTAAATCGCTCTTTTTATACCTACTTCTCTACCAGAACTATTTTCCTGGAATACTCAAAAGACATAAAATACTAGGGTGAGTAGCAGCAAAAGGAGGAACTCATTGTTTTTATTATGCAATAAATATAAGTTTCAGTTGTTATTAGTGCATATAGAGTCTTATCAGCTACTGTAATAAATAAACTTTCTCTTGATGTAATCACAATAGCCTTTGTTATAGATTGCAGATCAATCATTGTAACTTGCCAGTTGCTCTACCAGTTTATTAATAGAATATTTTCATATAGTGTATTTGAAGCATCATCTTAACTAACCATATGCTTGCTCACAAATCTAATCATTATTTTATAAACAGATTAATCTTTTTTCAAAGTTGCCTACAGTTGTTTTTTTCTGCCTCCCCTTGAAGAAAGGTTTTGTTTGGTACTGTTTTCTGTGTGTGTGTTTACAGAATCAATCTTAGAGTGTTAAACTGTGGCCTCAGTCCAAAAGTATGGTTGTGCACTCCATTTTAACTGTGTAAGTACTTTTTTAGACTTCAGTGTAAATATATAGTTGTTTAAAGCACACATATAAGAATAATTTATATGGTGTTGTATAGTGATTAAGTCTGAGTCAGAAGCTTATAAATGTTATGAGTCTTAAATAAACAAAAGGTAATTTAACAAAAAAACAAAAACCCTCATAGGGAAATTCATTTCTGAGTTTTCTTAGATGATATGTTAAAGCTGGTATCAGGGAACCTAACAAATTAAAAGGCTATAGTACAGTCTGAAAACACTATGTGAATTAGTTTGATAGGTAGGGGAAAGAAAAGGAAAGAAGACAAGATACCCTCTCCTCTCTATTCCCCCTGGCGCTGAGCCAGTGGATTAAATGACCTGCTGCCCACAGCTTTCTTACTGGCTTCTTTATTCCAAATCACAACCTGTGCTGTGGGATTGGTGTCTCTTTTAAGTGAAAGTTTACAGCCCATTTTCGGTGCTGTCTCTTTGGACATTCTCTGCAATTGGAAGTTTCTTTCCAAGCTGTTAACTTCATATCCCATTGAGCACTTAGTCCTTTGAGTGCAGACCTTTGTTTGGAGTGTCCCTGCTTAGGATTGGTCTCTCCCACTTTGCACTGTGTTTCCGTCTCAGACCTTTGCCAGGTCTTCCTGTAGCTGCAGGATTCGACTCTGCGTTTGACAACGTAGTCCTGAGCCAAGGTGCAAGTCGGTGGTTCTCCCAACACTTGATACTAATGAACACTGGTGACACCCCAAATTTTCTTTGGGTGTTGTTTTTTAGCACAAAACACTTATTATGTCATTTATCCTAATGTTCAGTTCCTTCCTATTGTTTAAAAAAGCTAAAAAATTGAAGGCATTTCTTGGAGTCTAGAATTCCTGCCCTCCTCTTGGGAGGTAATTATTTCCTAAGAATCATCCATGCATTTGATTTTGCACAGGACAAAAGGAGACAATGATGATCTTGTTTAATGGTTGAGGAAATACAAAGCATGACAGCCTCAGAGACCTAAGAAAAGCCCTCTGTCAGAGAAACATTTTTTCAGTTTTTGAGTAGTAGGCATAAAACCTTTTTTTCTTTACTGTTTTTGACGTTGCCGTGTGTTTGGACACTGCTGAAGAAGCTGTTTGGTATGTTCTGAAGTGCATAGCAGTTTATGCAAGGCATCATAACACAGTGGATTTTTTTTGCAAAACTGAATTTCTGCCATCTCATTTATAATAGGAATCGTGTATGTTCCGTGTGCAATGCATGCAGGCTGTCTGTGTTTACAGAATGGTCTAAGAGATTCCAATATTTACTCTCTTGGCAGTACACTGCTCTGTCACTTGGTGTCAGCTCAGGACCCATCTTGTGAACTTGTGACAATTTTATCTGTAATACTTCAGTTGGCAAGAAGTCTTGCTGGGCCACATTATGATTCCCTTGTGTGTCACCTTGTCATCTTAGAGTATCACATAATAATGCAGCTCTCCATGTTCTTTCCCCCTGACAGCTGAAAATGCCTTTCATCTCAAACATGACTTCTGCAGTACAAATGGTCAGTTCAGTAAACAAAACAGTTTGAATTTCCTCCCACAACTATTTTGTTTTCATAAATTTAGAAATTATTTTGTGATTATACTAGTGAAAATAACCTGAATAACACTCAGTGGTAAAATGTTTAAACCATTTCTGTAGAAAACTGTGTTTAAAGTAAATTCACCCATTTACATTTGACTGTGTAAAACAGTGTTGTTCAGTAATACAAGCTGTTATGCACTGCTTACAAAAAAAAAAAAAAAAAGGCAGATTCTCCAAGGTTTGGAGGCATCTCCAGGTGTCTGTGTACTTGTGTAGAGGCTATGGACTGTGCTTCTAGACTCCTTGTATACAAAAGGGAAGGGGAAAAGGGATGGTGGTACAGTACAGATGGCTGGGTAGTGTGAAATCAGGGCCTTGAAAGAATACTTCCATATTCTCATGCACAATAACTATTACCATGAGCAAGGATTTGCTGGATCAAAGTTAAAAACTTCAGGTGTAGCTTTGTAGCTGGGGAAGAATAATCTATGTTATTCCCAATCCTAAATATGTTAATAATGTGGTTTGGTTTGGTTTTGTTTTTTTTTTGTATCAATGTGTAAAGATGCCAGTGCATAATTTGCGAGTCATACATAACAGATGGTCTCGATCTTTTAAATTGCTTGAGGCTGGCACATCATTGTATTTTTATATACAGATTGGTAGCTAGGGAGAAAGGAGGCCCATTTGGTTAAGAAATGCATCTTCAGACAAAACCAAATTATGTTTAAAGTGGCTGCTTGAAAGGTAGTGACATATGAAACAGAAGACAGCAATAATAGATTATTTATGCACATGTTTTTGGTGGAAAAGAGAAGGAAACAGGTTTGGAATTGTTTTTCATTTGCAGTGTTTCTTTAGCTCAAAAGAAAGCAAAACAAGAGATGATCTTAAGAGAATTTTTGTACTTGTAAAAGATTTATTGAAGATGAGCAGACAGAAAATACTCATAAAGATAAGCAATTTTTTAGAGAAACATCTCATATATGGCATGATTGTATGCTGAAGAGCCACTCATTAATTTATTGGGGTTTTTTGCATATCCCATAAATAAATGTAATCCCAGGTACCAATAACATTGTCTATTACATTACCTTCTCTGTCCTAAATACAGGTTCTAGGAAAGCAATTTTTGTAATTTCCCAACCGAGAATTAAGATAGAGGGAGGAAAGGGAACAGTGGCTTGTGTTCTCTCCCCTGCTGTGATCAGAAAGAAATCACTCAAAGTGTTTACCTGTCCAGTATGTGAATCTGGTCTATTGAGACACAGAAGATATCTAGAAGAGAGGGATGTATCTTTGACATCAGCTTCCTAATTTGCAATCAGGAGCCACCAGGACTAGTCTGACACAAAATAACCACTGGATCAGGAAAACAAACAAAAAAATTATATCAAGAACAAAAGTTCACCACAGTAAACCTTAAGTTTTAGCTTTTTACATGATTTGATCACTTCTCAGTCCCAAAGACTCATTCTTCTAACTCAGTTGCTAGAGAAAATATTTTTTTTGAAGTTCATATTTCTGTGTTTCAGTTCAAATTCTGCACTGCTATCAGTGGTAGTTTGGTTATATGCTGGTTTTTTGAACACCACAAAGTAGTTACTATGTCCATACACTTATTTTTACACTCTCTTAAGATTAAGAAAGTACATATATATATATATATATGTATGTATTTCCAGTGGTTATACTGTTACATTGTCACTGATCCCACTTCGGCTCAGTGCGCAACAGAAGGTATTTGAGAGCCACTGTGGAGGTTTGGTTCTTCACAGGAGGGGAGTTACATCCTCACCACTTTTTATATTGCCAAGTTAGTGTTAACACGGAATTGTGTGCTTCATAGATGCACAGATGAAAATACATTCTGACAGGTACACTAAATGTGTAAGTAAACACTGCTCTGCTAAAAAATACCTATCAATCTGTGTTTTGGGAGGTGCAGTTATTTCACAAAATAAAGCATGCACAAGATGTTAATCTGAATTGGGTGACTTAGGAAGTGATGGTTGTGATGAACAGAGTCCTCCCTTTCCCAGAGTTCAGAGAGGATGCAGCATAGTACACTGTGTACTTTCCTCAAATACACAGGTAATGAACCCTGAAGGGGGAAGAAAATATAAGCAGATACTCAATGGCTAGGTATGCTCATAACAGTACTGATTTTGTAAAATTGTATGGTAGCTTTGTTCCCTGCATTGCTGTGTACTTGACATTGAGAGGAAATAAAACATAATTTACTTGTTGCCTGAGGAAAATTCATCTAAGCACTATATCAAGTCAAAATTCAATATAATATTGCCATTGTTGTTCATGTGTTTTAAATGTGATGAAATATACTTACCCCTCAGAGTTCCTTTGTGACAGGCAAAGTCATTTCAACAATTTCTTTGAAGCCAATGATGCACATGTGTGAGAATTATAACATGAAACATTTCCCCATATTTTTTGGGCTTTTTCATTTAATATTTACTTATATTCAGCATATCGATTTTCCTTGTTTGTGCCCAGGAGGGGAAAAATGTTTTCACAGTAACTAATGATCCCTCTTTTTTGTAAGTCTAGTTAAATTGATATTTTATTTAACCTGAAGTAGTGACAAGGATAGATATTGACAATAGATACTGGAAAATAGGACTATGAAAATGGCAGAAATATGAAGAAAAGTAGGAGCAGTGATCAAAAAGGTCAGCTGTCTCTTTCAGTTTTAATCATAACTCAAAGAGCTAGATTCTAGGGAATAATGAAAGATGTACAGGGAACCTTCTGCTAAGAATACTGTGTGTACCCAGGAAGGCTGTAGGAAAACAGGGAGGCAGATGAGCTGATTTGTTTTGGGGAAATAAGCTCTCTGAAGCTCTAGAATTAGTGAGGAAGCTGGAATATGAGCATAGGGGTAAATCTGAGAAAACAAATAACTTTATGAATTTAGAAAGTAGTTTTCTCATAGCCTTTGTCAGGGGTAGGACATGTTTTCCTAGTAGTGAGTAATATCGTTACAACCCCAAGAGTAATTTTCCATTTTCACTTTTGTTGAAATAAAGACACAACCTCAATTTCGTTAATATCCACACACAGAAAATTACAAAACAAGAGAAGGTTGTCCAGTTGCATTGAAGTTGGCTGCTCCTAATGTTCTTAGCTCCTAAACTTTCCTTTGGTCCTTTTACCACCTCTGGGATGATTCATTTATTTCACCAAATATGCTAGCCTGCTCTCTTCCTTTTTATGCCATAGCTGCTTTCAGCCTAATTCAATAGAAGATTCATGAGAGGATAACTATTATAATGTCCATATTAGACAGTGTCCAGTTGGAAAGCAGCAGCTGAAAAACTGAAGCAAACTTAACAAAGATGCAGTTAGTTAAAAATGCTGTGCCTTTTCTCCTGATAAAGCTTGACAGCTGATAAAATGTTGCAGTCCTTACTACAGGAAGCTGTAAGTCAGCCTAGAATTGAGAAAAGTCTTCAAAGCAGTCAAAACTTCAGAACTCTGCTTTGCAAATGGAAGGTGCTGGGTTTGAAATCCAAAAAAAGGGGAAAAAAAAGAAAAAGGAAAATGAAAACATGACATAGATAAGCTTCAGCACAGGAAGGCAACTTTGTCAGGCAAGAGATGCTCTTCCTGACTTATTCTTTAGTCTACATGTGGTTGCTGCCTTGCATCACGAAGTAGTGAAGTTCTCCTACTTTGAGAGAAAGATCATTTTAAGGAAGTTGGTCCACTTAGAGCTCATTGCCTAAATGGCACCTAATAATAGACATGAAAGGTGAGCTCTTTTTTTCTACTTGAAGTATTTAGAGTATTTTTCACTATGACTTACGTACAAGAAAACAATGTAGAAACCAAGGTAAAGATGCATTTTTTTTTCTCCAGCTGAATAATGTTTTTAAAGGGTGCAATGAAAAGTAAGTGAGGAATCAACTGATAAAAATTGAGTGACAAAAGTGCTTAGTGATATTCCTATAAAAAGAGCAAGGATATCAGCACTATCATGAAATTATTGAAAAAAAATGCTGCCGTTAACATCACAGAGTGTGGGAAAACATGTAGAGGTAGCACCCCGGGATATGTTCAGAATCTTAGACATTTGTAGAGAAATACCCTGTTGTGGCATCAGCTTGATAATTCATTTTGTGTTCACCAATGACAATTCATTTTTCTCTTGTAAGGGAAAGCAAGACCTATTAGTATTGGAAAAAAACTAGGGATTATTGAAGTAATGAGAAAAAAAATCCTCCTTTTAATCAGAAAATCCTCATTCCTATAAGAAAAATCATGAATGCTGCACAGATTATAATACCTTTATCTCTGTTATCTACATTGCTGGGTTAGATGGAACTTTTTGGGGTCACTGGTTTTGGCTTTTAAATCTAAGAGACAAATATTCCTCAAAAGATTAGGAAAAAAAATGAGTGGGAATTACTTACCCGCCCTTTAAATAATAATAAAGAAATAATGCTAAAAATACTAATTTCTTGAATAGTTTTTATGTAGTTCTGAAACAGTGCTGGAAATATTTTTATGGGATTTACTCGTAAATTCTTTATTTTCTTTGTGATTTTAAAATTCCGGGATATTCCTGAGAAGCAAAAGCCAACATCTTGATAAACAAAGCACATCTCTGACCCAGAAATGAGGACATCAAAGAATCTCTAAGATTTAACAGGATTTGACAGGATGTTTTTCTGGTGGACTTTCAGTAGGAATGATTCTGCTTTGCCGAAGCGCAAAACCTTGTACTCAGGACTCCACAGCAGTAAATTTCAGTAGCATCTGGAGTGTTACAGCCCTGGGAGCAGCAGAAGAGTAATGCTGTTGCCAAGGTTGCTTTTTGGAGAAAGGTTTCCCCATGGGTTTAGGGGGTAGCAAAGAAGAGAAGCAGAAATTGCTCTAGGCAAAGTCCAGGAAGTTGTCAGAAATGTTTTGGACAAATATGGAGAAGTGTCTGTAAAGCCTTCAGAATGCTGCAACCAGAGGGACAGGTGGGACTGCAGAAGGAATTGATGTTGCTCCTTATACAGTGGATAAAGGCAGATAGTCCATTTTGCTTTTAAATTTTCAAGACAGAGGCAGGAGGGAGATGGGACTTGCAGGATGTCTTGCAACAGTAGGATATATTGCACTGTAAAAAGTACACTCCAAACAAATGACTACCTTGCATGAAGCTGGGAGCAGAAGAGAGGTTTCCTGTAGGCTTCCTTTAAAGGAAGGAATCTTTTAGAGCTGAATTTTGAATAAATATTTATATAGGTGGGATTGAAGTCAGTAGTATAAGAAAACAACTGACCAGGAAACTATGACAAAATATCTTGGATATCCATCAGTGATAGAATGATTCTTTTTCATTCTAAAGCAAGCCCGTGTTCACCGTAATTCAATTTGCTGCAATTTCAGTAATGAAAAATAGTGGTGTTTTATGATGAGTCTTAAGATTTTGCTGGCTGCAGTATCTGTGTGTAGGCATAATCAGACAGAATAGTTATAGAATGGGCCTAAACAGATGGAACATTGAAATAAGTATGAGATTTAGTTGTACATTATGGTAGAAAAGAGGACTCAAATGGGCATAAAACCAGATGAGGCTGTAGGGTGTTCTGTATGGGACTGAACTTCTTTCTTGTACTGTTATCTCTGTAATCCCGTAGAGGATTTTGAGTGAGATATATATCCTGTACTTTAACAGCTTAAAAATAGGTTCGTTGTTTGTTTGTTTGTTTTTTTTTTTTTTTTTTTTTGTTTTTTTTTTTTTTTTTTTTTTAAAACACTGATTTTGTCAAAGCTGAATCTGTCTCTATTTTCTGGTAGCTTTCTGCTACATTCCAGGACTGAATGTTTGCCTTCTCTAAGTTCCCTCAAAATATATTCTATTTAAAAACTGTAGTTTTATTTAAGTTGATTACACTGGTGTTGCTATAAGCTCTATGCAGCCTGTCCAATCACAGGTGTTTAATTTTTTGCTCATCTGTCTTTCTTGCTTATAATGTCTATGGCTGTCACAGAGCTGTGTGCTCAGAAGCAGTTATGTTTTGAAGAGCTAGAGAGGGAAATTCAGTAACTTTTCTTGTTCTTACAAATTGCCAATAGCATACAAGCTGCGTAAATGGATCATTTCTGCAAGTAGGACAACCTGAAAACAAAGATTGAAGTCCAAGTTTGAAGAAACAAAGGTTCACTAGGAAAAAAAAAAAAAGACATGGTCAAAAGAATATATCTTTATTCGCCTTTTTTTTGGTTGATACTGGGATCAACTGGAAAAGACGAACTTGTTGAATATGGAGATTATCAAGAATTTAATGTAGTACTTAATTCATGATTCAAAACTAAGCAACAGTAAATGCACTATCTGGATAGCTAATGATTATGATCTTTTCTGAGTTTTGTGACATGCTTCCCAGAGTATATTTTTCTCATTTATGCCCCTCTGTCAGTCAGTGTTAAAGTTGACCAGTCATGTGGTTGGTGAGGAAAATTATAGATAATTCTGCTTGCTTGCAGGAAATTTGTGAGGCTGTGTCTCCTGCATGCATTTTTAACATTTCAGTATGTGCCACTCTAGGGTTTTTCCAGATATTCCAAAAACTGCTGAAAAAAAATGAGAAAATAACTGGGCAATGTATGAATCTCTTGTTGAAAGTTTTGGAAATGAGCCATGATGATTGTGTTACGTTCACTTAGTTCAGTTGCAGTGATCTCTCTAATCTTCCAGGGGGAGATAATATCACAGAG
Organism: Platyrinchus mystaceus; assembly: GCA_035041135.1. Classification (NCBI taxonomy): domain Eukaryota; kingdom Metazoa; phylum Chordata; class Aves; order Passeriformes; family Tyrannidae; genus Platyrinchus; species Platyrinchus mystaceus. The sequence goes on along the minus strand of JAWWLV010000005.1, from coordinate 22,849,852 downwards.
AGCACACCATGCAGAGCATGATGAGTCCTGACATATTTTCCTTGGCTGTAGGCAGGTTAAAATTGGACTCTAACAGCAGTGAGAAACAATGTAAGCAGGATACTGCCACTCAGCATAGATAGGAAATGCTATACCACAGATGTGTGATGAAAATGTGGAATCTTTACCAGTGGCAGTGTCTTTTTGCACGTTACATGCAACAGCATAAAATAGATCTGCAAAAGGAGTTCCATGACACTTGGATGCTGCATTCATGGTTGTGTCATTCACATTTAAAACTTTCCTAGAAACTCAGCCACGATCATGCAAATAAATTGGATTTGTTGGAACCACGGGTAGAAATTAGTGTGAGGAATTAGACTCAAGGATTGTCTGAAAGCAGGGCTTTTACTTGCTTTTTTTGCATGGAGAATTACGTGCAGAGTTGACCTATGTAAGCCACTACATCTGACAGAATTATTTTGGAAGTCTGTCTTTTTTAATTTTCCCCTGATCTTTATTCATGGACTGTTAGTGATCTGTTTTTGGGTGCTTTGCTTGCTATGCAAAGACTAAGAATTACTCGTATACAGCCTATTTATTGCACATATATTTATTTACCTGCACAATTGGGATTCTGTTCATCTCTGCTAGTTACTTGGTTGTGTGTATTACAAATTAAAATTTCCTTCATTCTCTACATACAGTTGTCAATACTTTTTTAATAGTGTAGTGTATCAGTCTAATAATTCAGGGATTTATGCACCTGAGGATTAAAGAGAAATTAATACAAAGGTCTGACAGTTTGTGTAATTTTAGTTGTTAGGAAAGGAGCTTGCTGTCATTTCAGACTATTAATTAATTCAAGTGATAGCTCCTAAGGCAGTCAGATTGTTATTTGGCTTTGAAAGGTTATGAAAAAATAAAGGACTCTTTCTGCCTACCAGCTGTAATTTTCTTAGTTTCAACTAAACAAACTTGGTGAAACATTTGATCTAACTTTTTATTGTGTGGAAAGATCACACATGACTAATGATGGAAGAACAGGAGTGATTAAATCGCAGTTTAAAAAAAGTAATTAAAATGGGGAATTTTTCAAGCCTGCTGGCGTTTTACTGCTGCCTACAGAAGCAGAAAAGGTATATTTGTCACGAACATATAATTTTTACTTGAGAGATTAAACCTGTATTCTCATGGCCTGTGTCTGATTTTGCTAATATATTTTCACACTGAAGCAGAAAAATTTGATAACTGTATCTCTTTAAGATATATTTTTTGCTAAAGCCTATGCATATATTTAAAATACCATGTTGGAGGCTTCCTTTTTTCTTGTTTCTTTTTTTCCTTTGTAAGAGTATTAACCACGATCTGGAGTAGTAATTCCTTAGCCACCAAGCCTTTCAATAAGTGAATACCTTGAATTTGAAACATCAGAGTATTTGTAGTACTTTCATCTACTGTAATAATCTACAAGACAGTAGTTTTATTTTTCAGCAGTAATTAGTGTCTGAAATTGGTATGTATTTATGAACTTGAGTAAAAAGTTATGCAAAGCCACGAAGAGTTGAGTGTGTTCTTGAATGAGATCTTATTAGGTACTGGATTGTATGTATATGTACATGTTCTGAAGTGTGCCACGCTTCAGTGAAAAATCAGAATTAATGCATGAAAGCCTGAAATGCTGGAGCATTTTATAGGTAGATGTAGAATCAAATATCATCAGATGTGATCCTCTCTGTTTTGGCTGAAAAAATTAAGCTGGTTGGCTAATTGTATAAAATAGATGCTGATTGAGAGTGTCAACCTTTTGTGAGGTTTGAACTCTTCAGTCATTTTTATAGCCTCTGTACGTGGCCTTGCAGGCCCCTGTAAAGATTAGCTAAATCAAAGCCAGACTGAACGAAGACTCTGAAAATATTCTTGTATTTCTCCTTCCCAGACTAATAGATAGTTTTACAGGCAGTCTTCCCCCCCTCCCTGCTCCTTGAGAGGCATTGTTCTAACCTGTGTGGATAACCTAGCTTTTCCAACTGAAACTGGCTGTCTTTGTGTTTGCTCCAAACCATTTCACAGCTAGCCTGAGACTTCCACTGCTTTGAATGATCTTTATACTAGTTCCAAAGATAACCCCTTTGCCTTTAATGTGAAAAGACCTGTCAGTGTCTTTTAAAATAGTAAGTGCTCTTAGAATCACTGGTATGTATTTCCCTCAACCTATAAATGTGCTATACAGGCTTAAACTTAAGTGAGGAGATGGCAAGTTGCCATGTGTTAATGAAAACAAGAATTAGCAGGGGTGGAGGCTGTCAGCAGAGGTGGCAATAGCTTGTTAGTGTGGCTAAGCATACTAGGGGTATGCTTGGATGTGTATATATGTGTGTGTGTATATATATATATAGACATTATATATATGTGTATATATGCACATATATATATTTATATATATATATATATATGAATGACTACAGGACCTCGATTTTTTTATTTACAAGCTCTTGTATTCCTTCTTTCCCTCATAGGAACCTCTCCTCCTGGTCAGGTGGCCTTACTGTGTTCAGGATTCAAAACTATCCCATACAATTCCTCCTGGGCAGCTGCAGAGTGACCAAGGGGAGAAGTGCAGAGTACACACTTGGCTTGAACGACAAAGGGGGCTGACTCCCAACAAGGTAAGGCAGCCTTCCATCACATATACTGTACAGCTGTATTCAGGGATGGCTTCACCCTTTACCTTTTCCTTTATTTGTGTAGCTATGTATATAGTTCCTTTGCCAAGTCTGTACTTAACTATTTTGTGTCAAATTCTCAACTCTGTTTTGATTAACAGATCAAATTTGTCAGTAATTGATATGATTATATCATTATCTCTGTATAACCTTGCACTTAACAACTAATAATCCTAAATAGTAGTTAAATATTTTAAATGAATGGACATATTGTCTTTTTCTTTCTTCTCACCAACATTTGTATATAGCTTTCCTGTGAATTAGATCATTCTTATCTCTGAACAGACCTGCAATTTCTTTATTCAGAGCAAGCTTACGTTTTCTGTGCTTACATTTCTGCAGAAACAAAAATCCAAATAGAGGCAAAAGAAAGCAAGTAACTTGGCAGGTTGCAGATAGACTAGATTTGGAAAGTGTGACTAGCAAGGATTCAACCACTGTACTTCTTTTACTACTAAGTATATTCTGAATCCCCTCGTGGCTATATTTTGTGTCAGCAGTATGACTTTTCTTGAAGGAACTGCAGCAACCTAACTGTCAGTTCCTCATATCACTGTCATCTGGGTATGCAATGTGATATGTAAACATCACTTAACCCACTATCTATGTAAGTAAACATGGCTTAATGCCAAGAATATAGGCAGGGTAGATTGCAGAAATAGCAGGGTTGGGTTCATGGGATAAATACGTTACCCTAAAATTTGTCCAGATCCTTCACAGAACCGCTCTGACACCAACTGAATTTGGGGCAACAGCCAAAACCAATTGAAGCAACGTGACACACTGAAAACCTAAGAAAATCCTGTGATGCCAAAACACATAGATCAGATTTCTTCAAATGGTGGTGGTCTGATTGTGTGCAAACTGCCAGTACATTTTACTAGTAATTTCTGTCATAATTCTGAGCTGCACATTTCTTTTTGGTGTTGTCCTGATCCCTGAGGAAAATGCTGCAGTACTGAGGAGGAAAGGCTGCACAGAATGCAAAAGTGTGTTGATAAAGGGTGATATGGGACAGGACTTCACTTCTGAATAAATCTTAGTAAAATTACTCCATGGATCTTTGTAAAAGTGATCTTAATAGGCTGATTTAAATGAAATGTGAACCATTTGAAATGCCTCCGTGAAGTAACTAATGGATTCAATTGGTTGCGCCCTTAGAGTGAATAGTGAAGTAAGTTTAATTTGCTGTTTTCTGTTAGATGTCTTGGAATGATCAGTGTAAAGATCTGAGTCAAGACAAACTAACTCTAAGAAGTAGTCTAGAGCATGTACTGAATTAATGGAATAAGCAGAATTTAGTAAACGGAATATTTCTTCTGCTGTGAGATAGAGCTGACAGTTATTGGAACCACATAGTAAAGCTATTCAGTTGGGAAAAAAAATCATAAATAGTCTACTGTTGCCTCTAGCATGTTTTGCATTGGATTGGAATGGTTCCTCAGAAAATTATAAAATATATTAATGCGTAGAAATGACCACACACAGAAACTATTTTTCTTGGCATGCTGTTTATAGCCTGAGCAAAAAAGAAAATAATGAGTTTGGTGAGCTAAGTGACATCTATACTTTAAATATTGCTGTTTCTGTATTTTTTTTTCCATTTGTCATGTTCCTTTGTCACTTAAAAGAAACTAGAAAGGAATACTAATTAGGGGCACAGTGAATATTTGATTTATGCTGTTTTTTTCTTTTCAAGCCAGCTTCATAGGTTTTTCCTTCAGATGTGGTGCTTTCTCACAATGGCTTATATTGTTCATTATGACTAAATAAATATGTATTTTTTGACAGTACCTGCCCTAAAACCATGACATATCTTGTCCTAATGAGCCTCAAAGGCCTTCTTCCTTTTATTAGAAGATATTTTATCCCCTGATGAATACTTGAATGATTTTTAAGAAAAAAAACAAACAACAACAACAAAGAAACAAAACAACTACAAACCCCAAAGCAAAACAAAACCAAGCAAAACATATCTGCAAAACATAAGAAATTCAGTAATGACAGAAAAGGACAATGCACTTGGATGAGAGTAATCAACTTCACAGATATGGGATGGGGAAGAACAACCTGGGTAGCTTTTGGGCCTTGATTTAACCTCTGTGAACGTTTTTGCCTCTCCTTTTACTGAGAAAATCCTACAACACTGTAGCATCTATCACAATGAAAAGGAGGATAACAGTTTTCATAATAATGTGATAGCTAAATTTTGTATTAACATTTTCATTACAAAACCCTTTTGAGAGTTTTATTCAGCCATGAAAGTATTATAAGATGATACTCTTACATGCTTTCAGCCTAGGAGTATTTAAAAAAAATCTGTTTAGCAGCACTGCATGTAATTTTTTTCAAAAAAGCCAAAATAATCAGAAGCTCCATTGTAAGATGCACTCAGTGATCTCACAACATCACTATGGTTTAGTATTCTGTGAAATAATATGCTGCTTGGAAAAATGGGTTTTATACAATTATGTTTTTCTGTGTGTTCCCATGGAAAAGTGGATTTTTTTGTGCACACTGACTGCTATATGAGACTTGTAGCATGACAGAGTGGGAGGGAAGCTGCTGTGCCTGTCTGCTAGATATGCTGAAATACAAAACTGGACTGCTGGTGGTCTTATTCTCTTTAACCTGGGCATTGTTAAATGAAAATGGGCCTAAAAATGGGTTTGAGCATTTAGGCCTTCTAATTTGGATAGCTGTGAAGTTGTTTGCTTTTCTTGCTCGTACTTGTGATACATACTTAAAACAAGATCCACAGCTCTTGTTCTGGTGGAATTCAAATATCAATTTTAAATCTCCTGCATTAAAATACAAATTTGTGTAGTGGTTCTTCTGTTTAAAAAGGACAATTTTTTAAAGCAAAATAAGATTTCTTGCCTATGTTCAATCACCTTTTTTAACCTGAAAATGGAGCTTTGGGATGAACCTAAGGTAAGAGGTAACAAATGGTCTGAGATGGTAGGTGCAGTTGCACCTTGTACAATGAAGTTTCACAATTCCCAAAACCTTATCTTCTTAGCATAAGGAAATTGAAATGACTGGTAGAGTTTGAAAAAAAAAAAAAATTCTCTGTATTTTCATTAGCTTGCAAAAGCAAATTTGCAAAAGTACTAGATGTGTCAAAAAAAGCCTGTTTTGAATAGTGCACAGAAATATTTATTCATAGATTTAAATTTAGTCTTGGAGAACTTTTTACGTCAAAGACCATATTTAGTACTTTATATCACCGTAGTATGTGCTGGGCAACTAGAGAATGTTTTAAGATGTTATGTGCAGTTTATAATATCGTATTCTGACAAAAATAATTCTACTGTTAAAAAAAAAGTACAGGAAAGAAAAGTGAATGGTCCTACTGATAAGACTGAACTGATAAAGTAAGAAATGCAATAATTTAAGTAGATGGTTTATCTCTCAGTAGAAGGATATTCATAAGCTTATAATATAGTGTTGTCCTGTAATTTGCACGGTGTATGCTACAAAAACTTAACAATACTCCCTGGAAGAAAGTAAAACTTCTTGAATGATAATCCAGGAAATCATTTAAGATCTGGGATGCTTTGGGCTGAGGCTTTAAAGTGTTAGAGTTACCAGTATTTCATATTTCAATTTTTATGTATTTTCTACCTGTAGACAGAAAAGTAACTTTGAATAAGGCTCTTGGAATACATTTTTAAATCCTTAAGCGACATTAAAAGTCACCATGAAGACCTAAATAAGCATAGCCTGATTTTCTGTTACTTATATGAATAGCAGCTTTTATTTTCATCATAGGTGAAAGCCAAGTTCTTTCACATAATTGTTTGTCAGTATATGCAGTTTCTGGTCTATAAATTCTCAAGAACCTCAGAAGATGCAAATGATGCTGTGGGGGAAACTGAGCAGAGAGCAACCTTGCTTTGTCTGCTGTGGATCACTGTTTTATTACAGCACCTAATGATGAAGCGAGACTGTTTTGTAGGATCTGATGGGGTCTTTTTTTCTTTGTAATCACCCACTGGGTTACTGTGACACTCCTCAGTGAGACTGAGGGCTTGTGTTGAACACTGTATTTTGAAAGGTCTGATCCATGAGTTGTCCACCCTTGCAGAACAACAGCACCGAGCAAAAGCAAAGTGTTCTGAAACTGATCTGTAAAACTAACAGGAGCAGCCTTAGGTGGAGCTGCTGTTCAAGTGCTCCACCAGCCCTAGTGGCAATAAACAGTTCAGGATAGAATCAACTCTTCAGGCCAAACTTGCAAGCTTTTTCTTTTATTAGCTAATGTAGTTTCGTTTTGTTTGCTTTGGTGTTTGTTGGGGTTTTTTTGTTTGTTTGTTTTTGTCTGATAGCTATTGTTAATGCTCTGTTGCAGTTCCAGATCATACTTTTCACTTAAACAAATACTCATTAGTCATTTGTCATCTATGTCACTACTAATTCTGCCATGGTGCTGTAATTTGTTGGCATGTGCAGCTTTGATAGAGCTGTCATTACTCTGGGCAAAATAGCTTCTTATCCTGTTTATCATCAGAGCACTGTCCTTAATTTTAAATGTAACCTTGTCCTTGTGGAATGAAGATGCTGCTTTTTTAATTAATTGGCAAACTGGCTACCTTGTATAATAGGCAGTACCTTCTTAAGTATATTGGTACTAAGGTCTTAAAATAGAGTAAGACAGGAAGAAAAGGTTGTTTACAAGTAGCACTAACATTTGAAACTATTGAAAAAAAAAAGTTAAAGCTACAGGCTTTTATTTTTAAGGTAGAAAAAAACCTAGGTAAAACTGTATTAGTAGCTAAGCAAGTCTGAAATTTTTTTAGAATAATGAGTTAATTTTTCTCAATTTACAACAAATACTGGGGAGAAAAGTAACACATAGATTTTCCTGACCAACCAGAAGTCTGTTTGGTCATCAGACTTCAAAGGAACCATTCCAAAGTTATCAGTTCCTTATCCTTGGCTCCATTTTTTCTCACTGTGAGAAGTGTCATTAAATCTCCCTCCCATCCCTCTGCTCTACAGTGGCCCCAGAACAATGATGTTCAAAATTGAGGATGATACTGTGAGGAATTATTATCCAGGGTTCATTCATGTAGCCCTTTGAACATATGGAGCTTTATTTGCTTTAGTGTAACTTTTCCAACTGGTCTCAGCCCAGTTCTCAGTGGACAGGTGTCTGCAGACTGTAAATAGCAGTGCTTATAGATGGTGCTTAATAAGCCATGACAATAGTGTCAGCAAGACCTTATTTAAGACAGGAGATCTGTTGATCAGTTCATAGAAACTCAGATGCATACATATGATTATGCTTGAACTAGATTTTTTTCTATTTTTTTTTTTAATTCCATTTGGGGTTTTCTCATGCCACTGTACCAGTTTTCAGTTGAACCTTTTAAATGGCAGCTGCTTTACATTTTCAGAATTTGAGAATGTTAAGTTGCCTAGTGTGTGAAACTTTAAGGTCCCTGTTTTCATGGCAAATGTGAAACTTATCTTTTAAAATTGTCTTTCCTTGAAATTATATCATTTATATACTCCTTCCCCTACATACACAAACATTAAAATGCACCATAACCTATTTATGTGATCCCTTCTTTACTGCATTTAACATATTGATGGAGGGGAAAAATGCACAGGCACAGTAACTTCAAACATTTTGTGCATATGCTTCTTCCCACTTCAGTAAGCCTATGTGTAAGTTAGCAGTGTACACTTGCAATTTTTTACCATGATGGTCTCTTCTGCCCCTACATAATTAAATACCTCCATTGCCATCCTAGGCAGTTGATATCTAGTCTCCTCTGGAGCTGAGTAGAGCACTATGTAGAGCAGCTAAAAGCAAAGACAGATGAAGAATATACTTAGGCAGAATAAGGAATGTCTAGGACATTCAGTGCCCTGGCATGATTTAGTATGTTTGGCTTGAACTACACCAGTTTCATCTGAAAAAGTGGCTGTAGGTTTGTAAGTTCTGATATTTATTTTTGCCCGTAGTAATGTGATTGAGTATAGTGTCCCCAAATAGCTGCTGGGAGTGTACAGTGCTTTGTGCATCCTTTTATTGTGTGTGTTTTCAGAAGTACATGTAAGTATTAGTCTGTGACTGATGTCCTTTAACAAATAAAAATAGTTTTCTAATTTTTAAAGACCATCTGAAATTTACCTGTGAAATATTTTTGATTATTGATATTATTGTCTAGCACTCTCAATTTGATTGTTCTGTAGTTTTCCTACTTCAGAAACTGAAGTGACTCATACCTTTACATAAATTTTCTTATTAAAATCAATGAGGCTTTTAACAGAAGTAATTTTAGTGGGCAGAGTAGTCAGGTGTATGATTAAATGTTTAGAGGATGCAATATTGCAATGTAAAAAAGCTTATATAGGAAGGGTTGAAACAACGAGTTTTCCAAATAAAAGGCATAGTTTTCAAATCCTTTTTGTCATCCCCAAAAGCAGAATTCTTCCCTGAAAGCATTATCTAGATTCATGTGGATTCTCCAGTTTTGGTGTTAGGTTTTTGTTTTTAAGCAGCGATTTGAAAGTTTGTCCCCTTAGAGTGAAATTGGAAAAAACCCAGACTTTGTACTGATCAGAAAACCACTGAGGAAGTCTTCACATTTCCATACTTTTATTCTGAAATTCACTCTAAACCCAGCAGGATGGCATCTGTTTCCAGCCAAATTTTTCAGAGACTTGCACTGTCACCTGAAGTTGACACCTAAAAGCAAGTTTGTTCTTTGAAGGGACTGGAGAAAAGTTACTCTCTTAAGGAATATGCTTGGAACTTCACTATGAAGTGTGAGAGATCAGTTGAACTGCAGTTTTCATCTCTTACGGCTATATACCTTCGAAAAGGGGAAAAAAAAGAAAGAAAAAGATTGTTTGAGATGGAGGGAAGGGAAATGCACAATTACATGTTTAAATTTAGAGCTTAATGTTTAAAATTATCCCCCGAGAGAGATGTTGCAGGACTCTGCCCCACCTCACCTTGGTTTGTTTCATATAGTGATTGTTTAATGCGAAATACATTAAAAAAAATAGTATGAGAGGAACCAAACCACAATGTTTCGTTTCTTGTTCTAGTAGAAAAAATAACTTGCTTCATTTTTATGGGCTTTCCCCACCCCCCCAAGACTGTATTCAATTTGTGGAAGCAGAAATCTTGAGAATACAGACATTTATATTCAGTATGTATGATTTAAAATCCAGAGAGGGGTCTTTTCATTTGACTTCTGCTGATTACTTTTGATCTGGTGCTACTCTTAGAAAATGCTGAAATTAATCAGGATTATATATTGGCAGCATTGAATTTGATAGGATTAGACTGGTAATCCCAAAACATAAACTGCCTGTTAAGAGATACAGTATAATGTACAAATTCTCAGCTGAGGGTGACTATATCAGTGCAACCACAGCAGCACAGAGCATAGCAATATAAATTAGCTAATAATGAGTTTCGTGTTGCCCTGGCCAATTTATTGTCAGTGCCTGAAGTAAGTAATTGAAAATGTGCTTTCAGATAAGGCTTCTCTACAGTGTGCTTCAGTCATGCTGATATTATCTAGTATAGACTGACCTAAATTTCTTTAAAAATGCATTTTAAAATACTCTCCCCAAAATACTTTTCAAGTGTGTGTGTGTTCAGTTCTGAGCCATTTCTGTGATTCTAGAGGCTCAACGGTGTTATTTTCAGTAGTTGCCACATAAATGGCTATGGAAAGTAGTTGTTAAAATACCGTGTCTCCCTCTTCTGTTCTCTGCACTTTTAAGTCATAATTATGAAACATTTCATTGTATTCTTTTCAGTATTGTTTCACTTGATATCTGATACTTGATAGATGATATTCTCCTATTATGCCACTTTTGGGCAGACAAAAAAATGACAAAAATCTCAGTTCTTGAACTGAATTTTTTGCACCACTTGTCCGATGTCTTTCCCTCCCCACTACTATTTTTGGCCCCTGGTGCTTACTCACAGTCTGTGACACTTGCAATTACTCTAACTGACAAAAATGCTGCCTTGATAGCAAGGAGAAAGAATGTTTGCTGTTGTCACCACTGAAAAGTAATTGCGTAGCTAAATGACTGGAAATGAAAACTACAATGCAAAGAATTCAGAAAAATAAGCAGGACGTTAACTGTTTGGAACATTATTTATTTGGAAATGCCAGGTTTCGGCTCACAAATGTACTCCCAGACTGTGATTGCAGTTTTGATTTATAGCAGTGTAAATCAGGAGTAACTGTGATGTTGGAGTCAGTGGCATTACAGGACTGTAAAACAAATGTAACTTGCATGTACGCTTTGCATTCTTCCCACTTTTACCATTAGTCAAACAAGACTGTGAATCACACCAATAAAACCAGGATTCTTCTCTGCACCTGGGTCTTACAGCACTGTAGAAAGCAGCACTGACTGTCACAGCTGCAATTTCTGATGTGTCATAATACTGAAGGTGAGAGTTAAAGTGCTTCCAAATTTTTGCTGTTAACAAGGTATGATGGGAAAGGCTGAGGGAGCTGGGGTTGTTTAGCCTGGAGGAGAATCAGGAGAGACCTCATCACTCTCTACAGCTACCTGACAGGAGGTTGTAGCCAGATGGACGTCGATCTCTTCTCCCAGGCACTGAGCAGTAGGACAAGAGGGCACAGTCTTAAGCTCTGCCAGGAGAGGTTTGTATTGGATATTAGAAAGAAATTTTTTACAGAGAGAGTAATTAGACATTGGAATGGGCTGCCCAGAGAGGTAGTGGATTCACCATCCCTGGAGGTTTTTAAGGTGAGACTGGATGTGGCACTTAGTGCCATGGTCTGGTAACCACGGCGGTGTTGGATCAAGGGTTGGACTTGATGATCTCAGGTCTTTTCCAAACTGATTGAATCTATGATTTTATGATCATTAGCAACTAACTTCATATGTAAACGCATCACTAAATTCTTACTTATTGCAGCAACAGGGTTGGTCAAGTTCTTCACCTGACACTTTGATTGGGGCTTGATGCAGTTGGTATGTAAAAGGTAGAAATAGTGTAACAAACCACTTATCCAGTGACACAGCACACAGAGCTGTCATTTTTGAGAAGTCCAAGAGGAAAAAGCAGAAGACAGTTTCCAGTGTTTAGCTGTCCTGTTTGTGCCAGTTCTTGCTGTTTTGCAGACAAGTAGTTAGCTAACCAGATTCTGATGTGTCTGGCCAGGAAACTTGCTTCCATGTCATCTGCACGAGTGGAGGAAGTAGGACCACTGGGCTGTGTGGGCTGCTGTTGTCTCTACTCTTCAAGTACTTTTGCCTTTGTTTCTGTAATCGTGAAAGTCCTCCTTGCTTTCATCCGTCCATTTCCCTGCAGCAACATATGAAATGTCTGTCAAGCTCTTTATGAAGCTACTGAAAAGGGAAGAAGGCACTGGGCCCCACAGGTTTTTCACACAGGTTTAATTTGTTACATGTGTAATTTAATTTTAAAAAATTGAAGAGAATAGGGTGATAAACAGTCATCATAGTAACAAGAATCCTTTGGATAGAAAGCAGCTAAGATCTCAATTTCTGTTTCTTTTAAGATATGAGCTGTCTGACTTACTGATCTCAGAACAGCCAGTTTTATAGTTGTTAGATGACAGATGTGCCAGAGAATATAGTGTATCAGATCTGAGATTTTAAAGCTAGAAATCAATTTTTTTTTTTTTCTCTGAGACATTTAAAGCTAATGTGTGCAGTTCTTGCAGCCTGAGGAAGGTAGATTTCTGGATCACACTGAAACAAAAATGTTGCCATGTTTAGACTTCACAAGACCCTGAAAGTTCAGCCTAAATTTATTTTTAGCTGAGTGACGGTTACTTTCACATCACTCATGTCCTAGAATCTCAATATTGTTTTTGCCATTGATGGTGAGATACTGATTTTGAGTATTAGTCACCAGGTCTACCAGTCTCTCTGAATGCATTTGGACACACACATAAAAAAATCACTTTGGAAAATTATGTTGTACTCACATCTTGGTGTTTGATGTCAAAACACTTGGAAAATAATTTGAAGTGTTGACATCTTTGAAAATTATATAAATTCCAACTAACTAACTGGAAAAAAATTGCCATTTAATCAAACACCAATATCTATACATTTCTTTTAGGATTTGTAGCATAATACCACTATAATGAAAGTAAAGTAATGATAATAATTTTGCTGCTGTTTTATAATACTAAATATTTGTGGTTAGTTCATTATTTTACATTTCTGGTGCAATGTGTTTGATTATATACCTCCAGAAAACACCTGCAGAGGACAAAATGAAAAAGCTGAATAAACACTAATTATGCTGTTTTAAATGCCCTCAACAACTGTACATTCTGTGATGCAATAATATTTGGTTTTAAGCAAAGGTTGCATGTTAGAAAAAATTCTAGGCTGTTATAGTCTGCAAGTTCTCCGATAAGTGTGTTGCTCTCCAATACTGTCATATATAGATTTTTTTTCTTCTAGGAGTTCGTTTTTGTTTTTGAACATGGCTGTTGTTTGGCCTTGAGTAACAAATGCTGATATGTATGAAAAGCTGGACATGCAGAGTTTGGTTCTCTTTGCTTTTCCTCTCATGAGTACTTTGAAGCCAGATGTACTCTGCTGGGGGCAGTACATGGTTAGACTAATACAATGGCAAATGATTTTTTTTTTGCTAGTGAAACAGTAGGCAATTTACCTGTGAATGGACTGATGCTAAACTTATCCTGATATCAAGGTCTGACTTTGTAAGCCCCTTCAACTTACTCCCCTTGTCTGCTGCTAATTCTAGTCACTGTCTCATGTGTAAGTATATCATAGTTAATAATATTCCTGCTCCTGCCACTTTGGGGAGGGCATCTGCACTGGCAATAGGACAAAAACTGCTTTAAAACTCTTTAATACGAAGCCTGCAACATCTCTTATGCTCCTCTGGGCATAGTGCCTGACAGAAGCATCTAGTGCTGTTTTAGAAGTGCTAGGCTGTCTTGAAGCTACTGCTGGAAAAGGGCATGGTCTTGTCATGTCCATCAGCTGCATGCAGATGTCTTTGACACCCTAAGGCAACACTCAGTGCTTATGTTGGAGCAACTGAACCTTGGCCTCTTCAGTATCAGATTTTATCTGACAGAACAGTGCCTGCTTAAGATATCTTTTGACTCATGTCTAGATGATTGAAGACAGCTCTGTGTTGCCCAGTTGAGCATCTGAGTAGCCCGAAAACTTCATGACAGAGCAGAATGCATTGGGATGACAGTAGCTTTGACATGAAATTAGTGTATACACACTAACGGACTTACTGCATGCAAACCAGTAACCAATTACCTGTGCAACACGGTTATGAATTCTTTGGGTAACTCTTTTGCTACACAATGTAAAAATGTACTTCCAGAAAACTGTCTTCTTCATTTTGCTCTGATACCATCTGGCAGCAATGAGGTGCATACACGGCAGCTTCAGAGGAGTGTCCTAGCATTCAGTAATGCTTTTTTTTTTTCTACAAGATAAGAGCAAAACTGTTGATGGTTTTCAATTCCTGTTTTTTTTGGTGGGGAGCTTCTTTCTGAGAATTAAGTAATTTCCCTTTTTTCTCTTTTTGAATTTAGAATGATGGCATTATTTTTGATGTATTTTGAGAATGTTATGTCAAATTTGTGTTCGTTAACTTCAATGTTTAAGATTTTTTTGTAGAGCAAAATCATATTTTGCTGTTTGTTTTGTGATAGGTTTCTATTCATTTAGGCTAAAGGCATTTTCTTTAAACAAAACCAATCAATTTTATGCACTACATGCCCAGTCTAAGGTTATCTTGTCCTTGGTAAAGATAGTATAGATCTTAGAGATGCTCATTTCTATAGGGCATTCCAATGTCATGTAATTTAAGATTCTTTTGATTAACCTATTGATTTGGGAGGATAAAGGGTGAACTATCTTTCTTTTTCTCGTCTTTTCTTCCAAGAGCTTGCTTTCTTCTCAAGAGTAAAAGAAGAAATAGAAATAGCCAATACAATTTTTTCTGTTATTATTATTTGAATGGGTTTTTTTGCTCATTAGTTAAAAATCCTTAGGTAATAACAAATTAATGTATCCTTAAAAAACCCCACTTAATTAATTTCCTAGAAATGTTTTCCATAAATACTGAGAATATGGAATTATTATGCTATATCATATATTTTTAATGATCTGTTACCAAAAATTACAGATTTTCCTCAGAACGAGTAAAGTATTACAGACTTACAGGTTTTTTTAACATGCTAGTGGAAAGTCTCTAATGGAAATAACTTCTGTGTCACTTTAATTTTAAGATATATTCAGCATTTACAAATGCAAATTTTTGTTACAACATTTCAGTGTTTAAAATAGACGTGTCAACACTTCTCATTTTAATCTCTTGGAATCAAAAAATTCATTTTTCAGAACTGAAGATTTTAAGATGTCAATTTTTGAATCTCCACTCTAGCCTACTTTCTGTTTCATGTTCTCATTAAAAAAAAAAAAAAAAAAAAAGCTTTTTTCATCAGGAGTATTTTCATGTGAAATAATCTCGTTAGAACTTTGGCACTTCTCTTTCTCTGAAAATTTCTGTAAAGAATATGTTGTTGTAAGTCATGTTCTGCAACTGTGTAAGGTTAATCCTATTTGCAATTTCCCCTAAGTGGAGTTGCCCTGGTTTAAAAAATGAGTTTGTCAGCTGTTGTTAGCATCTGCAGTACTTCTGGATCATTCTCTTTGGCATAAACAGAAAGTAGTTTGCTGCTTGATAAGTGAAGAAGCTCCTAAACTCCTGTCCATAACAAATCATGAAAGGGGTGTGTGTTGGTTTTCATGTTGGTTTACAGTATGTTTCTGTTGACTAGGAAGGGATGAGTAAATACTTTCATGTCTAGAACCAAAATACAGACTGCCTTGATTGCTGTTGGAATGCCTAGACAGGAACTTGATTTGACTAAAATACATAATTGTCACAGGAGTAGTTGGAGTCGAAGTATGTTCATGGCAACTATAACTGGAGAGTAACTGCAGGACAGGAGAGTGGACAGGCTGCCTAGCTCCAGGCCTCCATGACTTCCATGGAAGGCACCTCAGTAGAAGGCATTACTGAACAGCAAGAAAGCACTTCAAAGACTGGAGGAAGCTCAGTTCAAGACATTGGCTCAGGATGTTACAGAGTCTGCTGTATTCATATTCAGTTTGTAGGATCCAGACTCTTAGAAAATCTGTATGACCTATGATGGCAGCTCTGTGTTTTAAACATCATCTTCATGGTCTCTGAAGATTGTAACTGCTGTAGAGTAGATAAATTGCATTAATTAAAAAACTACAAGAAACTTTGAGCTAGGGAACATTTTGTCGTTATTTGCTCAATCTGAAGATTTTTTTTCCAGGTTATTTTCCCCATACAGAAATTATAATTCAGAATACACCCAGAATGCATGTCCACTGGAATACAGTTTATAGTAGAGTATGTATCCATAATGATTATGAAGAAGCAGAATTAATATTTCTTGAAGTTTACATTTGTAAAGTTTTGCCTGATTGTCAAGATAAACCGGTGTAATTCAATTATCAGTAACAACAAAAAAACATTGCATAAGTGAATACAGAAAACAGAGTAATTCAACAGAAATAGAATGAAAAAGGTGCGTTGGGTTTTTTTTTTTTAATAGGACAGAAGCATAAAATAGTTTGTCTAAGGGAGATGGGAGCAGATGTAGGAATGGGCAGCAGTCATTTGTCAACATGAGACAACCATAATGGTAGCATCAAGAAGAAAATTATGCTAATAAAAAAGCCATGTCTCATGATACCATTATTAGTTGCCTGTGGTACATAAATGATAATGAGAAGTACATAACTTCTTGAATTCCTAAATTGCTTTACAACCTCATTGTTTATACGTTACATCCTGCTTCACAGTTGGCAGATTTTCAGCACTTTCCAAAGATTATAGATTGTAACGTTGCACATTCTTTGCCTTAATTATACATGCAGATATTGTTTCATGTGTCCATAAAACTTATGAACCTTTTCCCTGAGACTTGTACCCATTTGTTCAGCTACAGGAGCTAGGAGTTTCTGGTACAGTAAGGCCAGACTGCCTTTCTGCTTACATGGAACATCATTTTTCCTGATCATACTTCTTTGGTTTTGATCCTGTGTGAGCCCTGAAGTGGACATAGGCTCCACTTTTTCATTTATATGTACACATTAGTTATTTGCAGGATTTGTAAATTTTTTTTTCCCCAAAAAAGCATATTCTGATGCAGTTTAAGTTTGAAAGTGCTGCTCTAACACCACTTTGTTACCAAATATCAGTTTTGGGTTTTTTGGGTCACAGCAGAAGCAATAAGAGATATGTTTCAAGAACAACAGTTTTGCAGCCTTGTAACTGCACAAAAATTATTGAATTTAATCTGACCCTAATATATGTAAGTTCCCCACAGCAGTTTCTCTGAATTGTATCACAAGATCCAAGATGAAGGTTACTTGAACAAAACTAACATTTTTGAAAACTGAAATCCAAAATTAGGTAATAATCTGTTTACTTTAATATTGGTAGTCATAAACATTCAAATTGTTCTGTGACTTAATAATTGAAATTAAACAACTTTACTAAAATCCTCTTAAATTCATTTTTAAACCTTTCCCATTTTGATTAATCCCTTCCTTACCATTTGCAGTGTGTACATAACTGGCATAATTGCAGTGAGGCAATTCTAATGATTCACTTTAAATTTAGAATAGCTGATGTTCACTTCTATTTTATGACATTCCTGGTAATTCCAGAATGGGAGTTTTGAAGTTTTATTCTTTCTTCAGAGAAACTGTTATTAGTAGGGCTTTTTAGTTTCTCTTCCAAGCTCTTATCTGGAAGTTTTAGTGCCCATTGTTCTTTTCTCATCCAAGCTGATTCTGGGATGGTAACTATCACTTGAAGTTACTCCAGTTCTGTAGTTCCACATGACTGTGAAATAATGTTTTTCTTTTTTGGTACTGCCTCTGAAAAATGACATAATTTCTAATTGAATCACTGTCAGTGTTCTGTACTTATGGGGCTACATCTTGGAGATCTTTGATTTTCCTCCTCTGTTGCTTCAGAATTTGGCCACTTGTCCCTTTCCTCTTTTATCATTTGGAATTATCTGTCCGACAGTCAATTTCAATGTGTCCTAGTGAAGCAAAACCACTTCAGCTACTAAAAATTATAAATTATAATGGAGGACCTGTCAAGAACATTTATAGGTTTTGCCCAACTTCTAGAGCAGCTCACAATGGAAAGTGCAGAAGATCCAGACTATTTGGCAAGAAAGAAAGGGGTGCTGGGAAATAAAGCTACTTGGATAAGCTATATTTATCCTTAAAAAATGTGTAAGATAAAAAATAGTGAAAAGTTATTAATGACTTATGTCTTAGTAATTTTTTGCACCATACAAGAAAGATCAAATTTAGGTTTTAGCACTTCCTTTCCCTTTGTGTTATTTATAAATTAACTTTTTTTGTAGTGTAAGAGGCATGGAAAGCTCTCTTGGTGAGAGCAATCTGATCTTCTCAAATCCTGACAAAACGTATATTTTAATTAAAAACCTTTCACACTGAATCTAATCAATTGGTTTATTTAAATTTAATAGTTCATCTTATGTGTGTTTAACATGTATGAACCCCACCTCAAAATATATGAAGTATTTACTAAACCCAAAGCACTAAAATGGTCTTGGTATAGCTAAGAAATGATATTAACAAATAAAGAGGTGACAAGGTAGTGTGAATTGACACAAGTTTTTTTAAAGTCACTACAGTTTGATTGTAGGTGTCTTATTACATGAGCTTGTGAAAAGCTGTGGATTTGAAACCCAGTGATTTGGTGACAGACAAGAAAATACCTACCTATGCAATGAGAAAAACATTCTAATTTTGAATCTACATTCCCTTATGTTTTTGAAACTAAAACTTATTCTTGCTAGGACATGCTGCAGGTTATGTCCAGACAACGTTAGTCTGTTTCTGTTCTGAAGTGCAACGATAAAGTGAAGGCTTGTCTATGAGGGAACTATGCAGAGCCACCTGTGAATTTAGCATTCACTGAGTGCTCCTTAGTGCTGCATAGCAAATATTTTTGCTTTTTACCAGGAGTGCATTCTTGTGCTGCAGCTGTCTACATGAGTGAAATTAGTCACTGTGATAGTAATTCATAGCCTGGCTTGTCATGTGCTGTCTTCCTGTGTACAAGTCCTGATCTTTTATTATTTCTTTAAAGAGCTCTCATCAGTTTCCAGAGTTTTAGAAGTCAAACTACTGAACTGTACTGCTAAACAGTTTGCAATAAGCAATATTCTTTACCAGCCTGATTTATTAATTTTTATTGTTCACTTCTGTACAGTTGAGCTGCTTCCATAAAACAAAAATATAAAAGATTTCTTCTAAGTTACCTCATTTTAACTGTAGCCCAAAACTGCATTCAGAAAACAGCTCCAATATTCACCATGAGAGAGCTTGCCTGTCATTACAGTGCATATGAAAAGTCTTTTGGTAATATACAGCAGTTCAGTTTCATTTAAATTATGAATAGCAAATTTATGTCATTACAGCTTTATAAATCCACAGTATCCTGTTAATTATGCTTTATGGGTCTCTTAGGTATTTCATAATCCTTGCTGTAGCACCATATATTTTCTTTATTACAATATGTTGCTTAGTAATGCACAAATCTCACTTAAAATGCAGCTGCTTGCGCTTTTTAATGGTTGTCTGTCTTTGCTTAAAGGATGGCATCAGTAATATGCCTGCCCTCCCTCTCTCTGTGACGGCACTGAGGGTGCTGGTTTCATACCATGCTTGTCAAAGTTGCCATTGTTAAAAGGGTGATCGCTCTCATTAGATGTCTTTTCAGACTCTGAAATTCATGAATCAAAAAAGCCCATAGACACAGGGGAGGGGGGGAGGAAGCAGTTCAAATGATCTAGGAAGCTACATAAAGAAAAAGGAGGAGGGGAGAGGCAGAAGCAGAGAGCAATGCACGTTTGTCTTTAATGATCTGCACCTGGATTCAGCCAACCTTTCAACCCCAAAATCTGGCATTCCAGAACGCAGTTTCGCAGTTGGAAGAACGCACTGTCTCAGCAAACCAAACCCATTAGGGGGGTGAGAAAGGACTATTATAGTTTTAGGGTTGAACTGTGCAATTCATGGTAAGATTTCAATTCAAAAAAGTTCTGTTAAAGAAGGTAACTGCAAATGAAAGTACTATGTGATTATATGATTTTTTTTTTTTAATGGGCCTCCATGAAAAAGTGAAGCAATATCATCCACATAGAAGCTACTTATAGGAATGACAGGTGATTTGTTTTTTCCTTACAAATCACTCTTCCTCAGCAAGGTCCTTGATCCACACTTGAGCTCTTCTCCTCTCAATGGCCCATTTTATTGTGATGAGCACCTGAATTGATGGAATGAAGTGCTCTTCTGAGATGCCTTAAAACCAACAGTTGTAATGTACCAGAAACTCAGCTTTTGATGATGAGTTTCCATCACCATAAAAATAACTTAAGTTTTAAGAATATGCCCCTCTTTGTTCACCTGCTATTAAATGAGACTTGATACCTCAAAAAGAGGTGCTGAAAAATTACTCTGCCCATTTGTTTCTACTAATATTTAGATGTAGAAATTTAGATTCTGACTGAAAAAACTCTGTTTTCAGACCAATGCTGGAAACCTGTATGGTAGTTTGTTGCATGAAATAAAGCTTGATTCTGTTAACTGATTTCTGATACAAGTATGCTTTGCTGGCTGCTGTCACCCAAGCCATGGCTTACTTCACTGTGAAAACTGAATTGCTGCTACTATGGGTGTTTTCCACATTAGTCCTGGTGTCCAGTATGCCACCAGCTTAAAACTCTCAGCTTTTTAAGCAAAGTTTCTAGGAAAGGGAGAAAACAAGGTATTAAATGATGGCAAGCTGTGGGAGGAGGGTTGCTAAGATTTGGAATTAGGACAGAACGTAAAAGGAAAGGTCATCAGTTGCTTTGCTCTTTCTCAGAGTAGCTGTGACAACATGACGTTGCTGTGAGGAGAGTCACCATTCCCCACACCTCCTGACCTGGTCCTGCACAGTTATTGGTATACCAACTCTTCAGGTCTGAGCAGTTTATGAGGAAAACAATATTTATGAGTTTAGTTTTAGTCTGTAAGAGAGTTTGAGAATGGTTACAGGCATGAGTGATTAGTAACACAAAATTATAAGCTGTCGGGCTAGTGAAACAGCTTGTGACCTTGACAAAAGTGGTAATGTGTTTTTTCTGTGTCTGATCAGCTGGCTCAACTACAGTAAAGAGCATGTTTTGGTGCCTGAATCAGTAGTACAGTAAGAGAATGAACTTTAAATAAAATAGATCAAACCTCTTGTGCAGAAGTACTCATAGTTTGAAAAGAGTCTGTGGCTCTGTTCAGATTTTGGGTACACAGTGAGATCCATGAAGATTTGGAGCATTAACCTTACAATCCTGTAATGCTTTATTTAGTCATAGGCAAATTTCAGTTACATTGTAGTCTTTGTTATTGACCCCAAACTTCCACATGAAGTTTGTTTCCGGGCTATTTAACAGCAACATTAACAGCCTCACATTGTAGTTTTCTGGCTACTGTACAGAGTCATGGAGCATCACAGTGCTCCATCAGCAAATACTCCTTTGCTATCCGTTTGCAGAAGCTCAGGCCCATGCAGCCCAGGGAATGCAGAAAGCCTTTCCATGGGTTTTTTTTTTTTACCTCCTTTCTACTCTTTGCAACTAGTAAACTTTGTTCCTTCAAAGTTTTTGTATCGAGGGAGTGAAAATGTAAGTAGTTAAATGAAAATAATTAGATTAAAGCTCAGGATTTTTTTTCTCTATTTTGCTTGCAAAACTGAGGGAATTGCGTTTGTTTATCCCAAAGAAGATAATAGCAAGAGGAAATCTTCAGTTTTGTATGTATTTCTGCAATAGTCATCTGGGTTTGACAGTAATCTGTGCTTTTGTATTCATAGAAGGTCAGACAGGAAATTATAGGCTTAGTTGGATATGGCAAAAAAGATCTAGATTAAAATTGTGAAAAACTTTCTAATGATATTGAAACACTGCAATAGAGAGCATGGAAGACTAGAATAGATTTCATTTCTGCAACTTTTAAAGATACATCAGATTACTAGTTAGAAGGAAATATCTGAATTGTGTAGACAGGAGAAATGTTTCCTCTGTGATAATCTGCATCTGAGTATTTTCTAAAAGTGCAGCCATTTCAAAATAAATTAAAATGACAAAATGTGATCTATTTCAGGCTTTTGGACATGTAACAAATTTCTGTAAACAAAAAAAAGAAATTTAAAATTATCTTCCTGATAAAATAGTTTTAAGGTAGCTTTTATCTTTAAATCATGATGTTCAGAAAAAGAAAAATCTCAAGGTTTTGTGTTGGAGGGCAGTAGAGTATTTCTGAGTGTGCATATAACGTGTAATCTGTCATAAAATGTGATTTTTAAGTGTTAGAAGTGAGAGATATTCATGTAAGCATAACTATCCTCAGAAAAAAATGAAACAATTATCTAAGGACTTAGAAGACCTTATTGTATGTCCCATAATTTTTATCAAAATGTGTGCTCTCATGTAATCTGACAAACTACTTCAAATTCCTTTTTGGGCTAAAATGTTACTTAAAACCAATTACATGCACTGATTGGAATGTGTGTCAGGTGCCATATTTAATTTTAACCACATTAAAATTATATATGATCGTGAATAATTAAAATAACCAGTTGGCTTTGAAGGTTGAAAAAGTATATTGTCTGAAAAAATCTTTTTGTGCTTCACTTTGAAATTATCTCCTGATGTAAGAAAGCACAAAATTAAATCCACCTTTTTTCCCCTTTAACATTCAGAATAAAAAATATGCAAAATACATTTAAATCATGTTTAGACAAATTCACTTTGTAGTTCAGTGCAGGCTACAGGCTAAATAGGTAGAACTGCATCAAGTTAATTGCTATCGAATGAAAGCTTGTTACCTGTTCTCAAAGCCTGTACATTTACCCTATTTCAATTTGTGCATCTTTCATTAAATTTAAAAAGACATTACTGTAATTATTACCAATGTTTTCATTTTTTAACAATTTCTTTTTTTTTAAGAAAACAGTTACATCTCTGGAGTTAAGTAGCTCTCCAGAATTATGTAATGAAAATTGTTTCTCCTCACTCTCCATTGTCATAGTATATGGGAACTGTTAATAGTTTGAGGAACAGATTCTGTCCTTTTCTGCCCTACCTGAATGTTTTCTTTATCTGTTTGACTTCGGTAAAACAAAATTCATTATGGACCTATTTATGCAGTTGTTAATGGATGTGAATCAGTGTTAATGCAGTTAATGGATCTAGTGAAAACATAAGAAATATCTCCACTAATTTGCATTTTCCCCCCTCAAATATAAGGGTTTTTACTGTCTACAAACAGATTTGCTAAAATGTGGGTTTTGTTGTTGTGCAGTAGTTTTTTTGTGGGTTTTTTTTTTGGTTGGTTGGTTTTTTTTTTTGTTGTGTTTTTTTTTTTTTTTTTTTTTTTTTTTTTTTTTTTTTTTTTGTGACAACTGTCTATTTACTATAATTTGTCTATTTTAGATACCATACTGTGAAAGATTTGTGCTTGTATGATTTGCTGTCAAGGAACCCTGGGACCCTGCCTCCATTCTTTCTCTGTCTCATTAAGTGTAGCTGTAGTTTCTCAGTAAGCATATGCATCAGCAGCATGTCTCACATCTTCTCCTGCCATTGAGACAGAATGGGATTGTAAAATGACACACACCAAAAACAATGTAATGGACTCTTGTAACATAAATTACAAATGGAGGGAAACTTTAAGTAGTCCATTTGCTTAATTAAATTGTCTTTAAGGTAAGGCAGGGCTGAATTTTTCTCAATATATTTGAAGAAAGTATAGGTCTGCCTTTTTTAGGGAAGCTTTTTTGATAGGTGAATATCTTAGTCAATAAAACCTGCATACCTTAATGCAGTATCTAAATCATAATGGCAGGGAAGAAATACCAGATAAGATATCTGTGAACAAGAGACTCAATTGAAATAATTTGTATTTCCTGAAAACTGTTCTTTATTGCCACTTGCAATGACAAGAGGATCAATTCCACAGCTTTCATTCACACAATTAGTCCTGGTGAAATCAATACCATCATTAATGGATTCAGGGTCTGATGCAAGGGTAGTCTTGTGTACTCTAAATACACTTTGACAGTGAGTGACGTAAGCATGTATTAGGAGAATAAGGGATTTTCCACAGTTGCTACTTCTCACAGCATTATTCTGACGTAGAGCAGCCTGAGAAAGGGTAATTTCCCTTGTGCTTTTATTTCTTGTCCAACATCGATACACATAATGCAATAGTGACACTGAAAGCTAGGTTATGTGAAATGAAAAGGGAGGCATATAAGTTCCTCTGGCTGTCATTAGAGGGAAAATTGAAGTGCATTGAGATGCTTTCTTATTCTTCAGTGTCATTCATGGGGCCACATGTGGCATCTCCGTCCCATACAGGTTTAGGGCACAGTGCTACTTGTTCCAGGTGGGGACACTAGAAAGATAGGGCAAGGCCTGTGGGATGTCCTTCCTTCAGGACAAATAGAACATGAATGCCCTGGGACTGTTTAAAATACTCTGATTTCTCAGTAGTTACTTACATGAGACCTGTTCTGTGGGCTGCCTGAATTTTAATTTGTATTAAAGATCCATGGAGTTGTTAATCCCTATCTGCCAAGGATACAACTTGGTACATTTGATCACTGTGTGTGAACAAAGGACAGGAAACCATATATGCCTGAGAGGGCCAAGAGAGCAGCATTAACTGTCCATCTGCAGGGCTTGTCTGGACTCTCCTGGGTATGGGAGAAAGCACCCAAAAAGGCAACAGGGCAAAATGAGAAATGCAGTCCTGTGAATCTTTTGTTGCCTTTGAGAGGAGCTTCTCGGGGAGTTTGCAGGATTGGGCTCCAGGTGTGCAAAGCCTGAGGCATGCAGGCCTGTGACTGCAAAGAGTGGGAGTCTGCCTTCAAAGAGAGCTTTCATTCTTTAAAAATTGTCTCCTCATAGTAACTACCCCCTGGCAGCTTCTAGCAAGAAAGCTACTGCCTTACTAGAGCCTCCAGAAATAATGCATGTTCAGGGGATGGTTTGATGGTTTTGTTCATAGCTCCTGAAGGGTTAAATGGATGAAAACAGATTTGGGGGGCAACTGTACCAATTTACCTAACGTATGTGTGGGTACTTTACTCTTGGGGTGCTGTTCCTTATTGGGAAGCTGTAGCTGGTCCATGCCTCCAAGCTGCTTGTCAAGGAATTGGTTAAGGCTGAAATTTGATCCAGAGACAGAAGATCAGATTAGATCTGACTATACTGGATGAAACACTGAGGTCGTGGGACAGCTGAGTTATGTAACTTTCTTTTTTTTTTTTTTTTTTCCCCCTTTCCTGATGCCTTGGTACATTTCAACTAGCCCAGCAGGGAAGGATGCTCAGTGTCATCGGGGGAACTTGCTACAACTTTTCTTGAAACAGATTTGATCAACCGAAAAGGATAGAGAATGTAACACTGTTATGTAGCTGTAACACTGTTATGTAGCTGCTAGCCCTGGTGTGTTAGATGTGTGGTTTACATCCTGCATTAAGAAAGTGCTGCTTTTCATATGTTTTTCCTTTGGAACTATGCTTAGTGCTTACAAATGGTGTGGGGCTTGCAGCCTAACTGCTGAGCAGATACCAGCATTGGTAGTGTGGTCCCTATGGTGTCCCTGTCCCAGAGCATCCTTAGCTGCCCTTGCAAGGAATGTTGCTTTCCAGTCTTTCTCATTTGCAAACCTCCTGGCTATGGCTTTGTTGTGCAGAAACTGTTGTGCATCCAGTGACAGTAGTGCCCAGGCTCACTGGATTCCCTGGCAGTAAGGCAGGTAGGCTCTGAGCTGGGTCACCCCTCCACCAGTGGTCAGCAACCACCACTGCAAGTTTATGCCTCTTTCCCCCTTCCTTCCCCTTTTGTCTACCCATCAAGAGGGAAACACTCTGTCCATGAAGCATAGGAGCACCTCCTAATCAGAAAATCTTGTCTATAGGAATGTTTATGGGTTGAAGCTAGGAAGAAGTGTTTATGGAGACTGTCCTGCTGGCTTGCAGTGAGGGCAGGACCAAACAACTGAGGAAGCAGGGGAAAGTGAGAAAGGGAAAAAGCAGCTGTATCTTAAGCCACTAGAGTAATTTTTCCTTTGAATTTTTTTCTGTGGTCTTAAATACCTGGTGAGTCACTTCATCGCCATGTGTCTGTTTCTCTATCTTCAAATAAAGGATAATCTGTACCTTTCTGTATTTAGCCCATTGGGCTGCTGGGGCTTAGTTCATTAGTGTTCATAAAGAACTTTTAATACCAAAATGCCAAGTTTAAGCACTGGCTAAGACCTTTTTTTTTGACTGATTGGCCAGCAAGAACTCAGACTTTTTTTTCTTGGTTTGTTCACATATATATGTACTCTACTAGAAAGTAACTTCTAGATTAAGGGTATAAAACTGCTGAAGCCCAGTGAATGAGGTGGAAGAGGTGGACCAGGCTCAGTAGTGACAGTATGCTGATGGGTCTGGAGGGAATTTCTTGGGTGCTTGCAGACTGAACTGTGCTTGCTTTATGTCCTTAGATGGCAAAAAAATCTTTGGAATTTAGCTTATAGAAAGCTTATAGAATAGATAAATAGATTTGTGGAGATAAAGTTTTGCTATAAATGCACTGGTTTGGGGTGTATTCAGAAGGGCAACTCTGTAGGCCAACAAATATGAAAGGGGTGTGTGTTCTGCTAAATGTAGGAAGACAATGTCATTGCACATGGATGTGCATGTGACCTTCCTAATCTTCCTTCAAGCATGTGGAAATCTAAGGAGCATGGAAATCACTGTGTCAACTCTAAAATTTAAATAACTCGGGGTGAGGGAGTTCATGATTCATTATTTGGCTAAGGGAGCTTGAACCTATGACAGCTATGTAAATAAAGGTCCTGAGATTTTGGCAACTTGTTTTATGTCCTTGTCTGAAGTAACTGATTTTGGCTAGGGAGAAGCGGCTCAGGGATGGCTGAACCCTCATCAAGCGAGTGCAGGAGCAGCAGTTCCTGTGCTCCTTCAGAAGTCAAGGTTGGAGGATCCTGCCCCTTGGATTCCAGTCATCTTCAAAGGGATCTCTTCCCATGTAAAGGAGTCTGTGATCAGGCCATTGTTTTTTTCTTATTTGCAGGGCTTTGATGTTCCCTGCTGTATTTCTGGTAAAATCTTTCATTCCAGAGGCAAAGGTATGACCTTTTATAATCCCTCACCATTTCAGAGGACCTAGCAGTGCTAATTTGATAGCCCAGATCACTATTAATACAAGCTGTTGTACTGAGGACAATTTCGCCTCAGTCTTCTGGGTTCAGTAGACAGAGGGAGTAGGCTAAGGACTTTGTGTTTGCATCTTCCTAATGACTGCATGATAACCTGCTTTCTCTCAGCAATTTCAAAAGCCATTAAGCCTGGGAGCATTTGGCTTTGCTCCGGCCTAGTTAAAACTCATAGGTTTGGAAAAAAATTCCTAGAGCTTGGCTACAATGTGTGGAAATTAGGAGTGGGTTGGGTTCACTCTGAGATCTAGAGAAGTATTTGGTCAGATCTCATTTACCTGCATAGCTTAAACTTAACCTGCTGGTGCTGCAGGATGCTCTATAGTCAACATCGTTCAGGGGTGGCTTTGGAGTGCTGCACCCCTGGGTAGGAAGAGAGGAGAGAGCTTGCTGCTTTGTTTGGCTTTGGGAAATATCCCCATGGCAGAGCCACACCCCTGCTATGAAAATGAGAAGTTTAATTCGGATGTCTGATAAGGCACAGCTGGTGCTTTGCCACTTCAAAGAGAACTTGTATTATAAAGACTTAAGTGCAGCATTTTAATTGCTGTAAATATGAACAAGAGTGTTTAGGCAATCCAGATGATATGGAGCCAAACATTTCTGTGGCTAATGTATATTACACTGACAAAAGAAGGCCAGCTGAGAATTTCCTTACCACTATGCCAGTAATTTAAAACACCAATTGTCTCTTTTCTGCTACATTGGTGAAAATGAGGGACAAGATTTGACCTGGGCATCAGTTGGTCTGAATTTGAAC
Source organism: Platyrinchus mystaceus (assembly GCA_035041135.1). Taxonomy (NCBI): domain Eukaryota; kingdom Metazoa; phylum Chordata; class Aves; order Passeriformes; family Tyrannidae; genus Platyrinchus; species Platyrinchus mystaceus. Next base: position 22,821,973 of record JAWWLV010000005.1, on the reverse strand, counting down.
TTGATTTCAGTAGCTGTACAGTGATGTAAACAGTATTGTGTGAGGTTTTTTTAAAAATATAGATTAGGTCTAATCTCAGTTACCTTAGTGTAAATCTGTTTGGTTTCCTTGAGTTACTCAGATTTGCTGTAAGCTGCTTGCTATCAAGAAGCTGGCCCTGTTTGTTTGGCTTTCTACACATCCCCTAAAGGACAGCAACAGCAGGAAATCGGGTCAAAATCCCAGAAACAAACATTTACTGGAAAGTAGTATTTCATACAAAAAAGGGCACTGCAAACCCAGAAGGCCAGTAAAATTCCATTGCTTGTTTGCTCCCTGGTGATTAAAAGGCCCTGCCATATATGGGAAAGATCTGAGCTCCATTCACTCCAATGACAATAGTAAACGGCTTATTCATTGGACACAGTATGCAATCAAGGAACAGTGCATTATGACAATAAAAGACAATGCATTATGACAACTTTTGCTTGCAGTTTGCTAGCAATTTGCTCTGCTGTGTGTTATTAAAATCTCTGTGACTAGTTTTTTTCTTGTTCCTTTATATAGATCCCTGTAAACTACAGCCAGTTTGGTTTGCCATTTATCCCTCCTCCATAAAACCAGACACACCAGTGTATTTCCTCTCCTTCCTCCTATCAACCCAAACAAATAAAAAACTCTTCTCTAACAGTATACATAAATGTAGCTCCTTGGTCTTCAGTGCATCTCGTGCATTTATATGACTGAAGGTTGGGATTAGAGGACAAAATCTTATTCTCACTAGGTATAAAACACTAACTTTAACAAAAGCAATGACTAAATGCAAATGTTTCAAGAGTCAGGGATGGGACCATAGGAGTGAAGCAAATAAGAAGTGTGTGTGTCTAAATAGGGATGAGTTTTGGGGGGGAGGAAGGAAGCAGTGTGCTTTGGATGGGAATTGTAGAAGGGATCGCTCCTCCACACAGCTCTCAGGGATTTTCACTCCACAACTTCAGTTTCTAGATAGTGAAACCCTACACAGATGACATAGGGACACAAAGCCATTGAAGCACAGTTGTGTTTACATTCCTGCTTTTCAGTTTATTTCATTTAGGGATCAGTACTCTCTATCATCAAAATCACAGGAATAAAGTAGTTGGTCTAGTTCCATTTTATTTCACAAGGAGAGAGACAGTTAAGTGCATCAATGGAGCTACATAAGGTTTTCTGCTTGCTGAAAATTTTTTTGAGTTTTTATTGTTTGTGTTACATTGAGTACCTTAGAAATATGATGTTTGTGCCATATTGGTAAATCTAGAGATTGTCTGGGATCCCCTGTATAACTTTGCTGAAAAACCACATCTTTGTGGCCAGAAGGGCTGATTGATCAGTTAGATCTCTCAGACTACGTGCCTTATTGCACACCATGCTCATGTTCTGAGGCCACGTTTAAAATGGGTGTTATAGTCAGAAACAGGACAGGTTGGCTGGATTTGAAGTCAGTCTTCTGCTCCTCCAAATGCTTTTCATGTCTGGCTGGCAGTACTTCTGATGAGATGATATCATTTGACCATTATCATGAAGTCATACTACAACATGCCCACTGAGGAACCCTAATATGGCCAAAAGAAGCACTGTCAGGTTGTGACTGTTGGGTCATGCAGTAGTAACACATAATAGTTCCATTTTCCAGCCCTTAGAAGAATCAGGGATAGTGAATTTGGAGATCAAAATAGCTACTTATCTAATGTCATTCATATTTTTTTCATTCAGGATTTGGATTGTGAGAAACTCTGTGGTATAATGGCTTTTTAAATGGCATCTGGAGCTCCTGGAAAGACTTCTTAATAATAATCACATTGAATGCAATATGTATTATTGCATGTTCAAAAATGCCTTTTATTTCTTCTATTTTTACTGTGTTCATGAGCCTAAATGGAAGATGGGAGACTGCTCTGTTTTGCTTTTACCTCTTTAAAAGAAGAAAGTGTAAATGATGCATGCGCTGGAGTAATTTTCCCCCTGCATTTCCCCTCCTCTGAGCCATTTATGACCAAGCTCAGTGTTTGTGCAATCTCATTTTGGCTACTCGTAGAGAAGCTTTGCAAGAGTTCATGGTATTCAACTCTGCTGCTCTGCACTGTCCCCTGTTGAGAGTTCCCCTTCCCTTTGTTGAGGTCCTTCTGTAAAGGCTGTCAAAATCATCAGCTCTCTTCCTTACTGTGCTTGTGAACTGCCTTAAAACTTCAGTCCATTGTCCAAGAAAGGATTTCCATGGTCAGTAAAGACATTTATTGCTTCACCTGACAAACCAAAAAGCTATTGCCATTCTTGGGCTATCTGCTATAACAACCAAGTTGCTTTTTCAAAACAGACAGTTTGTTAGGGTTTTTTCCTACCATCTCTAAGTAGATGTGAGCTCCTTTCTTGGAGCTAGTATATAGTAGACTTAATATTAACGAGGGTAGGTAGTAATGATGCATTTGCCTTCTGTGTCAGAGTATCTAATAAAGATCATCTCATCTTACTAAAAAATGAAAGAAATTTACTGTATGATAGGAAATATGTTTCATTATAAATAAACAGATTGGAAGAGGAGACAGACTATGAATTTGACTTATATGACAAAATTCAGTTATGCGGTTCTGAAAGCCGGGAGACTGGTGCGATGAACTAGAAAAAAACCTTATAATCTGAGCATGTTATTTCTGTCTCTCCTGTGGCCCTTCCAGGCAATAGAAAGTCACTGATGGAAAGGCTGTTGGCATTAGCAGGCATAGAATTGTTTTCATTGATCATGGTTCAATGCCTACAGGTCACCAACGCTGAATTTAAATATTTACATTCAAAATTTTCCCCCAATTTAGAATTAAATACCAAAAACTACAGGCATGATAAAACCCCATAACCAACACCAACCTCGTCCCACAAAACCAAAAATGAAAAGCTGTAAAAGACATATTATCTTGTCCCTATCCTCTAGGCAGTACAGGATGATTCCCAAAAGTATATTCACACATGTTTTGTCCATAAATGCCTCTGTTTATTAACAAAATACAGTAAACTCTACTTTTTCAGTGAGGATTGGGATAGTTTGATGCACTTTCTAGTTTTTAGCAAGGGGAAATAGCTATCTTTCTAAAATGTATTTCTTGGCCCATGGATATTGCTCATGTGAATTTAAGCAAAGAAAAACCCTAATGAATGGAAACTTGTTGAAGAGTTAACAGCAGCTGGTTTTATTATGGACCGTGGCTCTGACATGATCTCACACAAGACAAGTGTTACCTCACTCACTTCAGTGGAACTGCTTTTTATTTGCAAGGGAGTAAATGAGGCCAAAATCAGACAGAGACCTAGGGAGACTCTCTGGGAGAGGGTTTTAGTCTGACAAATATGCTTTACATAATATAAAATATATGGGCATATCTACACATTGCAGTAAATGTGTCAGGCCACCTGAGAGAAAGGAGCCAAATTCTGCTCTGAGTAGCACCTGTGTAAATGTGACTGTAGGGATAATGTGTCAGGCAGGACCAAAGAAGTATCTAATTTTCTGTCTCAGTGCAAGAGTAAATTTCTTTCTTACTAGATTGCTCATGTTTCCTTGATGGTTAGGAAATATGGCAAAATAGGACTGTTCGGCAGGGAATGTCGTGTTTTTTGCTCCTTAATTTCAACCATATCAAAAGTATTGTAAGGCCAGTTCAGACAGAAGCACCATGTGTAGTTGCTCTGCCTTGAAACTATCAAAGGAAGCAGTGAAATAAGAATTATATATTTCTAAGATCAAACCTCTCATCAGAATTGTATAAGATTATCTCTTACTTCAAGCTCAGCCTTCAGCTCAGCTAAATCATGCAAAATTGGAGTAAGGTGGCTGTGCTCTATTGAATGTGTAGCTTTGGTCTCAAAGAGGCAGAAGAGCTTTAAAAGTTCTTGAAATCCAGTAGAAGTGTAATTTAAGAAGGATGTTTGGGTACTACAACAGTCTGCAGCTGTGAGATGGGCTTTGCTGTTTTTCTGGGTGTGAGGAAATGCAGTTGAAAATGTGACAGGTATTAAGAGTAAATGAAGGCCACAGAGAGAAGGTTTTGTTGTCTTGGTTTTTTTGCTCCCTATGTTTTGGTATTTCTGCTTGCTGCTCTCATGTACAGCAGCACTTGAGGTACAGGCACATCCAGAACCAGAATCTCTTAAATGTGAGCTTTGAAATGGTATTTTAGGCTTAGAGTTTAACACAGCTCCCTTGATTTTAGCAGAATTTCCCACCAGTAGAACCACTGGTTTCAGATGCTTTTTGCTTTAACCAGTCTTTGAAACAGGGGCGTTTACAGGTGTGTGGTGTAAAGTTTCATTGTCATGTGGTTTGCAGAATGATGCTGTGCAGGCCCAGTGTTGGAGGGAAACCATTTTAGGACTGTGGAGTTCACTAGTGTTAACTTCAATTTTTACTTTCCTGGAGGACTTGAAGGAAAGCAAAATGATGGTAGTTAAGCTTGAACTGTGGACCAAAATTGAGAGGGAGAAGGCAATGAAGTATGGAGAATGTTTTAAATGGCCCTACCCCCTTGTTTAAAGTGAGCTCTTAGAGAGTGGGATTACAAGTCTCTTCTCAGCCTATTACAGGTTTCTTACTGTTCACTGTCTGAGACAAAGCTAATTATATTGTCCACAGAAAAAGCAAAGCAGAAGGTAGTGTCCCTGTGGTTCAAAGAACTGCTAGTTATTCCCAGTGGCGTTGCAGAAATGTGTTCTTACATAATTGGTCTGAGATCACCAACTTGCTTCACATAGGATGCTGTTCTGCCATCACGCAGCATGACTTGTGTCAGCTGCAGTGATTTGTCAGATTCACCATGGTGAGCCAGAAGTAGTGAGCCTGTTGCTCAGAGGATTTGAGATGAGATTTTTAGTCCTCTCTGGATCTTCCTCCTAAGGAAATGAAATGCTGCCAAGAGAGAGAAACTCCAATGGGAGAGCTCTTGTTTGAATACACAGCAGAAAAGTTTTACTTCTGCTTGCTTCCAGCATACTTCTGTCCTAAAAGACACTCCATATTTCTATCTTAATACTCACCTTAGCTGAACAGTGCTTGCCAAATTCAACCTGAGCTGTATAAGCTATGTAACATTGTGCATGTCGTAGGTCACTTTACTGAGACAAAAATGGCCAAGGTCATGTGGAAAATAAGTGAGAGAGGTAGGGACAGAGGTTGGGAGTTCTGTCTCCTACATCAAGACACTCAGGTCTAAGCCATGCTGTCATGCCAGGGCATAATATTCAAAGGCCTATTACTTACTTACCTTTCTTTCACATAACTCTGGGACTACCATATTAACCACAAAGGAAGAGATAAGTAAGCTGGGCAATTTTTGCCAGTGAAGAAGGATTAAAATTTTCATAGAATCATAGAATCATAGAATTAACTGGGTTGGAAGAGACCACCGAGATCATCAAGTCCAACCCTTGATCCAACCCCACTGTGATTTTAGAGCAGTTTAATCATATTTAGAGGTGTTAGAGGAGAAAAACCAGCCCAAGATATTGAATGCAGGATTATCAGCTGAGCAGTTTTCTAAAGGAAAAGGACCTAAATAAATGTTGTCTGGTGACTTGAATGTCAAGAGGTATGATGCCTTTCAGTATATGCTGAATTTCCCTTTTGCTATTTAGTTAAGTGTAAGGCTATTATGGGGTGTTATGGTATTCTGTCCCAAGTACCTGGTCACTCTTGACCAGCTTTATTTTTGATCGGTAAAAGCATAGGGTAAGTGATGCTGATCTAGATTTCTGCTGCTGTATACTTTCTGCTGCCTTACATCCATGGGATTGTATTAGTACCACACTTATTGTATTGGGCTGCTTTTAAGAAACTTTCTTCATGATTTACTGAAGGTATTCTCAGCCAGTGGGCAATAAATCCCCTAGGCAGTGTGCCTGTCATGGTGGTTTCAGAAACCAGAGGTGGCACAAAGTTCTTTTGTGCTAGACCGAGTGCACCCTTACCAAATTTGCAGATGACACCAAGATGAGTGATGTGGCTCACACACATGAAGGAGGGGATGTCATCCAGAAGGGACCTGGAAAGCTCAAAAAGTGGACCCATGGGAATCTCATGAGGTTTAACAAGACTAAGTGCATGGTGCTGCACTTGGGTTGGGGGAATCCCCAGTATCAATATTGGGTGGGGGATGAACAGATTGTGAGCAGCCCTGCTGAGAAGGACTTGGGGGTGCTGGTGGATGAGAGGCCGGACATGATCTGGCACTGTATGTTTGCAGGCCAGAAAGCCAATTGTATCCTGGGCTGCATTCAAAGCAGCGTGGGCAGCAGTTTAAGGGAGGTGATTTTAGCCCTCTGCTCTGGTGAGACCCCATTAGGAATACTGCATCCAGCTCTGGGGTGGCCAGCACATGAAAGACATTGACCTGTTGTAGTAAGTCCAGAGGAGACCACCAAGATGATTAGAGGGATGGAGCACCTTTCCTATGATGAAAGGATGAGAATTGGGTTTGTTCAGCCTGGAGAAGGCTTTGGACCTGGACTTGAGTGCAGGAATGAAAACTGTAAGAGGGAGAGATCAGACAGACGATGTTGCATCCATTTTTGTCATGCCTAAAAGTGATGCATTAGTTGAAACAAGTGTGTCAGAAATTATCAACTACAATTTTATGCTGGAATGTGTCTGCAACAGAAGAATAGGAGAGTACATGGAAACAGCTGCATACAACTTTGGTGCCTCCTGCTACACGAGCATAAAAGTATATCTCTGAAATACGTGAAAGGGAAGCTTTATGTACTGCATATGACTTTGCATTTATAGAGATTCAATTTGCTTCAACTGAAGGGCCATTTTGATGAGAGATAGAATGTCTCATTTATATTTTAGATATAAATTATGTTTTGACATTTACACAAGTGGTAGAAAACAAACACATTCCACTTGTGTTGGCATTTGTTACAGTTTTGCTAGCTCTTAAAAACTAACCAGGAATTTTTCCCCTTCCCCCCTGCCCACTGTGTGAAAGTGATGTTGAAGAGGCAGATTTTGACTGTGGCTTAGGCAGTTAAGTAACTGTATCCGGGCTTAATTAAACACTGCTGTTTTGGTCTGTGTTTGGCCCAGACACCTGTGGAAGTTTGTACTTTTCCTGCCAAGTTCATTGATAAACGGAAGCCTTGTCCTTGGGGAGAGAACTTCTTGTATAAACTGTTTTAATTGGTGTTCTGTGATTGGCTCATTGTCTGTAGAGGTCATTTGAAGGAGAAATTGATGAGGAGAGTGAGGAAGTAAGCCCCCAGACCCAAATAAATAAGCCCCCTTGGATCACACAGCACATGCAATAGGGAATTTCCAAAGTTGTCACGCATGTGCTGATGAGGAGTGCTTACATAATGGGGGGAGAGACCGAAGGCCTCCAACTGGGCGGTGCGGGCCACACCAGCCCAGGTGAACATCATCAGCTAATTGGATAAAAAGCAGATGTCTGTTGTTTGAGTGCTTGCAAGTTTCACATGCAGGACAACGTTGCATTAGGCGGGGACGCCTGCTCTCTCTTGTGAGTTTTCGGCACTTCGACGATGCAGCCTCTGCTATGGGTAATCTCAGTCATTCTGGGATTGGTAAGACAACTTCTTAAAACACACCTGCATGGGCAGGGGGTTTTACTGAGGGCTTAATTCCTCCTTCTCTCTTTTCCTGTCTCGTTTTTTTGTGTTTTGGTGGCCACCTCTTTGTAATAAATATTGGTTTCTTTGAGCTTTCAACAGTGTTTGGTTTTCCTTTTTGGCAATCCTCGACCCCTCCCTGAAACACCACATCATATCAATGAAGTGCAGAAGCCTTCGTGACGGTCCTTATCTTCAGGGGATTCAAGCCCCTTGCAGAGCTTTCATGCTCTGTCTCAAGCTGGCTGCTAGCTTAGCAGCAGT
>JAWWLV010000005.1:22796009-22807837 GCA_035041135.1 Platyrinchus mystaceus | reverse complement strand
CTCACCTAAAAAATCCATTGCGCAGGCTTGAAAGGTAAAAACACCTTTCCCAGATCTTCGGTCGCGAAGACTGGCCATGTTTTCGTTATATTTTTTGGCACAAAATGAAGCATCCTCTGTGGAATGAGAAAGGTCCAGAGCATTTGTTTGGTTTCTCCTGGGATTTTCTAAGAGTATGCAAGTCCTCAACTGGCCAGGTAGGTGTCCACAGGACTAATCCTCCAATATTCAGTGACATGCAATCTCAGATTTATTTACTAACCAGAATGTAAATAGTGATTCCTACTTTGTGGCACTTGTACATCACACACATAGAGCAGTCTAGATCTCAGTGTGGACCATGGACCTGGGGGATGGGGCATTGCTTGTCAGTGTCCTCCTGTCTCATGGCCAAGCCCCTGCATGTGGTGGTTTCACATCAGGCTTCCTATACAGTGTTCAACACCCAAGTAAGTATTTCACCCCCTTCTTTAATTATATATCTGTTTTCTTACTGCATTAAAGTGCAAGGGAAGCTCTTAAAACAAAAAGTAAGCAAAGCTGGTAAAGATGTAGGTATGGTTTTCTAACAAAACAGAAATCTTTTGAGGTCCTAAGCTGCCTTACAACACACATTACCTTATGACAGAATTTGTAGTATTACCATCAAAGTCTCTGTTCTTTCTTTCCAGAGGTGTTTGGGATTTTTTGTGGGGTTTTTTGTTTGTTTGGTTTGGTTTGGTTGGTTGGTTTTTTGTTTTTGGTTTTGGTTTTGGTGTTTGTTTTTTTTTTGGTTTTTTGTGTGGTAGGTTTTTTGATTGGTTGGTTTGTTTGCTTGTTTTTGCAGAGGGGTGTGGTTTTTTTGGTTGGTTTGGTTTTGGTGGGGTTTGTGTGTGTGTGTGTGTGTGTGTTTTCTGTTTGTTTGTTTTTGTTGTTGGTTTTGTTTTGTTTTTTAAGATATCCAAAGACACATTTGTAATTGTGTGAAACCAGTAGTTTCAGGATGGTCAGATGTAACAGTTAGGCTGTGTTTTGGATACTTAAGGCTGTAGTGCTTGTGAAATTGTCACACTATCTTTTGGTGCAAAGCTGACTAAATATGATAATTTGAAGGCACTTAGTGTTCATCTTATTGCAGAAAGAGCTGTCAATACTGGCACATCAGTCACATAAAGCAGGTTTTGATGCAGTCAACACTTTAAACTGTGTTTGGTCTCTCTTTTGTAAATTCCTTCCCACACTGGTCTAGTTCTGTTTTATCTCTTTAGGTGTTAGTGGGGGTTAAGAAACTATCACATAAAGTCATGACCAGAGTCAGCTAGGCATTACTGTAAAACACCCAACTGTGATACTCATGTTTAAAAAATGAAATTTTTTTTTTTTTGATTTAATGTCTGGGAACAGGCACACTGTCACTCCTTGTCCTATATTGAATGTAATGTCTTGTAAGTATGCTATGTCTTACTAAATAATTATGTGCAATACCGCCATTCCCCTTTATGAAATAGAAGCTGGTGTCAGTGCTGGAATTGTTCTGGAGCAAGTAGAGTTATTGCATGGTAAGGCAAGAGATCATCAAACATTAGAAGCAAATTGCAGCAAGATGTGACAGTATCTCCCAACTCCAGCCAAGTTTCCTCAAGCATGAAAACTGATGACTAGTAAAGCAAAATGTGTTTGTAATCATCTGTCTGGTAATCAAAGCAGGGACCTGGTTAGAAGTTTGCTTAATTTTTTTAAATATTTGGGGACATGTTTTACAAGCTGAATGGAATGCCTGGAGTTCTGTAGAGAGGTAAATTTATTTGCCAGAATTATGTTCAAGAATCATAGAATCAGATAGGTTGGAAAGGACCTCTGAGATCATCAAGTCCAACCCTTAAGAGGGTTAAGAGCTGATTCTGCTGTCATCTTAATAAATTTGGCTGAAATACTAGATACAAAACAACATGGTTGTGTTATTTCCACAAATTATCTGCATAACTTAAATATAATAAAAAAGCATAAGTGCTTTTTTAAAAATCATACAGTAATTATAGGCCTGGTTTAATAAAGGGTAAATGAAGCCCTATAAAGAAAGTGAGACTTAGGCAAAAATATTTTAAAGAGGTGAAGTAGTGCATGATATTGGTGTCAGCATGAGCCTAATTTCAGGGGAGATCTAATATTCTATCATTCACAAACCATGACTTTTCATTTGTGAGTACCTGTATTTTCAAACTACCTCGCTTCTATGTCACCAATCTTTTTTAGAAGCATGGGAAAGGATCCTGGAAGGGAAAAGGAATCCATAGGAGTCTGTTAGAAAGCAAAGGCAGGCACACTGGTGCTGTGTTTTGTTTTGTTGTTATTTTTTTCTTGTAAGTATTCCTAGAATAGATTTAGGCACTGAAAAGAGAAACTTATTCCACAAGAGGATTTAATATTATAAGAAAATATTCTTGTCACCAGGAAGGTAATATGATAACGCCTGAAATATCAAAAGTTCCATAGCAAATATTTGAAATACGATAAAGCAGTTGTGGAATTCAGTTTTCTAAATAAGTTGCAATATACAAATTCAGCTGTGTGTACAGTCTTTAAGTCAGAAGAAAGCATGAAATCTGAAACCTTGATAGTTGTGTATTCTAAAGGATCCTCTTGACTAGAGATTATTTTGAAGTTTTCAACTCTGGGATATCATGTGGGGTTGAATTTGAGACTCTTGCCCAGGTTGCTAGCTTTCTTTTTTCAGCTGATTAAGGGTGTGCTGCTACATCTTTAGTAATGTAGTTTTTTTCGTTATAGGGTATAATGATTTCAGGATCAGATTATTAAAAAAAGGGATATACATAAAGAATGTATCTTTAATTAATACATATTTTTTATCCAAATTATTTCTTTCTATTAAAAAAAAAAAAAACAACAAACCAAACAATCACATTTTTCACATGTTTAGCCAAAGATGGCTTTATACACTAATCCAGTGAGAAGTGGTATGTCGCTTCACTGACCTTTCGAACATTTTGAATCCAAACTGCTAGAGATTGCAAAGATAAAATTTAAATATCCAAATCTCACAGATATAACCCAGGCCAAATGTGTGTGTGCACCCTCACATGGAAATAATACAAAATTTAAATTATCCTGGTTTTTGTATTTTCTAAATTTAATGCTCTTCAAGAATAACAAGTTAAAACATTCAAGATATAAACAAACTGCTTCTTTGACCAGAAACACCACATATCACATCAATAAAAATCTGAAAATTTTTAAAACATCTGATGATTTATTTTCACTAGATTTATTTTTTTTTCAATATATGTATTTAGAAAGAGACATGCTTTTCAGCATGTTATACTTAAGTTTTTCAACACACAAAAGTAATTATCTCCTCATTTTCTTTGAAAGATATCTGGTAACCTACATTTTTCTAGTTGAGATAAAACTGGAAAAGCAACCTGTAGCAAACTTTACTGCTAATGTTTGTGATTATATAGAACTGTATTTCTAAATATACATGTGCCATTATGCTGTAAGACTTTTTTCTGCCCAGCATTGTAATTAGTTGAATCAAACTAATACTGTGTTTCCATTGAGATCAGGAATAGGAAAACACACTTGGATTGTTCTGGGTTCCACCTTCTATCCCAATTGGTCCATGGAACAAGAACCATGAAATTCTTTACCGGCTAGCACTGGATAAGCAGAGGCAGATAAATCATTTCTGAACTTTGGCTGGAGGCTTGAGGGTGTTTTTGCTCTGTAGAGCAGGGTGGAACACAACTTTGCAGATTTCATCTGTGATAATTTCTTAAGGACTCCTTTTGGTTGAAGCCTGGACTCGATGATCTTAGAGGTCTTTTCCAACCTTCATTATTTTATGATTTTATGATGAATAGAGGCTTGAAAGGAGTGGTTATCAAAAAAAGCTTTATTTTGCAAGAGCTAGGATATTAGGCATTGATCTAAGACTATCAAAGCTTTACTGAATATAGAGTCTGGAAGAATTAGACATTTGGAGAGGGTGGTGTATAAATAGAGAGAGACAATCCATCCCATAGTCTTGTTTTTGTGTGATACATTTGAAGACATAACTCTTTCAGACAATTCTTCTAAAAGAAATACTGAAATAGAAGCAGTTACATCAATAGATTAGTTGCCACTGAGAACAAGCTTCCAACAACAATAACTTTTTCTTTAAAAATAAGCTTCCTTTTCCTATAACTTGCACATGTATTTAGATAAGAAGCCAGCAATGACTTCATCACAAAGGGATATTCTTGGTAGTTCGGGCAGTCTGGAACAGCTTATGAATTTCACCCAAAGCAAGTAACTTTGGCAGGCTTTGTTTTTGTACAGCAATTGTACACATTGTTTGTTATTGGTCACTATAAAAATTTCCAAATATAACCTCAAGTTAAAGTTTTTTCTATTTAGAAAGTAACTGTGCAGGCTTGCAAGCTCTGAAAATAACTGAGTATTAATTGCATTGTCTGAACATACTAAATATGGTGCACCAACAAATACAGTTGACTTTAAATTCCTAGGACCACCTTGTTAAAGACAATCTTTGCAGTCATGGAAGGTATGCTTAGATTAAGACCTTGATCTTTTTCTTATAGTTGTATTTTCCTTAGAAGTGTGTAAAATTTGCATTTGTACTGTAAGGCAACTGTTTATCTGATTATTTTTGTCATTTTGAGATTTTTTTAACTGTACAATTAAGGCATCTTTGTTATGGCTATTGTGTCTTGAAAATTCAGGGATGATTTCCATTAATATTTAAGCTGGATAATTGCCTTCCTTAGCTTCCTTAGTTCCATTAACCACTTTAGCAGAGAGTCTTCTGAAAGATAGTGTGTAAAGGCTCACTGAACCTTTAATTATGGAATCAAATCCACTTCAATACATCAAAATATTGTCTAAATACCTTCTGACAACTTCCTGCTTATTTCTTAAGCTGCAGTCAGAGGCAGCTGATTGGGCTGTCACACCCCTGTTATCACCGTGGTCACACAAGTTTGTCTGGCAGTAGGCTCTGGCAGTGATCTTGCAAGCTGCAGTACATCTTTATTCCCTAAGATCAAGACAGTTGTGTGTATTCCAAGTTTTACCTGCTAACTGTAGAGTGTAGGCCTCTGACTGTATGATTTTCAAAGTGAGTATGACCACTTTATTACCTGAGTGTTATAGTAATAACAACTAAATTAAAAGAAAAATAATCAAGTGTAGGTCTTTCGACACAGTAATTATTGTTCCATTTAAGTTTGACACATTGACTGACCTCTGCAAGAGCACATCAGAGCCAAAGTTCTGTAATTCAGAGATCCTGTCTGTCAGTCTGCATTTCTGAATTAATTGTTTCTATTATAGAAGTTTGTCACAGGTAGAATTATTTCAAGGGTGTCCTGGTTTTCCTACAGGAATTGTAGATGCCACCAGTTAACAAGAGCTCTGGAGAACAGCTGTTCATAACAATGATGTCCCTCACTGAATTTATGTTTTCAATTATACTTCCAGCAGTTGGTTTTAACTGACACTTTATTTGAGCTGACAGCTGCTCATTCCAATGATTGAAGATCCCAGGATTTGCACTTCCTGTCTAATGTCTCCTTATGTTCTTACACGTGTCATGATCCTGGGTCACAAGTAACATAGGTTTCAACGTGTAAATCTTAACTAAGAAATGAAAGCAGTTTGCTGCAAGTTTATACTAAGGGGGAAAAAAAAGAATAAAAATAATCAAATTCAATTTAACCATTGAATTCTTCAAAACTCTCTTCTATTTGGAATGGTGGTGCTTGTTTTTTTTACTGATTCCCTGGAAGAGACATCTCATGCTGGGTAGACTGGGGGTGGACTGCTCTGCTGTAGCTTTGCTGCTTAGGTTAGAAGATACAGTGCTTGTTATGAAAGGCAGTCCTACCTTGTAAAACAGATCTTGTTGCATAAAGCAGGTGGCAATCTCCATAGAGGTGTGCTGATGGTGCATGTGTGGCCCTTACCTTCCTGGGCTTTTGGTCTATCTCCTCGCTTGATCTGGTCTGCAATTTGCGTGGGTTTTTTGTGACAGTGGCTTATCTTCTGCAAACCATCTGCCCTGAGCAGGCTAAGCCGTACTGAAGCTATTGCTGCTTTGCACTCTGGAATATTTATAATGCAAAGAATGGAGTAAAAAGTCCCTGACTGGAAAACAAGAGGGTTTTTCATGCCTTTCAACCTTAAATCATGAACTGTTGACAGAAGGACTATTTTAATATGCTTTGTGTATATTCAAATTGTATCTGATAATGGCATAGTATTAGTTGTTAATATCTTTTCCCGTGCTTCTGGTAGTGAATGGTGCTACATGGCAACTCATTCATCCCACCCTCAGTTTATAGAAAGAAAGGTCTTTAGCACAACTCTAGGTACTACTATGTACCAAATTACTTTCCCTAAAAAATAAAGCTATGATATTGTTGTAATTTATCCTCTTTCTGCTTACCAAGGCTATTAGACACTTCTCTGGATTACACACTATGTTTGTTTTTAAAAGCTATCACTGTTCTAGTGTATAAAGTATTTCAGTCTCTCTTGTTGCAATTTGAATGGGATGGCAGGTTGCTGAGCTCTCGTCTGCTCAAGTATTGCGGTCTTGGTGCTTTCTTTGCCTTGCAAATGTAAGTTGCTGCTTTACAGTGACTGTTTCTTTCTGTGCTGCTCTTTTTCCTACAGTTGGCATGTCATCTTTCAGAGTACCGTTTCCATTCAACTGTCTTTTAAAACAAAATCACACAACTAAATTTTCAGAGAATCCAGTCAACTGCAAGCTAAAGGATCATGGAACAGTGGCATATTTCTACTGTCTCATCGGTTATTTCCAATTCTGCACTATATAATCTGGTAAATGACAGAAGCTGTAATTAGTACTGCATGATCCTGCAGGGAAAAACATCCTTATAGTCTATAGCACTTCTCAAGGAAGGATCCTCAAATATTGCATCTCAGAATAGTTAAGCTGGCTCAGCTGGGACAGAGTTGTCCTGCCTTAGCCAGGCAAAATCATACTCCTTCACTTCTATAGTTTCTAATTATGTATGATATTTGAATTAATTGCATGGAAACATAACTAGGGATGCGACATTATTTTACAGATTTCACATTAACTAAATCCAGTGTACAATAGGGGAAAAAAATGTAAAAAATGGGCCTTATTGAACACAGTTTTACATAATGCAACAGTTACTGTGAATTTTCTATAGAAGGTGGTGATCAGGGAAGTAAACAACAAAATCATCTCCAGTGTTATAAACTATTGACGTTGTGCCCTCATGATGTGCTAAATATATCGCACAGCTTTTAGCTGTGGAGAATCTTTTTATATTAGTGAATTGGTTTGACAGAAAGTTTTGGGGTTTTTTCCAAAGCGAAAAGAAAAAGGTTTGATTTCTGAAGTGCTGCTTTTTGCAAGTATCTGGAATAATAGGAAATAAAGAGGGGAGATAGCTTTTAATGTCTTTGGATCTTAGGCACTGGTGAGTATTTAGAAAGTATTTCTAAGCTAAAAAGTAGCTGCTGTAATTTTTGCATTTGTTTTCCAAGACTAAAATTTTTCAAGTCCTTGTTTGATAATAAAAGTGAGAAGTGGTTTCTCTGCTGTCTTGGTTCAGCAAAGACAGTTCAGCTGGGGGGTGGGGGGGAAAAGTGAACTGGAGTCTCCTTTGCCCTGTTCATCAAAGGCTTTCCAGTATGACATCTAGTTCAAGTTCATCATCTTTGATACAATTCATCCTTGATATTCTTCCATTTTCCAGGGACTTGTAAAATAATAAGCAGACATGATTATGCTGGTAACTGCTGAGCATAACCTGCTTAAGGCCAAATTGATCTGTAGGGCATAGATGTAGTCTTTGCTTGCTAAATGAGGAGTACTGCAAGTGAAAGGGGGACCTACAGTATTTGACTTTGAATTTCAAACCTGCAAAATCCAGACTTCTGTGGCAGCAGCTAGTTCTAGATAATATTTTTTTTTAAGTCATGAATAAGGTAATGTCCCATGACTCTTTAACAAAGTGGTAGAAAATACAGTTTTTTCCATATAACTGCACATTTTTGGGAGATGGGGGACAAAGAGTAAAAGATACAGGAAGTGTCTTTCTGTTGGAATCTGCCTCAAATAGTCAGCAATTAATAATGCTGCATCATTCATCAGATACAACCTTTCCACATCCTGCCTGGACGTGCTCTCTAATCTTAGGACACGTAACTCTTCATGTGTAGTAGGTCAGAGGATAATGTTACGCTCTAAATCAGTTTCTTCTCTAATCTTTCTAAACCTTTAATGCCTTCTTTCGGACAGAAATGCAATTGTCAGCCATTCAGTGTCAGAATTTGTAGCAACAGACTGAACAGTATCTTTTCACACTTTTTGCTTATAATCATCAAAGAAAAAATATCTGTTAGCATTTTTTTTCCAATCCAAATGGATTATTACTCCCAATAAGAAGTGAGAGGGGTATGTTGTGACCTCATTGGAACTACTTGCTGTTGCTACCATCAACTGCACATTTCTTAGCACTTGGTAGTTTCATTAGCAGCTTTCATCTGTGGATCTTTGAGGTTTAATTACTCAGTAATAGTGGTACATTAAATTAATTAGTTAAGTCTTATTATATACCTTTTTGAAAGAACCAAAATATTTTTAATTTTAGATAGGGAGAAAAACTGTCACAGAGATTACCTCTTATTTCATAAAGCATGTGTAATGAACTTGGGTATGGGCACTTCAGGTGAGTGACCTGATTTTCTTGGATGTTGCATATGTGAAATCTAAATTGGCTGTCTGATTTAACAAGTTAGGGAAGGCTGTCCTAAATGATTTGCCCACAGCTGCTCGATGACCCTGATCATTTAATTCTCAGTCCCTTGCTTTAATGATACAGCGTGCTTCACTCTGATGTGAAAAAATATGTTTTTCATTACCATTAAGACCTTTTTGCCACATAGAGAAGAACACAGCAGGTCTCTTCATAAACGAGAACCCAGCATTATTTGGATGGAAAATCCAGTCTACCATGCTTCCCTCGCGAAAATGAATGAAAACAGGGAATAAATATAGTGTAAATTTTAAAAAGTATGACTTTTCAACACCAGAAAATATATTGTTGGAAAAGAATGAGCCAAATGAGAGGAAAAGGACCTGATTTTTTGCCAGTCTTTCTCAGTTAAGTATAGGTGAGTTTGGCTGAAGTTTTTCCAGCAAAACTGGCTTTGGAATAAAAGCACTGCTACTGAAGCTAATGAAATCCTCCTCATTTTTATTTTTTTTACCAGACCTAATGAAAAAAACCTTAAGTTAATGTGCCCTTTATCTACAGTTTTTGTACAATGTAAAAAGGCTATGAAAATTAAGAAAAACAGAACTATGGTCATCAAGTGGTCTGATAATGCCCATCGGGGGAAAACAGTCTCTCTCATTAAATGCTCTTTCAGTTGTTTGGTGTACTTTTCCTCATTAGACTTTCAAATTGTGTGAGCAGATGGAGTAAATTAGGAGTCACATATTTTACAATTAACATTGGATTCTTGAAGTTGGGGATGGGTAAATTCATGTAAGGAATGGTGCAAGACCTTTAAGAATTTTTTTTTTTTCCTTCTGTAAAAGAAAGGGTTGACAAACGTGCCACACAAATAGCAGCACATATAAACCTTTTCCATTAAGCACTAACTGTGTGAATTGCACCCCCCCTTCTTTTCTTTTAGAGATAAGAATAGATTTGTTAAAGTAGTTTTAAATATTTTATCACCTTTAAGGTACTCGTACAGACGAGGCTTTGCAATACAGTCTCAGACATAATTCCTAAATGAGCTTTCTGCTTCATAAAAACTCTTATTAATCTGTCTAAAAGAAGATGTATGTCTGTCTGCTCAGTACAAACATTGTCAAACCTGTGATGTGTTGGTTCATATAAGTAGCCTAGACTATGTAGATAAAAACATTAATGACAGAACTAGAATTCCTGAAGCTGAAAACTTGCCTTGTTTTCTATGGAGAAATGGATTCTTGGGTGTTTGAGGTGATTAGTACCTCTCATAATTCAGATGAGTGGCCATGGAGTGCACTAATTGCCCTTCTGAATTAGAAGTAAATTCAGAATGGTTTTAATAAGGTCCCATTTTTCAATACATGTTAAGAGAATTTCCCTCTAACTCCAAGGATGTAACTGAAGAGCCATTCTCTCTGGAGTGACTAATCACTATTTAGATTACAGGTGCTACCTTGATAACTGTAAATTATCTTCACTTTGATATACTTCGTCACATCGTGGCATCTTGTGGAACAAATCAGTCCTAATACAGTTGATTTCATTTTCTACCCAGAAAATGGTTGCTGATGTTTGACAGACGTGAGGATGCCACAGAGAGAGACCTTTGGAAGCTTTTTTAAAAAAGGGTCATGATTATTCACTTTGGGACAGTAAAATGATTTCAAGACTTGTGTTCAAGGCATAATAGGACCCTTCACAAAAATCAGAGACAGTTCAGGCAGAATGCAGAACATTCTCAAAGTGCACAACAGTAGCCAAATAAAAGAACAACTATTTCTGGAGAAGTGCTAGGCAGGCATAAGAAGAAAATTATATGGATGAATGGAATTGCATTAGATAGATATAGCAATTTTAATGAAGAAAAATACTTGGTCTTGGAAGAACAGAGAAAGAGAATATGACCCTGCAACTAAAATGTTCATCTTTCTGTCAGGTACCTGTAGATGGAAACAAAGCATCCTTTATCCCTAGGTTATTGTAGGTAAAGAGGTAAACCTTAAAAAGCTACAGTGGAAAGCTATACCTTTATAGACTGTCTTTTCAGACTCTCTTTACTGGCCATTATAAATCTTTATGTGAAGGGTTGTGAGGGAAGGAAAGGTTTTCCTGATTTATAGTAGAAACTCTGAGTATTTAATGTATCAAGGATGAGTCTTATCCTCTCTTGGTGTAAAGATTTTGCTCTGAGAGGTAGAACAGCTGATAGTAACAAAGTTCCAATGGCTTGAGAGAAAACAAAGCAATGAAATAATTAAACCAGGTTTCGTGTTGGCAATCCATACATGGCCAGCTATAGATAGGAGGACACTCTAGATTGCTGCTTGCAATATGTATGATTTGGTGTATAGAACTGAGGGAACTGTGATCTTTGGAATATTCCCACATGCAGATTGCATGCAGTTAGTGAACAGGTCCTGGAAGAAGAAGGATACTTAATCATCATTTGAGAAAAAACTTTTTGTTGTTGTTTTACTCCAAGTTTGTAACTTTTCACAGTTTGCCTCACATATATAACTCTAAAGCAAACAGATGAGTGTGTTAATTCATGGAACATGCATTTTATTTTGCAGTGTTGCTGGATAAGCGCTTGAGCTGGTGCCTTTGTACAGAACCAAGGTCTGTTTAGTACAGTCCTTCATGCTGGACTTACTGAGTTTGCACGATGTTTACAAATATATAAAGAGGTGTACTATACTGAATGCAGTGGTGATGGAGCACAGTAAATGTAAGTGTATGTACATCACTGCCTGATGCTCCCAAAATAATAGAAGAATCCAACAGGTTTTTTGAAGGGGTAACTCTAGATATTCTTATAATATATAGTTTATACATAAAAACTGATAAGTACTATTAAACAAACCTTTAAAAAACTCCTGAAGTACCTGAAGATATCTTACTGAAAAGACATTCTCACTATCAATATCTTTGTGCCAGTTATACTTTTGCATTAAGTCCAGGAAACAATGTTGTACAGGGAGAAAGACTTGTCACTCAGAAAAGTATGGAGTGTGATTTGAAACATGAATGAATTTAAGTGATTTCAGGAACATAAGGAAC
>JAWWLV010000005.1:22775538-22793740 GCA_035041135.1 Platyrinchus mystaceus | reverse complement strand
CCCCAAACTAATGCACTGGGGAATCAAACTCATTAAGTCTTACAAGCAACAGTAACTTCTTGAAGTTACCCTCAAAGTTGATCAGTGAACCAGGAAGGGATTTAATGGAGCAGTGAGGAGATAAGCAGAGATTTCCGCTTACATCCACAGCCTCCTGAAACAGAATCAGGAGCCCAAATAGAAACTCTGTTATCAGATCTCGATCTCCCCACCTTAAGACCTCTCAATGGCTCATCAGAAAACTCACACCTCTCTGATCCTGCTTCAGGGCATTGCTTTGCTGTTGCAGCAAATCTTTGCAAAGCAAGGTTTCCTCAAGAATGAGAATAAGGTGTATTTCCCCCTCATTCTTGCCAAAGCAATAATGAAATACCTTGAACAGGTTCTCTTACTAGTGAATCTCAAAAAGAGAATTTCACTTTCTTGATCCCTGCATCTTACCAAGCTAGTTTCTTTTAAGGATGAATGGTTTCATATAGAAATTCATCATTTTCCCTCTTTAGGAAAAAAACAAGCACAGGGGAAAATTCAGTCTCTAAGGATTTTTGAAGAACACGATTTCAATTGCGTGAAATCTTTATCAGACTATCTCATTAGATGGCTCAATCTACTGCAGAACAATCTTTAACCTACTGCTGCACAGACTAAGTGAACCACTAGTTGCAGGATTTCAAACACTTTGCTTAATCATGTCTCATAATGAGTGCTTAATGATGGGAGAGGGAGGGAGAGAGGCATTCATATTCTTTCTGTTTCCTCTTTGAAATGGTTTCAACTGACCTTTCCTAAATGACCCTCAGATTAGGTTCCTAATAACTTCTAATTAATATTTTCGACATGCTGCTCTACATATGAAATCTAATGTCTTACTTCTTTCTAGTGCCCAGCATTTATTGCATTCAGTCACAATTTTTATGTGATCTTGACTTCACGGGTTCATGTAAGGTCATTTTTCAAGATGTACAATATAAGTGCAAAGTATGAAGAAAAAATGAATTTATAAATCGGTGTTAAATGTGCAAAGTGTATTTAAAATACTCTTTGCTATGACAGAATAATTTTTACCAGATTTTTGTTGTAGTGGTTGATGATTATTACAAATGAGTCACACTGCAAAATCTGCAGAGATAGATCGTGTGCTGTCTTTCTTAATCATTGCGTGTTAAGTTTAAACAAAATGCATTTTTACACTGGCAAAGCATTTATTGTTTATCAGTAGTAATGTTGTTTATTGTACGATCATAATCATAACTTTCAGTGGATTTTACTTCTAAAAGTAGGTAACTGGAATAGCAAATTTCTTTTTCAAGATTAAGGAAGAGGTAGTTATATCTGGATATAAAACAGGCTTTTCCCTAAAATTATTCTGTGTGAGTACAAGAGTTCCCATTATTGACAGGAAAATCTATGATTTTATCTACTCTGAGTTTTAGCTGTTTCTGATGAATCTTTTATTCTAAAATACATTATATATGTAGGTAGCTGAGGACTGAGATGTAATGATATATCATTTTCCTGGAGTTCAATCAGCAGTGCCATGCAAAAGCCCTCTAAGTCTGAACTGGGGCTTTTGACAAAAAAAAACACAACAAGACTTAATAAATTTAAAAGTGAGAGCTGCAACAAATTGACACTCATAAAATGTGAATGGAGAAAGACTTTGAAGAAGAATTTTTAGCATAGCTAGAAACTTTACAGAAATTTCTTGCTACAGTTGAGGCATTAGGAGGTTATTCTGCCTGACCCAAGAAGCTGTCAAACTCCTTGGGTTTGTGTTATTTTGTAATAAGTTGTGCTACAAAATGGTGGTACTGTAGTACAGAGACAGTTACTGTGAAGCAGTATTTTTGCAATATTTGCAGGATGCATAATTCACCAAAGCACTAAAATTTCTACATGGAGCTACCAAGTAACCTACTATATGTGCTAGAAATATTTTTTTAATTTTTTTTAAATTTATTTTAGAACTGGCTTCCCAGTTCTTACCCAAATGCAGTATTACTTTGAGAGTTCAGAGATGCACAGTGCTCACACCAACAGTAACATTTATAGCTAACTGGAATACTAATTTAAAACTACTCAAATGCTTCCTTTTCTATTATGAAATTATTAATATTTTAACAGTACTCTTAAGTGTATGTGTCAGGAGTATCCCTATTCATACCATTCTAGCAGGAAGCTTATATGCTTCTTGCATGACAGTAATTTAACAGATGCTGGACTTTGCAAAAAAAATGCTTCCTTCAGACTTGGATCAAATAATTTCTTTTCACCACCTGAAGATTGTGGAAATTTTTCAAATTCTGGCAATTGTGATCAGGGTGCTTTAGGAGATAAGTTGAGTCATTTAAATGTTCAACTAAGGCAAATGTGAATTACTGTGTTGTACTATGTCCTGTATTGCTACTTTCTTTTCTGAAAATGCAGAATGAATCTATTGGAAGTCATGATTGGTGTATGAGGGAGCTGTGTATGCAGACAAGAAAACATCTTTTTATATAAGTGTTCAGAAATTCAATGACTTTAAAAATATACAACTCTCATATGAGCACACGCTGATTATCCAGGATAGCTTCTGAGCATATTTCAAGCTTCCTATTCAAACGAAGATACAATTTACATTTTCTCTTCCCAGGACTATTGAACCATAAGTTGTGGGTTTAAGACCATTTGAGCAATTAAAACTGTCCTGTAACAGTGATCTGTCATTCACATTTTTCCATGTCACCAATCTCTGTGAAATTTCTTGCAACAAGCATATCTCATTACACTGGATATCTTCTTTGCCTTTTCTGGGTTTAGTAATACTTAATTTTGGAACATCTCTTGTGCTACCTATAACGAAGTTTCTGTTCCCATAACTTCACTGAGATTCTTCCTCCTTTTATTTCAAATGCAGCACGCAGAAAAACAGTGACTATTTTTGCCTTTATAGTACTATCACCGCACTTATAGTAAGTCTGCACTTCATTGACTTACTTGATAAATACACTTTATCCCTAAATACTAATACCTAAATACGTAAATACCTAAATACTTAAATATGATCATTTTTATTTCTTTTTTTTTCTGCACATATTGATTGGTTGGCTAAGTATTTTTAGCTGTTTTTTTTTGTTCTGCTTTTTCTGATTATTGTAGCTCCACATTTCCTGCTGCTTCAGATGAACTCTTTGAGCAATGAGATATGGTTTAATGACTGCCCCATTAGAAAATCTAAATAGATTGACATTCTGTGTTTAGTTCCATTTTCTAGGCAGTATAAACTGGGCTGTACACTCTCCTCAATTCTTGCAGTCTGGGGAATAAACATTTGCGTAATTCTGCATAAGTCACAGGAAGAGCAATAGATATTCTCCATTTTTCATGACAGCTGTTTAGGCTATGATAACATCCTTAAATGTCAAAACACCTATTGAAGCTATGGTAGCACTCAAACGTCTTCAAAACAATTCTGATAATCATTTTTAAATATCAGCAAAATACATTTTTCTTTAACTGTATTTTAGGAATGGCTTATTAAATGCCAATGCATACCTGTTGAGAGGATCTACCAGAAATACCATCATAGAATCATATTCACAGAATCTATACCCTAAGCAAAAAAATTAATACTTGGCCTGCCTTTAAGTTTGATTAGACTGATCATTGTAAAAAAATAATAATTAAAATTTTCAAATTTTCAGGTAAAGCTGTTTATAATTTGTTGCTAAAGCAGGTAATTTGCAAAATCAAATCACAAACATCAGCTTAAAAACAAATATGGCTGGGTCTGACTCACAGACAGAAAATCTGTGACCTTTCAAGTCTTCAATTACTTCCTAGAACCTGAATTTTCACCTCCGAATTTCTTTACTGAGCTTACTAAAGAACTTAGAGCAATCCCTCAGCTAAAGGTCACAGTGTTGTGTGGTGTTATCTGGGGTTTTATTATTTCCTCATAAACTATGACATTTATAAAATGTCAGCATCTGAAGAAATCAGGGCTATATGAACACAGAGGAAGAGTTAAAAAAACCCCCACAAACTGTTTACTTTAGCAATTCCATCAGTGGTGGTTCAGAGTTATGAATGTAATCACAACAAATATTGCTTATGGGTATTAATTGTTGCCCTGGGTCAACACACACGTTTGGACACTTAAGAATGAAAATTAGGTTATATACGTAATTTAGAGTGATTGTGCCATGTTCAGTGACCGCAGAAAGCTCTTTCTTGTCAGAACTAACAATACATTCCTCTTCCTTGTCTTAGCCTGGGGTGATCCACATGCATTTTGGTACCAGAGCTTTGAAAAATTTAGATCTTTCTCATACTCAAAAAACCCAGAGATTATTTTGGGGAAAAAGAATGGTAGTCATACTGACAGTAAGATACCAGAAGATACAATGTTAGATGACAAAAAGGGACAGCAGAGGAGCAACAGAAGCAACATCCCTGATTGAAATAAGCTGCTTGCTCTTGCTTCCTGCTGTCATCTGTTTCTCTTGTTGCTGCTGCCCCTTCAGGTTTGATTGCCCATTGACCCTCCATCTGAAATGACAATTTATGTTTCTGTGAGGTGAAACAAAATTCTTGTGTCTTTTAATCTCTATGAAGTGCTAACACACTGTGACACCTGTGAGGTGTTGGGTGCTTGAGACCACCAGTATAAAACAATGGAAGTCCTCTGTCTTCAGTTTTATGTATTTATTGTTTGTTTATTTTAATTTATAGCAAGATGGAGATCAGCTCAGGTGATCAGTCTGTAACTGGTTTTCCAACTTATTAATTAATTTACATTAATCCTTCATTCCCCATCCTCTAAACCCTGATAAATACCTACTGAAATCAGAGGGATAGAGCAAAAAACATCACTATTTTTCTTTTTAATTTTTATAATCAGTGTTTAGTCACTGCAGTGAGTCACACGGAGAAAAGAACAGCAGTTGTTATATCCATGCTCCTTATTTCTAGATTCTAGATACATGTGCTGTCTGCATACCTGGGGCAAGGCAGGAGGATAAAAGGTTTTGGTAAGAACCAGGCAGAGACCTGAGCGCAGCTGAGGGAAACTCCTGACAAGAAAGATTTACATCTCCTTCAAACTTCCTATTTTCATGTTTTTCTGTTGGAGTTACAAGTGAAATCCAGCAGCCCTACTGTGAGAGCAGGTACATACCTTCCCTCAGGTGTGTTTCAAGTCAGGCAGGAGGAGAGACAATTCATGGGCATGTGATTGAATTTTTTGAGAGATTTGTAATCTCACTGAGAATAAAGAGTTTCTAGTGGCCTTTACCAGAGGCAGAAGCTGATTGGAAATTAGGAGATAGGAAAAAAAAAAAATAAATTGAAAGGGGACAAAAAGGCAACATAGTAGGGTCAGAGAAGTAAATTGAAAAGTAGAGAAGTGAAAATAGGGGATTACAGGTATCCTGCAGGGCACTTGTGACAACTGCCTGACGATGACTCAACTGGTAGAGATGTGATAGTCAAAACAAAACAAAAACAAAACCCCCAAAACAACAAAACAAAACAGGGGTAGGCTTGCCCAGAGCTTATGAAGTCCAGTTGGCATGGGGGTTTCTGGTGGACTTGGGAAATAGGCCTCCATTGTGACAAGGGCCCAATTCTCACAAAATTATAGTTAATCAAGGAGTTAATGTCACAATATATAATAAACGTATATTTGGTACTTGTGCACTGTCTTCCATGGTGTCAGCTAAGCACACTAATTCTTTTAATATTACAGCATTATCACTTTGTATCCATGAACTGATAAGACAACTTCACCTGCAGAGGAATCAGATCCTGTAAAGAGTAACTTGGCTTTTGAAAGGAACGTTGATTGTCAGGCATTTCCTCACATTAGTAGGTGTGTATAGGAGAGGAAATAACTCTTCATTTTCTATACAATAACAATGTTCAGAAATGTTTTAAATAGAAAAAGTTTGATCATTAAACTTATTACTAGTATCTGTACTGGGAAAGGACCAAAAGACTACTTTCAGCCTTCTTGATAGTAATCTGCTAATGTTGAACTTTCAGTTTATAAATCCTCTTTACATAGGCTCCAAAGTCAAATATAATCTATAGGATAAAGTGTTGATTTTGTGTTGTGTAATTGATACTATACATCACAGAGTGCTGTTTTTGCTCTCTACTTCAGAACTTGTAAAACTGGAAAATAACATAATATTCAGCAAGTCATGATACTTCCAAGACATAATTTATAGCACCATGTTTAAAGATTCATGGCTTGATTCCATATGTCACACTAAAAAGATTGGTTCACTGAGTCAGTCCTTGTCAAATGTCCTTTGCACTAAAAATAAAGGGTTAGAAAAATAAAACCTTCATGGCCTCACAAAGAAATGAATTGATATCAGT
Source organism: Platyrinchus mystaceus (assembly GCA_035041135.1). NCBI lineage: Eukaryota > Metazoa > Chordata > Aves > Passeriformes > Tyrannidae > Platyrinchus > Platyrinchus mystaceus. The sequence continues at coordinate 22,787,371 of JAWWLV010000005.1, read as the reverse complement.
TCTGTGCCTCCAGCTATACTGTCCCCTCATCCATGGGAAGGAAGTCAGTATACCTGCCCTCTGTCAGCACTTGTTCATTTGTGTCCCATGTGCTTCATCTGTGAGCTGAATACTCATAAGCACAGTCTTCTAGTGCTATAACTGTCCTGCTGCAAGAGCAGAAGCTTTTTGAAATCTGTTTGGCCAGCTTATTAAAAATACAAATAATTTTTAGCAGCTCCCACCCTTTGTCAAGTTCACTGAAGTAATTCACTCTTTCTTTGATTCATCTGAAGGCTGCTGGAATCTGCTTGAGAGAGAAAATCATCCCAGATAAACACAATGTCACAGAATTAAAAAAAAAAAAGTTAGTTTATACTATGTACATTCTTATTACTTCAATCTATGTTATGTTTGGGGGTTTTTTTTAAAGACAAGGAACACGCCCCATAAAGTATGAAGAATGTGAAATTCAGTATAATAAGATAATCATCTTCTCATGAAAGAAAACCCAAATACCACTCGGCTGAATAGCAGGATGCAACTAAGAAGATGGAGCACAGAGTTTTTATAAGGTAAATATATAGTTAGAAGATCTAGATAAGATGCAGCTTTGGGGGACTTTGGGAAAGGAAGTAATAGTTGGCAGCTGCCTGAACACTTTGTTAGACTCACTTTCTGCCATAATATCATAAGCATGATATGATTAAAGAAAATGAAAACTGAAGTTTGGCTTTAGACAATGTGGAAGAAGAGGACAGGCATTAAAAGTTTGCTGCTTTGATTCTTACTGTCCTGTTTGGAACCTTTTATATAGTCCCAGACTTCCCCCTGCCCTCCCCAAAATTAATTTGGGAATATTTATTTGATTTTCATTAAGCAAGGACACAACCATTCATGTACCTGTCTGTCTCTTGTTTTCCAGACTGGTACTTGAATCATCCTGACTGCCTTGCATCTACAAAGGACTGTTACCACAAGCTCAGAAGTGATGCAGAGACAGTCTAGATCAAGGTAGTCATGGACCTGAATTCTCCTTCTCTCCCTTCTCCTGCCTCCTGTACCTCTTGTACCTTACCCCAAATCTGTGTTTCTATTTTTTGGGAATAGCCTCTGTGACCACAGCCTTGGATTTATAAAACTGTTTTCAACCTCTTTTTTGCTGTTATATCAATTATTCATTATTATATTATTCATATTATTGTTGATGTTGTTATATCAACTGTTAATGTTATTATAGAAATTATTCCAAATATGCTTTTTTTTTCTTTTTCAAACTTCTTTAATAGAGACAGAGTGCTTCTTTGAGACAAATCCCTCTTGACACCGTTTCTCATCTGTAACCCCATGCTGACCTCCAGCACACTTAAGCCTGTAAAGAACAAATAACAGCATAATACTGACCATTGTCCCCACAGCAAGGGAAAAGTAAACAGCTGCAGCAAAACTTCAAACCCAGTGACCTATTGTGAATTCAAGTGAAATTGTTTTAGAACTTATGATCCCTCTGTCCTTAGGTGTTCAGAGAGGGATGTCTTTGATATATAGCATTGATAAGAGGCTTATTCCATTAAGCTGTAGTGATTCTAACTTTCATGCATCATTTGACACAGAAAATGAGAATTTGCAGAAATAATAGCTAATGTAAAGTATACCAGGTCACAATACAGTTAGACAGGTAGGAAATAAAGTTAATGCATTAGGTTATAGAGTGGTTTGCACATTTTATTGTATGTGCACAAAAGAGATCTTTCAGGGTTGTTTTTTTCCATACCAAATTTAAAAACTGCTAACAATGTTGGCTTTGGAGGAGGCTGTATCCTCTTAACATAGAGTAGGATTTCAATTTCAAATAAATATTCTTACACGAGTCATAAAGGCTAAATTAAAATTGGATAAAGAAAAGGAAAGCTCTAAGCAGAAGCATGAGGAAAATAAAATGGTAGTTGACTCAAATGAGAGTTTTACTAGTTCCATAGCCTACAAAATATCTTCAGAAATACACACAGACGCCACCTTAATGCTTAAGTAATGCTTGTGTGACATTTTTTCGGGGCTATTTCAAGAGCTTGTCAAACTAGTTCTCACTCTGCTTGCTAAGTTCACACTGAAGAGGGATTTCTTCACCATACGTGTCTACTTATGAGAGGATGGGAGGAAAGCATTGCATACATCAAGAAAGGGCATGCAATTGCATTTTAATTAATGCCTTTGATACCCAAGAATAGATTGGTAATAGTTAAATCACTTGTTGCACAGCATGCTGTGAAAGTGACTTGCAGTGCCAAAATATTTCACAGCCTGTTAAGATTTCCAAGATTTTTGGACACATCATAAGCTCTAAGGTGATAGGTATTTTATTCCTGCTGCACTTTAATACATCTGTTACTTGATGGCCCTTGTGAGGAATAATCTGAATTGCCTATCAGAAGAACCATTTACTATTATTTACAAAAAAGGGAATAAATAAGTTAGGATATAACTATTTCTATAAGGAAATAGAATGACTATGCCAACTTCTATAACAAAGGAAAACATAAGCACTATTTTAAATCATGGACTTTGCATAGCTGTGCATAAGAAGTTGGGGGGTTTGTGTTAGAAATTTGATTATTTCCCACACTTCAGAAACAAGGTATGAAGAAAAGGAGGGACAAAACCACATTCCTTCATACTACGCTCTTAGAGGTAATTTGGCCTAATAGAATTTATGAACATGCCTCAATTATTTTTACTAGTGCTGACAATCTTCTGGAAACTTTACCCACTATCAAAATGTTTCAACTGCACCAATAAACAATCAGAGCCTTTTAAATTGATTTGAAAATTATTTTTTCCCCTCTGCAGCCCTAAAATAGAAGATAAAAAGGAGTAAAAAAACCTGGAATGTGTGTATGTATTGGTTCAGTAACTGAAGCAATACCCCAGGATGTGTGAAGCTCAGGTTCATTTCATTGGCCAGTTTGTTTTGGAACAAAAAGTTCTTTCCTAAGACTAAGAAGACAGCTCCAAAACAGATAAATTAAGCAACTCTCCTACATGCACAGGCAAAGTGAACAGACAGTTTGTAAAAAGCATATGCTTTTTTCATCAAAATTTAGAGACAGACGCTTCCAATTGATTCTTATTCTTGCCACATATAAAGTAATATAATACTTTATTACTTCTGTAAGATTTTATGTACCTCAATCCTAACCATAAAGAATAAACATGTTAAAATGTTGTCAGGTTTTCCAAAGGTCTTGAGCCTTTGTTTAGAATGACATGCTTAACTTTTATCTTAGCACATGCTAGTGTTGTTTCAGATCTCAGTTCTCTATTCCCTTCTCATTACCACCATATGTTGAATTTCAGATAGGAATGTGAAATCTGAAAATATCTCGTTGCTTGCAAACTAAGGAAGAAACTTGCAAGTGGTCAGAGTTCTGGGATTGGAGCATTTCCTTTTTAGGTGACTTGCTTCTCTGAGGATATCAGAGAATGTTGGCTCTTTATTCCTTTGAACACTTTTGAATGTGAGGGAAATGCATAACAAAGTACTATTCCAAAAACGGGTAACTCTGTATGCAGCATTACTAATTTTGCTTTCCACTGCTTTTGCTGCTGAGTGTAGCTTCCCTTTTGCTGCAACATATATGCTATTTTCATTTTTATGACAAAAAACTGTTACAGTTTAAGACTATGATTCTATTTATATATGACAGACCAACTTGCAGAAGGGTTCTGCAAAACTGATTTAAAAACCCATGTAAAAATAATATGGGAGCTCAAGGTATGGTAGCAAATGGAAGAACATTAGAACTCAGTGAAAAGAAGATTGTGCATGTCTAAATACTTCTTTCTGAAACTGCCTTGAGGCAATTTTCAACTATATTTTTTTTCAGCTACTACATTATTTGGTGTAGCAGAAATCAGTAAGAGAAATAGGGAGAGTATAACTGACAAAGAATGCAATTTACCCCCAAAGTAATAGTTTTTACCACTTCATATACTAATTTTAGAACATTGCAGACATTATTGCTTTCCTAGGTCAGCTACATATATCAAATATGTTGTAATAAATTTTTCATAACTTCCAATTTCTGTAGCTCACGTATTTTCCTAGCAGCCATCATAATTTTGTCTTTCAAACACAACAATGTGATACAGTACTGTGATGAAAAAGTTCTGAGTATTTGACAAGGAAATAACAGTTTAACTTTGTGTTTGAAAGCCAGATATTTTTAGTGACTGAAGTCATCTGATCTTTTGCTTTTCTATTTATTGTCTTCAGGACAAAGGTTTTTGGTTTAGGAGTCTATGTTGCTATTTATCTTGATTTCACAAGTTTTTTCTATGTTATGTGGTGCTGAAGTGTATCTTTTTCAGGACTGTGATTACTTGATATTTGGTTTGCTTCAGAAGCACAGAACCCAAGACAATTACAGAGCATAGGAACGACATGTATCCTTCCAAAGGCATTGAATCTGTCTTCTAGACACAGGGTGATTTTTTGCAGTTATATGTCTTGTGCTTGAGAAAACTGTGGATTAAACCCGCTTCATTTGTTTACAAATAATGTGACTAACCACACTTCTATAACACACAATTCCTGTGATGTGAATTCCAATCCAGTCAAGAGGATCCCATGAAAAATGTTCTAGAAACCGTCTTCATTGCAAATACTATGACATAAAGAAAAGGGTATCTTATCCTTAATTTTCCAGTCCAGTCTGAGAAATGATCAAAGAGTTGAAAAATACTTCATTACATTAAGTACAATATACTGTGTGTCTGGATAAAGGTTCAGTCTATCTACTGTGGTATCCTTAATTAATAAAAAACTGCACTTTTTTAAGCTTCGTGGAAGTGATTTCAAAAATTTAGTTCCTTAACTCAGCAATTCTGTCCTCAGGAAGTAAATCTTATGAATCAAAAATAACCATTACATCTTTCCAGTGCAATCAGCTCAGTCATCATAGCCCATTGTTTAATATAGAAGACACATGATGTTTTCTTGGCACAATTTATGCATGAATTTATTATGAACTGGTTAAGTTTATTGGTAAATACTCCAAAAGTTCTTTACTTTTCTCCTCCTGTTTAAAGTACTACAATAATATGTAGTGAAAAGACTATGACACATTCTAAATCCTCTCAGAATTTGTTTTCCGACAAGGCTACTTTTTAAAAGATGGCTGACATAAAAGTAATGTTTGTTTTAGGTGGCAAACTAAAATGACAATTTAAATTTTTTCTTCTACAGGAACATAAAAAGGTTACAGTGAAGTGTTTTTGCCCTGATCTGTTCTAGGGAATAAGAATGCAAACTTTGAAGCTGTAAACCAGACAATTTTTCAATACAACCTGAACTGGTACTACTAGCCGGTTTTATGGAGACTGATAACATATGGATTTTAAGACTACTTTGTGACATGAGCAGAGTATTGGCCAGTGATAAAAGCGAATATGCTCATACTCCGCTACAATACCTCCCTGATAGTGATGTTGCACTACCATCTAGAGGCCCAGCTAAGATTAAGCTATTACACCTACAGAACAGTTACTAGTTCTCCTTTGAACTAATACATACTTTGAACTAGTTATGTATAACCACAGTACAACTTCTAGAGCATTTCAGCAAAGCTTTTCCATACCAGTGAAAACTGTTGTCTACACTGTGTAACCTGAACATTTTCTGGCATACGAGTGCCAGAAAAGTGAACCCTGTTTATACTTATCATTCAGTCAATTATCATTAATATGATCATTTCAGTGCATGCTTGTGTTTAGCCTAATGGAGGACTTAAGATACAGTGCATAATCTTGTTCCCCTTGAAATGTAAAGTCAAATCAAGAGAAAATTGTCTTTCCCAGAATTTCTTAAACAAATTGGCTCAGAAGGCATTTTGGTTTTAAGAAGTTACTGTTTCAAAGGACCTTTTGCATAACCAAAATTTTACACTTTTAAGGCCCCAGTTCTCCAAGTGTGACAGTGCAGCTGCCTGACAGTGACAAATCTGTGACAACTTGCTAAATATCTTCTAAAGGAATCCTTCTTGACTGTCAGGACTGAGAGTAAATTCCTGGGGATCTAGCAGAAAGGTGAAGAGTTTGCCAGGAAGGGCATAATTTAGATATTCTCACTCAGGAAAGCTTTAAAATTGTATTTAACCCTGCTGTTTGCGTCTTCTCATTATTTTAGAACTGAAAAATGATGGTGTGGTTTTGAAACAGTGACACCAGAGGAACAAAAACCCTCGCATCTGGATTTACTGTTATCTTTGGCCAAGTTAGATGATGAGCAGTAAGTAGATCACTATGCTGGTATTTCTTTGAAATTGTCTAAAAATGAGGATTTAATCTGTGTGGAATTCATGGCATAGTTTCCTTGGCATGATATAATTCTTTATACAGGCCAATTTTTCTTAACAAGCCCTGAATGAAGGTGGTTCTCCCCCTCATTTAAGACAGCTTATCTGCCTTAAACCTTATAAGGTTTAGAAAAGAACCATAAACCTAAAATATAGATCGTAAAACCTTTGCCTGGATCAGATAGTCTCCAACAATCCTGCAAGCTCCAGTGGTCAACATCACCTTGGCCTCTTTGAAATACAATGTAGGTTTAGATAGTGAAAGCGTTTTACCAAATGCAGCAGAACATAGACTGCATGAAGGAAGATTAATGTGAAATTCAGATGTATTTTGATTTCATCCTTTGAAGACTGATGAGCATTCATTGCTTGTGCCTGACACATAAGAGTGACATTAAAATATGTGGCAGCAGCCATAGGAGATGAAGGTATCACTCTCTCCAGGAGAGGAAAGAATTGATTCAAGTGTCTTATTCAGCTGGAGGTGGTTCTGGGTTACCTCTCCTGTGTTTTGACTCCCTGTGGTGAATCTATGTAGGAAAGAACATGAGGCCCACACAGTTACATTGGTGAAAAAATATTCCTGATCCCTGCAGTGAACAAGGCCCTTGAATTACAGCCAGTGACTGCTGAACAGAAACGCTCAGGACTTTCCATATGCATAAACCCCTGTGGAGACAGAGTAAGGATCTTTATATAATAAAGCTTTATAAATGTCACTTTTAGCTGAATTAAATTATACAGGTTCATGATTAACCAAGAGATGAGGGAAGAAAGACTTCAACATTCTGCAGCTTTTACAGGATTCCACATAAAGCATTAAGAGACGCTAATCTTGCAGACTAATTGTTTATGAACTACCCACACATAAACACTCATAATTAAATTTATGTTGATTTTTGTTGTAATTGCTCTATGTAACTCCTTATTGTCAGAACTTTTAATTATAAAATATCAATTAGCCAAACATCTCTAATATAAATTGCTATTCTAATTTATTCTAATTCCTATAAAAACCCAGCTAAGTGCTCAAGTTAATAAAGAAAACTGATGTGGTTTTCATTCTTCTGCCAATGATAAATTTAGTTAAAAATACAGACACAATTGCAGCAAACAAGCAAATATTGAACCTTATGTGCTGTTTCCAACCTGTGTCTAAGCTACGTGTTTGTTTTAAAATACAAACTCACTCTCTCTGCTGATTCCAGATCTTAAACTGAATTTCTCACACTCCCCTATCTACATGTGTAGTTAATTACAGTAAAATTCAGATACTTGAGGTGGTTGTGTGTAGTGAAGTAGTATCCTTGCAGAGACACAGTTTCCCTGTTAAAATAGTATCTTTAAATTCAGAAATAAATCTGGTTAGAAGGCTCTATATGAGGTATAGTTTTTAAAGAAAATTCCAGTGGCAGTTTCAGCATGCAAATAAGTTTGTGGGTTTATTAATACTCATAAACTATGGGGAATTGTGTTTGGCACCTTCTGTTTGGACTATCTGATCCAGATACCTGATGAAAATACCTGCTGCCATCAGTTTGTTCCTGGCATTGTCTGTTCACTAGTTTCCTGAGCCTGAAGTAGACAAAATGAAACGTTTCTGTAGTTGTAGACAGATTTTGGCCATGATCACAAGATGGCATCATTACAAAACCCTTCCCATCAAAAAACCAGAATTTTATATATAGGAAAGTTTTATCTGTTTTGCCTTTGCTTAGACATATGAGTATTTATAACTTAAATACAAGTAACTCTGTTTGCCTTTGAATTATTACATGAAGTAATGTACTTATGTATATCTTTAAAGTGTCAAGTATCTTATGTGACATAGCATATAGATAAGAAACATTCACAAGGTGGTTAGTGCTCCATCTGCAGATATGACACAATGATCACACCGGTTTCTAAAGCCAAACTCAGAAAGGGCCTAAAGTGACTACGATGGAAGCTACAACAGGTAAAAAGCACTGCAAGCTCACTGAAGATACTTACTACTTGGTCAGAAATAAGGGACTCACGATCACTGTGCTCACGTTTTTGGATAAGCAGCCAATGATCTAATGACAGGGTGCTTGTCACAATTGTTAGAGTGGGGCAGAATCACGGGATAAGGAGCTACAGAGCAGATGAAACTGCCATGAGGGGATTGTTTAAATGTCTAGAGAGCCAGTCTCAGAGACTACCTGGCAATGGCTTCTTATGAACATGGCTTCTATATTGACCAGGGCTTCACAAGGAGCTTGGAATCATGTATAGAAATACTGAGGTTGTGAATAGTAGGGTAAAGTGGACATTGTCTGAGACAATGAGAAACAGATGTAGCATGTTGTCTAAGCTGACCAGCTGTGTGCAACTGGGTCCCAGCAGGGAGCAGGTCACAAGCTATACCTGTTACTGCAGAAGAAGATCATGTGGATCAACAATCTAAGTTACCAAAAAAAAAAAAAAGTGCCCCAAAGTGTACAAACAGGGAGAAACCGTGGAGGACACATGGAGTAATCTTTCTATTCTCCTCCACCAGCATAAGGTTTCACCTGAAGTAATGAGTCCCCTTAGTCCTTTCAGGGAGATACCAACTCATTGGAGAGAAACAAGGAGGAGAAATATGAATGATTAGAAGTTCAGAAATCAAGTGAAATCTGAGAAGGGACAAGGTAAATGTTATCACAGAGCAAAAGACTGTTTGTTTTCAGTGCTTCAAGAGGTAATGAATTCAAGTAGCATGGGAATATCAGTTTGGATAAGGGAAATAGGCAAAGTAATGAGGCATTAAATAGATGCTTTGGAAGGTTAAGGGGTTTAAATTATTTAAATGCAGTTTAGAAAAGTACAAGCAGACATTTATCAGAAATGACTTGGTTAAAACTGATACTGTTTTGGGGCAACTTGTGGTCTAGAAGTCATGTTAAGATCTTTATTCAGTTTTCTATGGATATCTGTAGACCAACAGCTCAACAAACTCTCATACTCAACCTCTTTCTTTATCTAAATGAATAAATATATTCTGTTTGCATTTGCCAAAGAACCTAAAACTGTGGAGGCTGTCTTCCTTCAGAACTGCTGCTTCCCAGTGTTCATCATCTTTGCTGGTAAGAAATGGTGTAATTGTCTAAGGGAGAGTGGGCAACTGGGACCTTTCATAAATTCCTATGTGATCCCTGTAGGTATGAATCAATTCCCTCCTATCTGCATGTTGTTAGTGATTGCTGACAAAACAGTCTACTTTAATTTTGAAGAATTAATCTAATCTAAAAAAAAAACCACGGACACAACATAGCAAATTGCTGCAGCATTACTAAGATCATCCTCTGTACCATGCTCTTAAGCACACCCTTGCTTGGATTCCATATAAAGATACATACTGTTTCCTAATTCAGGTCAGTTTAACAGGATAGGGGCTTGAGCTTGGTTCTAGCTTTTTAAAGCTGTAACAGGAAGCTGTGTAGTTAATTGGTTACTGTTACTCAATTAGTTTTACCTTTAGTTTGGTCTTTCTGCAACTATGTGGCATAACACCTTTTTATTACAGTAACTTTTCTTTATTTCTTCAGAAAATAGCCATTCTGTGTTGAATACCTTTTATGACTCTGACCTGAAAGTTTAGTGTAATACAGGGGATTGTAGATATGGGATGATAAATAAGGAAGTGTGGCCAGTAACTACTTACTTTTTGTACAAGAACCCTCCGTTGGGAGCTGGGTAAAACTGGATTTGCCATAACAAAGAGCACAAGGAGGAAACGCTCAAAGTAAACACAGCATGCCTAATAAAAAATGGTTTCATGGAGCACTGACAACCAAGGAAGAAAGGGAAGCTTTGTCTTGGAAAACAGATGGCAATTAGCACTACTGGATTCTTGGGTAGGGAAGACACTGCCTTCAACATCAGGATCCCTTCTGGTAGAGAATCAGCATTCCTTCTGATAGAGAATGTGGGGCATTCTCAGTGTGCCACAAACTCCTCTCCTCCACCTCCTTGAGAAAATCTGGCACTACTGACTCATAGGACCCCACCAGAGAAGTATTAAAAAAGGTGAGTGTGACATGAGAGAGGGAGATAACAGGGATTGTGCGTAGAATTATTTTCCCCCAGCCTCTCCACACAACCTTTTGAGAACAATAATTAATTTAAACTAGTAACCATTTTTGATAGGACAGTTTTGTTTGACTAACAAGAAATTCTTGGATCCTCATGTACCACGTGTTCCCTTTTTGTCCCATGACAAATTTTTTGCACTTTGCTCGCATAAAAACAAGAAACAGGGAGGGAATTGTGCTGCTTATATGTGATTAAGTATTTAGCAGCCATATTTCTGTGTGTACTTGAAGAAATAAATTATATAGCAGCTAACTAGAGACAAACAAATCCTCGTATAGCTGTTTCTCCTTGAAAGCTATTTTTAAATTTGGAGTGCACTTCCGTAAAGAGAAAAAGAACCTGAAATTCTTCTTCAGTGTTTCATATATTCCTGTTTTGTTGGGTTTTTTTTAATATATAAATATTGCAGAGAAAAAAAATACTATTTCTGTTTGGTAGCATTTTGATGAGATTAACTCAGAAAAATACAAAGATTTTACAGTACACTAGAAAACAAACACTTTATACATTTGTTAGATTGATTCCATATATTCTTTACATAATTTAAATTGTTATTAATATACTTCAGTGCTTTATGTAAGGTGTTTAATTCCCTTCACAGTTTGTTAATCCGTTTGCTGTTCAAATTGCTGTAATAATTGTAAGAGAAAGTGGGTTTAAAGATGCACATACCACACCTTTTACACAAAATAAAACCTTATTTCAGATGTTGAAATAATTGAATGTATATCTTTCCAACAATACATACCAAGATAAGTATTTTTTTCTTCCTCACTGTCTTCTCTCTGTCACCAATGCACAACACACCTCAGCAAGACACATTTGCATGAGTTTATGTGTGTAAACCACGGTAGGATTGCCTCGGTTCTCTGGGAAACCAAGTGGTGCAGGTAAAAGGGAGTACAACTAGGTTTGTCCTTGTGTGGTTTTAAGACTTTTTTTTTTTTTTTTTCACCTGTAACCAAAGAATAAATTAGTACAGGCAGAAACTGCAATATCCCTGCTTCTCTTTATAAGCACTGAGAGCAAGTGTCACTGAGATGCCCAAATTAATCCTCCAAATACTGTAGTATGTATGTTTGAAATGAAACACGGGTTTAAAAAAAGGGGGTGAAACTGTTATTGGTTCATCTTGTTAACTCCATGTTCATCCCTGGGAGCTCTTACAGGTCAAGCAGGAGGGGGGGCCTGGGACTTTGTGCAGCCCAGTTTTCCCAAGGGAGGGACGGCAGAACCCTGAGCTGAGCTGCTCTCCAGAAAAAAGGCTGTCTTTAATTTAGGTGGGTGCACCTCCTGCTCTTCTCTCACTTGTCAGCTCATCCTTTTATGATGATGATGTGGCCAGTCTTCGCGAACGAAGATCTGGGAAAGGTGTTTTTACCTTTCAAGCCTGCGCAATGGAT
>JAWWLV010000005.1:22737549-22775438 GCA_035041135.1 Platyrinchus mystaceus | reverse complement strand
CCACCAGGGGTCCCCTTCCTTTTATATACATTTAGTTGATTTGCCTAAAAGCTGGCTTAACTAAACTGCAACTAAGTAGTTGAGATACAATGATCTAGTTTGCCAACTGGAAATTTTAAATTAAATAACCTATCTCATGCTTTCTGGCAGCCTTCAGTTTGCATCTTCAAACACAATGTATCATCTTCTCAAAAAATTACTTTGAAATTCACCATTTGTGGGACCACCTTGAAAGGACTGGACTTCAAAACTCATTGCTTGAAGAAGTTGGGAAAATATCAAAGCACTGCTGGAATGTGAGGGGTTGATTTGTCTTATCTTTAAATTCTTCCAAAAATCTCAGATGAGACAGAGTAGGAATTAGAACCTAGTGACGTAGATTTTCACTCATGAGCTGTCAAATCTGTCTTTTTTAGATAAATAAGGAAAAGATAACAAAAACAGAAGTGAAAACAAACAGCAGCATATTAATCTCCTTTCTTCTTTCTAATTCCTTTCCTGTTTTTCTCTACTCCGTTCTATTCTTCTTCATCCTTTTTATTATTTTATTAAGGCCTAATTCTGGCTCTTTTTAGCGCATGTGAAGTGATTTTAAATTCAGAATGCAGTTAAATGCTTGTGAGTCTGAATAACCAGTGTGTCCCAAGACAACTTAATACACATGGCATTTTGCTACACAGTTGGTTTTAGAAAAATAATTTTCATTGACTCTCGTTGTTTTAGTTTAATAGTATGGATAATTATTGTGGGTAAGAATTTATTTTTAAAGTATTTTTCTTTTTCCTGGAAAGAATTTTAAAAGAAAAGGAGTATTGTATTTTGAGAGCTTCTTGGCATTTTAAAAAGTCATAAGCAAGAGAAACTATAATTATTTTTTCAGACATAGGTACTGTTTGCTTTTTTGCAGCCTGAATTCTCTACTAATCTTGTAATAACTCAATGCAACTCAATCAAACTTGAAACAATAAATATTCTAGCAGCCTGTTAGAAAAATCTTCTTAGTAAGAAGTTCCTGTTCTTTCCATAATGGAACCAGGATTTCATCTAATAGAATTCCTCTATCAAAACAAACAGAAGTCAAAGACTTTTACAATACACTTTTAGTTTAACCAAGAAAACTGCCACACACAAGTACACTTGCAACATTGGAAATTACCTTTTGCTCTCTTATTTTCATGTGCTGAAGTTCTCATATTTCAAACAGCATAGCAACTGATGGATACAGAAATGCCTCTCACCTTCTGATGAAACACTGCCCGTGTTCTTTCTTAAATAATTTGTTTACTCTGTTTTTTTGGATACTGGATGTTTAATATGTATTATGTCAAACTGCAGTTTCTAAAGAGCTAAAAACATAAGAAGGAAGATTGCTAGAGTTAAGCCATTACTCGCTGTGTTCTTAATGTTTCATAGGTGTGTGAGTTAATTAAACTGTTGACCAGTTCATCACAGAATATGCTTATACCCTTCGTCTCTCAACCTACAGCAGCTGGACATCTTCTGAAGATGGTGTGGCCCTTCAAGAGCTCACACTGGAGCAGATGTTTTTGAACAGGAAGAGGAATAGGGAGGGACCTTAACCCCCAAACCCTTTCTGCTGCTGCAGGGGCAGTAAAAGAAGTGAAGTTGAGCCCAAGAAAAGATGGGGAGTAGGTATTGTTTTTTATTTTCATATCTGTTTCTTGCTATCCAAATGTATTTTAATCAGCAATATATTTAAATTAGTCTTGCCCAAGTTTTTTCTGTCCTCGATGGTATCCAGTAAGTGATCTCCCTGTTCTTTGTCTGGACCCATGAACTTTTTCATCCTCTCTTCTCCCCTTGTCTGCTTGAGGAGGGAGCAGGTGGGTGAGTGTTTGGATGCTGGCCCAGAGTAATCCAAAACACATGTACATTCAGATTATATGATCTCTATCTGATCCAGATAACGTTATAATTTAGCATGAACTAATTCTTACATTTCTATTGCATATTCTAAAATGGTTCAATCCAATCTCGTTTCGTATACTGTCTCTTCATTGCTACAAGTGGCAGAGTGTTTTTACCTTCTCCAATAGAATCCTTTGGAAAATACTTAGAACAGAAATTCAAGGGCCTGTAAGCTTCTTCTCAGGTTCTCTGTGGGCACAGAGGTAGGATTCCTGACTATTTTAGTCCTTCTAAATCTGTCACTTCTTTGTGAAGTAGCAAGAAAGTACTAAAGAATCTGTAAAAAAATACAATGATTGTATGACTGGAATGAATCTGGGCTTTAAAATATGATGGCAAGAAGTGTTGAAATTTGCTCTTTGATAGTTATATGTGGCATCTGTTAAGTAGTGTTTTGGCACAAAAAAATTGAAACTCCGACTTACTGTACTTTTGCAGCTCCCTTTCAAATCTATGTAGAGAACCCTTTAGAGATCAGTTTGTGAAAAACCTTCAATAGAGTTAACTTACACATTTTTCCAGGCTAAGTTCCCCTCTGGAAATGCTAACTCTCTATCTGCATTAACATTTTACACAGCCTAGACAATTGCTTTCAACCCACTATCAAATTTTAAATGACCAAAGGTACCTGTCATGTAATTTATCACAATAGCCTCCAATGCTTTGAATCCATAATCAGTTATAATCTTTCGTTAACCTCGGATGATTCAATTACATGATAACATTTTGTAAAACTTAAGCTACCTTTCTATTTTACATATATTCCAATATTTTAATATATACATTAATAATTTTTGTTCTGACAAAATTACTATTTTTAATAGTGTATTTATTTTTATTTACAACTTACTGTTCTTTATGATACTGTATTTCTCTCAGGAAGAAAAGCCTGAAAATTGAATATTTTAAAGTTTTGTGTTTACAATTTATTCTAAGATGTAATCATAGGATACTTTTAATAAAACTAATAATGAAAAAAGAACCCTGAAGAATCAGAAGCCTGAAGATTGCTTTTATCTTCCTGTGTCACTATGGCAAACAATTAAAAATTACCTCATCTGACAAAAGGATGCTTTTTTGTGCATCCTCTCAAGGCTGCCAACATGAAATACTGTAGTGGATTCTTCTCCTCTCCTTGCAATTGCACTAAGAGAAATGTTTTTCTGATTTTCTTCATCTCTTGCACACAGGAGTATGTTTGATTTTTCTGTGGTTTTTTGTTTGTTTGTTTGTTTTGGGTTTTGTGAGGGTTTTTGTTTCTTTGTTTTTATTTCTGATTGCCTTGTTCTAACTCATGAAGTTTAAAGCAGGGATGACAGAGAAGAAAAGCACAATCTTTTTGCCAAAAGGTATGATGATCTTCAGATTGAAAATGAAGATTTTAAATAAAAACATTTTTACAAATTTCAAACAAATTTTGGGTAAAGAAAATGGAGACCTACCACCTCAAAATGAGAAATTTGAGAAAAAAAACAGAGCCACTTAAACAGAGTCATTTACATTCGTTATAAATGAAGAAGTGTAAAGATAAAACACCTTTCTTGGTATTGCTAATAGCACCAAGAGCTGCTAAAACTCAGCACAGGAATTCCATCCAAAAGACTTGGGGAAATGAAGCTGTGGTTGCAGGTATTGATGTTGTTCAGTTGTTTATGCTTGGCATTGAGACCAGGGGTGCAAATGAGGACCTACTGATGCAAGTGAGCAATATCACGATATTATTCAACAGGACTTCCTAGACACTTGTAATAACTTCACTCTTAAAACTATGGTGGACATGAACTGGGTTGCCTCTTTTTGCAGTGGCACAAGCTTTGTTATGAAGACAGACACTGATGTTTTTGTTAATACAATATACCTAATAGAAAAGCTCCTCAGGCCTCTTTCACCTCCTCAAAATTATTTCACAGGCTTTGTTATGAAAGGCAGTAAGCCTGTTTGGAATAAAGACAGTAAATGGTACAAATCAGAATAATTCCCCAGTGACAAATACCACCCTTTTTGTTCAGGAACTGGCTACGTCTTTTGTGGAGAGCTGGCTGCAAAAATTGTCAGTGCTTTTTGACCAGTTAAATATATACATCTTGAGGATGCTCACACAGGGATTTGTCTTAATGTAAAGGGAATAGAAGTAGTAGGTCCACCTGGACATTCATTGTTTAACATAATCAAGGTGCCTTTTTCTCTGTGTTGGTATAGTAACACAGTTACATCTCATCACATTTGGCCACATGAGCACATATTCTATTGGGAAACACTGCAAAAGAAGAAACACATATGTTAGAAGAGAAAGGTCCATAGTGGAGCATCCTAGGATCCTTCTTTGACAATGGACGAAACAGCAGATGTTTTCTTAGAAACAGAACATCTGTGTAGTGGTAACTTTCAAGGTTTAGGGACATCCTGAATTAGGTGTATAGGTTTTGTATTAGACTGGATTCCAAAGATTTTTCTTCCATTCAGCAAGCTTTGTCTGCTGAGTGAATACTGATTGGTATCTTATTTTGTTTTGGATGAAGCATCAATTAATTCCTATGCTGTTTTAAAATATGGCAAGAGTTATGAACTCTACTGAAGAAAAAGTAATGAAGATACAATGAAACCTAATTTTTCATTAACAGGTTATAATAATTTAATGTGCTAATTTTATATTGCTCAGATGTAATTTGGCTAGGTACCACTAAATTTACCTGTATGGCATTTCAGTGTGACTGAAGAAGAAATAACACATGATATCCTATGCTGGTGAATCAGAGCTAGAAATGTGGACAGAAACGGTTCCATTTAATATAAAAAGCTTATAATTAGCTTATCACAGTCGATTTGTCTAATGGATGTGCAGCTTGATCTTGAGCATGCTGGTGTTCAATCAAAGGTTGGACTCAATGATTCTGGAGGTATTTTCCAACCTTAATGATTCCATGATTTTATAAGATAAGGTAATAGAGGCTTCACCACAGCCTGAAGCTGAGTGCACAAGCAGCAGAATTGGTTGCCTTAACAAAGACTTGCCAGTTGACTAAATAATAGACTATAAATATACCAATTCTCTGCTTTTATTTGGAGTCTGCATATTGCTGTACTGTTATGGAAGCAGTGAGGGCTTATAACTACTAGCAGGAGTAAGTACCAACCAGTTCAAAGCTACAGAATTTTCAGAGACATTAAGTAGTTCATCAGCCACCCCACACTTATGAAAGGACAAAAGAAATAGGAAATGATCTAGAGAAGTTTTACTGTTATTAGCAATTGGTAGTGTGGGTGTTAGTGATCAGTCAAATCATGTTGTACCTGTATGCTTTAAATCTATAGGAGCCCTATGTATAATCACATTTGGGGTGCCCCAATTTCTCTAAGCTACCTCATGCACACAAAGTAATTGTGCTTTATTTCTATGCTTTGTCTCCCAGTCTCTCTCCTTGGTTGGAATGGGCCATTTGCAAATCATAACAGTATAAAGTCTAGATTTTGCAAAACATATAGGAATCTTTAGTTGGTTGAAAACTCAAAGACTTCAAGTGTTTGTTCCTAACTTAATGAAGTAGAAATATTTCAAGCTTCTTCAGAGGTCATGGGAGTTTAGACTTAATGTTGAATTACCATTACTGACATTCTTGCATTGGTACTGTAGGCAATAATGAAGTATATAACAAAATCGTCACTAATATTTTGGATTAATTTCAAAAGATGAAAATAAGCAAAGTTTTGGTCACCTCTCATAACTTAATATAAATTAGTAACTCTTATCCTATATCCCTGTAATGCATATTCTGTATCAAGCAAAAGGAACAGTGGCTGAAAAATGAAATGTCGTTCTTTAGACATTTATTCAATGTATGGCTGTTTTAACATGGGGGTGGGCTGTTTCTAATATAGTATCAAGAATATGCAACCATATTTTATGCAGATTGCTTTATTTTATAAATTATGCATTTATAGCACTGCCTTGAAAAAGTGTTTTAATAACCTCATACAACTTGATGTACCTGCACAGAGCTGCTCCTTGTCATTGATTTCCAGATTCTAGTCACTGGTTTCTGCTGGATATCAAGTGGAATTCAGTGAAGTAAAATCTCATGCATCAGTGTTTCAAAATTACAGAACAGTTGCTGTCAGTCCTTGTGTATTACACTGCCAGTAACACACAATTGTGTTACTTCTGGTGCACTTGGTGTCATTTCAGGTTTTCTCCACTGCTGGAGTCTGAAATTTATTTGTCAGTGGTTTTTTGGTTCACTGGTAAATAAAGATGTATAAGAAACATTCAGTGATATATATTTGTATACTTTAAAATTGTTTAAGAGGAGTTGTAGTAGGAAGTTGTTTGTGAGAGAGGAAGTATGCATGCTGGGAATAACTATTCTTTTAATTTCCAAGATGATTTCATGACAAGTTCACTAAGTCACTCTACTGCAGACTTTAAAAACTCAAACTCTATGCTTTTTACTCTGTATGTGAATTAACACGTGTTGTAGAATTGGAGTGAAACAGTTAAGGAAACACACTGCATTCCATTGAAACAGTTCTTGTGACTTTTTATTGCAAACTAGGTAACACATTTTCATAAGTAGGTCTGGCTTTGCTTGAGCATTCCCTTGTGAGAATGAAGCAATTATTAACTGCTAGAACTTCCCTCACTGGGACTGGGACTCTGGGTACCAAACTGCTTGGTCTGTGTTAAGGTAGTGTTGGGGAAGATGGACATCTTGGGGCTGTTATAGAAGTGAGTCAGGAGAAAAAATGCATACATTGAAGCACAGATAGAAACAGTCTTTTCTTTCATAGGTCTAGATTTTTCTCTTTACTGAGTGAACTGTTGCCAGCTCAAACTCCTCTGCTCAATAGTCATTTGACCCTGCTCATTCTAGAGCTCCATCATCCATTCTCCAGCACTGAGCATAAAGATTACTGTTCCTCAGTCTGGTCTCCAGTCCAGTTAGGCTTAAATTATGTTTCTGATAATTATGAGGAAAGAAAGGATGTGAACATAAGATTGCCTGTAGGATGACCACTAAAGAATTGCCTCCCTAGTCACTGAAGGAATGTGCATACTGTCTCATTCAGTGTTAATATAGTGCTTAGGATGGTTTTTGAAAGATCTAAATCCCACTAAAATGGAGTCTATCTGTGAAGATATTCCAGAGGAAGCAAAGCTGTTTTGCTTTCAACATGAAGGGCAGTATTATTCTGAATAACTGAACTTTGTGGTATATTATTCATGGGTTATTAGAACTTCTGCTTCATAAGATGCTGTTGTTAATTTTTACTACCTTGCTTGTCTTCCAGTAGATATTGAAGAGAACTAAGTATTTTGTTCAGAAAGATTGTCTTGCATTCATTTTAGAGACTGCAAGTATCTCCAGCTGTCTTCGTGTTTGCTTTAGCAAATCTTCTGGGGCTAATGAGCAATTAGAAATCCATTAAGCCTGGAGAAATATCAGGTCACATTAGATGTGACTCTTCACATCTAGCTGAGCAGCAATTCTGCTGAGTTGAGCGGGAAAATGGACATACCTGACTGCTTCTTTATACTGCTTTATTGGCTGTTAAATGTGAGGACTCAAGCCCTAGCTATAGATCCTTTCAGCAGAGAGTCCTTAAATCTGTGGTGCATATCATAGGCAGTGTACAGGGAATGCCTGTGAAACAGTGTGAATCACACTAAAAGCAGGCTATCTGGGTTGCCTGCTGGAGGGTAGACATGTTTCCAGAATCCTGTTTGCCTCCTTGAGACTCCGTTACAAAAGCCTTTGGTATGAAACAAAAGTTCTTCCTAATATTTTGGAGTGAACACTTTTAAGAAATTTGTAATTTTTTAAAAATATTCTACTGGAATACTGTCTTCTCCCCAAAGACAAGCAAAATAGTTATTCATACTTCACACGCAGACTTTTCTGGGATAACTTCTATGACAGGTCTTGGACAAGATCCTATAATATATACCGTTTTTTAAAAAAACTGTTCACTTCAGTCTGTGCAGCTATTTCATTTTTTTTTTTCCCCACAGTGCCCATTTGACATATTTCATCGGAATAATCTGATAAATGACTAGTGTGTGTGGAAAAACACTGAATAATAATGGACTCCAAGGAGAACCACTGAAACCCTTCTGGGCCATGATGCTTCTTCAATATGTCAATATAAAAAAAAAACCTGCTGGTGAACTACTTTCCAGCTATCCTTTTTCCTGTTAAAACAGGTACTCTTGGTCTTCTGAGAGCTTCAGTCCACTCTGAGACCTCTGTGGTTTTTCATAATTGTAGCTTTAGGATTTCTGAATTAAGATGGAACAGAATAATTCAATTTTGGAAGGATGAAGAGGAAGGGAGGAGTTAATAGCAGATTTGATGTCATTCCTAATATGAATGTGACTTGATTTCAACGTTCTTACAATGCTGATAAATATACTCAAATCCATGAGTTGCTCACTCGGCAGCTTGGTTGTGGGGGTATTTTTTGGTTTTTTTTAATCCAGAAATAGAATGTAGTTCTATCAATGAATATAGAATAGAATCTAAACAATTCTGACTGATTTTTTGGTACAAGTAGGACATCAAGGATGTTCAAAAAATAATCAATTTTTCCACAGTAGACTGTCTGCCAAATTTTTTTGCACTGGTTCTATGTAGGTAATTGTAACAGTACGGTTTTTTAAACCTTAAGTATGTTCTTCTCCATTTGTGACAGATGGCAGAGCAAGAACGTGATTTTGGCTGATCATGTACAGGCATGCTTAATTCTATAGAAAGCTTGGCCAATTGTGGCTGAATTCTGTAGAAGGCTTGACCAATTGTGGCATACAGACTGAAGATTCTGTAGCAGCTCCAGGTGTTTCATGCACAAGCAGATGCTTTCTTGGGAACTTCATGCCAAAACGGAGTTTTTCAATCCATAATGCTCTTTCACATGATGTGGGATTACATTCATTTTATGGAATGGGATAAAAATTTATGTAATGGGATACATCATTTCATATGAAAATGGATCACATTTGGGTAATCTGGATGACTGGGCATGTACATGCTTTGGGCAGTTTCAGTTCTAGCATATTAATGAAAATGGAAAGACTTGTGGTAGGAATCATTCCCTGGAGGGATGTTCTCACTTTTGTATTATTAATCTATTCAGGCTTCTCTAGACAAAGTCACTAAGGTTCAAAGGGTTACATTTCACCTGTGCTACCATTGTATGCAGCTTCACTCAGATAGTACCTTCCCAGTGTTTTGCAAGTCTGGGGGGCTACCTGTGTGAGATGACAGGGATTTTCCTCCAGCTGGGCTCCTCTTTCAGTGGATGTGTCTCAGATCTCAAACTCTGTGGAGTGACTGGATTGTGTCATTCAGCCTGATCTGTGTAAACCCACAGAACTAATGCTCAGGTCCTGGAGGCTAAAATGGGACTTAAACTAGCCTGTTCTAATGCAAATGGATGACAGGCTGAGTTTCAATATTATTTCAAAGACTGACTTCTTGACACGCAAAGCCTTGCTGGCAGCTTTAGGTATTAATGTATTTTCTACTACAAATTATCCATTGTCTTTCTATGGGCATCAGATAATCTGATGTAGATCAGAAGCTTAGTCACTGACATGCTGTCACCTTGATAAATACGCTTAGAAGCATCTAAGCAAAACATATGATGGAATCTGACATTTGTTCATATTGGTTAAATAGCAACAGGTGTCATAATTCTGTTAGGCTGACAAGTTCAACTACCGTACTGAACAGGCCACAAGCCTGACAATCCCTGAAATTAAGTTTCTAGGCACCACATTTCTACATTTGGTCACTTACCCAATGTCATTTTGTTTCCAAAATCTGAATAAAATGTACCTCTCAGTTTTCAAAATGGTTAGTGGAAACAACAAGTGTATAAAATTGTCTCTTAATTTTGTGATGAATTACATATCAAAGTTGTGTTTCCTCCCTGGTGTCTTGTCCCACTGTATTGCAGAAGCTGTCTTTTCGGCTGGGTGCAGCATTTGGAACATAAGTCAATGGATCAGGTCGGATCAAGTATCTACAAAAAGAAATTATACCTGTTATTCAAACAATGTGGTGCAAGCAAGGATAAGTGCATAGGAGCTAATAACAAAGCTTTTTCTTATTTTGGCTGCCTAGACATTATGTGTATGTACCAGGCACAGTGAAAACTTACTTGAACTGACAGCTCCTTTGCTAAGAACTGTATTTCTTAATGCATTGCCTTTATTATATTCATTATACCTTAAAGAAGGGACAAGCAGTCCAAAGAGTTGTTTCTAAAAGAAAGCAATGGATAGTTCTTGTCATTGTGCTCAATTATTAAAAGCCAAATGATGATAATCTTGGTATAGATTGACATTCTGGAGCTGGACTCTTTCTCTAGCAACTTTTCCTCCTTGTGAGAAAGCAATGAGGGGGGTCAGCAGTGATGTGGAGGCCCCTGCACAGCTGGGCTCTCTGGTTTATTGCCCGTGGAGCAGGTGGGTCATGTTAGTAGAGCAAACCAAAGACAGAAATGGCTCAGGACCTTAATACAGCCATCACATATTCTTCAATAAGAAACGATGCTTAGATAACTAAAATTCTTGGCTTTCAGAACTTTTTTGTTCTGATTTGTTCTGATTTTGTTCAAATTTGTGTTCATTTTTTTTCTCATGTAGCCTGCAAAAATTCCTGGTAAGCAAGTGAAAACACTTCCTGTGTTAAGGTCATGCCATTTGTATTTGAATTATCTTAAACATGAATATCACATGGTATTCGGGGGAAGATTTCGATTTGCTTTAATGATCTTTGAATCTGTGTAATAAAATCCCATTTGAAAATACTGATTTTAAGGGGTTGATCTTTCTATTAAGACTGGGTAGCTAAATTACAAGCAAAAATTTAAGGAGAATATTAATTTCTAACATATGTAGTATAATTAGATGGCTATTTAAATAGAAGTTTCCATTTTTTTTTTTTTTTTTTTTTTTTTTTTTTTTGCAAGTGTATGGGAATGTTTGGAGCTCTTTTCCAGCAAAAAGATAATAAAAAGAATTCAGGCAGGAAGTGCAAACCAGCAATTTTGCAGGTCTTGTGTCTTTATTTTTTTTTGTGGATGCTTTAACTTACACTATATCATTCAGCTCTAATCTTGTATCTGGAGAAGGATTGATCAGGATGTAAGAAAGGGTGTTCTGATGATCATTCATTTCATCTAGAGGACAGAAAAAAAATGTACCAAATGAATTATATTTACAAATGAATTGCGAAAAGTATTATTTCTGACAAACTAATTTGATAAAAGATCTCCCTTGGTTCATAAAGCTGTCAAAAAGTGTCTGGTTGTCAGAGTGATTTCAAATAAGTTTAGCAACCTCTTTTCAACTGTACTTGAATTGAAACTGACATATTATCTTTTGAGTTATCAGCTCAAAAAATGTCCTGTTTTCTTTCTGAATGTTTTTAAAATCTTCTTTTGCTTTTTTCAGTAATAACAATTCTGAATGTAACCCAACTTTAAGGTGATTTACCAGTCTGCCCTGCAGCATAGGGAACTGCGTGGAAAGTAGGGACTTCCATCCTCAGCTGGCATTGAGTTCAAGTGACCAAGGTTAAGTGGAGGTGTATGGCATTCTCATCCATTTCCAGATGTGATTAACATAGACCTCTTTTCCCTTCTTTTATTTATCTAGTAAGCATTTCTCTTTTACCACCCATGCTGACGGCTTGAAATGTGAAGACTGTATATATGGAAATTGGTATGCCTTCCTTGCATTTTTAATTATTCTTCTACTGATGTGTTGAAGGCTGACTATTTTTTAAGGTTTTTGCTGTTCCGTAGATGGTACATAATCATCCTAAATCTGAATAAATAAATGAATATTTACTTTCAGCTTTTAACTAGGATTTGAAAAGCAGGAGTACAATGACGTTTTCATGTTACTACCGTAAATATGAATCAAATTCATAAGACTTCTTTGTGCTTGATCAAATGTTGTGGCCTGTGAAACTCCTGTAAAATATTGAGTCCTGAATCTTTCTGCAGAGAGTTGTATAGAATACACAAAGAAAGAAGGAATAGTAATTATCCACTTGGAGTGTGGAAAAAAGATACTGTATTTAATATGTAGAGATTAAGCAAAATTATGGCCATATATTCTGTAGCAGCTCTTGCAGTTACGTTGATTTGGTATGAGTAGTAACAATAACAACTACTGTTGCGTTGTACATTGCTATTGATGTCAAAATTGGCTATTGCCATTGGTTATTGATGTTTTGAGTGTGCATTAAGAATGTTGTTAAGTAGACAAAACTATCCATTCTGCAGTAAATTACCCCATTTACCTTCAGCAGATGGGCATTTTATGGATAGGTAAAATTTAAAAATAATTATGTTGAAAAATGAGGAGTAATGCTTTTGTAAAAGAGAACATTTTGGATTCTTTAATAAAAATTGAGCATGGGAACCCCAGTGTTGCTGCTTCAGAAGTAGAAAGCACCAAGTTGCACATTGGACTTACTGTGCAGACTAATAAGCTGGGATCTGGAAATACTTGGTGTTTCTAGGAAACTAGAATCTATAGTTTTGGGAATTTCCACACAACATGCTACAGAGTCAAGGCTGTAGAAAGGCAACCCAGGCAGCTGTGGTGCATGTATTAATAAGTGTTACAGAACTCTTGTGAATAGCTTAAAAAAAGCAAACCTCAAAACTAAAATGAAACAAACTAAAAAGCAACCCAACATCAGCCTTGCTGGAGAAGGACTTGATGGATAAAAATGTAATCTAAAGAACTAATGAAACATGCTTCATAAAAAATTACCGTAATAAGACAATTTGGCACTATTTTTAAGAATTGTGGAGAAAATGCAATATCCTTCACATGTGAAAACTCCCCTCCCTGGCATATGAGTGAACTTTCACAACAGTTCTGCCTTCATCTGTATTTGAACACGCTTGTGGAAATACGGTGCAGCTGCTCAATGACAGGGTAGTGTTTATACATTCAGCATACACATATCATATGCTAAATATAAATGTGACTGACATGCTGCCTTCTGAGCCTTCCATCTGAACACCGAAATGAGTGATAATAGAATGGACTGAAAGCATTCTGTTACTCATGGTAAATGGTTAAAAAAAAAAAAAGACCCAAAAGCTAAACCAACAAAACAAAAACTTAATATTTTGCTTATGGCACCCTCCATTCTTAAAAATAAGTTCATTTTGCATAATGCTAATGTTATTATTAAAGTATTATAACAGTGATACCGTATCCTGCTGGAGAAAGGCCCAGATGCTTCATTCTGTTTTTCACAAGCTCAGCAAGCTCCTGTCTTTCTGACCTCCTGTAAAGGTTCATTCGCTGCTGGTTGATTTTCTCTGCTGTTTTCCCCGAGTGCCTGGGGGCTCTCCTGCTCAGCCGCCGCGCCCACTGCATGCTCTTCCTTCGGAGCAGGGGATGGTCAGACTGATCACTGGAGGTTGAGTTACGGTGATTACCACGGTAACTAAACTGTTCTTTGGTGTCTTTAGTGTCTTCCCATTCTTCCACGCTGATAGAGATCTGAGACTTGATAAGGAAAATGACAAGAGAGATTAAGGGCTTTACAAAATGGAAGCAGATAAGGATGTTCTTTTTTCGGCAGTGCAATTGAACATTTGTTTTGGTTGCAATAGAGCTGAGGGGATTCAGCTGTTTGTACTTAGCAAGTGTTCCTGAATTGGGCATTCTTTAAGTAGACTTTGACTTTTTATGTAAAAAGCTCATTTGTGATACAAATACGTTTCTCAGAGTTGTGTTATTTAATGCTTGATTCCACTTTGATTCTGAAAAGAGCAACTCTAGCCTGATACTGCCCTTCCTGAATCTAGGAATCTTTTCTGAATGACTTCTCCACTTTCTTCCCTGTCTACATATTTTCAGACAGAAATTCAATTAATAATTGCTTTTTAGATGTATGTTGTGGATTCACTGAGTAACAGTTCAACTTTGGCTGCACTGTTTTCAGTACTCTTTTAAGACCACAGATAGAATGTGCCTGTTAACTTTATCTCAAATTCCCAGGCATCCTTGACCTTCCAGCACGTATGAAGTATAAAACAAAGATGATGTAAATGAGCTGGCTGAGTTCGCATGAATCCCTTAGAAAAAAAGAATTCACATTATGCTGCAAGTTATCATTGAAAAAGGAAAATTTAAACCAAGAGCTACTAAATGGCCTTTTCCCATTAATATGAACCTGAAAGCAAGAATCTGCTGACCTCAGTGTTTAATACAAGCTTTCCTTAAGAAGCTCGCCAGCCTTTCCCACACAGAAACTCTAAGGTTTCTGGAGTCCATAAATAGTACTTGATATGAATTAGTTGGATGGAGTATGAAAGATACTTAAATTTTTCACTTTAGTGTTGAGTATTTTGATAATCAGATGAATGATCCAGTGAATGTATGATAGGCTTTGCTTGAGTTTTTAGGCCTTAGTTAGCATAAGTAGAAAAAGGGGTTAATGACAGACACTTTGTGGTAGAAAGTACTGTATACGTGAATAATAGACAGACAGGCCTTAAGTTTGATCAATAAAACTGTGAGCATGTAAAAGAATGTAAACACCAGGAAGGTGGGAAAGTGGATAAGAAGGAAGGGAAAGCTGTAAATAACAGGTGTTGTGCTGTAAATAACAAGTGTTGTTTATGAGAGATGTTCATGAGAAAGGTTCATGTTCACATGGGAAAGGATCTTGTCCACTTATCAGAATATAAGTCTGGAAGTGTATACAGAAGCCCAAAAGTGTATAAAATGAATGCATTTGTATCAATAAATTCGAACTTGTACTCTGATCATATTGGTTGTCTGTGCCTGTTCCCGAACCTGTTTGCTCCACACTTTAGCGCAAACTAGCTTTCATCTGTGTAAAAAAAAAAAAAGGCAACAAGCCCAAACAGACAGCAAAACAATCAAAACAAACACTACAAATGTTTATCCTGTAGCACTTCAATAAAATCACATTTTTAATTTTCTAGACTGGGATGTTGCAATAAACCTCATGCAAAGACTGTCTAATTTATTGAGGCTCTCCAGCTTAGTCTGCAATAGAAAAGGGATTATTTACATCATCTCTTAAGTTTTGTTGCTGTCTAAGCTGATATTATTTTAGGTAGAGCATAAAAGAGAACCCTAAATCCCTTTGTATAGGAATGCTATTTGATTTTGTTGTTGTTTGTTAAATTGTCATTTTGGTTTTGTGCATATTTTACAGTAAGGATTAAGGTAGGCAGAGTATATTCCATATGATAAGGTGCTACTTATGGATAGGACAGAGCTATTTGGTGTGAACAAATCAGAAACAGACTGAGTATAAAGGATGGTCTTGTTTTGCCTTTCTTCCTGCCTGGATTGGTATCTTTCCTCATCGAGCTCATGATAACACAGTCATCTGGACTTGCTCCAGTAGTACTGAAAAGGCAGAGACCGATTATCATCATTACAGTTTTTACTTAGATGACCATTAATATTTAAGCTGCCTGTTGATAAAGCTGTGCAGAATGGCCCTCTGCTCTATGCAAGAGGAAAAAGTTCAACTGTTTAGCAACAAAGCAAAAACAAAGAACCCCAAACTCTTTCAAAAGCAGCACAGAGGTGTCTCCCAGTGGCAGCTGTTAAATACACAGAAGATAAAAGCACAGCGCAGAGTACTTCTGTGTCTCCCCCTCTGTTTTAATCAGTCTCAAACTTAAAATACTTTTGTAACTCTCATTATTTTGAGGTTTATTGCTTTCATTTAATTTCATTTCCTTTTTTCCATAGCTTGTAAATCTGCCAAGAAGCATAACTGATGACATGGTGTCACTACTGTGCCACACAGTGAAGAAACAATTCTCTTTAAACCTTTCTTTTTGTTTGCCTTTTTATTTTTTGCCTTTTTGCCTTTTTCAAAGGCAGGTTCCTGTCTCAGTATCAGACTGTGTGCCCAGAAGGGTGTGATTGCTCACTTGTACTGCTAGACATCTGTGTCACACAGGGGTTTCTCCAGTCAAGGCAAGGTGCTGTCATGGGATGTTAAATACCCTAAAATTTAACCATTAGCTCAGGCTAGCCAATGTGTGGCAGGAATGGAAACAGTCATTAATAGTCATGGGCACACCAGTTCCTATTCAAGATGATCAGGGTGCTGTGATAACAGCACTACAACATCAAACACCAATTAGTTTTAGATCTTTGCTCCCTTGTCTTGCTGCTCCCTGGGAGCTAAGTGTGTAAAACATAAACAGTTTCAACGTGCAGTTTCATCTATTCCATTCTGAAGCAATGCCTTATTTTTATCTAACTGTAAGTTTTATGTTAACTGTTCTGCATACCAAGAACCCTTCATTGCATCTAGGGTTCTACTCTTCTCTGCTCCAAAAGCTGTCTAAACCATTGTTTAGTAGAGCCACATATTCATTTTATGATGAACTTGGGGATTTTTGCCTATTAGCATTTAAGATCAAGGCTTTCCCAAGACTGTAAAGATGATCTGTTATCTTCAGAATGCAACAGGAACAGGCCCAAAAGGGGCCAAAATTCCACTGGGCTTTTTGAAAGCCCCAGGTTGTCAGCTTTCAGACTTTTAGGACGACATTTGTGTCCAGAACAATATTCCTTTAAGATCTATTTGACCAAGGATGATCCCCTGCATAGTTGCATTTTCTGTAAGGATTTTACTCCCACGGTTTAACTTTGCATACTGTTTCTGGCTGGGAATGAGTTATATTTCTTCATAGTCACCTGTACGGGACTGTGTTTTGGATTTGTGATGGAAACAGTGCTTAACTTATTGAACTGCCTTTATCTTAACCCACGAGTTTTTTCACTTTTACCCTTTCAGTTTTCTCCCCCATTGCACCTTGGGGAGAGTGAGCAAGTGAGTGGCTGTGAGGGGCTTACTGCCTCCCGGGCCTAAACCATGACACCCAGAAACAGGCAGACAATTAGTAAATACTTACTTGTGAAGCCATTTCTCGAGACTGACAAACGAAGGAGAAAAAGAAAACAAAAGACAATTTAAAACAGAAGCGAATCTAAAGAAACAAACATGGACCATTTAACAGGAACCACAGAAAATCAGCTACACAGGTAGTAAAAAAAGAGTTAATCTCTCTTTTTTTTTGTTTTGTTTTAATGAAATGGAAATGGTTTGAGTCATAGGTGTGATGGTCATTGAGAGGCAGGCTAGATTCACTTGTTGTTTAGTTACTAAATCACTGAAACCTTGCTTTATTTTGAAAGGAATTATACTTATCTGTCAGTGAGGTGAGGGCTTCTCATTTAGATAGTACAAAAAGGGGGTGACAAAGGATAAATTTTACATATAAAAATATTAATATTTGCATATTCTTGTGACTTGAGGTAACCATTAATTCTTACTATGTTACTGTGCAGTAAAAATTAAGTTCTAAAAGTCTGTTTAAACTCCAATTGATATTCATGTTGGATGTTCTCTGAGTTATAAACTTTCAAGTTTATGGTTAAAGTCCATAGTTCCTGAGTAACAGAGCAATTTACTTTTTTCTAACTTCCATTTTAAAGATCTCATCCAATGTCATTATTTCTGGCTTAATGTATTGAAAAGCTAAAATGATAGCCCATGCTAATATTATTTGATTAGTGACATTAGTGAAAAATTCCTTAAACTTCAAAATAAACACTCTGCAGAAAGATTAGGGCTTTTAGCATCTCTGCATTTGTAGGTATCTAACCTTTAATGCTGCAGATGCAGAGCTAGATGTTGCTCTTTCATATTCTGGGGAAGAGCTAGATTGTGGAAGATACTCCCTGTGCCTCTCTAGAGGGCAGAGGTTGCACAAATGGGCACTCACTAAACATGAAATTGCAGAAGTATTTGTGTGAAAATACCACTGGGGGTCTGTATTTGGAGCTTTCAGCTTAAAAATATGAACAACTGCTTTTTTTGTCACATAATAAACAAGCAGCGTCTCTCTTCCACATTTGTCCAGTACCTGACAATCAGAAAATTTAACCAGGAGATTTCTCCAACCTCCTTCAGCTTCTTCATCTACCTGATCTAACTGAAATTCTTCATGGGATTATCTGTGAAATCTGGTAGAAAGTAATACAGAACTCAACTCTTATCTACCAGACAGAGGCTTCCAGGGCGGTTTCAGTGTCTGAATGCTTTAACAAATTGCGTCTTTGCAAAAGATAATCACTTCCTCCAACTAAATTTCGGTCTGGTCTGATCAAGTATTCAGGCACCTGAGCAGCTGCATGGGTACAGGCTCCAGCAGTTCCCAATGAAAATATTGAAAATATTTGAAATATCTTTAATTTATCAGTTAAGCATGTCTCAGGAGATGAATTCGAGCGTGTATGCTTGCCCCCTAACATCCTGCCAAAAAAAAAAGTTCATGTAGGAAAGATGAGGGTTACTCTTGTAGTTACCCCTCCCCTGTGCAAATCCTGTTTGCCAGTCAGCCTGTATGTTTGAAAACTTGTGAAAATGCAGAAAGGTAAAAACTAAGGGCACCAAAATGTGTACTTCACAATATGTTATATGCTCACAGTTCAACTTTTCTGCATTCTCTCTCCTGGACCTGAAGTTAAATAGCCAGTCCTATTCTCTCAGAACGTGAGGATAAAGCATTGCCATGAATTTTATCTTATCCTTATTTAATGAATTTTTAAAATCTGGAATCTCCTGTGTTTTGCTGAAAGCTATGACAGACTTTTTTTATATTAGCAGGGAGGCCGACTACGTTCTTCTCCAAGGAATGCTTTTGATGGATTATGTTAATGCTTCTATATTGAAAAAATCATTTGACATTATTGCAGTGACACAGTCCACTGGCTAAGCAGTAAAAGCCGCCTGTAGAGACAGTGGTGGTCCCCGAAGAGAGACACTAGGGAATGGGGTGGAATCTTGCATAGATTTTTTTTTCTCTCTTTTTTAAAAATTAACTTCAGCTGAATGTTTGTACTTAGTTCAGGATAAGTCTTGCAGTTTTTATATGCCGTAGTGTTTTCTAATATTTTTCCAAAATATAGAAGAAAAAATACAAATTGCCTGCCTCAGAAATCAGTGTATACTATGTCCGAGTATGTCAGAAGAAAGGAGAAAGCTGTTGCTCAATGTTGCATTTTAGAGCTGCACTGGAGCATTGGTTTAATGAGATGTACTAATGGTCACATAAACAAATGGCTAATACATGACAGAAATAAGAGCTGCCAAACAAACAAACAAACAAAAGTATGCTAAGTAGTCAGGGAAAAGTTCTTTTGCCATTCTTTATACATTTATTCAGTAAACACATGAATACATATTTCAAAAAATTACCTCTGTCTGGCAGCTAAATTTAGAGATATCCCACAATAC
Organism: Platyrinchus mystaceus; assembly: GCA_035041135.1. Lineage (NCBI taxonomy): Eukaryota > Metazoa > Chordata > Aves > Passeriformes > Tyrannidae > Platyrinchus > Platyrinchus mystaceus. The sequence goes on along the minus strand of JAWWLV010000005.1, from coordinate 22,756,173 downwards.
TTTTAATAACACTAACTAGGAATGAGCAACAAGAGACTAAATTAGAAAGTCGTGTGAATAGTGAAATGCCACCTGTTTTGATACAACGTTGACATTCTTGACACAGGTGATAGAGGACGTGGTTATAGAGCTTGTTACATACATAGCCATTAGGGCAAGTTCAAACCAGAGCCTGCTGTGCCTGAGTTAGTGGGACCATATAAGTGTCAGCAGAAGGAGGCCTTGTATACTTTGCAATCAAATCCAAAGAAAAGTACAGTAAACTGACATACCTCAGATGTTGCAAGCTTTTGTGATTCTGTCCTGTAGACTCCAATTGGAATGTCTCCTGTAGAAGAACAAAGTTTCTGATACAGTCTGGCATATGTCCTAATCCATAGATCCTCTTCTGTGATTTTCATCTGAACAAATAATAATAGGAAGGAGGACTTTTAACTCTTGAGGGCTTATCACTCGTGCACTATGCTATGCATTAAAAAAAAAATTAAAACTAAACACTAGCTGGTAATTATCGTATTGTAATATTGCACCTTTGCTCCACAACAAATCTGAAACTTCCACTGAGTTCGTAATATTGTTTCTTTTGTTTTCTCCCTTTTTAGAAGACATTGCAGTGCAAGCAGTTCAGTCTTACAAACTTCTGGTCTTGTTTTCAAGTTACTTAGAAACTTACATGGCATCCTTCATCAAGTGTTCATATTTGAGTAAAATATAAAAGAATGAACTAAATATTGGCAGCAGTAAGAAACCGGTGATAGATAGACTGAAGAGTGCATGAGGATTTTGAATGCAGCCAGATTCACTGTTCACTAGACTGCAGGCTGCATATCTGGGGAGAAGAGAGTGGGGAGGAAGTAATACACTAAGCATAAATGGCATAAGGAAGTCTTAAATGAAGCTCAATTATTTCATTACTGTGACACTAGCCTTATTTCAAGATATATGAGCTCCTTTTTAGAGATTCAATTCTCATACATTCACTGTAACAAAGCTTAATGATTGACCAAGAAATACATAATTGGCTTCTATTGAAGCAGCTTTTGCAAACCATCATTGATAACTTCCTCTTAGAGTACAACATCCTGCAATTCTTTTTAGGTCCCCAGAAAGCAACTTGAATTGATTTGTTTACCAGCTGTAGTATGATGGGTGTAGGAGAAAACAGACAGGTGGGCTTTATTTTAATAATAATTTTAGTGATTTTATTTTTCATGTGTGTATATATACACATAAAAATTGCATTAAGGAATACTGACGTACATAGCCAGGCTATGCAATATAGATTGTGTTTCCTGGGTTTTATATACTTGATTTTTAAATTGTTTGCAGAACTGCCATTGCCATGTCATACAAAATGCACTTTTCCTGTGTTTTCCTGACTTTCCTATTTTCCTTTCTGCTTTATAAAATGTATTGTGTTTTCTTAGGAGGTGTTTTTTGCTATGGAACTAAAAATGGGTGTTTTCTATCTAATTTTCTTGTCTTCTCCCTTGGTGAAAAAGGAAACAGATGGCCTTTCTTGGACTTACACAAAAGGAAATGCCATACAAAGACATTGCAGACAGCAGAGAATCTTCTCTGGTACTCTGTACTAATTTTTTTTTTTTTAATAACTTACAGAACAAAGAAACCCAGATCCTGGTGTGGTATCAAGTCCCAGCAGAAGTCTTGTAATAGAAATCATATAATCTTTCACAAATGACTGCAAGATTTTTTAACAGGAGAGACGGAAAAGAAAGAAAACAGCTTTAATGAACAGATGAGCAGGTAACCATTAGCACCATGTATGAATTTCAAAGAAACTGTACATCTGTTTTTACAATCCATCTCTTTAAGTATCTTAATCACTGTAGAAATAGCTGTTCCTCTTTTTTTTGCTGAATTTACTTACGTAAAATTAAGTTTTCTAGTTTGGCTCTGCATGTGCATGCAATGTACATTCAGGATTCAGAAGACTGAAGCATAAAAAGGCACCATAAAAGCAGAGATGAGTGTAGACATAAGATCAATGGAAGTAAGGTGTTAGCCTTACCAGGTGTGAAATTATAATGAACTCTTCTGTGCAAAAGAAATGCTGTCATATGTTAAATGGGTCTGAGAAGTGGGTAATACTGAGATGAAACTGCTATTACTTTAATTCAAATGAGTAATTCTATGGTTTTTTTAAGGGTTGATCTGTCTTGTCTCAGCCCAGGCTTATTGCTCTGCTAACACAAGTGTGTTGCTATTGGTTAAAAGGTAGAAATTAAGCTCAACATAGAAGTGTAGACTAAGGCCAGGAACAGACATTAAATCAGCTAAAATTCACAAATACTTCTCCTCAGGAGTTGGGATGCTGGAATCAGAGGACCATGTGGGTGCTTTTCTGACTGTGGTCAAACTGTTCATTGCCATCTCTTCTTGGGTTTATCAGGGTAGGGTTCAAGGCTGGCTATCAGTCCTTGTTGGAACACAGCGTACAGTTAACTGTTTTGGCTTCATGCAAACACAGAGCTAGCAAATAGTTTTCAATAAAGAAATACCTTACAAAGGTGTTACAGAAATCCTTTATAGAATCTGAATTTGTTTAAACTCAGAAGCTAGACAGATTTATTTTGATACACAGTGATTCAACTGTTTTAATTGTTGTACTGGTAACCTTCCAGTGTGATGGGTTAAATGCTAATGAGCACCTTGAAGAATTTTTTTTGTACCTTCCACTTATTTTTTTATCTTGGCTGCATCATTTATGCTGTGGAATTTTTGTTAGATTACCAGGTGTATTCACCAGGATTTGCCAGACCAAGTTTTTATTTTTCAGTCAGTGCCCTAAAGATAATTCAGAGGCGTTTTTTTGGCTTATAATAGGAAACCCCAGAGAAATCCTGCTGTTCTTCACGTCACTTACTCTATTCTTTGTATGCACAAGATAAAGATGCTGTACAGAAAAGGATGGAACCATGAAAAGAACAGAATTGCTTTCATAGTATTTCTAACTTGGAATAAGAAAGATAATTCTAGGAAAAATGACAGTTCACCCATGAGTAGTAGGAGCTCAAAAAAAGGACATGTGGAATTTAAGTGAGTGTGTGGGACCTTTTGTTTTAAACACTTTCTGTGAATGGTGTTACGCTGTCAAGTCATAGCATGACTGTTCACGTCTAGGAGGAAATATAAAATATTGAAGTTACTTACTTGCTAGCAGGAGTTGTTGATAATAACAAATCTGTTTATCGGTCTCTTAATATTCTTTTTTTTTTTGATTTTGCAATGTGTGATATTGACATTCTGGGTCATGATTATGAAGATGTTTTATATGCAAATACACCTATTTCTACAACATCTAGAATATATATATCCATATGCATGACTGGTTTACACATTAATGACTTCTTGACAAAAGTTTAGCTCCAGTAATTCAATTTGTGTTGAACTTGCCTACATGGAATTATTTGGAAGTAGAATTGCAATGAAAGAATACCTCTCATGAATAAAATTACCAAGTTTCCCTGCAACAGTGTTTCACACCTGAATACAAAAGCATTCACAGGCTATCTGTAGGTACAAAGTAGGTAGCTGATTTAGGTGAGCAGATTACATGGGCCATGGTGGTGTTGCTGCTTATTCTGTGTACCTTGAGCCTTGAAGGCAAGTGTTGCTTGGGCATCCTGATGTATCAGGGTGTACAGAAATGTGGTCACTGCTAAAGAGCAAGCAATATTGTCCTATTTTTCCACCCTGAAACTAGAAACTACTACCTTCATTTGCCCTGACTCTGTACTTTCTAATATTTTCTCTTCAACTGTCTGAGGCTTGTTGCCATTCCCTTATTCCCACTGACTGTCATCACTACCTTTTGCATGAGGAGCTCCATCCTGGATTCTGGGCAACAAGGTTGAGTGCTGCCTTTTCTTCCCCCACTGTCTCTTTGTAACCACCAAATATGTTCCATGTTAGGGTGTGAATAGCTTACTTTAAAATAATTGGTCCTCTGGAGGTCTAGTCAACACAAGTCAGAAGATGGGCCACAATGATATAATTGAGGCCTTTATAAGCAAATGCAGATGACTGATAAATTATACATTAAAGTAATTCTGTTGATTTTTTTGTTTTGTTTTGTTAGAGACATTGCTTTGTAGGAATGGGCACTTTTTGTTGCAGTGTACAAGCTTTATTAGTCTGTATAACCTGTAATTTATGTAGGCCTTACCAAAACTGTTGGAGAGGTTCATAAACAGTATTATATTATTTAACAACATTTTGGGCAAGGACAGGGTGATTTTGGGACTGATAACAGAACTAATACCATCGTGTAGAACATGCTCTATTATCTTTTGCCTTTGGTAGTTTTTGGTATAGACACACACTTTAATGGATCATATGTAGAAAAACAGGGTTATCAAACAATTAAGTGCAATAGAATAGGTGGCAATATTTGTTTTAAGTCACATTATTGTTCACAGTACCTGATAAAGCAGTGTATCCAACATACTGATGCTGAAAACCCTGCCAGCAGCAAAGGGCAGTCGAAACATAAATGCCAGATTAGATCCCTTCTCCCGCTCTTTCTGTTAAGGAATTAAAAAATAGAAAACACTTTTAATGCTGGTTTTGGAAGGACTATGATAAAAACATGAAATTGATATTACTTTGAAAGAGATCAAAAGTGTAAAATCCCTTTACTCTCAATAGAGTTGCTTTCTACAAGTATGCAGCATCTTTGTCCAGTCTGTACAGTTTCTCAGGTTGAAAGATCTTGATTATTGTATATATTGTTTTAATCATCACATTTCAAATTGCATGGGCATATTCTACCAAATCATTTTAAAAAGGATAGAAGGATAGAATACTGTGGATGTAGAAGCCAGGAGTGTGCCAGAGTGTCCCAGCAGTTTTATTCCACAGTAAGTGTGATGCCCAGCATTTCCTTTACTGACACTTTTTGGAATTAATGAGGAAGTGGATATAAATACTTAAAATCATAGATTATTTCTAGGAACATAAAGATCATGGCATGAGTGTGTTCTGTAGAACTTCATATATATGTGGCATTTTAAGGCACAGCTACTAGTAGTTGGAGATCTTTACTTAATCCTCAGTCTTCCTATGTTTGTGACTTTGCTCAAGTTATGAAGTGTAGAATTTTTACTGCTTTCTTTCTAAGTAATAACAGGTGTGCTCGTGCTTTTAAGAAATTGTTAGCATGTACTTCCTCTATTTAATTTAAAGTTAATTATTTCCTTTGGAGTTTGCATATTGTCAGAATAACAGAAAATATCTATACAGAAGGTTAAGTTCATATGCTTTCCAATTTATTTTCCTCTTTTCTACCTCCTTTTATATTTATGCTAAATCTTTTTTATGGTTCTTTGTTGTGTTTTTATATTTCTACTTTTCTACATAAATGCCTATTCCTTCATAACAGTAAATTCTGTCATACCAGTAACAAATTGCCAGGCCCAAACTGGTGTGAAACGCTGTTTTAGGCCACTCTGTCAGTGGATGAAAGAGATCTAGGGCCCATCTCTGATACAGGCAGCAATATGGGAGTGGTTATAACTGTTGTATAGCAACAATGCAAAGGTGCTCCAGTGAACATACAAGAAGTGGGGGGCAGTGTTGGTCATGCAAGAACGTACAAAGGTGACAAAGGTACTGGCTTCTTACAGGGAACAGTCAGTGCACTTGGTTTTGGTTCTATCCTAACTTTTTGGCAAGAACAGATCCATTTCCTGTTTTCGATCTGAAGCAATTTTCTAAAACCCCATCAGTTCAACAGCCAAATGTGTGTGCTAATTGTTTGTAAAGTTTTAGAATTGTAGCTGATGTAAATCATTGGAGATCCATGTAAAATAAGACACCAATTAGGAGGTACAAATCTGTTTTTATAAACCACATGTCATTATTGCTTGCTATTACTTACTGTTAATTCAGATCTGCTTGATATACCTGAACAACATTAAAAACAAAAAATGGAGAGGGCATGCCCTGTCCTTAACTGAAGATTACAAAAGCAGCCTGGCTTTGTGTATATCACTGCAAATATACTGGGCCATCCCAGATAGTTTTCTGCTCACCTAACATCTATTTAGGCTTATCCCTGTGGAAGATACAAAATTACAGTATTGGTTTGGTTAGAAGATATAGGAGCTTGTACTTATTTCAAAATGATGACTTGAAGGTTTAGAATTCTTTTCCTTCAGTTAACAACCACAATATTTACTAGGAAAAAAATCATAAAAAACTAAAGTGGGAATCTTATCCCAAACATTATAAACCCTTTCTTTCAAGAAAGAGGGAGTGGTTACCTCACTCGTTTTCTTATCTGAGACAAATGGAGAACATAGATTTTAATAGATATTAATTAAATAATTTTACTTTTTAGACCATAGGTGTTTTGGTTTTCCTTTTCTCTGTTGTAAAAGTGCTGCTGCTTTTTCCTATGTCAGTGCTGAGTTTACTGTCAGATTTATTTGTCTTGAAAATGAGAGAAGTTGCAGCTGCAACAGCAGATGGACAACTGATTTGTGTATCTTTCTTCTGCAGCCCACTGGGTTGAAAAGCCAATTTCGAAAATGTGTTTCAGTGCTACCTCAAGGCAACTTTCCTGACGTTTTCAGTCTTTCTGAAAATGAGGCGCTTAATGCAAAAATAACAAGCAGCTATACATTTCACTGCATTAGATAATTTTTACTGGAGTTTTTAATTGCCTTTCATTTTGCATGAGGGAGTTCTGAAACATCAAATGAACTACAGCACCACCTGTGAAGTTCTTCCTGCAAATGTTAAGATGAAATGCCAGGGAAATATCAACAGCAGGCAACTGCAACAGCAAAGAAGAAAATGTTCTTGCTTTAAGATAATTTATCTACCTTTATTTCAGCAGAGCATAATTTCGATAGGAAGTTAATTAACTGTTCAGCTTCCAGCCTGTATTCACAACTTTACACTTGCACAGTAAATTAATAAATATAGGGAAGAATTAAAAATATTTTTAATTATTTCAGAACCTCTGCTGGAAAAAATAGAGGAACCTATGTAAAGTAAAAAAGAACTGAGATAAATATCTTGTCACTGCACTGAAGTAGACAGGCTACAGCCCACAGAGTATTCCAGAGGCAACTGGAATTAATTAAGAGAATATGTTAAAAAAATAATTTAAAAAACCCTGCAGGTCATAGTACACCAAGGAATTGAGTTAGGCTGGAACAGAGTCTTGAAGGCACCATCCAGTTGTTGGCACTTGTTGCCCTGAATAAACTGGCAATGCATGACTCCATCCAGTTTCAGCTTATCCTTCCTGAGTTTACCATCGAGGGTGGGAGTGCTAAAATCGAGGAGCCACAGGTGCAAACTTTAATGTATAGTGGGAGTGGCATATTCCAAATAAAGCTGTGCCTCCTGCTGCAAACAGCTCCTCTCTTTGCTTAACAACTTTTGTCTGCCTTCCTCACAGTTCTCCCTGTTATGAACTTGTCAGAATACCACCTAAATAAGGTTGAGCCTCTGTGCTATTACAGGCAAAGGTCAACAAATGACAAAAGATCACCCAGAAATCTACATCTAGTGGCTGATATGTAATCATGACAGTCAACTGAGTAAAGATTTACTTTTCGCACTTAGCCCATCTCATCTACACAGGCTGAATTTTTGCAGAATTCGATGCCTCTGTAAGAAACTGGACTGTGAAGGTAAGTTTCTGAAAGAGGCTCTTTTCCATTAAGTGAAAACTAACTCCATGAATATTATACAATAAGTAGTTAACTATATGAAATCCCCAAAATCTAGGAAATTTATTGAACAGCTAGGAAATGGAAATTATATGTTGATTCTGTATAATTGTAATGATTTTAGCATGAATTCAAATTTGCCAAGATATGTAAGTTATCTGAGGTGCAGAGATTGGGAGGCTACACAAGAGAACGTAGCAGTAATATAGATAGATAGCAAGCAAGGGGAAAAAGAGATGACTGAAGTGAAAGATTTCTGTCTTAGAAGACTGTCACAGTGATATTATTTGTCTTACTCTCATAAACTCAGAAAATGGCCTGAAAGATCATGAAGGTGATACTGTAAGTTTTGTGCAGTACAGAGGTGGGTAGGTCAGATCACTAATGAAGATCTGTGAAAAAGAGGATTGTCCTTGAGTTTGCCAACTTAAACAGATGCACAGTGTTATTTCATCTGCTCCATCTAATGCTTTAGCAATAGTGTTTTAAACAAGCATATTAAATGTAACTTATCTCCCTGTAGCCTTCCTGTTCCGCAGCTCAATAATGCCAATGTATGCATGTCAGTGCATAGAATATAAATGTTTTATATAACAATTAAGTGGTGTCTCTATCCTTACTGTCACTAGGACTGCCCTGTGACAGAGAACAATTGCTGTTCTCAAACTGTCACAGCAACACCAAATATCTCATACAGATACATGGAAATGCATACAGAAGATAAAGTTTTAGCACCTTTAAAGTGAAGTGAAATAAAAAAAAATATAATAAAAGCTGCATGTTTTAAGTTTTTAGTTAATTAAAAGATGTTTCAATGTTAATTGCCTGTATCAGCCTCTTGGAAAACCATATTAGCTCTGAATATTCAATTATCCAAAAATATTAAATTTACTTTGGTTGGTTGATTAATATTACATTGTAAAGTGATGGAAATCAAATCACAGTTTATTCCTAAATAAGGGTAGAGTTTTGAAAAAATGATCTTTTACAGCATTCATTCATTACTACATTTCATTGTTTCCCCTTGTTTTGAAATGATTGTTACAAAATCAGAAAAAGTAGTAAAATTATAACATTTAAATTGGGGGTAGGAGTGGAGGCAAATCTCCTTACCTTTTCTAATTTGGATAGAGCAAGAGAATAGCAGTCTTTGGCTCTGAACTGCATAAATCTCATGTTGGCTGGGTGAGTTAATTCTGTGATAATACTTAGGCTTGAGAACAACCTGTATGTTAAAAGAATATAACAGTTATACCTCTAATTATAACAATTCATAAATGTAAGGCTCTACATAATGCTACAGCTAGTGCTTATGTCCATGTTTTTAATGAAGTTCCTGAAATCTCTGGTGGGTTGTGGCACAGTGAAATGCTGGTACAATAGCAGAAGAAACTACAAAACATTCTCTTGTAGAATTCATAAAGAAACACATTCAAGAAATACATTCAAACGTCTAAATGCTAAAAAGAAACCATTTAATTTCATTACCAGAGGTTTTATTTAACGATTTCTAAAATGACACAAATCTGTATGAAACAACAAGAGATGCAAGATTATATAGCCTTCACTTAGTGCCTGGTTGCATGTAAACTGCTACTGGTGTACAAACTCTTTCCATTTGATTTCTTGAGCCCTATTTGTATGCTGTGGCTACAGACTGAGCAACACAGATGAAAACTGACACTTGTGGGAGTGGCTGAGAAAATGTATGTTTATGTATACCTATGTTCTCACTTTGAAATATTTACATATATAAAATATTAAACATTAACACCAATTCAGGCTTCTAGTAACAAAAAGCAGTGAAGAAATCTTAACTGTGATCTGGCTGAATTACACAGGTTTTCAAGAAGCAGACCAAAGAGCCCCTCCTCAGCATTCAGGGCTCTAAGAACTAGAAAGAAAATCATAGTTTATGCTATGTAAATACTAAACAATTTGGAGTATAACTCAGATTATTATTATTTATTTCCTCTACTGTCAGAAAGGAAGATGTGTATTTGTAATCTCTCTTGCTGATCCTGAGAGTACTTATATACACATGAAAATAGATAGTTGTAGTAGTAATTGCATCTTTCATGTGGCTTCTGTTTCGGTTTTCTTGAAAGCTGAATTTAATAAGTTAGTGTCCCTGGAGGTTTTTAAGATGAGAGTGGATGTGGCATCAGTGCCATGGTCTGGTAACCACGGCGGTGTTGGATCAAGGGTTGGACTTGATGATCTCGGAGGTCTTTTCCAACCCAGCTGATTCTATGACTGTGAAATATTAAATGTGATCATATAAGGCAAAATGGACTTGGCAAACTGGGTGAGAACATGGATCACTTAACAATGACCATTTGTGTGCGCTGTTGTTGGAAAGGCATTTCAGGAATTTCTGTACCTTTGTACCGTCATACAGTCTATGTATGTCCTACTAAAGTTTAAGAAATTAGGGATGGAGCCTACATGCATGGATTAAACAGATGATAACCAAACCCTTGAGAAGCAACTATGATACGTCTTCACTTGTATGCTGTGTGTTATAAAAACCTGCCAGTGCTCAAGAAAGTATCACACTTGTAGGTATAAACTTGGACTTACTAAGTAGCTTAACAAATGTGTTCAAGTTCTGAGGAAGGACAATAATTTTCCTCTGCATTGATTCTGTACCATGTAGTATTGAATTACTTAAGCTTCTGCTGGCTGGATGTTTTCTTGTATTGCTGGATTAAAGGTCATGCATTCATATTTGAGAACTAACAATAACATTCAGAACTAAGAGTAACAGGAAATTAAATGCTGATCTAATGATAAATATACACAACTTACAGGGGAAAAAATGCAGGTTGCTAGGTTTCCATTAAAGATGGGTTCAGTTTATCACCAAGATATGAAAACTGATTTATATTAGGAAATCAGTTTCAAAACTGGTATTGGTAAAATTCATATTTTACTTACGAGTGCCTTCTAGCTGAATTAGGGGAAATTACTCTCCAGATATTCTGGGACAGATTGTCTCTTGCCCTGGGTGCAAGGCACGCTGCCTGCAAGCTTTCAGCACTGGAGCAGGCTACTTCTGTGCAAAGATCCCTCTGTTCTATCCCATTCTAGTAAGAAAGGACTGGATGGGGCAGAGAATGCCCTCATCAGCCTGATGGAAGGCATGGGTTACTGTTGAACTGGTATTTGAAAATTAGACAAGCAAGAGATACGTTTAGTTCTTTCCTGAATCAAAGTGGTAAACCAAGAAAACAATGTAATGCCATCATAACACCTCATTTAGTTTATCTCTAACTTGGTGCTGACAGCTAGATACCAGCCAAACTATTGACTTGTTAGGTGTACAGTAGTCAAAAGGTTCTTGCAGGATTTCAAACAGAGCCTTCAGGACATTAGCTAGTAAAACTTTAAAACAGGGCCTCCCAAACACCACCATTTAAAGCTTTTAATTAGTAGAGCAAGAGTAGATATAAACACTCCTTCTAGTACAGACCTACTGCCTGAGGAAACTCAGCTTTTCTGAGGTGGACTCATGACTGCCTCAACTCAATGGTTGGCTTTTCATTTTAAAAAGTGAAAAGCATCTTAAGGCATAGTCTAAGACTATTCATTTCTTCTTTCATTTTTAAACTGTGATAACTTGTTCTTTCCCATCCAAAGGATTAAAGATTTCCTTTCTTAGTCAGTGTGCCCATTTGAGTCATACTTCTTTACTCCTTTTAACTATAATTAAGTCAGGTAAGCTAGCGTTGTCACAGTTTTAATTGGTATGGAACAGCTTCTAGCCTTAGAGGTGCTCATAACCCTGTCCTTATAAAGAATTAATCTGTCTTCTGAGGCAGGGGGGGCAGGGCACACTCTTCTGGCAAAGCAGGATTATAATTTGTGTAAATCAAGCAGTAATGTCAGAACAGGTACGTGAGAATTGCCAGCCTAGGCCAAACAGTACTGCAGCACATTCACTTCACTGTTTCAGGCCTGAGTAAATCACATCAGTGAGGGTTACATTAGCCTGTATCCTTTGAATGATTTCACTTGGTGAGACTTAAGTGGAGTCTTCACTGTGATATCTTTGAGAACAGCATATATTAAATCCAGTGGTTTAAAATCTTTCTTTAACACTACAGTTTGTGTTAAGTGCTGTTGCTCTCCACCATGTTCAGTCTCTTCTTCATTAGTTTTTTATATTATTAGCTATTATTAAGTAATTAAAAAGCTTTAAATATATTTTTAAAGTCATTTACAAAACTATATACCTTAGTGCAATGAATGTAGTTTATTCTGTAGAACAGGTAAATGTCACTGCCTTATGCCTCTTCCCAAAGCTTACTTATTTCTACACTTTTACATAATATAAAAATGCTCTGTAATTATTTTACATGTTCTAGGGGGAAAATATAGAAAAAATATACTATATACTATTTGTTAAAGTTTACAGAGTTTTATGTGAAAGTATTGATATGCCTTAAAACAAGTTATTTATTATGGTTTATTTTGACTGTGAATACTACTACGCAGTCTGATACTGAACCAGATATGTGGCTTGTATATGAGTTAAAGCTGCCATCTAGTTGCAAGCATTGTGCAAGACAGCTGAAGGAGTATATAGTAAGATCTAGTTGGATACCTATGCTATGTAGTTTGCTATTATCATCTTTTTCAAAGTAGAACACAGCTACAGATAAAACCAAATGGTACCTTGCAAGTTTTATTTTTGATTCAACTCATTTTTCTGTTTTATATTTGGGGATAAAATGCATTTCTGAAAAAGTGATGTGTGTGAAAAACCTCAGTGAGATACCCTCACAAAGCAGGTTAAGAGCAGACCTGAATGATCCACAGATTAAGTTTGATTATAGTTTCAACCCCAAATTTAGTCGGTGTGACTATTAAACCCACACACGTGTGCTAGTATCGGGTACCAATTCAAAAACCCAAAGATACAAAAAGACAGAACTAACAACATCTAACTGCATTCTCACAGAGCTGCATTTACGAAAAAAAAGCTCAATTGAAACACTTGTATTTTAATGAGCTCAGTTTTCAAGACTCTGACAGATTCAAGAGACTTTTACTATGCACCTCTCTCCAGTTTTATTCGGAAGGCTTGACACAGAAAAGGCATAATTGCAATAAAAGCAATACCGAATGATACTCAATCCCCTAGGGGAAAACTTATTTTTTTTCCAGTTTTTATGAGAATGAACACTAGGAAGTGCTAAACCTCAAATCGGGGAGGTATTTCATAGTTGACTGGGTACTGTGGGTTTTTTCCTGTGGGATTTTTTTGGTGTTTTTGTTAAGCAAATAATACTTTTCACAGTTCAAAAAGACATGCATCTTTACATACTAGTTGAACCAAGATATTTAACACAAAGGCTTTAATGAGATGTTCTCAAAGGAACAGGAACAGGGTTTAGCTTTTCATCTCAGCCTCCTCAGCCTCTTTACTAGACTGATCATTTTATTCCTTCATGGCCCTTAGCATGTTGTTGTCACATGTATTGCATATGTGTTGCATATATGTACCTTAAAACCTAATTTTTGTTCAAAACTAAACATTCAAAAGGTGAACACTTACTACTAACTTCATAATGATGGACTGTTTACCTTGTAGCATTAGAGGGATCTGCTTTTCATACTGGCTGTAGCATTATTGTGAAAGACTGGTGCACTGTAGAAAAATGTCTTTTCTCAACTACCTTTTGCCCTAAGTCTTCAAAAGTAGCTTTCTTTGCCTTCCTGTAAACCTGACAGTTAACTTTTAAAACAATCATCTGTTTTTGGGATGTAAAGAATTTCATCTCAGATTTCAGGAGAATACCTCAGGATTCTTAGTGTATTGCTAAACAAGGTGGGAAAAAGTCTGTCTGTGTAAGAAACAAATTCATTTAATGGAAAACCTGAGCAGAAGAAAAAAAGAATAATTTCTTATCTCGGCACAAAAGGCATCAAGTATTTCACAGTAATGAGGATGTAATGATAGGTCTCAAAAATGCCTTACCTGAAGAGTGTTTGAACATTTACAATAGTCTTGGCATCTGCCATGTAGTCTTCTTCAGCACTCATTGTACTTTCTTTGTCCACCACCACCATATTAGCTGCAAAGGTGACCCCACATCTTAATAAGTCATCTAGGCTTTTATGAGGAGAAAGAGGGGAAAAAGAAACAAGCAACTTAAATATGGAACACTTAAAAGATTAGCGATGGTTGGCATTTGCAGATCAGCTCAGTTCCCTTAATTTCCTTGTACATAACATAACTTCTAATATAATCTATATTAAGTACAACATCTCAATTACTTGAACGAATACAGAATCTACTTTAGTAGATTTTTACAGTCCCTCTCTTTTTGCTAAATGATAAATTTATTTTATTTTTTTTTAAAATAAGCCTTCAATGGTTACTGTGGAAGACAATATGCTGCAACAACTTGCTCCATTACAATTACTTTTGACAATAAAAAGACCCAAATAAATGCTCTGGGTTGTTCTTTCCTATAATTTTATTTCAGTTTCAAAATGTTAGTAAAAGTTCTACCAAGGTATTTAATAAATTCATCTTTTAGGTTAACCAATGAGTTGGAGTGTTCTCATGATGCTTTTAGGAGCAGTTGGGGAGCAGTAGAACTTTACACACTGCTGGACAATGTTTCTCTGAAGTCCGACCATAGAATACACTCACAGACATCTGAGTTATGGTTCTCATCGTGCCTTGTAGCTTTGTTTCCAAAATCAAGCGTGTTTCAGCTGTTTTAACAATAATATTTTCCACAGACCCCAAGCACTTTTTGGCAAGCTTAGAATGGACTTTTCTGTAATAATAAAACTCCAGAAACATAGCAAAATTTAAGTAGTGAAATAAGAAAGGGTGAATTTCATAGTTTCCAAGGCAAAAGGGAAAACTAAATTTCTGCATCATTCTGTTTACTTACAAGGTGGAGCCATTTTGACATCATAATTGCTTCTTATTAGGTAATCTTACAACATTAACTAAGTCTTAATTGTCCTTTTTACCTTTTCCAAATTGTCCAATTTTTCTTTTCAGTAATGATCTTAGGTTCCTAAATTTATGTAACACATTGTAAATTATTTTTTAAAATTTGAGTAAGGAAAACTACAAATATGTGGTATATTTTAACATCCTGTTTTGGAAAAATATCTATATAATTATTTTTGAAACTGTGCAGTATTGCTGCTGGTTGACTACAAGATAGGAAAGGCTGATTTTATGTGATCTATACTAACAATTTCAGTGGACAAGTAGAACTCCAGACTTTTTCTGAGTAATTTGTATTTCTGCTTTTTCAGACTTTCAGATGATCCTTGAAAATAGCAGCATATACTGAAATTTCAATGCCAAGTTTATAGAAAAACTGGATTCTGTTAATTCAAGTGAACAAGTAAGTTTTTTGATCTGTCCAAGAGGAATTAATATTATGGGCTCGTGGCCCCAATTTGGTATTAGCTGTGTAGTGAAGCAAACAGTTTTTTAAATTTACACTCTACACAAAGGCATTTACTAAAATACTCATGAGCGCTTCCTCTTCTCCTGTTTCTGCCTGATTTTTACATTAAATCTATGTTGCTAAATCTATATGTAAACATATTAGTAGGGGGTGAAGACAGAAATGTAGGAGTAAGTGATATTTTAAGTGGTGGAAAATGAAAACTGTTGGACACATTCAAGACTGTTTACATTCTGTAGCTATCTTTATAAAACCTGAGTCAATGAATTCAAACAATTTATAACTTAGTAGAGAATAACACTGGAATCAGAGCTATAATTTGTTCATTTACAGAGACATATTAATGCACCTAAATAAGTTTTAATCTTATGTTTTTAAAGATATTAATTTGTGGTCGCTGTCACACTTTTCACTAATGGTATCCTTTATAAATCAGAAATTTGAAACCCGAATTACAGCACACAGACACAAACCATGCATGCAAAAAGAGCATGTTCAACTACAACACAGACTGAAACATGCAATCACGATACACACAACAAACCACTGAGAACTACAATGTTAAGTTTTCTAACAGTTATTTCACCTACTTGTCGATAGAGCCCACCATGTAGTAAACCATTGGAAACCAACAGATTGCATCCAGAAAATGCATATCTGGCCTAAGCAGCAGATGGGATTACAAAATGAAACACAGTATCACAACACCAGCATCTCTTCTAAAGTATTTCAATAAACTGGTAGCTTTTAAAAAAAAAAATAACTATTTTAAACTTTTGACATTACACTATCACTTTAGCAGGAGAAAGGTTTGGAGATAGCTACGAATCAACAGTTCGCTGTGGTCATAAAGAAGGATCAGAATTAACAAGATTATATTAATAAATGCATCTCTAAAATCAGCAATTTTATGGCACAGGACAATTCCAAGTATAAGAATGAATGACTGATGTCAAGGACACACTACCAAGTTACACTCCAATGCATGTCTTAGGAGCAGCAACAATTAAAACAAGCAGCAACAATTCTTAATTAAAATGTGAAGTGGAAATCAAATCCTCATTTGGGTTTTGCGACACCTACTCCATTCAAGCCAATGAGACCATATTAGATGAAACTTTATTTTTAAAATGGAATGTGAAAACTATGATACTCTATTTTATTGCATGGTTTCTTTAATCATAACTTTTAACTGTGTTTCCTCTTACAATATCAAGAAACATTGGAAATCTTAGAATGCATATGATGTATAGATATCAGAATAAGCACACGGTAATAAATTGCCTTGATAAGCAGAGAAAATAGGAAATAATGACAAGGCATAGCTATGTTCATTGAAGATGGCTGAATTCCTAAGTCTGATGAAGTAAATTACAAAATTCCAATTGACTGGAATGGCACCCTGAGCTCTGCCTCATGCATGCTTCCTTTCAGAGGAGTCACTGCAAATGCTGCAGAGAGAGATACAACACTAAGGGCATTGGTTTAATTAGTAAGCATAGCTTTTACTTTGTGCTAATCAAAAGTTGTTTTAGCCATAAAATGTCACAACAGCATTAAAATGTGTAATCTGCTGGCAAAAAGCACTAGAGGGCATTGTGTGCTCATGGCTTCAGTCTGGCATTGCAAACGAGGATATTTAGCCTCATTTAGGGTCTACCAACTTGTGTAATTCGCTGTATGCCGTAGGATGTACGTAAACCTTTTGTTTTGCAAACACAGGTGACTGAAGAGCTGCCTGAGGGAAAGTGGGACACTTCACAGCAGGCCTTTATAGGAAAAAAAAAAATCCCTTAGCCTGGAACTTATCTGTGCAAAGAAAGGTGTCAGCCCTGGAATCACAACCTACAAAACTGTTTTTGCTGCTGTCGTTTCTTAGTCACAAGTTGTTCTAATTTTCTGTATACAGCTAACCTTCATTTTTCTGTCTTTCAAATTGTGATTTTAAGTACTTGAGCAGTACCAAAGTGTTGAAAAAAAAATTCATTTTCAGATTATAAACGTATCAGTCTTGACAGAGTAGAATTTGTCTGAAATTTTAAACAGCTAATTCAAGAAAGCTTAAAAATTCCAGCCATCACTAGACAGATATATTAGTAACAACTATATTGCAGGTTTTAATTTTCTTCCATGATTTTATATAATTGTAGACAAAGTGTGTCTGTGGGTGTTCTACTGGCTTAAATAACTATTTATTTTTGAGTCTAGAATTATTAAAAAAATATACCTAACTGGTTCAGGCCAGTAAGTGCATTGTGTTAAGTAGGTTAGTGCCATTATGTAGCTGTGAAACTGTTACACAGTTTGCTTTTCACAGTGTTAATGAAGTTATTTTGATTTTAAAAGTAGTACTCACATTATTTGGGGCATTTTTAAGAAAAACTTAGCTGAAGCATTAGCCATGAAGAATATGAAGAATAACATTTAAATTTACTATGGCCATTTACAGTCAGTAAAAGGTCAATTTTGTATATGACAGTGAACATATGGTATTGTTTTTGTCAGTAATTTTGCTCAAAGATAAATGTGCCATAATATTCTTGATTTTAAGTTGGCCATATGAACAGTGGTCATCTATTGAAATAATGGTAAAATGAGTTTAAAACTTGTGAAAGAAAAAAAAATCTACTTACGGGTTATCCAGGAGTAACACAATGGGGTTCAGTTCTTTCTTTGGTCGGTAATAAGCTCTGAGTGGAACAATAAAGTTATATAGGCCATTTCCAGCAGTTTCTGCTGCAACTATAATCAATTTATTTTTGAATCCATAGGCTTTGGCATCTTCATAGTAGTTATGTTGGCATCCCTAAAATCAAAATAAGAAACAAGTTCAGTGGATGTGAATATTGTACCAGATGACCTGATATAGACGTGGTTAGACATAAATAAACACTTGGTGATGAAAAGGAGGAGAAAAAGAAAACATAGCTCAGCAAGTGCTGAACAAACCTCATTTCTAAACAGAAATAAGAATTAATCTCTGTTCAGATGCCAGCGACAAATGAGAATGCAGTATTATCCAGTCAAACTCCCTTTACCTTATCTAGTCTTAGACAACAGAAGGGTACTTTTTCATGCAGAAGATGACAGAAAGTGGGAGAACTTCCAATATATGGAGAGTAAGGAGGATAGCCTTTGGCATACCTAGAATAGAACAAACATTTTTCAGTAGAGCAAATTACCGAAACACAGCTGAGTATGCTACTATTTTATGGGACGTTTATATGTATGTCTGAGTTTTGCAGAGTCATGCACGTGAAATGAACTGTGTTTAATAAAGGTCAAAGGAATATATTTTGCTGTTTCCATGCATTCAGTACAGCTTAGTGAAAGCTGTCAGGTTTTTGTGGACCGGAGAAATTTTGCTTCGGGTTTTGAGAATAGGCTGATGTATCATAGTGTGCTCTCCTAGTGTTTTGAACTGGAAACTTCTAAGGAAGTTAAAAAAGGAAAGGAAAGAAATA
>JAWWLV010000005.1:22662427-22727466 GCA_035041135.1 Platyrinchus mystaceus | reverse complement strand
CCCCCCCCCCCCCCCCCCCCCCCCCCCCCCCCCCCCCCCCCCCCCCCCCCCCCCCCCCCCCCCCCCCCCCCCCCGAGAGTTAGATGGGTGTTTTGGTCCAAATTCTCTATCTGAGACTTAGAAGAGATACAAAAAATTACCTCTGTTTTGCAAGTCTCATTATATGTAAGTTCCTACAGAGGCAAGCCATTAAGGATAATGAAACTCTCTTAAAAAGACAATTTGGAACAACAAATTAACACAGTTACCGATAAAGAAAAGCGGCCATGGGTAGGGAGAGGAGATTATGTTTGTGTTATGTGGTTTTAAAGGAGACATGAAAAAGCATTATCATTCCTGTCACAGCATGAGCCTTATTCCCTGCTGTGCCATCTCATAGTTTGAGATTACACTTTTATAACTTCAGAACTGCTATTGATGCTTTTTTTCTTCTTCTTTCTAACTTAGTGGTAAATTCAGAAGCTTTTAAAATTACAGCTTTAACTGTTGCTCTGGGACTGTTGTGCACTAGAATTTACTTTTTTATCACATTCTGGTATGATGGAGGAGACTAATATTTTTCCACAGAGTTGTTTTGATTTTTGCATGAATCAGCAATATTTTCTTCCTTGGAATATCCGTCAAGAAAATTGAATTTTAAAAATTAAAGCTGAAAAGGAAAACTTTTCCTCTACTTCAGAGAAATTCATTATATATTAGTTCATTATAACACTGTATGTTTTTGCACATAAGCCTATTTATGTCTTTATGTACATCTGTATTTGTATACAGACAGTGTTTGTATATAGGCAGAGAAAGAAAGAAAGACCTACCTACATACTGCAGAGAAAGTTTGTCAAATTAAAGCTGGTAATCTCTTTTTATATGAGTGGGTTTTTTTCAAATTTCGTAGCATCATTTTGCCTTTTACACCATAGTTTCTAAGGCATGCATTTTACTGGATATAGATTTAAATTATATGTCTCTTTCCAAAATGTTTGCAAGTAACTAAAATAATGTTTTCCATACCACTTAGAAAAAAACAGTCCAATGAGAAGATTTTTTTTCCCTCACTTGTTTGTTGAATTAAATCTGGCCTTTTCTGAGTAGATTTTCTCATACACCCTTTAGTATGTTTTTTAGACAGAAATGACTTACAGACATGGATATAGTAAGTTGGAGACCTACCTGGATCTATTATTAAGGAGTAGCAATGTGTTATAATGAAAAAATTCTATTCATTTCATTATGCAACATCAATAATTCTTAAAAGTGCTTACAAATAAGTGTTTAATGTAAATAATTACATTTTACCATTGATAGGATGTATACAACACGTTATTTTACAACACTGCACTCTTAATGAGCTTCTAACCAGTAAATATGTCCAGGGATTCTCACTTTGCTTGTGTGTTTATGAAATAAACTGCCAAATACTAACAAGTGCTTCAATTTACTGAAATCTTACACTTACCTGCAAACTTGATGTGGAATTTATTCTCAGGTTTTAATATCTGGACATACAAAGGACAGTTTGGAGCAAAGTCTTTAACTGCCCATGCTCTTAAAATGGTTTGATGATCCTAGAATAAAGAGTATGAGGTGATGACAATGAAACACAAATAGCCATGTCACATTAGGAAAAGAATCTATTATCAGACTGACTCCATTAAGGAAAACTGATTTTAAGACTAGTAATTATATACCAACTGGTGTGGATGTTTACGTACATGTTATATAAGTAATATTACATATTTTCTGTATTACGTAAATACATATACACATACACAAACTATCCAGTAATTCTGCAGACATGGTCAAGGCTGAGGCACTTTCTGTTCTCTTAGGCCTCTGCTTTGAGGCAGGCTCGAGCAGGAGGAGAATCACCAGCAGGGGATGATCTTGACAGGGATTGCTTCAGAGAACTCAACTCATAAGAGCCTGTAGCGTCAGATGGGTACAGAGAGAGCAGACCAATGTCCTTGAACAGTTGCTTTCTTATCTTTGAAAGGTTGTGGAGACTAGGGAAAGTCTCCAACAACACCAGAAAAATCTGTGTTCTCTCCTCCATCTTCAGACATGACAGTCTGGAGGAATGCAAAACTATATGGGTAAAATGCGGGTTAGATGACTGGAGTCTTAGGGTATGAACTCCACCCAAAGGCCTGGGGCAAATGGAGTGCCAAAGGGATCTGTACTGGAATCTGTTCTGCTAAACATCTTTACCCATGACCTCGAGGAGGGGTAAAAATGCATGCTCAGCAGATTTGCAAACGATACCAAACTGGAAGGAACTGTCAAAACACTCGAGGCCAGGACTGTGTCATTCAGATGGACCAAGACAAGATGGGGGAATAGGTGGACAAGAACCTCATAAAATTCTGCAAGAGCACAAGCACAGTCCTGTCTCTGAGTAACCCCCTGCACTGGCATAGGCTGGGGGCTGACTGGCAGCAGCAGCTCTGCTGGCAAAGACCTGGGGGTCCCAGCAGGGAGTGGGCTGAGCATGGTCTGGCAGCATCCTGGGCTGTTTTAACAGAAGCACAGTGAAGTAGGTGGAGAGCAGGGATTACCCCCCTCTATTCAGAACAAATTAGATTGAATCTAGACATTGCATCCAGCTTGCAGACCCTCAATACAGCAGTATAAGTTGGATTGAGTTCAGCAGAGAATCGCCAAGAAGGTCAGGGGCAGAAGCAGAGACCCTGTGAGGAGAGGGTGAGGGAAGGGAGCCTGTTCAGCCTGCAGAAGAGATGGTTTCAGGGGGACCAAACAGCAACCTCCATTATCTATGGGATGGTTACTGAGCAGATGGAGCCAGGCTGTGCACAATGTTGCATGGCTGGAAGACAAGAGACAATGGCTGTAAACTGAAAAGAAAGATTCAGGCTGGATACAAGAACCCTTTTACTGCCCATGAACACAGACAATGCAGTTCCTGCTATGCTATCTGCTCCCTTGGAAAATTCCACACAAACGTAAATAAAGCCCTGAGCAACATGGTCTGCATTCATAACTGAATGTCAGACCAGAGACCTCCTCAACTTCCCTCTAATGTTTGTAATCCCAGGATCTTAGTATAATATATTCTATTTGTTAGAATGCAGAATAGAGAGCTTGTTTCTGGAAATCTTCCACTAATAAGGTATTTTGACCCTCTCCTGTCTTTCTACAAGTGTTAGGGATCATGTCATTTGGAAAGGGGTGGCATTTGGATGTAGAAGAATTGTGTGAAAACTTAGATGGCAGTGATGAGTCATGTCTAATTAATCAAGAATGATGTAGCAGAGATGTCTTTCCAAAGAGACTCAAAATTAAAATAGCCTTAAATGAGGACATCAGGAAGTGAGGGTTTAAAATTGTGGCTAAATCTAAAAAAATATCAGTTTAATTAAAAACAGATCTGCGTTTTTGTGCAAGTAAAACACTTGCACAGCTGACACTCAGAATTTTGCCAGCTACTGACCAAAGATTCCAAGAGGTTTCTCAGCCTGTTATTTTTTGTCCTTGTTACCACATGGCAAGGACGAATACTGCTATCCCAGAAAATAATCTATGTGATAATACATTCATATTTTGAATTTTGTGAAATAAGGCTAAATTCAGTGTATCAGCCATCAGTTCTTAGTTATTTCAAAACCAAAAAGAAATATGAGAGCTGCATCTAGGAAACAATAGTTGGATTGAAATGCCTTGCCTAGTCATGGCACTGGTGGTATTAAATGATAAAATATAAAGAATGATTCATTATATTTGCAGCATCAGCAATAAGAAAAGCTTTCAGACTCCTGAACACAAGGGAAAATCTCTGCCTGGAACTGGGCGTAATTGACATTTTCAAACCATAATATTTTAATGTCAATTGAGATGTTAGCAAGTACTTTTTCTACTAGAAATACTAAAATGGAGTCAAAAGGGAAAGACCTTTTAGAGATAGTAAAATACATTATTTCATTTTTTTCTTATTAAATAGATGTAGGATTGCTGTGCCCATTCGGGAGATTCCAGAACTTGGATGTAACCTGCTGCAGGTTTTCCTTGTATGCAGTGACTTTTTGTTATCCCTTTGGGATTTTTTTTTTTTTGTCATTAAGGGTTTTGCTGTTTTGTCTTAAGGTGATGAAATGCCAACACACTGTAGAAGTAGCAAATGGCTGGGTTATGTGATGGATGGCAGTCATACAGATATAATATAGGAGTAGTAAGAGGTTTGGGAGTGGATTATGGACAGATTTGAAAATCATGTGTTGCTGAAGATATTACTTAATCTTTTTGTGCAGAAGGTATGAGGGAAGCAGTCACTTGCAGTGATGGTGTAGCTTAATTGCACAGGGTTTGCCATTACCAGTTTCATCCCTTCGTTTCCAAAGTAATCATTCAGACCACTCTGGCTGACAAAAGTGGTGAGAAGAGGCTGTTTTCTGTATGCCACATGCCTAGAAATATAGTTACTTCCATGACAGATATCTTCTTGGATCTTTTTATTATTATTTTGTCTAAAAAGCCTGATTTTTTCAGAATGTGCAATAATTGTTAAATATAAGAATGAAGATTGTTTTATAAAATGATTCACATGATGCTAATTTATTAAAAACCCAAACATAGACCAATAGAAGTGGGTGTTATAAAACTAAAAGTATGAATCTCAACATAAAATATTTTTATATTATTGTATAAAAAAGAAAAATACTTTAAAATTAAAATCTCTTGATGATTATTTGGCACATTTGCAGTTTTAACATTGCAAAATATGCCTTGCTTTCCATTTGCAAACTCTTCTTTGAAGCAACAGTCTACAAACATGTAATATATATAAAATGGATACTTAAATGCCCTATCCAGCTTCATACAATGAACTCAGCGTATGTGTTGTTCATCTAATAACTTGCATTATTGCTTCTTTTTCTCTTTTTTCATTTAGTATATACAGGTGTTTGTGTACAAAAGCTGGTTATTTGGGTTTCCAAGTTTTTTTGCCCAGTTATTCTCCCAAATTCCACTCTGAAGAAGCACTCCAAGGGAGAGAGACAAAAATATAGGTAGGCACTTCAAGTGATTGCTTAGATTCAGTGTCTTCATATAGTATTGGTGATACCACTGTTACAAATAGTGATTAATATAGAGGTGATAATGAATTTTATGTATGAAAAGCTGTTAAGTTTTAAAGTGAGTGTAACAGGAATTTAATCAAACTCAAATACATGTAATATATATTTTTAAATAATTCTGTTAATTTAATCTTTTTCTTGCCACACAACTTGATAAATTAGTTATATCCTCCTATGTTTGCATCCATATTGTGATGCTATTAAGACAGTGTAACGTTGCCAGTACAGTAGTGTCACACAATTTGATTAATGGAAGGGGGGAAAAAAGGTGCAAGCTTGAACTGGACCATCTTTGAATTCTCAGAAAACATCAGAACAAAGCTGTTAGCTGTAAAAATGTTGTCATTAAAACTTATTTACTGATGAAATAGCAAGCAATGAACAGCCAGTGGTATCCATGGCAAATGAGTAGATCCTCAACTTGACTGTAGCTGGGGAGATAAAAACTATCAGGGACTTCAAAAAATCACTTGAGCTGTTCTGGTCAGGAATGTCCTCCTTTTTTTTTTTGACAGTTGTCAGACGTAGGAGAGGATCCAAGACACTCTTAAACAGTTTGTTAGCTTCACGACAACAGGGTGAAAAATCAGTTGTAGTTACAAAGATTGGTTCTGGGATAACAACTGGACTTCCTTCAGCCCAGTGACAAACTGTAACTAACAACTAAAGTAGTTAGTAAAGACTAGAGCTGGAACACTGTAGGAAGTTAAATCCATTTCATTTCAAAGCTCTAGAGGGCAGTAAAAGAAACTAAAATAAATTAAAAAATGTCCTGTTTTCCACTTGCAATATAAATAATTGCATTCCCTGTGAAAAAGTAATCTGAGAACAAAAAAGAAAACAAGGCAGGGAGCTGACACCTTGTTAAAAGCTTCAGATCACACTGACCCTCAGAATATCATTGCTAGAGCTGAGATTCTGCACTGTTAGGACTGGCCAGCCAGCCCTCCAGCAGGGCACTCTGTCCCAGAGGAAGGTAACAGGATCATGTCTTAAGTAAGATAGGCCTGTTTGTATGCTGCAGATGCAAAGATAAATGAGATTTGATAATAGTCCGTACTGGCAGCTGAAATGTGCCTCGTACTGGTTCGGTGTTTCCCGAGGTAAACACCAGTCCCTGAGGATGGAAAGGCTGCCTGGAGAGAGATGGAGCTGGCCATGACTCCAGACTAGACAGTGCTGGCCAGAATGGATGGAATCTCCATGAGCTCTATGTGGAGTCCACTGTCTGCCCTGTGGGACAGTTCAGCAGAGTTGAAAATTGTTTTTTCTTTGCATAAATTCTGCAGAAGTTATGAGCAGAGATGAACAGCTTATCTGTTGGTGTAGCTGTCCTTAATGCCACATAAACCCAGCAAGTGCAATGTAAATCACGTGCTCTGCTTATATGGAATTTCTCATTCTAACCATTGCACAACTGTCAGGTATATGTTGTGAGATGAGATGTTGTAGCTGATTTATTCTGAACTCATGGCTAATTTAGGCAAGTGAGTTTGGCTTTTTTGATATTTTTCAGTCTCTCAGAAGTTAGCAGTATTTTCCCAGGTATTTGCAAGAGCTCTTGTTTGTTCTTGTCCCTAAGTACCCAGACCCTCTGTCTCTTCCGAACAGTATGCTTGCCTTGCTTGACTACTCCAGGATTACTTGCTGCCAGTTCACCGGCTTTCACTACTGTATTTGCAGGTGTCTCCTGCTGATGAATCAAATTCAAAGCTCTTATCTCATTAAGTTTGTGTTTTAGTAGTAGCATGGATTTATTTCTCAGGGAGTTCAGTGACTTTCTGCAAGTGACAGGACCAGAACAGGATCTTTATCTTTGAATATTTTTTTTAAGTGTGCTGATAGCCTATGGAAAGTAAATCATTTTTGATAAAATTTGCTTCTGGGGGCTCATTTGCCTAACGAGGAAATGTCCTTTCCTCTTGCTAGCTGCAGCTTATGTTGCTTTTATTGTTCTCCCTTCTCTGATAATGCTGTATTTTTTAGGCAATTTGTAAGCATATTTGGGAATATTCAGATTTATTCTGAACTTCCTTTGGAGTTTGAGATTGAACTGAATAGAGGCAAGCATTCAACAATTTCATGTATAGCTCGTGGTGAAAAATCAAAAGTTATGTTCATAAATCCCTCCTGTGTGGACTTTTTTCCTGGATTTTTGTGATCAATATTTAATTTCATTAGCTGGAACTGTTCTAGTTCATATTAAAATAGTTTTTATCACAGATATGCTGAATAAAGATTTGTATTAGCAGTCTTCCTTTGTGGATAGTAACTTACTTGACTGTAAGTAACTGCTAGCATGGGCAAAGCCATACAAACTTATTTAAAACTTATTTAAAGAATCTTGCCATTTGTATTTTTGAAATTGGCCAATATGAAAAACAGTCAAATACTCTCAGATATATTGGTTATTTGGTATTAGTCAGAAATTAATTTATAAGTTGAATTCAGTCTTTACTTTGTTAGTGGTAAACTTTTAATACTTCTTTGATAGTTCTGAATGAAAATACCAGTCAGTTGATATATATCTCTTTTTAATAAATATAAATCTTTGAATTGGATATCTTGAGCAAACATTGATGTTAGTCCAGGGGATTTGAATAGAAACCTTTTGACAGATGATTATTCTTGGGAGTGATTAATAACCAATTATCAGTTTATCTAAAAGGTACTACGATAGTGATTACATGCTATTGTGTCATTGTTCCATTAAAAAAAGTGATAAAAATTTACTTTATTCAGTGTGAAAATTGTTTTTTGAAGTTTTTTAAAGTTTGCAAGAGTGTATAAATTTCTACTTTTTTTAAAAAAAATCAAAGTATAACTAAAACACACCGTAAAATCCTAACTTCTCTGTTAGGTAGGTCATGTAATTTAGAATCTAAAAAAGCAGATAGAAGTAGATATATTATATGAAATGAGCCATTAAAATCGTGTTTCCTAAATTCATTAAATCCTGGCCTTATAGAATCAAACAGAAATATTTTCATTATCTTATCTGAGACAAGAAGTTCATCCCACATGCAAATCTCTGTGTAAATCAGCTAATTTAATCTTCTGTTCACAGAAGACGTCTCAGTCCCTGAGAGGGAATAAGGGCAGTACCAGTATAACAACATGCACAGTCATTCCTAGTTTTTTCTTCCAAACTTACAGCTGCTGTCCTGTCCACCTCACAGCGGCTGCTCAGTATGAAACAAGCTTCAGCATCATCCATTCTAGAAGAGAGGAGACAAGCCTGTTACATTCCAACAAAGTATTTATGTGAACCTCTGTTTCACAGTTCACAGTCTTGCATGTAAAGACAGAACACAGAGATAGTTTAGTCTCTCTGTTCTTGTTTCTTTCCCTACTGGTGCCAGTAGAAGCTGTGCCAAAGTAATAAAAGCAGAGTGAATTCAAACACACTTAATCTGCAAAATAAGTATCTGCCATGAGTCTAAAAGTGGATAAATAGCACCAGCCTGCCTGGTGTATAAGGGTATGATATGCACAAGTTATTATTGATAAGAATGAACAAGATGGGGCAGGTAACTTAATACAGACTTGTCTTGCCTAGAGATAGCAGAAAGTTGGGTAGATGTACAAGAGTAATGTATTTGGGATAAAAACCGTTTCTGTGTATGTATGCATTAAATGAACTATTTTCAGTTCATGGCGTTTTTGATTAGGAAGAAATCATTTGAGCTGTGTGAGTAATTTCAGCTAAATATGGGAGCAGTATTGGGAAGATAGGGTCTTCACCAAAATTATAGGAAATTAGAGGAGATTTTGTTGAGAGCTGATGAGGTAACTCAGATGACAGTATATATAGATGATTTCATAAGGAAATGAAACCTTATGTGAACATATTCACCTTTTTCCCCAATTTTTTTTGTAAATTCTTGAATCACTTCAGTCACATATGACAAGGATAATAACCTGGGACTACTGTCTGTGAATGTCATTAATTTAGACAACAGAAACATTAATGACATTTGTATTGAAAACAGTTACTAGAATCCAAAGTATGAGAGAAGTGTTATTAAATGTCCTTAAAACTAAAAAAGCTTTTTCAGTTATACCATTTTTATGTGCCAAAACACTGACTCTGAAGCAAGAAAACCCAACAATTCCATTGCTTAGGGATGGCAGAAATTAATGGGACTTCATATACAGAAGAGAATTTTGTGAATGGAAAAAGTATAAGCCAAAGAAAAAGAATGAACATGGCTAAGAAAGTGGAGGCAGAGAGAAAAAATATTTAAGGTCATGACAGAATATGGAAAAAAGCTGTAGGAGAAAGAAATCAATAGTGGTAGTACTATTCACTGTCTACTACTAGTCTACATGAAGAATGGTAACTGTTTTAACCAGTTACTGTGTTGTTTCAGTGGCTGAAGTAGCTGTAAAGTCTCCAGTTATGCTGACGAACAGTGTGGCACCTCATGACAGAATTTATTCAGTTTCCTTGTTAAAGCTGCACACATAAACACTGTTCAGAGAACACCAAGAGTTTGCAAAGTGATGCCCTCAAAGACAGGAAGAAAGAATGAGTATTGTTTTTCTAAAGTCAAATTGCATACTGGGCATAGAAAAAAAAATATAGTCTTTTATTAACTGACTATTCCTTACTTAGGCAATTAGCCAACTTTGGGTATTCCTTTACTTTGTGGCATGACCTCTATCATGTTACTTTCACGTTGGATTTCACAAATAATATATGTATGAATTTTGATAAGGAGACACTTCTTAATAATTTTGTTGTTGTTCATAACCATTACTTTATTTATTAGAAGAAGTTTACCATGTGCCTTGTTATCATCTCAGCACATTATGTTCTCATTAAAAAGAAACACAGCAAACATCTTGGTACTGGGTTATATTTCATATTAAATGTTCTATTAAATTCCCACTATGCTCTTTCTCTCAGGAGAGGCTGAAAATTATTCCGTGACAGGTACATTCAATTACATGTTCTGCAGGAAAAAGCACAGTTCCACAGCTGACTACCTCCAGGTTATTATAAGTGAATACCAAGATTATATTTAGGGAACAGCCTAATTTTTCTTCTCCTAATGTGTGGAACAAATGTCAGCTAAATCCACACATGAATTCCTTCTTGAAATCAGCAAGAACACCAAAAAAAAAAAAGGAATTTCTCTAAAAGAAATTTCTAATCCTGAAAAAAGCTTTATTGTCTTGTCAAATTTTAAAGAAATGTAGAAGTAGCTGTTTTTTCAGTGACAGGTCTGAGAATGAGGCTTCTCACAGACGAGATTCTTGGAAATACTTCCCTTTGGGTAAAAAAGGCTGAATTACACAAATAGACAGCTATTGGCTTAATTTTTCGATACCTGCATTATAGAGCAGTGCAGGTAGGTTAACTTTCTCTATGGAGACTTTAAAAAGACAATCATTCTACGTGAATTCCACTAAGAATTCCTTCACAGGTTCAATTGATTGAGGAATGGGGGGGGAGGTGTTTGTGAGGAACTCTGTTTGACTGATGTGTTTTGGTGAATGTCATTCACTATTAACTAGCAGAGAGCAGAGAGCATTTCTTAGAACTGATGGATGTATGTGGTTAAGAAAAGGGTCCTGAAGGAAGACTATATGGAGGTATAGTAGAATAGCTGCTTAGTATTACCAGGCTGAACTTAGGAAGAAAGTAAAACTGTACAGTGGGTTCAAAGGGTGATAATTTATTATGTTTCCTTTCTTTCCCTTTAGTTGGTCAGGAGAAATACCATCACATTTATCATATTATCTCAAGAAATAGAAACATATTCTATCATTACTGTCATTTTGGAATATTCTGTTCTGTTTTTTCAGAGGAAATCACAAGCCTTCTGTTTCAATACCTTTAAAAACTAAGACAGAAAAGACAGTGAAAAAAATCTGGTCAAATGAAAGAGCTCACAAATATTTGTCCCTTGAAAAATTTCAGATATTAAGGAAAACTAATTACATCAAAGAGCTTTGCTTTGCTTTCTAAATACACATGCTGTCCTTCTAGCACAGCTTTTGTTGTTTGTTAAACCTATTTATCAAACAATAGGAGTGACACAAAAGCAAAAAAACATGGTCAGTATTTGCCTACTTGGCTCTCAACAGGTCTTGATCTTTTAGTGCTGAGCCTTGCAGGTAGATAACCCTTTGGGACCACATTGGGATTTGTAACACCCTTCGGACCTGAGCATCCATCTCGGTAGGACACAAAATAACGACATAATAGTCCTGTCAAAAAGAAAAAAAGGGAGAATAGTCATCTTATTTTCTTATCATGTTGCTGGAGAAGGAGTAAACAGTAATGGGATGTCAAAAATGTCTCTGATAGTTGCTGATAGTCAGAGTTGATTTCCCCCCCTTTTTTTTTCCTTTACATTAATGGGCAATGCCATACTCTGCTTCCTGTGCTACAGATAGTCCTTGTTAGGAAAAGAAGGGTTGGTCTGAAGCATACATGTGTGCATAGATGAAAAGGAGAGATAAATGGAACGTGAGAGGAGAGACTGAGAGCTTGTCCCAGAAGTCCTCCTTGGGACACATAGGCTTTTGTGGAAAGCTTTGTGCACTGAATGCAGTGCACCTTTATCCTTCAGCTTCCCAGTTCATAGAATCATTAAGGTTGGAAAAGATCTCTAAGATCATTGAGTCAAACATGATTTCAGCTGTGAAGGGAATGTATATAAGCTCTTTTATTCTACCTATGTAGTATTTGGACTTTTCTTCTTTGTCTCCCGTGTATCAGAGAACCTGACTTATTCTTCAGGTTAGTTAACTAAATTTTGGATTTCAGTTTGCGTTTGCATCTATAAAAAACATGATTTCTTTGTGCATTTGCTTATGCCTCCTGCTAGCTAATCATTTTGGGGAATATTTTGGATTTGGGATTTGGCAAATTGCTGCTCAGCCACTTGAGGATTGTATTTGTGTTATTTTTTTGCACCAGTTAATGAAGCATGGTACACAGGTAACTTAGTAAAAGTCATGGAGTAGATTTAGTAAAAGAAATAGACTGTAGCAAAGGTAATGATAATAAATCCAAATTGCTCTCTCATGTAAATAGGCTTTCAAATGTTCCAAACAAGTCATATGACAAGTTTGCAGTAGCCAGGGCATATATGTACACTAAGAAAATCTCTTCTGTGTAATTTTTTTAAAGTCTTTGTCCTTTAAAGTACTTATTTCTTAATTTCTGCAATTCCAAAAGGATCTAATCTTTAAAATCCTGTGCAAGGTGCTCTAGGATAACCCTGCTTGAGCAGACAAGTTGGACCAGATGACCCACTGTGGTCCCTTCCGATCTCACCCATTCTGTGATTCCAAACACTGGCAAAAAACAAAGCAAAATTTGAAAACCAAAAGATGCTTAGACTTTTGAGGATTTTTTGATCCCATCCCAAAACAAGGGGAAAAAAATAATATGAGTAACTTTCATTTATTTTCTATTTTGGGTTAGAATCTAAGGAATTTGCTTGGAAATACATGTTTCTAAAAGGACTGGCATAATTCAACAAGACAGTAATTCTACCTATTTAGTCTATTTACCTCCATTTAAAATGCTGTACCTCAGGATCCTACTGCAGTTATAGATTCCCAATTCTGCTAGCTATTACCAAATTCAGTTTTAAAAATTAAAGACTCTTTCAGAAGCCTTTCTGAAAAAAAAAAAAAAATCAGTATTTTGTGGTGGTTTTGGTTTTTTTTAACTCTCAGTACCTGCAATCTGGGGTGAGCATAGAATTCATTTAAGAAATCCATAAGTAAGTCAATCTTCAGAGAGCTTACACACAGCACAACATGTTTTTCTGTCTGAGCTCTGTATCGACTGTAGTTTCCACCGGACTTTTGTCTCTCCATCCATAAATATGCCAGCTGTTCAAACTGCAAGAGATGCCAATTGTCAGTGCAATATAGACAAGTAGGTGTGCAGTACAACTGTATAATGACTTGACAATGTTGCATCATTCAATCTCAGGCCTCTATGAAAAACTGCCCTTAGCCCACAATGTCTTTTACTTTGTAAAATGTTCAAGTGTATGAGATGAATAAGAGAGTGATTGAAAAACATGGCAATAGTGCCAGAGTTTACCACACACAAATAGCAGTGAAAATTCATTAAAATATCATGAGATTACATTAAATCTTAAGATTTTAGAAAAGAATGAAGGCTGGCACCTTATTCCTTTAAGTATTTTTTACCTCTGCACTCTCTTTATCTAGTGCCATGTGACATAAGTGCCATGTGACATTTTCACACATTACTTGGATAGAAGCACCATTCAACTTAGTTTGGGCAATAACTCTTTCCAGAGATTTTATAATGTTCTGAAGGGGACCTGCTGTATACTCTTTAGTCTGTCTTATAAATTTAGATACAATTTAAGAACACAGAAAATACAGCAGCTGTTAATACAGCAAATTTGCTTTTGTCAGCTGAACAACATAGGCAGCTAACAGTAAACTTCACTAGTCTGAACCTCTAAGACTAAAGGGGACACTGTAGCAGTCTGTACTAAAACATATAAACACCATTTCAAAACTTCTTGTAAGTAATATGTGTTTAATACTGAGCTCAGTTTAACCATATGTCTGTGTGATAGCTGCGTTTTCTCATCCACATTCAACTGATGGGGAAGTTGAATCATGAATAATAACTGCTTGCATATCATAGCAGGACAAAAGCTCAGGACAGAATGCCTCCCACATTCTGTGTAGGGAAAACTGAATGAAGCCCCATTATCACTACAAAGTTATAAGAGGAAGTAGCTAATAATAGGTAAATTTATGTGAAAGGCCAGTAGATTCTAGATTATTTACTGCTAATGTAGAGCTCCTATTTCTGAAGTATGAATCAGAACCACCTGAAAGATGAAATTTCTATATCCTAGGAAATTGCAGATTTCTTAAGCAGAGCACATTTTAGTTTTCAATAGAATATATATTTTACTAATTTTTCACTGAGGGAGAATATAATTGTATTAGTGCATACATCTGCGAATACAGACATTAAATATTTAGGTATAATTAGAGCATTCAAATAACTTCAGTAAAATTAATGCTAAGAGCTTGAGCTTCCAACCTCCTAGGGTTTCTGTGTTGTCTGCTCACAGGGAGCTTTAGTTCACTGTCAAAGAAGCAGAGTCTGGAAACAATGTCTGTGTGAGCAACTTTGGAGCTTCATGGTGCTAGACCATGAAGCTCCAAAGTTTCTCACAAGCTTTGATAAAAATGCAGTCTCCCCACACCCTCTCTTTCTGTCACGAGGTCTGGGTGATCAGTGGAACGATGAACATCTTGGCAGGGCTTCCCCTGTAACTTCAGAGTTTCTGTCATCCAGCCTCACCTAATGAGCTGGAAAATGCTTGGTGCAAATTTAACACAGCCAATTGAATCCTTGAAATATTTGGATTTTCACAAATCATTCTTTTCCTGTTAAAACTGTTAGAAAGTCCTAAACCTAAGTAGGCAAGAAAAATTCCTAACTGTGCTGTTGGCTCTGTCTGTGTGTGTGTACCATACACAGCTGTGAACCCAATTTGCTGGAGTTGCAGATTTAATGAGATTTTTTTCAAGTTAGCACTGAGCTGTAAGAGTAAGAGAGGAAGTGGAGAGAACCAAGATTAGAAACAGGGAGAGCCTGCTGAGGAAATGCTACACTCATAAAGAAAGTGCTGGCTACTGTTGTGCTTTTTTTTTTTTAAATTGCTCCATTAATAACAAACCCATATCTCAGGATAAAGGAAGGGCTCTGTGGTACATGACAGGAGCAGAAAGCTTTCATCAGCATTTGAAAACTGTTATTAGTGGTTTTTAGTATAAATCTAGAGTATAGGAGAACACACAGGAAAAAGGAAAAAAAAAACAGAATAGAAGATGGTTCTTTTTTCTGACATTTTTTATGCAATAATAATAGTAACAATAAGTTATTTCAATTGTTATTCTTTTGTTTTAAAAACAATTCTAAAGAGAAGAAAAATCCACATTTACCTGTATGGGCAACACCACAAGAGCAACACAGATCATAATGACAACAAGCAGCTTTGAAGGCCATATCTTGGGTGTAACATCCCCAAAGCCCACAGTGGAAAATGTCACTATGCAGAAATAAAGGGAGTCAAAGAGAGTCAACCTGTTTCCTGCTCGTTCCAGATGCTGAATTCCACAAATACTACGTAGAAAAGAATGAATAAAGACATGAAAAATAAAAACTGTTCAAGCTTGATGATTATATGTGCAGAGAACTGTTTATTTTCAGAATTCATAAATTGCTTAGCAAAGACATTTTTTCAAAGAAGAGTAAAAGTTAATATCAGAACAGAAGAGCATTATTGATATAATTTCCAAATGTCATTTGTAATAAAAGAAACTCATTTTTTGATTATTCCAGTATGATAGGCACAACTGTTGCTAGGCTTTGCTTTCAGTGGCTGTTGTAAGGAAGAGGTGGTATATAGAACATCATGGATTGATGAAATTCCTTTCTAAACCAGAACAAAACAGATGGTATATAGCTGCCACCATTCAAACTTTTTTGTAGATATCTTTCAAATTTTTCAGGGAAAGTTTGCTGGTATGGCCAAGAAAAATGTACATACTGCTTTCTTTGAACCTGTCCCTCTTTATGTTGGTCTCTATCCCTTTGGGTGGTAAGAGCTACTAGTGTGAACTAGTTATGAGAATATGTGTTGCATATCAGAATACTGTTGGTACAAATGGGTACTGTCTAGAATAAACTAGAATGTGAGAATTGCAGGCTACTCAATTGTCAGAGGAAAAAGCATCCAGGGTCAGCCCTTAGGTAGAAAGTGGAAGATGACAATTGGAAAGAAGAGCCTGCTCACTAAAAGTACAGAATAGAAATATGGGACTCGGTTGTCTTTAACAGCAGAACAAGTGAAGTTCATCCTCTCCAATCACACATTCCTGAGAACAAGTAAATGGTAGCCCAAGTTAGCTGGTAGTTACTTCTCTTGTAATCAGTATGATGTGTTTTGGTTTCAGGAAGCAGTAGGAGAATCTGTCCACAGGTCATACTGCTATTTCATATGTTGCAGATTTTAAAAATATTTTACTTTGTAAAAATATACCATGCTAAGGAGCTTCCCAAGCTTAAAATGTGATCTTCTGTGACACAGTGGAATTGCTTAGATGAGTTCAGGCTTTTTAATTATATTCACCTCTATATATATAAAAAAAAAAATCAGTGTGAACCACCCTGAATAGCAGTTTTTCCCCTTGGAGTTAGCAGAATGATTTGTCCTCAGAGAATTAGATAAATAATTGATGTTATATGCCGTAGTAATTACTCTAGAACATACTAAATATTATCTCTTCATATATGGTATCCAGATGGTAACAGACCTCACTAATATCTGCCATGGTAAGATCTTTGCATCACCAGGAAGACCCTGTGTTTATAACAGTGTTAGCAGTTGTTCTTCTGTTCTCTGTTCTGTTCTCCAAAAATAATTTAGCTGTGGGCAGTGGCATTTCCAGAACATATGGATCAAATTCCCAGTTTCCTTTTCACAGCTCTAGCATTTGTAGTTTTCACACATCTCAAAATGTTCTAAAAAGGGTGGGGTTTTTTCCCTGTTGTTTGCCTAAGTTTCATGCTTCAGTCAGAACTGATATTTATATTCCATCCAATTCGTCCCACATTTTTCACTGGAGTTGTAATCTAGATCTTCCATAATTTCACTATGTTCACAGTTTTTCTGGGGGCTTTTTTGTGATTTTTTTATTTTTTTTACAAAAAGGATAATTATGTTTTTGTCCCTGAAAATACTAACAGAAGGACCGTAAGAAATTATGCTAATGAAGCTTTCTTTTGGTCTCAGACCAAGGAAGTTTTTCAGCTAAAACCTTTTCCAGTATTAATTTGAAATAATTAAATATACTGTAGAGGCATCAAAGTATGGAATAAGAACCCATTTTAATAAAAATACTCACATAAGTTAAATGTAGTTTTAAAAGCAGAATGGTGATGGATTTTTTTATTCTTTATTGTTACAATTCCTGATCGCCTTGGTGCATTTTCTTCTCTTTAGTTGTCTTTTTGGGTATATCCCTCAAACACATAACTTTGAATTCAGGAGTTAAGGTCATAAGGGCCAGGAAAGCAGCAATTTCACTGAGCCAGTGATATGGCTCCCATGTAGCAGGACTATTACACCACTCCACCCCATGTATTTAATATCTGCAGATGAGGTTGTATTGAAGCATAATGCATGATCCTATCATTGGTAGAAATGTATTTTTTCTGCTGATGATGCCTCTGAAATTGCTTGGTGTTTGTATATGCAAAATGTAAACCCCTTAAGCTGGGGTGGGTTTTTTTACATTTTTGAGGAGTTAGAATTGTTTCTTTATTCTTTGCTCTTTTTGTAAAACCTTACAAATTTTTAATAGCTTGTTGGTAGGAAAACTCAGGTCTTGATGAATGAGTTATTTTCTTTATAATACTTATTATTATACACAAGTTTTCCATAGCTAGCCCACCCAATCATACTTTAGTTAACTGAAGTAAGGTAATATATCATGAACCATTTCAGCCTTTTCTAAGTGAACAGTAGAATTCCTATTGAATTTAGTGAAATCAAGATTTCATTTCATTGGCTCTAGTCCCTTATAGTCCTATATATTCCTATTCCTTAAAGCCATCAAAATAATGTGCCTGATCCAAAAATCTTGTGGATTCAAGATGTTTCTCATTGAATTTAGTAGGCATGAGCCAGGGCTTCTCACATTTAGTTAACAATATTAAAGTCACTAAGATATGGGAGCTGTTACTTCTTTGCTGAAGAAGAAATTCAGCTCTCCTAACAACTTGCTGATCAAATTAATTTCTTTCCTCAAAATTATTTGCACCTCATTTGCAGTTCTACCAAACTGTACTTGAAGCCCTAGCCCTGAAAACAAGGGAATGATAAATCCAAAATCAGGTTACCAATTCTTACTTGGATTGGGTGTTTTGATGCTCTGCCATTAGTCTTCATTAGAGCCAGAGATCACAAAACTGCAGAAAAACCTGACTTTCAAGAGACAATTTTATGGGAGTCTAATTAACAAATAAAATATTGCTTCTGGTACTGCTTCCCCGAGAATATTATACTTTCATCTCACCACCAATGCTTTTAAAGGAATGTTACTCAGTGTTTACAGCATGTCCCCATCTGTTTGGGTTACCAGGTTATGCTGCATAGAGAGTGCAGGGCAACACTGATAGCTGTCCATGAAGCCAAGTCCACATGGATTAGTTATTCCATTCCCATTCCATTCTGACATCTTTTAATATAACCTAATAATTTATGTGAATAGTAGTATCAGCTTCCTTTTTTTTCTCACAAAATGTTAAGCATTACTTTTAGCATAAATACTGCATGTAACAATACATATGTTCTTTTTTGCATTCTTATGTTTACTGACAAAATGAAATGTGCAGTAATTTGGGCTGCATATTTTGCCTGCTGTCATATTTTTGGTGGTATTTTTATCTCCTTGTTCTTGTTTGCTTCCTCCTCCTCTTTCATCTTCCAAAGAAACAATAGTTTCTTTGGTCATCCCTGGAAAAATGTAATGATTTCAAGCTAGAAAGGAATGTTCAGTAAAGGCAGTGCTCACATCAGCTTGTTTTTGTGCAGAAAATAAATCACTGTAATAATCAGTACACAGAAAGTCCCTATCAGAAAATGTATTACAGACTTACAGAGAACAGAAGTATGATTTTAAATACTCTGCTACCACTGCACTTGAAAAACAGAAAGTAAGGAAAATAACACATAACCGCTGAAGATTAGTAATGTTTAGTTTTGGTATTATTTGAACTTTTGAGAGTTCGATCTTTGTTTTACTGGAAGCTTTCTTTCCAGTTCCAGGAATCTTTGTTTGCTTGAGTATTTATGTGCCAAAACTAACTACTGTTTGTAAATAACCTGTCTCCACATGCAGTACAGAAATAAATACTGTAAAGTAAAATAACCCCTGAAATTACCAGCTTTTCATCATGCTGCAGAAGCATGTCAGAGAAATGGACACAACAAGAACCATTTGGATAGTAATTTGCAAATACTGAA
This sequence comes from Platyrinchus mystaceus, assembly GCA_035041135.1. Lineage (NCBI taxonomy): Eukaryota > Metazoa > Chordata > Aves > Passeriformes > Tyrannidae > Platyrinchus > Platyrinchus mystaceus. The sequence continues at coordinate 22,708,316 of JAWWLV010000005.1, read as the reverse complement.
GATTAACCATCCTCATTTATGATCATTTGTTTACAATCTATTTGATATCAGCTTATATTTTCATTTTCCAGTGTTGGCAAATATGTTTGATTTATAAAATTTTACGTTTACTTTATTTTTTATTGTTTATAGGTACAACCCATTGAGGTCTAACATAATGCACCAGATGCTGAGCCCAAAGTCAGAGCTGCTTATGTAGGATTAGGTAATACGCTAGGCAACAGTATTGTTTTCTTTGGATTTGTAACTTTGAGCTTCAACTTGTCAAGTTTTAAGTAGCTAACTGTAGGGACTAGCTAATAACTATGTTGAAATCAATGTGGATTAATTTTATCAGATTCAGTGTGGTTCTGTGGTAAGAGCTCAGTGCTTATATACTACAGAAGTTACACCTGAAATAACTCAGAAATACAGCAATTCTGCTTAAGCAACTTTTCCCAAGTAGTTTCTCACACCCAAAACTCTTTACAATTTCCTCATATCCTACCACAGAATGGTGATGTTAGAACTAATTACAAATTAAATTCCAGTGATTTGATTGTTCTGTACTGCCAGTTGCTGTTTATATTATTTTAAAAATTCCTAATGCTACTATCACAGATTTTTTTTTCTTTATGAGAAGAATTGGTATGAACTATTGGTCAGCAAAATTGTTGATAGACCACCAACATGTTAACTTCCCAGGAAATACAGACAGGCATTTGAGACATATTTTACCACTACAGTGGCTGTAACTATGTGCTTAAGGAAACTTCCTCCATCTTTACACCAAATCAAACAGTTCATGCTTCTGTCTCACTCTAGGGGAGGCATGTGACATCTCTCAAAAGTCTGATAAATGCACAGAGGTTTTGGTTAAAATCAGCAAGAAGTGCTCACTACTTGCCAAAGATGACAATATTAAGCTGGTGCCAGTTTTAAGTTCTTGAACTGAAAGTGATGCTAGGACTAATGTTGTATCTGGAGAATTCCCTGCTTTGCACAGATGAAAACAGTTTTTCATACTAGAAATTGTCTCTGTGGGGTGTTTAGTCTTCTCTAGAGCATTCATGTAGAGCCAGATGCAGTTTTGCCCCATACTTTAATATTAGACATTATTGGAAAAGCTTGTAGAATTAGGTATCCATACAATCATTAAATACTCAATTTACACTTCACAACCTCTAGCTTGAATACTGATATAACTGAAGTGACATTAAAGTAGCATTTTTTTCTCATTCATTCTATCAGATGCATATGGAAACACTGTCTGTTGATTACTGAATGACAACACACATCCCCTGAATTTTAATTACCTTTTTCATATGAGACACTACTGAGCTGTGTAATCTGGTCCTTACAGAAAGTGAAGGTGCTGCTAATCACATTATCTGTGACCTAAAAACCTAATACTTTCTGACAGAACCCCTGATTCTTGTGTAAATAATGAAGAGGCAAAGAAAAAGAACAAGGGATGTGTAAAAACTGCAGCAAGTAAAAGAAATCAGAAAATACTCTGACCAATAATAAAATGTCAATCCCATCCAAACACCCTGAAGCTGAGCTTTTAACTTGCTAAAAACCAAATGCTTCCATTTTTATCAAGCCTTGTGATGCTTTCTCAGGACTTTTATAAAGCCTGTGTTTTTTCCTAATTTATTTTGTGAAAAGCAAATTTCCATAAACAATATTAAAACAGAAAAAAAAATACTAGTTTAAGTAGATATACAATTTTCAAAATGTTAGAATGACAGAATCTGTTACAATATATCATGTAAAATATATCAAGTTTAAGCATTGCAATGAGAATTTCCTATTTTCACCCGTCATTCCACATACAAGGCTTTAAAGCTGTGGGAATAACGGAATTCCAGGACATAGAAATTACTAATTGCATACAAGACAGTACACAATAAATGAGGGAGAACTGCTGATTGGAAAGAAGATGAAGGCTGTTATGCTGCCTTTAAAGTGAGTCAGTGGAGAAATACACTTGCTATTCTTAGGTGGCGAGAACTGATCCTATGAATGCAGTAGATCATGCTGAAATGTATTCACTGACTAGACAAAAAAACAGTGCTGGACATTGTGGTTTCTTAATATTCAAGGTCAAGGTTAATGTTGTAACAAGTCTCAGATATTTTTGCATCTCTAATGTCACTGCATCAGACAGTCCAATGTGAATCTTTCTATTTTTCCAGTTATGTTCTTTTCAGCATATATTTTCAACACTCTCCCTTTTTGTTTTTTTTTCAGAATCACAATAGTGAATAGAAAGACAGGCTTTGAATCAAACTTCTCAGTTCGGGGGGACTTTGAACACAAGTTGAGGTAAGAGTGCAAAACTTTCACTACACAGCCATGCCACTATGTCAGAAATGAATTCTGAATTTCCTTTCAGCTGGAAAGGTCACCTTTGTTTTTATTCCAGTTGTATCTTTATCCCAAATTATGGTGTTTGATGATGTGATTATTACCCAGGGGGTCTTTTATAAATATTTTCCTTCCCCAAAGATCAGAATGTTATGTGCAGCTAATGGTTGCAAAAGCTCAGCTTATAAAAATAAACTCTTCCTCTAGGAACTCGTGACTTCCAGAAACTGAAGAACATCTTGTTAAGCAGAATAGGATATTATGAAACTACTGTCTGTGTATAAATATTTGTTGAATCTGAGTGAGAACCTTTCTACTTCTGCTGCTGTGTTTTGTGAAATGAGAAGTGGAGCTGTAATTAATCAACTGTGGTCATTGAGACTGCACAAGTAGAGCCCCACTGTGGGCAGCATTCAGCTCTGTATTTCCATAAAAAGGTCTGTACACACTTCAGTCTGTAAGTCCAAAGGACTACCTGTATTTTTGTATGCTTTCAGTCTGCCCTAGAGCTTTGATGGTAAGCAAAGTCTGGCAGTTCAGCTTCAATACTGTGTTAATACTGTTGGCAGCCTGCTGTGGAGTCTGAGGTTCTGGATTGCTCACAGAAGGAGTCAGTAACTATTGAGGAAACAGAATCATGCAGTCAGAACTCAACCACCAGATACTATTCACCTTCAGGGTGTGTACAGAATTAGGTGATACTACATACCTATCCTTTCTCGGGAAAATTAATTAGGTAATCTATTTATAATATTCAAAAATTGTATGTGTTGTGCTGGAAAATTTGAATGCAAACCTCTAACTTAATACACCCAATATGTTATGCTTTGGAACATCATGTTTAATGTTTCTTGCAATAGTTTTGAAACATTCTTAGGGTCTAACAGTTGTTATGCAAACCACCCACGCTCCCTCAATCAAATTGAACTAACAATTGAAAGATTCATTATCTGCATATTTGTTAAGTGTGCATAAGAAAAAAACTAACCCAGTGTGCAGAATATTCTATAAGCTACTGACAGAAACCTTTTGTTAATTCTCAACCTAACTCAAGTCATAGCACATTTTAATGACAGATCGATTTAATTTTATTGTTAAGTCAAAATTCTTTCCTTTTCAGATTTTGCCTTTTCATTTGATTTTTAAATACATGGATCTTCCTTACACTTCTATCCATTTTTACATCTCCTTGACAGCCTCTCATCTGCCTGCACTGTGAGTGCAACTGCTTTTTGCTGCTCTCATTGCTGCTATTAAAACAACTGCTCCAGGACAAGCCAAGTTCCCTTACTCCAGCTGCAACATTTTCTGGTTGCTAACACCATAAACAAAAAATAATTTCTTAGAAATTAACAGATAGGCAATATTCAGGAAGAGTGGTCTTTCTTGCACTGCTTATCCTGCTGTGAAACACAAACCAATAGCAAATACAGGCTGGAGTGGTCTAAAACTTGCAAGCGATTCAAAGCAAATACCACTTGTCTTATTCCCTTTAACCACAGCCATTAGGGGTGCAGCCCTTTGGAAAGCTCACCAGTGCTATTTTCCTTCCCAGCTTAAATTTCCATAAAACATATTCTGTTACGGAGTTATATAAAGAGAATTTTACTTGTAGACATGGAAGAAACTGCTTTCTGCTTGCTTTCATATCTCACAATATTTCAAAATGGTATTGCAGTCAACCCTCATGGTCTGCACTAAACTCATCTTTTTCCCAGAAATCTTCATTTGTTTTCATCTCCAATTATCTAAATGGACTTCATAGTATAATAAGACTAATGGTAACTTTCACCATTAGAAGACATGAGTATCAGAAAGTTGACTCTTCCTGAGCTCTGAGGCCCCCTTGAATCACGGTCTGCCTGCCTCACAACTTCTACCTTTCTAATTCCAGGCCCTGCAAGTCTAGCTTGTGGAGTGACTGTTCCATATAGCACTATTTTTGTATGTGATGTATAACCAAAGCAAGAAAAACTAGTCATGGAATATCACTTACTAGAAACAACTTTTCAAATGTTTACTATTAACCACGACAGTGTGGGATCAAGGGTTGGACTTGATGATCTCTGAGGTCTTTTCCAACCTGGCTGATTCTATGATTCTGTGTTTCTGTGATACTGAGTTTATGGATTCTTTTTTGAGGCACCCAAAAGGAGAAAATCACTTCTGGAGAAAAACAGCAGAATGTGCATTTGGAAGACTAAAGGGTGAATAAATAGAAGACCCAGACATGTAGGCTAGAAACAGATGAGAAATCTCTCTTTCTCATGGCAGCTGCTTGCTGTGCTTTATATAATCTTTCCAAGAACAAAGAAGAAAAGTTTGCAGATATGAATAGGAGACAGATGGAATATGATGGAATAACTTGAAGATTTTCAGAAGCCCATGTGAAGACCGCTAGGAAATGTTGCAAGTGTGTAGGAACAGAGAGAGCAGAGCGTAAGCTGATGAGCAGCTTCTATTGGACAGTGTTTAAACTTACAATAAGGAGCTCATTCCTGCAGGTGAATACTTATAGGTCAGTGAATGCAAAAGCTTTATGATATCTTAAATGAGCATGTTAACTGCTCCATTTTCAATTTTATTACTGCACTATTATTTACCTTTTTAGTAGACATGTATATTTTTATGAAATAAAGATGGTATTTTAAATAAATGTTAAAGATGCCACACGGTAAACACAAGCACATTGTCCAGCATTTTTAATAATAACTGGAAGTTTCAGCGAAAATAAAGGTACTGCATTTTATTTAAATTATAAGGCTGTGCTGTTCTAAAATGTGGTAACCCCTTTCTGTTTATTAAAATGAAGCAAGCAGACAGATTTGTCCTCCAAGTCACAAGTTAGACGGACATATCTGTTTTCTGCATCTCTGGATGTTGGACAAAACATACCTTTATGGGTGAGGACTTTGGGTAATGGGAAATTTTCTATTGTTCTGCCTTCTGGAAAACTTAAATGTAGAAAGAGTGTTTAAGGTAAAGGGCTGTAGTCTGATCACATGAGGGCAGGGGTGTACACTTCTCGCATTTCAAACTGTGCCATGAAATCACTGACTCATCAGTGGTTTTTGTTATCATTATGAGTATTTGTCTTCAATATTTTGGTTGTTATATGCATAAATTTGCCATCATTCTTTCATATGCATCGGTGTTGTAAATTGTTGGTACCTCTGTCCCGCCTTTACATGGGCATTTACATATTTTTTTCTCCCAGATGTGACACTGTATGGCTGACTGTGCCTTTAGTCTTCAATTCTTTGAAAAATATCTGTCTAAAAGTTATAGTAATTTCTAATGGAATACCAAGTATGCAGAAGAGAAATTTTTTTTCTTTTAAAATTCATTTCAGAAGTGGGGTTTTTTTCTTTCAAAATCCATTGTAAATGCACTAAAATCCTTCTTCTTTTTAGATGATTTCATATCACAACCCGAGCTCTGCCAAAACCTCTGAGGTGTCCTTTCAACATTCTATACAGCTATGCCTAATGTAAACAGAGGGTGAGTGCCAAGTTTCTGGTGGTGCCAAGTTCTGTTACTATGGCTTAAGTTACATCAACATCTTTTTCAACTCTTCACTTTCTGATTTGAGAAATATGAACTTTGCTAAACTTCACATTTTTAAAATATAGTTGGAATGTGAAACAGACAATAAAGTGAACATATCACTGGAGAGTTATGCTGCCAATTACAAATCAGCATAATGAGTTACTGCTTGTTGCCGAACCAGAATAACTCATAGCATGTAATAATACAGTTTAGTCTGTTATCATAAACCACCACAAACACCAAATCTTTGTAAAGTTAAATAAATAGTTTTTCAGTCTAATGAATCAGTCAATGAAAGATATATTTATTTTTTTAGGTCTGCATGGTAATGACAACTTCATTTTTGAGCCAGGACCTGTGAGTGATGATGGTTTGCTGCCAGCCATTGAATGATGAGGTAACACCCTCAACATAGTTAGTCATCGTTGTTACGTGTGGCATTCTATTTGCTACTGTCCAAAGTGATAGAACATTCTCAAAGACAGCATGTGAGTATCAAGTTTTAATTTTACTGCAAAGATAAAATGAAGCATAGGAAATGTAATGCCTTTCTGTTATGAAAGAGGTGGAAGACAGAGGTTTAAAACACATATTGAATTGTCCCTATAAGGGGAACTTTACATGCTTTTATTTGTCTTCCCGAAACCAAAGCAAAACCTAAGATTCATTTTACCAATATGATGATGCAGTATTTCACATGCTACAGACTCTGGTTATATTCCAGATCAACTTTCATTCTAGCATTCAATTTTACTTAAGTTTTTCTTGTCACCCCTGTAATAAAGGTAACACATATATTTTGCATAGATAACATTTACATTTTCCCATAAGATATCTACAAGTCTCTAGAAATTTCAAGTCTGTGTGTATGTGTGCATGTCTGTTCACAAACCAATGGAAAGCTTAGTAGAAAACCCACGTCCTAATAATTTGCGTGCCTGTTGAGTTTACCTGCCTAGCTCCCTATGTCTTAATCCTCAAATCCTTTTCTCTGGTTGCATTTTTTCTGTGGATCTTCTTCAAGTCCTGATACTTTTGAAGAAACACATATCAGAAATGCATATTGCACATATTAAAATATGGTGTTATTTTTAATGGAATATTTTTATTTTACATTCCTTATTTGTCCTTGCTCTTGGACAATCACTTATGGATTTTCTGCAAACACCCCTTTCCAACAAAGAAAATTAAAGGACATTTTGTTAGTTTTATTTTGAATTTTACTAAGACTTCAAGTATTCCTTACAGTCATTCTGCCTTGTGCTATGTTCCTGCAAAAGAGCAAGGACAGGAGTGCATTTAGACTAAGAGGAATTTTATGCGTTGCTTTACATGTGTTGGCAAGCCTTAATTAGTTAATATTAGCAATAGCTTGATTCTATTATAGCCCACAAAATTCAAAATATGATTGCTGAAGAAAGGATACCACAGAGATGCAGTCTCTTAGAATTGTATTTCTAACAGTTCAAATGTTATATGACTCAAAATCGTTTACTTTTTTCCTCTGTTTGTAATGGTAATTGGCCTTTGCTGCCAGAACAACCTCTGCTTGTCATGGTATCTGGTAATATTGTTACTGCATTACAAGATGTCATGATAATAAAGGCTGAAAAATTATTCTCTCAATGGCATATTCAGAGTGCATAATGTTTTCCAAAATATTGTGTCTCCCAAATATGCTCATTACATCTTTAATGAAAAGATTATTGATGTAAATAGTAGCAGCATTTGGTATTAGGAGAGACATTTTTACATCCTATGGAACTTCCTGGGGGAAATATTGGGAAAGAACCTGAGGGAAATTTTATTTCCTTCTTGGCCAGGGGTTGGGTTTTGAATCTATTTTTACACTTTACTTAAATATGCATATTTTGATTACTGAATTTTCAGTACCTTCACGTGGCAGAAAAAAATTACTAGAAGAAAGAGGTCAAAGATGAGCCACAGGATATAGGCTGGAACTTTCAGAATGGAAAGTAATTCAATGTCTGACTCCCACAAAGAGTAAAGGTCTTGCAAGAAAGACTGAAAATTCTTCCTAGTGTCAATTTAAAATATTGATTTATAGAATACACTACTAGACTGTGAAATTGCAATCACATTAATTGTCAAAGGATGATTTGCCTGACCTATATTGTAGGGGTACACACCACACGAAATACTGAAATATTGTGTGGTACAACAACAGAGAACACAAAATGTGAATAAGTTTATTTTGTCTTTCGAATTTATTAAAATTTAATTTTGTCCACCTCTATCTAAATTCAGTTTGGAACTACCAATTTTCAGATTAATGAATGATCTGCAACCTGTGGTAGAAAATCAGCAAAGTTTGATTGTAACTTGAAAAGATCACAAGTGTGTGAAGCCCTGACTCATTTTCCAGGGTGAAATAAAACAACAGAAATCTCTCAATCATATTGTTTACTGGCTTAATTTAATATTTCTATATATATTAAAAATAGATTTGCTTATAAATAGTCTGTTCTTAATGCTCCATTTTAGAGAGGCTTTGTGAAGGGCAGCTTTCTGAGCTATCATTTAGTCAATCTGATTATTTTTTATTTTAAGAAGAAGACTACTCACACTAAGAAGATAATTTAGATTGAACTTTCTAACCTTTATGACTTTGTTCCACAGACCACAGTAAATAGGCTATTCAAGTTGTTACTAATTTCACTGGTGTATCTGTCTAGTTTTACATATTCCATTACATCAGTTGCACAAAGAATTCCCTGCATGAGGCATGGGAAATATGCTGACCTAATTATTTTAGAAATAACTATGTAGAAACATCTAAAAAGATTAACAAAGGAAATATTATGTCACTACCAAATTAATAACTAAAATAGCATGAAAATCACTGTATAATTATCTAGGTTTCCATAGAAACTATGTTTGATGGGTAGCCAGAAAGACTTCTGATTGGCCTTCAATACTTCTGCTCTCCCTATAATACACATGATTTCTGATCTGCCTTTCATAAAAAACTAAACAGTTTTTTGGTAGCACACGTCCTTATCCTATATTCCTGAAGCAGCACTCTTCTAGAGCACTGATCAACCCTATGATTTTTTTAAGATCTGAACTCTTGAACTTAAACACGTAAAATTTTTTTTTTAAAATGTGCTATTACTTAAACATGTAAAAATATTTTTTAAAATGTGCTATTACAAATACCGTGCTGTCAATGAAGAAAAAAAATCTGTGTATGGTAATATTTCTGTGTTGTCCCAATCCAATAGTTGCATAAAAATAAGAAAAAGGCATTAATCAAAGAAATGAGTCGTGGGGTTTATTACGTTTTGTCATTGTAATTTTTCATTATACTTGGTCACCCTCTGAAAGGCTTTGGCTCTTAGGTACTAATCGTATGGATGTAAGCAAATTGTCCCCTGTGCTAGTAAAGGTGAAAAAATTGTGGACCATCACACAGTTCGTATTCCAAAAGAAACACTAAGACTTTTATCTGATTTTGTTTCAGTTAAATAGTCTGGATTGGCAACTGTTTGTGGCAACACTGTTTTAACATGCTTCTTGTACAGCAGATTTTAGCAAAGCCACCTTACTAATTTCTATACCTAAAAAAGATAAACTCTGTGTACAATATTTTTTTTCCTACCAAAGCTGGTAAGAATGTTGTCCTTGTGTTCAGGCACGGTTTTTCCCAGAAGGCAGTATTTCACATAAACTCTAATTGAATTTATAGGTTATTTGCTCACAAATAACAAATGGATAGTTTAAGAAATGTTTTGCTGTTGACCTTCCAGAAGCTGCACAGCCTTTTCGTTGTGCCATCATGCACGGAAGCGTTAAGGTAATGTCTGAGATTGGCCTCAACTCCAATTGTACACATGCACAGGAAAACTACCCATACAGGCTGCCCTGATTCCAGCAGTTGAGAAGCAGGACAAAGGTGGGAGCTGCTACAATGGATGTGGAAGGTACTGCATGTGCTACCTGGCCTACTTCTAGACCTGTTTTCTTATCTTCAGAGAGCACTGCATAGGAATATTTCAAAACAGAAAATAGAGATCCCTTGTTTGAAAGCAGCCAGTTCCTGACAGTTCTGCTTTATTTCAGAGAAAGAAAAAACCACTAGTATTTCAGTATTTGTGGGATTCTTGTAATAGTTGAATAATTTATTTTGTATTATTTACAGTTACTTAGAACTTTCAATTAATGTTGTATAATATTCTAGGATTTAAATTCTGCAACTCCTGTTTAGTCTGTTAGGTCCTGAGACTTTATGTGCCTTACAACCCTAGAGTCATTGGGTTTTAAAAGACAAAATCACAGTTCTGTTTTGTGCTGTCCTTGGATGCATAAATCCGCTCTAAATCAAACTGAGATTGGTCCTGAGTACTGAGACTGCAGTACAACAGAACATAACTTCACAGACAGAACTACAGACCCAAAAAACCACATTTTTTTCTACCTTATGTAATCCACCAACACTCTTCATCCTACTTAAGGTTAGGCATCTTTCTTGGAGAATTGCCGTTGTAGGCTCCTGATCAACACAGAAGGGTAGAGAAGTACAGACCTCCAAGTGGTGGTTTAGTTCCCTTCAGATCACCTTTGAGTTATTTGTATCTACTTATAGATAATAAGGGGAACTGGAGCACTGAGATGGCTTTTTTTTCTTTAATATTTTGTGTGATTAATCTTTTTTTGGTTGGTTGTTTTTTTTCTCTGACACAGCGTTCCAAATCCTAAGGTCTTGATTTGCCTTGTTTGGACTAGATCATTGTCTGGATTTGTTTTCATCCTTGCAAGCAACTTACTCATACTGTTTCCTCCAGATGAGAGTTGTGATTGTGTAATCAACATTGAGGCTACAGTACTGACATTCTACATTTATTCTGTAAATTATTGTGTGGAAACATCCTTATTTTCTGATGCTGAAAGCACTTAAGTGTAAAAAATGTTGATTGACCTCAGTGAGCTTTCAATGAAAGCATAAACAAAGTTTGTGCAGACTTCAGTATGAACAAAAAATAAATGTCCATCTCAAACAGTTTGTGGCCACATTCTTTGCAAGCTAATCCCTCTACAATGGTGGTATATGACTAACACTGCCTTAGAATTCAAAATAAGTCTTAATTGATGATTCATTGTGTCACAGAAAGATGCCTGAAATAGTCATTCACTGTTATTTGTCTTCTTGAACAGTTTACAGAAATAATAAGTATTCCATTTGACAAACAAGTGCAAACATTCATTAGCTAAATGACACAATATATATTTTGACTAGGTCTGTAACTTTCACTAGTATTCTATCAATAGTAACTGCTGAACAATCTGCAATATATGTTTTAGTAGATGTATAATTGCTCTGGTTACAAGGCCACTGAGGTATTTAAAGAAAGAAAAATAACTGGATAGCCTACTCTGTCTTTGAAGTCAGAAGAGAAAAAAAAAATCCTTGTATGTAATCTGTAAACTACAGATACATGGAATTGGTATTATTAATTTATTGATCTGCAAATGAGTTCCACCCCCCAATCCATAAACAATTATCACCAAAGATCCAAGAGTGGAGTAGAGCATAAACTTTGGTGTGATTACTGTTTGTTCTGTAATAATATTGAAAATTATCAACTGTATACAGAAATATGAAGGAGCCTTTTTCCTACTATTTCCTGAGTGCAAAGGACAGCTTGAACAATGATATTTAAAAATTGTGAGATTAGCCAATTAGTTGTTTTCATTGGAAAACTTACACCTGAGTTACAAAGCATAAGTTGGAATGTGTTTATATGTGTAACTGCCATAGGACTCTCATGTGGAGATGTAAATGATGGGTTTACAGATGATGCATGAGGTGAAATTTAATTAATTTTCTGCGGGTTTTCTGCTAGATATGGTAAAAGTTATTTTGAAAATAGGAGCAAACTCAATGAGGAGTTTCTCACAGCCTTTTGGACTTCTTATAAAATGGTGTAATTCCCATACGAAGCTACATTCTGTCTCTTTCCATGCGTCTGTCAAAGAATGTGGCTTTGAACAGAACCCTCTGTTATAAAGTTATATTGACTTCACAAGTGCTGAGTAGCCAATGTTGCTATTGAAGCAGATGGTACAAGCAAGCTTGTCAACCAGGAGCTAAGGAGAGCTGTGGCATTTCAATTTAATCCATACAGTGCCTTAAAGTCGCTGGTCAGCAGGGAGGCACAATGAGGGCAAGTATCAGTGGTGCCAAAAGGGCACGTCCCTCATATTCTGAGGGGACAGTGTTCTGAAACTGTATTCAAGCTACTAAACTGGGCTCGTTAATTTTGCATTACTGAAGCCATGGTGCTACATGGACCAGGGCATTATTTCTAAATGTAACCAGAACACGGTTATGAAAACACACAAAACTGGAGCGAGCACCAGTCTTTTGTGCCACATTAAATGTATCAATAAATCTAGTGCTGGCTCCAATATGTGTTTGGGTGGTAATATAACTGGTTACTGTTTGCCATTACAGAAAATGTGAAACACATTCTTACATGGACAGATTCCAGCAATGGACTTTGGTCCTCCCTCAGCATGAAGAAACTCATGTAAGCTCTAGATGATGTCTCTTAAAATTAAACGCTGTCTCAAATTCACCATAGATGTAACATAATCAGACGTTAAGTTAATTAATTTTGACTATTTATAGAGTTTTTTAAATAATTTAAATATATAATCAGTAATATAAAGTAAGAATATGCAAAAATCCCATTATGTGTGTTCATGTAAACAACAGTAACAATTACCTAAACAGAATTCCAGTCTTAGGCAAGATGTTTGAACTACTATTCTTAGTCATTCCAAAAGTGCTTCATTTCCTTAGTTATTGCATTACTGGGTGTTTTCATCTTACTTGGCTTATTTTGCAGTCTAGCAGGATCAGTTCTAGGTCAGTAAATAATGATCCATAATAAGGAAGTAACTACAGCTGTTGAGCCCAGACATAATTATGGTAGGTGAGCTTGCCATGTTCTGCATGTTTTACTGTCAGTTATCACAATGCCTGTTGGTCACCGTGATACATATTTTGTACAGAAGTTCAGTAAAAATATCGAAGTAGGTAGGTAAAAATGGTGTAGGCTTATTTACTCAATACCACCCTGTATTGTAAAAAATTAAAAAGCAAAATTAGAGTAATTTAAAAATGTCCAAGTTCTACATTGATAGAATTTTATGCATTCTTGTTCAACTATTGTAGTCCTTATTCATATCAAATTTTGTATTAAGGGGCCATAATATTCAATAGGAAATTAAATATCACAAAAGCGCATTACTGTATAGAACAGGCAGCATTTGTCATTATGCAGGTGTGTGGCCCTAAGACAAAAAGTTAAACTGGACCATTCATTTAGCTGCTGGCTAGAGCAAACTCCTCTTCTTGAATAAAGGATTGAAAGGGACAAGACCGGAAAAGGCCATGTGCTATTTTGCACTGTTATTACCAAAAGCGTTAGGCAGCACATAATAGTGACCATCAGAAAAGCAAGCTAGAGAAATAAAGTAAGAGAAAATCAAATCACTGTCTCCAAAATGACACACCAAACTATATCAGTGTGCTGACCTAAAGGCATCTTGTCTGGCAAAACAAATATAGCTGATTTAGCCTTTCCACTCAGAATCATCATCTCTGTTTACTGTCCTCTTGTACACCATCTTGTCTCACACTGTACACCATCTTGGGTTCCCCCTGAGTACAAAACTCACTTCTCAGGCACTGTTGATGAGAAAATTCTATATGTTAAGTAAGCTACTGAGCTGCTCACATAGTCTGCTTTGTCTGCCTCCAGCCCTGGTTAACAGCAGATCCCTAAGCCATAATATAAAAATGGGACAATCAAGTGGTGTTTCCTGCAGATCATTTCCTAGCCTCCAATAATCTGCAGCTCATGAATTTCATTAACCAAGTATATTTGTAATTAATGCCCTCATAGATTTTTCTCCTTGCTTCCCAAACTCATGTAAATTTAAGTTTTTCAGGTCTTTCAGCAAAATGTTCTTCAGAGTACCATATTTTGGTTGTTTGAACCTACCATCCACTACTATCAGTATTCTAGATTAATAAATTCTACACTTTCTGTAATCTGGATTATTAACAGCTGTTAATAACCCCCTGTACTTCTTACGGGAACCTTCGTCAAAGTGTTAATTGCATACTTTTCATGTCTCTGTTCCACCAGTCAGAGGAAGGTGACCTTGTTATGGGCCAATATAATTCTGTTGGTACTCTTCAAATCTGAGTGACTTTTCTGCTGAGATTGCACTCTTGGTACATAGGTAAATTTCCCCTACTCCTTTATCCTGTGTTTTTGCATCATCTGTATTTCCTTCCTTAGAGTGAGAATGAGTCCCTTTCCCGTGCATGCACATTCTATTCCCAAACCAAGTGTATGTGGACCCCAGCAGTGCCAGGTGCTAGTTAACACTTTCACTGAAGTATATTATTTGTCTTATTTCAATGCATGGTTTCCACAAGGCCTGTTTTATCACCATGGAGTAAAGAAAACAATGCCAATATATATAATAAAAACAAAGGGGTTTTGGCCACTTACCAAGTGAAGATAAGACATAATAAAGTAGATATTAAAATGAGGACTTGATTAAACATTGCAGACTGTGTACGTTGGATGGCTCGGTGAAGATCATTCTGTGTTAATGGAAAATAGGTGTTATTTTTGGTTTTGAATTAATAAGCCATGAGCTGATTCTATAGAGGAATTATATAGTGCCTTGATAGAAATGCAGTCATTCAAATGCACTTAAAATTTGCTGAAAATATAGAAGGGTGCAAAAGAGCCAGCTGTGATTCTATGATTATTTGACTGGTTCTTTGTTCATCCTGGCACAATTCTGATCCTATTGCAAGCTGCCTTAAGGTCTGTCTGCTCATGTCTAGCTTACAAATTACAGGCTGCAAGGACCAATTAAGGCCTAACAGTTGAGTTCCCTGCAATTGTGCGTGAATGGCTGACTAGCAAAAGAACCATCCACTGCCATTTCCTTTATTGGCTCAGTAACAATTTATACTAATTGAGATTTCATTTCATGTCTTATTTTTTTCTAATTTTGATGCAAAGCAGTTTAGTAATGGTTGACCATTTGTATAATCTAAATACAGATCTGGTTAGCTTCCTATTAAGGTTAGATTGTACTGCCAAAATCCCACTAGAGACAATATAGTAAAAAAAACCAGAAACTCTAAAATATTTATTTCCTTTGCATACTTACAATCATATTCTCTAAAGCATGCTTTGCCAGCCAACAGTTCAAAAATACAGGAATAAACAGGTTTCTTAGGACTGGCCAGAAAATCTGAAAGAAATTAACAAATTGATTACAAGCTTTTCTAGGAATATTCTGAGGAATAGAGCTTTTCTATTCAAGCAGCAATGAAAGCCTTGGGAAAAATACCTACTATTAATGGGTTTCTAGTGTGAGATATGGCTTTAAATAACATTTTTTCTTTCTTTGTGATTAACTGCATGCAAGATAACTTGAGAAAATAAGAACAGTCAGTTTTCACTGCAGACATGAGCGATTCTTACATTTTTATAATCAGCTGGCTTATTTTATTGATTATGCTGTAATTTGTGTTAGAGCGCTTTGGTTTTGTTTGTGCCCCATCAAAGAAGAAGGAGGAAAGTGATCTGTATTATTACTTCACTCAAGCAGCGAAGTATCTTGTTGACAAATTTCTGTTCCTATAGGCACAAACTTGCCATCCACCTAAGATTCAAATCTACTTCAAAAAAAAATTTGTGCAGCTATAAAAGTGCAATGTGCAAAAGTATTAATTCAAATATGTTTACCGTGATGATGAAAGGGACAGCATTAATTATTTCCAGGAGAAAGGGTATTCTCAGAATTTGTTCCCAGATATTTCCCTTCAAAGAAAAGGAAAAAAACCCACAATGTCACAGTAGGATTACATATAGTTCTGGTGAGAAATATATGAGATATTCCAATGAAACATATGGAATCTCTCCCACTACCTGAAATTCAGGAAGATAATTCATCTCAGATTTAAACACATATGACAAATGTGAATATAGAATATAGACCACTCTGGATTCTTTTTCTTACTGTTTATCATAATGTACCTCACATACTTTTAAATTTATATTTTTACTAGAGCAATTCTCTGATTCCATATGCCAATGTATTTCCTTGCTATGACCTAGTTAGTAAACTTAAATGAATTCTAATTGCATTAACTAGTCAACTCATGCACTCAGCTAATGAAGACCTTCATTAAATTGTTTTCATTTTTTTCAGAGAATCATAAGCTCTTGTTGTCTTCTATTGCTTTTTTAGGTACCTTGGAATCCCACACAGACATCCTGTCTCTGCTTTTTCACTCTTCAAAGGTTAGTTTACTTCTGTTTTTACGTGCACACTTACACACAGATAAGGAGGTGAGGTTCCTGTCCTAAGGAATTTATCTTTTTAATAATTCTTGCTTTTCAGTAGTAACTGACAACCTTGCTGGCAAACTCTTTTATCTACAACTATTTCTCCTTCTTTTTCCTAGAAGCCTCTAAAGCTTTAAAACCCTACATTGCAATGCTTTAGCTTTTGATTGTGCCAGTTTTTTTCTTATCATAATGTTTATTGACTTGGAACACCTTAAAACTAGAGACAAAGCCCCAGTACAGCATCAAGAGTTGCAGAGACATATGTGCAAAGGAAATGACCTGCTCAGAAAATTTAACCATCAGATCAACTGCTTGGATTACCCCTATGCACAGGTTACTGCCCAGTAGTCCATACTAATGTTTGTTATGAACAATGAGCCACGCTTTGTACATCTTTCTGATAGAAGTTTGTGACAAAATATGCAAATATGTCATATTTTCCACAGAAAAAATACCAGCTTTTCTCTTAATCTTTTTTCATTAGCATTTGCATGGTAGTCACAGAGGTCTGGATTTATTCCTCTTTATTACTGCTAATCCTGCTATTAAGATATTAATTTAATAAGTATTAAAAAGAGGAATGAAGACAGGTTAGGGAAAGATAGAAGTACTCTATAGTGAGTCCTACCTTCCTTTGCATTTATCTTTTATCTTTACTTCGGATTTTTTCTTTGCCCTTTCTTTTGGCGAGGGAAATAAGAAAAAAAGTCTAGTGTTTAATATTGGAATTAGGACTACAACATCAAGTTCTGTATTTCTGCCACAAACACTTCAGTATATTTCAGGGCTTTTTGGAACTTGATCTTGATTGCATTACATTAGAGGTCTTCCCACATACTTCAATGAAACTGGTATTAGTCTCCTAAGTTGCTTACTGCTAGCAATAGGATGAGGATACTACTACTTTTTTTTCCACATCTGAGCATTGGCTGTGGATGATTAAATGTTGGGAGGAAAATCCATACATTTAAAAAAGAAGGTAGTTGAACTTCAGTGACTTAGAGCTTTACAAACGCTGTGTATCAAGACTGCATCATAGATAAAACAATAACAGTGCACGATATATCATGGCAGTATTACAAGAATTTGCAGTAGAGCATTATATTTTCAGTTGCAAAAATTTTAACAGTTCTTTCCCGTTAAAATAACTATCTGATAAAACCACTGAAAATTAAATACAAACTCCATAGCATATAAAATTCTTTTTCTGTTTTTAACTTTTCACACCTGGAAGCCATTGTACCTAAGGGGCAGGGATTATCATCTTCCATGTAATTGTAATTGGTGGGAGTCGGATATACCAGTGAAATTATGAGGCTGTAAACTGAGGGGTTTTGGTAAGAATAATAAAAAAAAATCTGATTTTTCAAACTGACCCCCTTCATGATTTCACTAATTTCCTCGTTTTTAATGTTAAGAGCTTCCTTCTTTGCATTATAGAGAAGAAATGTCACATAATTCACTTGTGCAGGCAAAATGCCTTTGTGGATGCGCTCCAGGTAATTAGGGTTGCGTGCAGCTGTAAGATTCTGGCTTCCCATAAAAATGCATCTTGTTGTCTGCAAATCTGCCTTTTGCAGTGAGAATGTGTGGTACTGCTAAGACTGCTTCTGCACAAGTGATATGGTAGGATTGCCAGATGCCTGTGACAAGTTTTGACAATGGAGATTTCTGATGCAGACATCTTTCAGGGTTCTGGCCAAGGGCAAACCCTCGTGTAGTGGTTTAAGCTGTGAGAATGCAGATGGTAAACCATTCATTCTTGGATCCAAGTGATCAGCACTATAACACAGTTCTACATTCTTTGCATTCCTCCCCGTACAAAGGCAATAACAAATGCAAATTCACTGTACAGTAATAGCATGATACACTACTATGTCCTTGCTATCCTGCATGTGGAATCATTTCTCATATGTCATCAACCAGGTATCAGAAAGGTAAATTCCTTGGAGTATTCTCTTAAATTATTGCTTTATTTATTTTACAGGCTATTTGTGAAATCCTATTAATGTAGGATTTGAATACACATGAATACAAACACAGTCATCTTTTTCTTGTTGTTTTCTTCCTGGGCAGTTCTCTGACTTATACCTAAATTGTAAAACTCTCAAAAGCGTTGGCATAAAATACATGATCTGTCACAGGTTTACATGAACCAAGGACACCTTTGGTCACCCTGGCTGTGCAGAAAAGTCTTACAGTGGTGAAATAACAGCCTTCTTGGCTTTGTGAGACTGGTGTAAAACTAAGAAAACAGAACCAGAGGGAAGAGGGTGTTTTGCATCAGGTGGATTGCAAAACTGCATTTCAGTACTTTTATTGTTCCTTAGATTAGTCCTTAGATATAAATCCTCCCCTTATGGGGAGTGGAAATACAGCCATCATAAATTGCCTCAACCTCTGTGACAGGTATATGCAGCAAATCAGGACAGCAGAGCTTTACATCCATCACACTCTAATAAGTGACTTCTCATGGAAGCTGACTTGTCAGTAGTTCTCTCATCTTCCCTACTCACTGAAATTGGTGCAGATCACAAGCAGAAAGGATAAGGATAAAATGCTGCCCAATAAACTCAGGAACAGTACAAATTGTGATTGCCCTTTACTAGGCATGTAAATTTTGGATTGTTTCTGCCTGTAATTGGTTTGCAGCTTCTTAGCATTATTGGGCACTAAGGAAAACATTTATGGCATAATCACTTGATAAGCAAACTAAAGAACAAGTCTCTAAATTCAGTTGTGGCTCTGATAGCTACTGAATGTCAGTAATATGAAAAATAGTAATAAAAAAAGATGATGCTCCAAGATATTTTCAGCTTTAGAAACCAAATATTTTTGTATTTTCTTTGATAAACAATTTTAAATGATTTTAGTACTTTTCTCCTGAAGGTACTAAAAATGCAGAGAACCTAAATCTCACTAGGATAGAGCATATGAAAATGAAATTTTGAAAACTGAATAAAAACGCTGAATAAAGGAGAATGCAAATACAAAAATATATTGTATTCACTTCAAATGATTTCAAGGCATTTTGCAAAGATGTAGCATCAGCGAGATGGATAACACAAGACTGTAGATATCCATAATTTTTTTTTTTATTTTTTTTTTTAAGTACTGTCTTGGCCTAGTTTTTTGGCGTTCAGTTTTAGAGGCCTGAGACTTGAGTTATACATATTGAGTAGCTACAGCTTTGACATCAATGGGAATCGTGTGCAATACATTATGGATAGACAGAAAGTGTGCAACTGAAAAATCAGTATCAAAAAATAAAGATCACTTTGGAGAATGTGTTTTTAAATTACAATGTGCCAGTGGACAATGGAAAATAATGAAAATTTTATTTCTGACTTCCACTTACTCTCTAGATATTAGAGTTTGCTCATAAATTTAGGAAATAGGGCTGCCTGTGACAATATCCATTCTCTTGAAGTGTGTTTTTCTCAACTTCCTGCCTGTTCATCAGTGTGGGCACAGGCACATGAACTTTATATTGAAACATTTAGCTTAGTTACTTTTTGTAATGAATTATGCCTAAAAGAAACTAAAAGTACTTACCTTGTAGCTTAGATAACTTAGCAGTAGAGTTTCAAAGAGACTTATTACAGCCACAGACACCTTAAGTGAAGTGAAAAAATATGTGTATTAGTACTGGCTTCTATAGAACATATGCTAGTAAGCATTACAATGAAAATAAAAGATAATATAAAACAGCTTTTCTATGCATCCTCTGAAAACATCTCAGCTAACAGCCTTTAGCATGAAGCTAAAAACTGAAGCAGAAAATTGAAAAATTATACAGATGAATCATTATTGATTTTAATATTTAAATGCAGCTGAGATCAACTTACCAGCCTTCACTTAGACTGTATATTGTTAGTGTATGTATTACATAATTTAAAAATATTTAAATAGTCAAATAAGAAAATAGTAAAAAAAAAAATACTTTGAGCTTCATGGATATTGAATAACTATAAAACTTACTTTGTATAGCAGGTATTTGTATTTTAATGTGTATTATGGAAATATTCTATCAAGATGTACAAATTCAGCTGGAGCATGAAGTCAAACAAGCCTCAGGATTTCTCATTTTAAATTAATGCTCACTATTACTGAAAACTTGGAAGAGTGCACTATTTGCACTCACAATATCATTACCTAGAGATAAAAAAGATGCTGTGGATTGGAAAATGATTAATATATGAAATCAAAGTATATCAGTTTCTCAAGTAGTTATTACTGTTTTATATAAGCTCAGGTTATATTTTCCAATAAAAAATAAATCTTTTTTTGCAACTGTTGTACATAATCTATTATGAATACACGTGTATTTACATGTGCATACACATAAACATAGGTATAAATTGCTCTGTTTATCAAATAAACTTACTAGAATAAGACTATTCGTAAGCAAATAAATATTTCAGTATTTTTAAATTAAATTTTACAGTAATTTGAATGTCTAGGTCAAAAATTATTCAAACCGTGCATACTCTAAGCAAGGAATTGAAAGGTATTTTCATTAAGGGATTCTTCCCTTAGAAAAACTGTGTATTACAGAGGTATAAATTACCATAATGGCATTGCCCTAATCATGGTGAAATATAATGGTATAACCATTCTGAAAAATTAAGTAATTCTTAGTAGAAAAACACATTTCACAGGGAGAATTCCAACAGCACTGTCTTCAAATTAAAAAAAAAAAAAGTGTTCCTAAAATGACCAGGCTTCAGGACCCTGAGGACTGAACCACAAAATTTATGGTATCTCCCACAAAGTATGGATGTAGTGCCTCTTTTGTGACATACCCCTCTAAACGTGTAAACTTCTATATTATGGAATAACTTTAGATATCTAGTGTATCTAACAGGAAAGTCCATGAAGCATGTCAAAGGCTACTCATAAGAAACTGTCAAAGTTAAACTCATCACTAGAGTAAGCAATGACTACTTGACTCAACAGAGCTTGATAATTCTAAGAGAAAGACCATCTAATTCTATTTTTTTAATAAGCTTTAACACATTTTAAATATATTGTAAAGCCATATAAATTCAAATCAGTTAGATAAGCTTATTTTTGTGCTTTTGGTGTAGTTGGTGTTCAGGTAGATTTCATTGCTAATATCAACTTGAACATTGCTACAATGCTGTAAATCAATATAATCTACAGTTATTAAATGGAAATCATTGAATTGGTCATTTACATATTACCTGTAATCCCCATAAAGGTAAGCTTCGGTTCACCCAAATAATGGGAGACCTGTTCATTATAATAAGAAAATAAACATGAAATTAATCAAAATCTGGTGTTTTGAACAAGCAAAAAAAAAAGAAAAAAAAGTTGTACATGTGACTGGAAATTAGAGCAGCCTTATTTAAAAAAATTCTCAGTACTAAAAACATCAAATCAGTAGTTATCTATTGAGTTCCACATTGCTTGTGTTTCTAATCCAGAGCCAATCATTAGGTTCCCTGTCAGTAATTGACAATCCTTTTGTGTGAACTTTTTGCTCTGTGTAATGGTATAATGATATAAATGGTATCTAACTCTAAGGGGGTTGTCATATCTTGGAAAAATCATGTTGTCTCTGTATTTACTAGTTCAATGCTAATAGGCACTTGGTACAGTACCACTGGAATGTGACACGCTCAGTGGCACCATAGTTTGCTGTCAGCCATTTACTGGTGGTCAGAACTATTTTATATAAGGACATCCATCTTTTTTTCTGCAAGGTATAAGCATCAGATCTCACAAGAGCATCCAGTCCAGCAAGTCACTTATGCAATCAGAGAAAAAATTACAATATTAAAGGCAGCTTTGAACAGTCAGAAACACAACTGCTTGAGAGTTACAGAAATATTGCTGTTATATGTTAAAATGTCACCATTCGAGATGGAAATGGATTTGTCTTCCTGTTTTCCTCCCCTTCCCACCCTTATGCAGACTTTTGGTTTGTTTTTGTAAATTAGGAACTTACCAATCAATTGTTCCAGGTGTATAGTTTTGATTGGTGGAACAACTCCGATTTAATTCCTTACTGACGTTGTCATGCCATCCATGCAAAGACCATTTCAATTAGCAAATGTATATGGGAACACAGTCATAAAAACATATGGGAAGAAAGGGATATTAATTACATTATTAAGTGTTCTGTAAAATACATGCAATAGTTTGAAACTTTAGGCAATGGATACAGATGTTTTTAAAAGTAAAGGACAACTGTAAATGCTCCACATCTATAGATAAAAGGCTATGAAACATTTCGGGTTACAGGAAAGACTGCAACAAACTCCACTTGATATCCTCTTTTGAGAATGTGAGGAGGGCTGGAGATTAATGCAGCAGCAATTCAAGTACAAAATTAGTGATACCAAATTAAAAAAAAAAATGGCTGCTATACACGTATGAGGTTAACTTGCCCTGAATTGCTGGCACAAATCCTCCTCTCAAATGGTCATGTGAGAATGTGGGAATATATACTTCTCTAAACAAGGAAAAATATCCTTGCTTATCCTTGGCAAGCAAGGTCAGCGGGAAAGAAAGGCATCTGTAGACCACAGATTGGCAACAACTGTATTTTTATCAACTATTAGTGGACAGGTGCTAAATTGTATCCATTAATAAGGATGCTTTATGTCTTCAGCTTTTTCCTGTACCACCTGCTGTGCCTGAAGGAGTAAATGAAATCTACCAACTTGTGCAGGCATTTCTGAAAAACAGGAAATGGATCTGACGAGAAGCATTCCTCCTGGATTTGTCACTTTAAAAAGAACAAGAAAAACATTTAAAAATGTTTTCATTGGCCATAATCTCAGCACGCTGAGTAGTTTCTTTCATATCACTTCATTTTTAAGAATGCATTCAAGCGATAGTTTTGGTATCAAGCCCTCAGGATCTCTGTGGATAAAACCATTGACATTAATGGCGTAAAATTTGGGCACAGGGCTGGTTTGTCTGGCACAGCTTCTAGGACTGGGGTCTTAGTGAGCATGGAGAAGGACTTGTCTGAAACTTTTCAGCCAGACAAATGTTATTCAGAGACAGAACAAACTAACTAGCCTCTTAAATGTACCACAACACAATATAAGGGATTAACATCTATAGAAAATATAAATACAGCCTCTAGCTGGTGAATTGTTAAACATTTGGATTGCAGGAACAAACATGTCAGGAAAGGTGTGAGGAATTCAGCAGTCTGCAGATGACTATGAATATACATCTTTGCCTATAAACACAAAAATATCAAAGTATACCTGTGACAGTATTGATGTTCTAACCTGTCCTGCATACCCAGACATCACCTGCAGTAGAACATGCTCATTTGGGCTCACCAGAGGTCTCATGACAAAAGAATAGCAGCATGCCAGAAACTATGATTAGACATAAAATTTTAAGCCCCTGAGTTGCTGTGCTTGATATGCCTAAATTTCTAAACATGGATTTTCTCTTTTCCTAAGCATGGATTTTCTCTTTTCCATCAGTGTGAAAAATTTTGCAAAACCTTAACCGCTTCTTTCCACCCTACATTTCCTTTTATTGAAGATACATTCTAAGATACATGTAAAGTAAAAAGCAGGTCTTTGCAGTTCCTGTTTTTCAGGGAGATTTTTTTCATGGCCCTAAAGTAAAATCCTAAAAGAATTGTTACATAAACTGGCCATTGGATAATTGCAATTTTACATAGAAATGTTATGTAAAATACAACCAAAATATATAAGTTTGCACAATTATATCTGATGCACAGTATCTAAGCAGAGAGCCAGGATTATTTTAGCAGTAAAGTGAAAAAAATAGTATTGTTATTTTAGTTATTTCCATTCACAGTGTAAGACTAGCTTTATAATTCATTCAAAATATCTGTAAGACATACAACCAAATCTCTGTTGACAGAATATCAAGCATGTATTTATTAATTTATTTCTTACAACTTAAACACTTTAAGAGCAGAAATTACAAAAAACCCCAAACATTACCATCGAAGTCCTTGTGTGGGATCATCCAGGAGCACACGAACTATGTATAAGAAACAGCTGAGTAGCTTGAGAGAGAAATTGAATAATCGTATTCTCAGACCTATTTTGAAAACAAAAGAATTAAATAAATCCAGGGTTTTTACAGTTTCACCCACCTTTAAGGTAAAACTAAAAGGAACTGGAATAGCCATGGGGTAACAGAGCAAAAGTCCATTTAGCCAGTAACCTGTCCCTGACATGGGCAATTGGCACATCATATGGAGGAATGCAAGAAAAAGTATGTAGGATACACACATAGTACACTTCTCCATCTTCCAGAAATCTCAGTTGGTTTTAACGTAAATAACTACTCAGTCATTTGTTTGAAAACTGTTCTATGCCATTCATCTTAACTGATGCCCATGCTTGGGCCTTTGCTAGTTTTTAAAGTCCACCTTCTTGAAAGGGGAACCAGAACTAGATAATGCTTTTTGAGACGCAAGATACAGCAGCATGAAGAAAACATACTTTTAACCATGGGCAGAGGATATACAATGGAAAGTATTTAAAGATTAATATCTGAAAGTCCTCATGCAGTAGCTTCACATACAGAATATATTAATTCTACCCCAACTTATAAATTATTTAACTGTAGTTATTTAATGTTGAAGTTGAGTCATTATGCATTCAAGAATCAGGACATCTGAAAGTTATGCTGAATGCACAACTGAGCTGAATCAACAACTTGTTCTACAGACAATGTGAATATTGAAATGTTCTAGCTGAAAGGATATACCACAAATACTATCACAAAATATTACAGTACTTCCCACAAACGTAGACACAAAGACAGGATTCCTTTAAAGGGATCCACATGCACACTTCTGTCACACGAGCTCATTGGAGCCATTTTCTACTACAATGGAACTTCACTGTATTTTTACGCCATTTGGCAGTCATTAGAGGATTAGAATTTAAATTTTCAGTATTGCTGTTCCATTCAATAAATTTTTTTGCTATTTTTTATTTGCATCTGACTTAGTTTTAAGCTTTTATTCACTAATTAAGTTAAAACTGTTAGTTGCCTAATGTTAAGTGGGTGGAGATCACTTTAAGCATTAATTGTTTTTTCAATCTTGTGGACTGAGAGTCCACTTCTCCACAGCTGAACCCTTCAGTCCAAAGCAGAATATTGTTAACTGAGTCTTACCCAGATGTGACTACATTTGCACCTAGTCACAGTAAGGACAGTATGCTTTATTGTTGTGCTGCAAATACTTCAGCAGGTCTGCTGAACTCAATATAATTACTTCTGTCTGCAGATATAACCTTTTAAGGAAAGAATCATAATTATATTATATTACATACTTTTTTACTTTACTCTGTCTTAAGTTCAAAATCAGCACCTTACAGGTAAAACTGATAAATCACTTTTTATATCTACTGGTTCCTTTCCCTTTAAAACTTAAATCTGCTTCAAGCACAGAAAAATAGAAAATAGTCTTAAATATTCTACCATGCAATTGCTGAAAGAAATCTTACAGTTTATTTTACAAAACTCCTTACTACTTTTAACTATGAAGTTGCAGTCATCACATAAGAACTGGATGGATTTTTTCTGCATCTTGATTCTAGGGGTTAAAATCCCGTGGAACATGAGAAGTCTCACAGCTGTTACTGGCAATTTGATTTGAGAACATAAACCTAATGATTCCTGCTGTCCTATCAAGATTAATTAGCCACAGGCAATTTATTCCCCAACAGTGAAGGGAGGGAAGTAGTAAGTGGAACGAGAGGCTGCATGAAAGAAGGAAGTAAGTAATGTGTGTAGGGTGTTGTCATCCTATTATTTGACTTGTGAGCACTGTGATCCGTGTTTGCAGCTTTTTTGAACTGTTGGTGAAGAAAACATGAGTTATTTGTTTGTCCTAACTCTTTTGTGGAAGTCTGCTGGAGTATGAATGGTTGCCATAACAACTAGGCTATTACAACTAGAAAAGCAGATAATATTTAAAAAATAAAAAACAAAACCTATCCCTAAACAAACAAAAAAAAGCCTATCAGGAATTCTTTGCCTTACCAATTTTGTGTTTTCTAACTTTCTTTGATGAGTACTGAAGTCTGTTGTTTTTCTTCTGGTTTTTAGTTCCGTGAATGCTAATCTTGATATGAAACACTTGTTTTATACATTGGCTTCTAATCATAATTTGAAATTTTATGTTGGTTTAAATGCCAAAAGAAAATGGTGTTTTCTGATTAAAAACTACACCAGTACAAGAGACTGACATTTCTGTTTGCTGCCTTAAATTCTTAACCCTCAAATCTTAGTTCTGATAGATCTAGAACTTGGGCTTTGGATCTCTCCATAGGAATGGCTGTTCCCAGAATGGGAGGCAGGGTTTTCACACCAGACATGCTTTCATCTCAGGGTTCTGGTTAGTGTACATCTTGAGTGCATATATATAACCCCATGGCTGGGGTTATATATAAAGTGGGGCAGTAGTGTAGGTCCTGTACCATGATCTGGTCAGTTATTACAAGGCTTCAGGTCTATACTGTTTCAGGTCACCTCTCCTAGTTCTGTTTGCCTTAGCCTTTAGAAACAGAGTGTGCTGTCAGAGGGAGCACATGTAGTTACCCTTGCTAAAGTTTTGGGAATTAGTGTAGGACTAATAAAAGTATCTTCTGTAGCCTCATAGTTGGGGATGTCACCTGTGAGTTGGAAGCAAAGCATGTGTTCCACTATCATGGAGCTCTAGGATTTCAAATGTGGCAAGGAGGGGGGCAATCACCAGAGAAGGCATTTAAAATAGATTTTCAATTATTATTCTGTTACAAAGGAGGCATTTCATATGTCTGTTTGCTTGCTGTCTATTTTTGTTCTCTATTTCACATGCTGTCAACATGGTCTGCTTGACTTAATTTATTTTTCTTCATTCACAGCCAGATTTTTCAAGTAGCGGGGTCATTTGCACAGAATATCTCTGTATTTTGACATGGGTGCCAGAAACTTGTATTCAGCTACATCAATCATACACTGTTATTCAGTTATCTTTTTTTAATGAGAATGTAATTTCACTGTGTCTGTGTAACCAAGTTGTTACATACTCTTGTTTTCTTTAAAAGAAGAATAATAACAGTTCAAAATCTATTTGTTTTGGGAACTAAATATAACGATGTCAAATCTTAATGTTTCCTGCTTGGTTTGAACAAGTATGTGCTATTTTTGCAGGCATTTTTAAGGACAGGATGATACAAAACATTTCACCAGTTCTGACTGTGACTTTCACTTTTATAATAAACTCTTGATACTTTCCTTGCAAGCATTTTTGGAGATTAATTATCAGATTTAGAGAGCTGATCTAAAGAGAGTGACAGAGATACCAGATGAGAATTTTACAATCACCTTCCATTATTCCTTTTTCAGAAGTCACTAATACATTTCTGGGTTTTAGCAAAATCATCTCAGTAGCAGCTGGCTTTAGGAGTTGGGCCAAAATATACTGTTAATAATTTATATCCCAGTGATGGTTATCTTTTATTCCCTTTTTACTGAATTGAAACTTCACTTATTTTTTTCCCTTTGAGACTTACTTAGGCTGTGATAATGCAGTGTGTGATCTTGGCAAGTACAAGCAAGTCATACAAATATGTCATCTTTCTCTCTTTTTTCATACATTGTTTGAACTTGGTTAGAGATTTGCTTGCAGAAGATTGAGTGAAAGATAAGTTGACATTAGACATAGATGAAGGCTTGTTTTATGAGTTTAAACCAGAAAAATAATGAATAAAACAGTAGATATTTCAAGCAACTGGCCTGTATGTGATTTAGATGAGAACAGTATTCTGTAGAAAACTCCTATAAATTCTAGAATTGACTGCTCTGGTTGACAAAACCATGTGATATTATGTAAAAATCTTCACTGAACATGTTTAGTTTGGTTTGGTTATACTATATGAAAAATTGGTGATACTAGTGACAATTTTCTCAATGACATCAAGTACCTCTAATTTGTGAAGGAAGGGTTTCAGTGCTCTCACCAAATACAGACTAAGATCTAATATCTTTGCTTATCAGCCCCCTCATACCGCTGGGCAATAGATTCCTCCAATTTCAAGGGAGGATTGAATGAGTACACTTCAATGAGTAGCAGGTGACTACGTCAGATGCAGGTTTTTGGAGATTATATTTTGGGGCATTCTGTTTCCGAGTATTTGGACATGAACCAAGATAAGCAGAAGGAGTGTTTGAACTTACTAATTCTGACTACTTTGTTTTGGGGATTTTTACTTTTTTTTTTTTAATTTGGTACTCTGATGGCTATCCACATAATTTACTAGCAGAGGTAGTTCTCGGCTTTCTTTTCTATTTAGGCACTTGAATTAAGATGAATTTCCCACGTGTGTCTATGTAAGTGTATTAAATTCCCCGTGGATGAAACTTAAACCTGATTCTCCAGCTAAAAACCAGCAATTAATTCCAAAGCCCATATTGTTGCCTTCAACTGAATTGGATTTTAGTCAAAGTGTCACAAATATGCTTAACAATGCAATTGCTTACTTGATCTTTGGTTTTTGATGAAGAAGAGCTTTAGTCTCTCTTTAAATGTATTTTCATTCATATAAAATTCAACTTGCACCCTGAAACATAAAAGGAAGTATTAGAATTGGATATGAAAGATAATAAATTAATATTTCAAAATAATTTGTTTCTCTGTTTGTTCTCTATTCTTTATATAAAACTAGAGGAAAATATAGAGAGTTCAGCCAAAAGCTCATTTGGCTTTGAATGACTCATGTTAAAAGATTTAAAAAAAAAAAAAACCAAACAAACCAACAAAAAAACCCCTACCAACAGACAAAAACCTCTTTATTTATTTCCTTTACATGCAGAATCACTTTCATATTACTTGGACAGTCTACACTGCAAAAGAAGAAGCATCTATGCTTTTGTTATTTTCACTGGAAGACTATTGTCAAATTTGCATCTTGGTAGGGAAGATTTCCTTGATGTTCAGGTTAAGGCTTCCATCTCAGTTTAAGTCCCTTCCTGTAAAATTGAGATTCTTCATTTTTCTGCCTTGTTCACATCTCTGTTAAGCATTCATGTCTCAGATCACTTGTTTGTATTCACCTTTAATCAAATGCTCATGCACCGAACAAACTGCTCTCTCTGAACTTTGTCACAACAAAATACTGAGATCCAAAAGCAAAATTATGTTGCAATCTCCCAATATTGTACAGAAAATAACTCCCCTCCTGATTATATTAAAGCAACAGTAATGTATTTTCATTCCTCCATTCCCCTCATATCTGCCAGGATGTATTTCATCTTTCTGTCCCTCAGTTCAGCCTGAGTACAACTCATGCAATAGTTATACAGACTAGAAGAGAAAACTGTTGCAGGGACTGGCAAGGGAAGAAGGTGTGCATTAGTTATATAGAAAAAATTTAGGCTATTCCAGAGTTGTGGAGGTGGACTGCTCGCTGCAGGATGAGTGCAGCATAAGTCTCATTTTCATGAAGTCCCTGCTCTACGCAACTTACTGAATCTCCCTCACCAACGCAGTTCTCCTCCAGCAACGAATCTCTACTTGTGGCATAATTTCTGTCCCTCCCTGAGAAGTCAGTCCTCAGTTTGAGAACTGTTCTGCTATTGCTAAAGAATTACGTGACATCACACAAGTGACCCTTACGTCTCACTTCTTCTATATATCATCACTTGTTGCACAACTGCATATACTCTTTCTGTTCATAAGCGTGCCTGAACTTTATTTCAGCATTTCTTCTCAGCAGACTTTTCTTTCTTCAAATAAGTGTACTTCAAGTACTTATTTATATATGTACTGTCATATTTTTCTAGCAGGATACTGACTTCAGTTTTTCCCTTCTTGCATGTGAAGCCTTTGCTGAAACAAGTTTTGTATAATCTAGTTATCTACAGTGTCTCTCTTCCCCTCAAGTACTTGTCTATACCGTATATTTCTGTACACTTGTGGAATTGGAGGGTTATTTATGGTATATGGGCCTAGAATGGGTGGCATCTCCGCTAATATGACCCTTTCTAAACTCTGCTTATTACCAGAAGTTTAAGCATAGAAGTTTGTTGGACAGGGTTGTATAAAGAAGAGGCTGGTTCAGTCAGTGAGGTCGGTTAATTTTAACTAGTCATTTACCTTTGGTGTGTTTTATTGTAGTGTTCCTTGTAGAATGAGTGATTACACTGCTTCCTATTCAGAGGAAACAAAAACATAACCTTATTTTTAAGAATCTATATTTTCCAAGGTACTTACTGTCATTAATGCAGTGACAGTTTTAGTGGGAAACATCTCCCATGATTTGGCAGCTGCCACATGCTAAGTGTATATACTTAATCTTCAAGGATATATTTCAGTAGGTAAACAAAGTGGCACAAGCTATTGAAGTATGGGTTGTTATCAAAGGATGCACAGTATTGGTGTTCTTTTTCTTCTTTTCTTTTTACACGTTCTAAACTAATCTCTCAGAGTTTTCTGTAGGAAAATTGCAGTAATCACTTAGGAAAAAGCAACATGTTAACAGTATGCCATGATTTAATGATAAAGAGGAAAGAGGATGTGGGAGCTAATCACCCTCCTATCACTACCATTATGAATTGCACTGATAGCCTTCTAACAGCTATTTTTCTTTTCTTAGTAACCTCTGCTCACAGCAGACTGGGATTCCACAAAGTAACAGTTTCCATGGCAAAATGGATTACAAATGCTGCTAATACCACTTCTGTGGCTCCTCCTCCCCCTGATTTTCTTAAAATTTACTTAAAATTTTAGTGGCTTTCTACATTCGCAGAAAATACACTATCATGCACTTAAAATCAATGTACTCTTGTGATACTCTGGCTACCAAACAGAGAATATTTCACTTGGTTTCTTGAAGATTACTGTTTACTAAGTAAAGCTAAGTATTAACGGCTGAAGGAGCTACTGGCAGGGATAAGGACAGAAATCTCCACATACTGACTCTGCTTTTCATTTCTAGGGAGAACACTCATTCTACTTGAACATTTGTTGTAATCTTTTAATGGTTAATATTTTACCTCATGTATTTGCTCTTTTCTGTATTTTTCCCACTATGGAGTGTAACAAGAGGAGTACTTTGGGAACATACCACAAATAACTTCTGATCCTCCGTTGAAATATTAAGATCATTTCATAGCAGTAGCAGTGAAGGGCTTGAACAAGCTTTTTCTGGACTTACTTGGTACAAGGAAGTGAGTGAGTGAGTGAAATTCATTGTGACATAAAAAATCTGATTACTCTGTTGTAGGATAAAGGCTATCTGGAATTTGATTCCAAGCAAATGGTTTTGATGAAATGGCACACATGCAGATCTGGGTGAAAGTATATGTATATGCACATCATCTGATGTACAGAATAGATTTGGTTTTACTCTATATTTATAGTGTAAGTAATTTAAAAGTGTAGTTTAAACAATTTGTGCTTCATGTTTATTATCTTCCTGTAAAAGACAGCTGTAGTACAGTCCACCCTAACCAAAAGAAATCAAGGTGAAGCATTAAAATGCTATTCCTTGATGATGGTTACAGGGAAAGAAATTTTGATGAACATAAGGATTTTGTGTATGCAGTCAGTTAATCGCTTCTGAATTGTTCTGTGCATGTCATAGGCATTGAATATTCCATGAAATGCTGGGTTTGGAGATGAAAGAACCGTTCTTATGCTTTACTGGCTCTTGCTCCAGCTTTGTTGAACATGCACAAATACCTGATACATCTGTGGCAAACCTGAAGTTATATAATTGTCTTGAAAACACAGTGTGGTTGGTGGTCTTAATCTTCTACAAATTAAATGCCATTGATAGTGGTCTTCACTAGTTTAAACCCAAAGAACAGTGATGTCAGTGGATCTTTCAAACTGTAAGAGGTATCTTGAAGTACCCAAAGTACAAGTATACTCTGCATTCTTATAATTTAGTTACGATGTAATTTGAGTAGAACATTTTAATGTAATACAAAGTATAGCAGAAAAGTCCTAATTCAGGTCAGGGACACTAATGCAAAGCACTTCTGATGGCTGTAAAACACTGGAACCGATATGTCTGCACTCTGGTTACTTAACTCATTTTGCCTGCATTTTTCCATTGCTATTTACAATGCCATTCTAACTCCACAGCCACACTTTAGTAACAATATCACCGTGCACGCTCAAATCTACAAATTATCTTTTTGTACCAGAAAGAAGTAGATTTGGCAGAAATAATAACTTCAAAAATGAAAGTATGAGTTGGATTTATTGCTTTGTGCAGGCCAAGAGCTGTAAATGTTTATGCTTACTATTTATTGATGTTGGAATGAAGAAAAGGTATTAACTGTAAAAACAGATTCAATCTGGAAAAAAAAACCTACATAAATTTATTTAAATCCATCTTTTTAGGACGATGCTGATGAAATCCAAGTCTTGCAATGTGGCCCTGCACTTTCTTAAAGATGATTCTAAAGAGTGTAGAATAACTAAAACTGACAGGTATAAGGTCCTTTTTCTGATGGAGAATTTATCAGTTTATGAATTAATGAATGAATATTTCCAATATCTCTGCAGAACTCTGTTCATGTAACACTGTCTTATAGATCTTTTATGATATCCAGCATTGTGAAAGTACGTGACAGAACACAGGTTCCACACTTTCTAATTGTAGTATGCAGGATTACCTAGTGTCTCTAATTTTCCCAAACCAAGTAGTCCTCTAAAACACTTCATGAAGTGCAATTGTCTGTCTCAAATTTGAACTGTAATGTCACAAAGACATGTTGGGTTATCTTAATCCTTAGAGCGTGTGCTATGACATCTGCACCTGGGCGTTTCTTTTGTTCTTTTCTTTCTGCAGGTATATTTGCTTAAAAGCTCCCTTCTATATCAGTGAACCTGAGTTAATCTATCTAGTGACGTTTTTCCAGTCATATGTATATTCACTTGATTATGTAATTGGATGTTCACATAACTAATGGATTTATAGAGATCAGGTGTTACCAGTATCACCATAAAAATCCTCTGCATTAATGAAGTAAGAAACAGCATGAGCTGAGTTCAGCCTGATCACAAGTTATAGGAAAAGGATTAAGGATGCAAAGAACTCTTTAGAGCTCAGAACTGTATGTTGGGCTCAAATTCCTTTTTATGTCTTTTTCCCATAAGTGCTTCTTCTTTCACTTGAAACAATTCTGACAGTATCAGAAAACTGGCCAGACTGAACTTTTCAAGTTGCACAAAATAAAATTTTGTACCTGCAATCAGCAAAAAACCCTTTTATGTAAAAGCAAACTTATCTTTTACTTAACTGTTCAAAAGCCAATCTGCTAAAAATTTCACCCCTGAATTGAATTTTTTCCTTGAAATTTAAGTAGTATAACTGTGTCTATATTTTTATGTATATAAACAGAAATGTATTTTAAAATCTGATTGTGAGCCAGCTTCATGTTCCTTTTTACAATCAGCTGGCCTCAGTTACGTAAAAATGTCTTTGTGAAACTGATATAGGTACATGGCAGCAATTTAATATTACAACAGTAGAGATAGAAAATTACATTATTTTTCAAACATTTCTGTGGAAAATATCTTCAGTTTTTCATTCCTTTGAGGAAAGATTTTTAAGGGAAATTGGTAGTATGAATGCTTTTCAATCAATTAATAATACTTTATTTTAAAATCCCCCATTCATAGTCTTGCATATTCAAAAAGGAAATTATTATCTCAGTCCTGCACTCATGAAAACCAGTGAGAAATTCACCATTCCAGTAATGATGCAGTAATAAAAAATGAATTTGCATTCTGTATTATTTGTCATTAGAACTTTTTTTACAGAGAAAATACTATGAAATTTTACTATGGGGAAAAGAAATCTCAGAGTAGTCTCACACACTTGACTTTTTACTGCAAATGTTCTTTTCTGTCACAAACTGTTGCCTAAGGTGAGAAAGTTAATAAATCAAACATGAATGATGCATTAAGAAATAGGTCATTTGGAAGCTAAATTTTGAAAGAACACCACTGAGGGAACATGTCTGATAAATTCAGTAAAACTTTTTTTAAAACTTTTCTTTTTTCCCCCCAAGCATATAAGGTGGGGAAATAGATATTTTAAAGTGATTTTATTGCATGTGAAAATAGATCTTTTTAACTTCTGGGCAAAAATACTTCACATGTAGGAGATATATACAGAACAGAGCTACTGCAATGGAAATTTATTATGCAAGGCTTTTTTTATTGCTTAAGTCTGAATATCAGAGAACTCAGAAATGGGATATGCTACATTAGTTTGATTCCAGGCACTGTTGTATGTAGTTGTGCCAATTAACCAGACCTGAATAGCAAAAATGTTATTTTGTTTCCTTTTTTGTTTTTTTTGGTTTTTTTTGTTTGTTTTGTTTGTTTGTTTGTTTGTTTGTTTTTAATGGTGGCAACTACTTGTCAAAAAGAGACTTGAAACTAACTTGTTGAATATCAAGCATATTGTGATAACACCTTTCAGCCTCTGTCATCCTGGATTTAACTACTTTTTTTTTCCTGCTCAAATTTTATTCTCTGATCATCTGGATAATTATTGCTTTCCTGAAATTGTTCTTCTGTACCAACTTTTCCCTTTGCCATTCAACAAACATTTAATTTTGGTTTTAAGGGAAAAGTTGCTTCGCTATGAAAGGCAAGGGGACAGTTGGTGATTTAGGAGTAACAAAACTTCATTCAGGAGGACAATTGTTCCTCTGCATCACAACTGTATGTCCCTGTCACTTGTTGATCTTCTGAAACAACAGTTAGATGACAGATCCAGTTTATTCTGATAAGTGAGGCATACACAGGGTCAAGCTTCTTGCCTTAGTATCCTGCACACGTTGTACAAATGAATTAGAAATTATTGTTCTTAGAGTAACACGCCTCAAGATGTTGATATAGATTTAAAGCATTTCTACTGCAGTATTTTAAAGCTAATCATTGCAAAGCTTTCATTTGAAGATATTTATTGGTGCTGTACCAAACTTCTGTCTCTTGTAATACTGCTCATTAATTGTTACTTTAGTAAGATTCATGTTCTCTTAAAAAAAAAAAAAGCCCCTTAGTTATTTCCCCAAGTAGGCAGTCTTTTGTCTACACTGAAGGCAGTCTGCAGGGTTAGAGTTAGTTTTAGGAGTTTTGGAACCCTCCATCTATTTACCTTCTTGCCCCTAACCTCCTTCTTTGATCCTCTGAGACCTTTCTCCTGCTACTCCATACTCAGCCCACAGTATACTGTCTACAGTCCTCTCATTCCAACTCCTCCTTCTTCCTCTTTTCCCATCCAAATTTTAAGAGTATTTCCAGTCCCTTCTTAAATAGCTCCTTTTCTCTTGTTCCTTGCAGAATTTACACATTCTTTCTGCCTCTAGGTACTACAGAATTTCACTTGAAAACATTGGGGAAATGTGATGAAAACACCTCTGGGGTGTTTTCCTTTGCTCTAATTCCCTACATGGACCTTTGCTTTTAACATGCCTTTACACTCTCACCATCTGGAATCTCAGGACTCTGTTTTTCTTCCTTTCCTGTCCTTTTCTGTTCTCTTTTGTTAACTTCCTTCTGGTCCAAGTCTCATTCTCCTGTTTTTACTTCTGCTTTTTGTTTTGCAGGAAGAACTCATTCTCTCCCCTAGAACCACCACCTTTAACTCCAATGACAGTCAAAACAGAATGTATAGTCTTCTGTCTTTGGGGTCTCCTTCCATTGTTACTGTTAACAATTTCATGGTTCTTTGTTACTGTAACAAGTGTCACTAATTTAGTGTTACCTCTGGCGACTTCTCCCTTTTCATCATTCATCTCCTCCTGTCACTGTATCTTTTAGCTTAATAGTAAAGCTAAAGGTTATTCCTTTCCTTCTAAATTTCTAGTGTGCAAAATCTTGGCCTGTGTGACAGGTACCTCTGGACTTCACTACTTTCAAAGTTATTATTTTGTCACCTTGAGAAATCTGTCTTTTGAGATGCTTACCTTTCCTCTCCTCTTAAATTATTTCATCAACTTTGTCTAGTTCCAGTATGCACATCAGAACAAGTCCATAAATATCAAAGCTTTAATAAATAAACTCTGCAGCACTGTATAAACTCTGTATGTGCCCCTTTTAATGTTGGTGCTATGGCCCTTAAAAGATACTATTTTCTCAAGCCCAAGAGAAACTTAATGGTGACCACTTATGAAAATATCCACTGTGTGTTCAAAATAGATGGATGGTAGTGGTGGAGTTGTGTCACTCCTACTTCAGCACTTACCATGGGATGTTATTGCTCTGTAGATTGTGTTTTACTAACTTTGGATTCAGTTTGCATGCTCCTCATTTAACAGTTTTGTCTTACAAAGCACACAGTAAACACTATGAGCGACATTGTCATGGAGATTAACCAGATAAAGATAGAAACAGGTGTTCAGATAAATAGCAGCCTTAAACACTTCTGGTAGATTTCTGTCATAGAATAAAATATTAAATAAAAATCTTAAAGACTCATTGCTTACTTTAGATATGGCAGTTCACAGGTCTACATACCTTTCTTGCATATAAAAAAAATACCTGTGAATGAAACATGTCATCTTTGCTTGTTGTTTCGTTGTTTTGGTTTGGTTGGGGTTGGGTTTTTTGGTTTTTTTGTGTGTAGGTGTGGTAGTCCAGAGCTTAAAACAGCAAAAAACACTGTGTGAATGTGGGTCTCATGTTTAATGAGAGAAGAGATGAGCCCATGTCTTGACTTTAAGGAAATGCTGAGCAAACACTCTTTTTTATGGCACTTAGTGCCATGGTCTGGTAACCATGGCGGTGTTGGATCAAGGGTTGGACTTGATGATCTCAGCAGTCTTTTCCAACCTGGTTGATTCTGTGATTCTCTGGTTTGGTCCTTTGCAAGTTACTCAAGTTAGTCTCTGATTACCAGAGAAATTCAAATCTCTGTTCACTTAAACTCTGTTTCTAATCTGTAAGACAAATGTAACTGACTGTTCTGTTACTGCTCTTCTGCAAGTTATCTTTTGCTTCTTATTTTTCAAGATTTCATCTTTTCAAAAACAGACAGTAGAACAAAGCTGAGAGCTGTCCATACATAGTATCTTCACAGATTAGATGGCTAATCTGAGTTTTATTTTTATTTTAAAAATCAGAAATTAAGATTTAGTTTTCTGAAAATGCAGCAGAAGGGAGAAGGAAAAAAGAACAGATGGATATAAAAATCAAAAAAGGAAGAAAAAAGGCTTTGTGGGTGAATCCCAATCTGTCATTTTTTAAGTATCACATGACCAAGTGTAAAATATAATTTTAAATAGGACTCATTAATATGTTACCTGAAACACAGAGCCTAGTGCATTTGATCCAACGCCCACTTAGATCAATGGAAATATTCTATTCACTTAGAGCTAAATAAAATAATCAAATAGTAAAAATATTCAAGCTAATTGTTTTTCTATTTTTTTAAGTATTTAATTAGTATTTTTCTTCAAAAATGAAAGTAATTTTCTTCCTATTTCAATTATACAATGTATTTTACATAAAACTGGGAGGTCAGCGTGAGATTCAGTAGAGCATATATATACACTAACTCTTCTCCAATATAGTTCCACAGCTTTTTATTGTCACCATCTTGTTTTATTATTACTTCTGTTTGATGACTTTTCTGCTTTTGTTCTTTTTTACTGTATTATGCTAGTTATACTTAGCAAACTTCAATTTTAGCCAACAATTTATTCAGTGTTTCCCGAAAAATGCACAGCATAATTATATCAAGTCAGAAAAAGAAATGTTTAAGGGTCTTGTTGTTTGGGTTTTTTTCCAAACTGAAATACTGGGATTCAGTAAATTAACCTACATTTTTACCCATGACATAGTAAACTATAGGGAATCATTAGCTGCACCTACAGAAAAGGAAATAGAAGTTCATGAAAAGTGGCCTTAAATTATAGCGTTCAGTATAAACAGATGAATTTACATGATTTCTGTATGGAGTCTTACTCACTGATTAACATTTCATAAGGAGAGAAGTTTTAGAAATGCAATGTTCTCAGTTCTAAGATAGAAATGTCAACATGTCATGTCAAAAACACATGTCCTTTTTCCCTCTGAAAATTTTGTTCAGTAAGATCTATTATATTTTATATTTCCTTTACTGTTCTTTAAGTAGAAAATCTGTTTATTTTTTCCAATGAAAATGCATTCATTAACCCAAAGTGTAGTTTTATTTTCACTTGAATTTTGATACTACTTGGGATTTTTGACCCAATTAGAGCAGAACATGCCTTTTGTATACTAACACGATGCCTCAAAACTTGAATCACACAAGTCCCTCAAAAAATGTTCTGTCTACTACAGAAAAAGCCTTGCAGGCAAAATTCACCTCCAGTCAATGAAAGTTTGGCACTCAGTCTACAACTCATATGTGCCCATTCTGCAAAGGCAATCCAGGTATGAACTACATTTGCAGAAACAAGTCACAGGAAAGTAAGCTGTGAAATTCTTGAGACACTTGAACCTTGAAATATTTAGACCTTACTTCACCAGAATGAAGTTATTGCTAATTTTAGTCTCCAGTGAGATCAACTGCAGTCTGTATGGGCATCTCTATACCTGTGACACCTTTGATTCCTTGATTATTTGACCTCTTGGCTGTTTCCTTCAGCAAAATTGTAGAATGTTTCTTCAGCTTAGGAGATGTGAAGGAAGGAAAGCACTCAATTTTGGTTTCTGTTACCGTCTTTGCCACTTACTCCTTTCCTTCCAGCCCTAATCCTCACAACTTCCTCCTGCCACCCCCAGCTGTCACCACAGTTTGCTTTGTCACCTTCTAATCCCCTCCAGAGAAGGATATGATGAGTGTGGAATAAGTGCCAAGCCTGCTCTCCCAAGCCCTGTGCAGCAAACTCACTCAGAGCAGTTTATACAGCACAAAGAAGGCTGGCTGAGTTTTATGCTATGCAGAAGGCAAACCCTTGTAGCACTGTAAACATAAGTAAGCTTATTTATATGGGACTAACAGTTTAAAATTATTGCACTTGCACAGAAATTGCCTGAAAACTGTATTTGCCAGGTGCCTTGTAGTGCAATGAAGTGTAAATAAAAGTCTGACAGTCCAGATCACTATTGTAGTAGTGTAATCCACAAAGGCCAAATAATAACACTTATTATTCTCCAGTAGTGTCTTTAAAAGAAAGAAACAAACAACAAAAAACCAAGCAAACAAACAAAAACCCACCCCACCAAAAACAAATAAACCCCTCACAACTAAAAGAAAAAAACAAAACCAGAAAAATGAGAAACAATTGTTAGTTACAAAGGAGTCATAGACAGCAATCACTACAATGAAGCTTAAGCACAGGCTGGAGTAGGGGGTGGCAAAGCCTCACAATGTGGTAAGTAAAAGCAGCTGCCCAAGTTTCCAGTGTCAGTAGTAGCAAGAACACAAAGCCAGTGGGCTCAGATTGGTGGAACAGAGGGGAGTTTAGTTTCCTTACTTTTGCAACCTGCAAAGAAGAGAGGAGCAGCCCTGAAAGAGGAGGAGTGGCCCAAGCCTTGGGGCTGTGGTTTGAGATTACTGTTAACTCACACTTGAGAGAAAGAGTTGCTACCAGACTTGGCCATTCAGAGGTGTTTAGGACATGAGGTTAAGCTTAGGTTAAGCCAGACTAAGCTGGACTTAGGCTTCCAGGCCTACGAGTTTCAGTTTGAACCAGATGAACTTTTTAATGTTGTGGTGTATGACTGACAAACTTGCAGTCAAGTGTATACACAACATGGAAAATATGTACGTGTGTTCTGCGTGGGGTCTTTTAGATTTGGGATCTCTGCAAAAGCAGCAAAATCATTAAGGAATAGTCAGCTCCATGGTTTCACTGAATCATGTTTGGTATTTATCAGCTTACTACTGGCTTTCAGGACAGTCATATAGGCAGTTTTTAGTTTATAGATGCAGCAGCTGTTTGATTTATGTTTGGAACTAGATAGTTGTTTATTTATGAACACATAGTTCATTGCTCTCAACAGTTGCTTGCCAACTATCATTAAATATATCGCTACTGACCAATAGATTTGCTTATTACCAGATAAACCACTGATACAGGTTTGTGTACAAATTAGATATAAACACAAAATCACTTATCTGTCAACCATATAAAATAGGGTTGTGCTGACTGTTGGCAGACAGCAGTAGATACACTGTCAAGTTAGGATGTTGTTTTATGACCAGTGGAAGAAGCTGCCATCTGTACAAGGAGGAGGGGAGTGTCTCTACTCACATCACCCTTACAAGGGGGTGACTTCTAGATTAGTCTGACTAGGACTTTGTTCTAATTGAAGACTATTTATATTCTTTCCTTTGAGGAGAGAGTTTTCAGTTGGATCACTCAGTTCATCAGACTTATCTTTATCACTGTGATTATTATACCTAATGAAAAGGCATAACAGGTGTGAGCGCTCTGGGATAGTGGAGAAGGCAGGACCTTATTGCAACTGCAGTGTTTGACCAAGTTAGGGTGATTACAAACTCTCTCATTGTATTGGTGTAAAAGACAGCACGAATTTGCTGCCACAAAGTTAAGGTACCAATTCTTTAGAAACCTAGATAAACAAAATACTGGTAAGAAAGGGTAAGTGGGGAAATGCCAACCAAAATCTCTGGTCTAGAATTGTACAGTGAGTTGTTCATGGAATTGCATTCATAAATGTGAATATGGGTATGTGGGGGCTATGTTGTGATTGAGTCGTTTTCAAAAATGGTGGATTATGAAAAAAAATCGTATCTCT
This sequence comes from Platyrinchus mystaceus, assembly GCA_035041135.1. Taxonomy (NCBI): domain Eukaryota; kingdom Metazoa; phylum Chordata; class Aves; order Passeriformes; family Tyrannidae; genus Platyrinchus; species Platyrinchus mystaceus. Next base: position 22,667,252 of record JAWWLV010000005.1, on the reverse strand, counting down.
ATTTGGATGTTAGAGCTTCCAAATGGGTAGGTGATGCAGAATATATCACTTGTTTACTTGATCATGCTAATAATCCTCCAGTCAAAGCCCATTTCACAAACATAAGTTACTTCTGTCTAAGATGCTACAGATGTTTCTCTGCAACCTTTCCTTAATGACACTGCCTGTATTAGGCTGTCTAATAACATTTTGTAAATGTTAACTAATACAAAAGTTCCAGAGCACATTTTGTGTTCAGCACTTCTGAACACAGCATCAGGACCACTTTGGTATCATTGGGGAAATGCTGATTATTTGTTTCAATAATAACTATGTTGATGCTAAGAACAAAATTAAGATAATATCAAAATATGCATGGGAATGGGATGAGTGTTGATGGAGGGAAATGTTTGAAAAGGGGGTATACCAGATTGAAACTATTTAAAATAAGCAACAGTGTGTTACTTGCTCTGCTCTTACATTACTTCATCTTACCACTTACCACTGTCTGCTAAATAAATGACCAAACAGACCAGTTCAATCTGCTAAGTAAGAGACTAAGTCTGCCTCAGTGCAGACACTCTTCAATTTTAAAAGAAACCTAATTGAGCAAAGGCAAGTGTGGCTGGCAAAAAAAAAAAAAAATAGATATTGTAAGAGCTTTCATCCTTTTAACAATAGCAGTTGGGAAACTTAGAATATTACATTTCAACTGTATAAATTTACACCATCAACTGAAACAGCATTATGTACTGCTAGCTTACTAAAATAAAGCATGCTATAAATCCCTATTTCAATTCATAGTGTTTATAAAATCAAAATTGATCCTTTTACAAGCATAGGCAGAAATACAAGTCAGACATACAAGTAAGATGCATAAACACAGTAGTCTCAAAAGGAGGCTTTTACAGGTCATATTTTTGTGGTAAACTGATTCTGGAGAAGTAGCAACTACCGGCAGTCAGTAGCTGAATCCCCTGTCCTACCCTACCACACAAACAAATATCTACACATGAAGCCACTGTTCTGTCTAGAGGAAGGCTGTGTTCCATTTATTGCTGTAACCTTGTCTATTTTTCCTTTATTCATTCTTCCATTTTCATGTTTGTTGTCTTCAAATGTCTCTAAAAATCAAACGAACCTCAAAACACTCCAGAAGTGTCACTCAAGTATCAGTCTTTTATATGTTTTCAGGATTAAGGGTAGTTCATTGTTCAGTTCATATTTGATGTATATATCCTGGTCCTGTGCTCCATCTACTTGCTTCATGTTGCCTCACTTCTGCCACATTCTTTTTGAAAGGGGAATCATATGCTACTCTGTTTCACTACAGTGCTTTTCTACAATGGCCTGACCTAGAATCAAGGTCTCTGGATTGTATCAAAACACAATTAGTAATAAAAATATGAGGCAAGTATTTATGAAGTTTAAAATTAGATTTTTTTTTATATCACAACACTTTCCTTCCGATGCTCTTTTGTTCCTCCCATTGTTCTCTTTCTGAACTCCTAAGAATGCCTTGTTTCAAAATTAAATATAAAGTTCTCAAGGATACAATTCTATAGCAACTGACATTGGAGACCACCTTAATACTTTAAAGGGACAGGAGATAATGCTCAGTGTGGAGTGATTTCGGTGCCTGTGGAATTGCATAAAGCCATGTTCTTAGCACAAGTATGTCCCCACAGTTTCTAATTGGACGTGAACACCATGCATGGGTATAATAGTCTCAGATATATGGTTAATTTTATTCAATAAATATACTAATTCTGCTTATTTTTATATATTTCAGTCATCCTACTCCTAGCACTGCTAAAATGTTAGGAAGTTTTCAGGCACAGAGTCTAGGCTACAATGCCAGATACTGAATTGACATATTTAGTAACCACAGTGTTACAGATAACAGTAAAGTTAAAAATAGCAGGTAAATAAAATCATGGCAAAAGGCAAAATAAATATTCTTATAATGCATATTAAGAATGATAAAAATAAAAGTACTAGTTAGCATGTCAACAAAAGATGAAGAAAAGATTAAATGGCACCCATGCCATGATCTACAAGTTGGATTTAGCCTGGGAACAAACTACGAATGAAGCGAATGACAGATATAAATAGACTATGAGCTGTAGCACTCTGCTCCATTATGAGATAATTGGAAGAGATAGATAAGGGGGAAGTCTGAAGTGAACATCATGTACTAAAATTTTTATAAGGCATTTGAAAAGGTTCTCTGGAGTTTGATACCGAAGGTAAAAAAATCCAGTGCTCATATAAAGAAAAAGAAGTAAACAACCCATAAAGTAAAATAAACATGTTATGATATAACGTGAAGTGAGTACCTATCCTCACAGAAGACTTTTTTTAAAGAATGTACCATAAAAGATACTATTAGGGCTACAGAACAATAGAATTTTTTCACATTTTTAATACAATAAATCTGCTTGAAAGTCAAAGAGCCAAAGAATCTACTAAATAGGAAGGTAACAACTTGAAAAATAATATATTACAAAATCCTTTCTCATAAAGGAACGTACTGATAGAACAGAGAGACTTCTAATAGAATAAGCCAGATAACTTCTTTTTGAAGCAGACTGGTTGCACCTATAAAGCAGAATTAGACTAACCAAGGCAAAATTATTCTTTATTTGCCTTGAAACCAGACAAAAAGAGCACTGTAATAACTAACAGAAATTAATAAATATTTTGCAAATTAGTTGCAACTCAAAGCAACTATAAATCCATATACTTCACCTCTTGTTCTAGGGTGTGAATATATTCATTGTTTAGGTAAAAATGTGTTCATCAACACTTATTAATCAGACTCTGTTACAAGGAAATTAGTCTATTTCAATAACTTTTCAAGTTCAGATTTCTTAATATTCTTAATATTCTTCTTAATATTCACTCTATTCTATGATGTTATTTTGTACTGAAAATTGAGGGTATATATTTTTAATAGGGAAAGAGAAAAGAAGTATGAACAGTTTCCAGGGCAGTGTGATTTGGAAAATCAAAAGTTCTGAGGCCTTTAATCCTTTTTTTTCCCCCCTTTCTAGTAGCTCTAACTGCATGTATCCATCTTCTCCTCCTGGTACCTCTGTGACTGAACTGAAGGGTCTGAAATGTCATTGTTACAGTTGGAAGTCTGAGAAATTGCCTAAAAGACAATGCAAAGCTTAGGACTTGTGGTTTACCACCTCCACTGGACTATGGTTATTCTGCTTCCTGCATTTTAAATATGCCAACATCTAATGTACTCATCTAATGATAAGTAGTAAGAGAAAACATGGCCTTCTCTTGCACGGCTTTGAGATCCTCATTCAAATCTCTGCTGTAGCCTGGGCTTCTTGTATCCTCTGTGGTCACTTGCTTATTTCAGTGCTCTACTCTTAAACTCTTACCACAAAAACTACAAATAGATAAAAGTGATAAAATCATGCTTTCATAGCTCAGAGTGCTGTGAAATATACATCACAATCATTAATGTGAATGAAACAGTCTCACTTAAAATGATGGAGTGTAAAATGTCTCGTCTTCAAAATGGTCCAGATTCTTATCATTAATAAAGCCATGGAATAATGACTGGCTTGGGGAAATTTGATGAGAAAGCTGTAGCCAATTCAGTCTAGACTCAGAGCTTAAATAAATTAGTCTACCTGGAGGTTTTGATTTTGTTTTTCTCAGAATCTTTTTTGTTTGTTTGTTTTCAACTCTGTACAGTTGAAAAGAAAATTAGTATGGTTTATCAATAGAATAACTTCATTCCAGTTGACTATGTTGAACTATTTCTCCACTGGAAATGGAAAAGTATGTCTCAAATATATTCAAATATACGGTTAAATAGCATTCCTAGTCTATTTGTGGAGTCTATTTATGTCAGTATTTCAGCATTTATCCAGCATCCAACTTATGCTACCATATAATGGGTGAGATGATCAAATACCAATGGGGTATCTTCTATTCCACTCTGGCTTTTCTCTATCATGCCTTTAAAAGTCACCAAACTTTCAATGAATTTACTGAATTAACTTTAAACACATATGACTACAATTTTTTTTATTCCGAATATCAAGTTGACATATAATTTTTTTTATGCTTATCTTTGTAACATCTTGTCAAATTCTCACTCAGACTTCAGAGTAAAGTTTAGATCTTCTGTATATGACTAAAGAATTATGTAGTCATTTATGAGACCTTTCCTTGTAAGGTTGAGATCAAAACTTCCTCTTAGCCACCTACTTTAATGCTAGCTTATCTCTGATGATAAATTACAATTTGATATAAAGCTTTATACACCAAAAATTGTTTCGGTTCATTATTTGGCACTGTAAACTTGAGTCTGGGGCACTTTCCAAAATAAATGAAATTAGATACTGGCCATGCTTAGCTTCATAATTTAACTCCTGATGCTCCATATTAGACAGTTTACATTCTCTTAGAAATGGGCAAGAGTACTTGAAATGGGACCTGGTCCTAAGATTTTAAAGAAAACCAAGTGCAGTGATATGCAGTTATCATTTTTGCATCTGCTTGTTATTTAGCAATGGACTTTTAGAGAAGCTGTATTTACAGAAACACCCAAAGCGTCTCTGCCCTTAAAATAACAAATAACAAATTCATGTATTATTTTCAATATTTGGACTGCTACTGTGAACTACTCCATCTTCTAGAATATTTTCAGTTTGTCAAACACTGGTCACTGTCACCTAAAATATTCTATTTAGTAGCTAACACTATGCATTGGTAGTACTGCCATTTAAAATACATAGAATAAGATGTATTTTTATATTTGCTGGCATAATGGTCCAGGAACCTCAATATAGAGTAGCACAGAATGGGGAACAGT
>JAWWLV010000005.1:22619147-22662327 GCA_035041135.1 Platyrinchus mystaceus | reverse complement strand
AATAAGATGTATTTTTATATTTGCTGGCATAATGGTCCAGGAACCTCAATATAGAGTAGCACAGAATGGGGAACAGTCGTTATTAGTTGTACAGTACATAAAGCCCAACTTTGTAGGGGATGAAAATGTCAACATACGTGTTATTTATCAAACTGAGACTTAAAATGGAGTAGCTATTATTTCACATTTATTACTGAAAAAATCAGCATATGAATTTACAGGAAATTTGTTTAGATTGTGCTTATATTTTACGTATTATGCCTATACTTATTATAGAGATATAAAGGGAATTGAAGCTAGCTTTGAGCTTTCCATATAGTTGAAAATCTCTGCAGTTATATCTGCTGCCTTAATAAGTTACACTGGAACAAGGTGCAATATCATAAGTCGTGACACTGTATTGCCTGGTATGCTTTTCTTCAGAGGAAAATAACCTCCTCAGACTAAGACCAATAAACATTCCCATTGAAATAAACAGGACCGCTCTTTAGAAGGAGGTGATATTCAATGTGAAAAGATGAAAATCAGAAGTTGTGGCTTATGTGCACGTGTGTCCCAATCCTCCACAACTGTCAGAACACTTTTTGGTTGACTTTATTCATGTAGGTTTCATGGGTTTACAGTATTTTGATGACTACTTAATGATATACAGCGAATACAACTCTGGCCAAAACAAAAATGTACAATACTGATGTAGTATTCTACAGTCTTGCTACACAAATAAGAATTTGTACAAATCCACTTTAGGTGGTGTGGCAATCTCAGGAAAAAACATTGGTGTTTGGCTTGCACAATATAGTTTCAATGAAAAATCTGATGGAGGTGAAGGAGTAATTAGGAGAAGAGAAGAGCATGGCAAATAAGGAACAGAGCTGGTATTTGTTTTTTCCATTTGTACGTGATTTCTAAGGAACAATGCCTTTTCCATGTTATATCTACATTAGGTTTTGCAATAATAGATTAATGTTAAAATTTCTTTTTGTCCTAAAATGAAAATTGGTATAGAATTTCTTGTATTGTGAATCTTTACTTGATCAGAGAAGCAGAAAGGTACCTGAAAAAGCTTTTCAGCTTTGTAGAGATTAGACTTCCAATTAAATGCAAGGTTTGTGCTAATTCTCATCAAACCATTACTCGGTATAATAACTTAGCCTTTCTTCAGTTTCTTTTGAGGGGAGGATTAAAACAGCCTTGTCAGAGTTACTGAAAGTCATTATGGAATTTACTGATGAAACTGTGTAGTAAGTGAGCATAGTGCTTTTTATCTAAAATAAATATCTCTCTAATTCTGGTTGTTCCTCACCTTCATATCACTCTATTTATGAGGAAAAACACCCAAAACAATACACAATGAAGTTTAGTTTTTATTGCTCTTTTTGATTCTAGTCATAGCCAGCAGTATTCCCAAAGGAGAAATATCACTAGTTAATAATAGCACTCTTAAAGGTAATGATACTACATTTACTATTTTTAGAATTTTTAGTAACTAAAAATATTATGCCATTATCTTGTGGATTGTATTCCAAAAATACCTACTGATCATTATTACAAAACATGGTAAAGCATGGAGTGACAATACATCAGACAATTTAAAATAAATTTTTCTTGTGCATTTATTTCTTCTGCAAGCTACATTCTTTATTCTACTGATAGAAGTAATATTAAGTTAGTTAGGAAGCAAGGATATGACATCCCAACCAATACATGAAATTAGTTTAAAAGTTTAAGTGTTTTTGTGGGTTTTTTTTGACTGTACTCTGCTCAATTCCCCACCTATCTACAGCTTTACTTAGATTAGAAATATATGTTTATTACAGGGCAAGAAATTATAGGAACCATGCCTGATCTTAAAGAAAAAAAGTAGTCAAAAGTCAATTTAAATCTGTCAGGAACTTCCTACAGATACCTTAACAGGCCTAGAAAGAACATATCTGAGATTACATATATAGCTGAAGTGTTAAAAAGTGAAAAAGAAAAAAAATCATACTGCATATGCTTTTTACACATGCCCAGAATCACAGTACCTTTTATAAAAAGGAGTGTCTTTTAAAAGTTACTTGTTCAGACAGTCCACACTTGCAATCTGGAAGCACTTAGACAATGCCCCAAAGGCTGCCATTAGAATGCCAACAACTCTGGGCAGTAACACAGAGCTGAATATCAGATTATAACAATTTCCCTGAAATTATGGGAGCTGTGTACGCTTTCAGTCTCCCACAATCACGTGTTCAGCAGTTACACAAAAGGCAAATATTTTACAGATAAATACAAAGAGAAGCATTTAGGCAGAGACTCAGAAAAAGACATGGAACAAAAGCCCAATACTTGACGGTGGGTGTCTCGCCTGACGCTTCCCACAGAGGAAATGTTGGAGACTCCATTTACTCTACCAAATCAACAGAAAAGTGTTGATGGCATTTCCTGCTGATGACTCCTTCCAAAAGAATTGCACCTTGATAAATATCTGTCTTCATTCTCTAGTATTTAAAGCCGCTTTGGCTCCAACGTTGACATCCAGATGGAGGATAAAATATGTAGGATTTCTGAGGTAATACTTGCAGCTTAACATATGTATACAGTGTAATATATCTAACAGTGCTGTGGAACTGATTTCTTCCTTTCAAATGCATCCTGATGCACAACACTACCACAGTATATGATTATTGTTTTACATGAAAAAGAATTACAAAATTTTAATACAAATTCTGAATGTCTCATTAAGGAGTGGCAATGATTCAAGAACTTTGAACACATAATTGAACGAGTGTTTTAAAAGTCATTATTATCTCTAAAATGTCACCTGTCTGATACTGTTCTCTCCACAGCTAATGGTACTTATAATTACTGACTTCATATAAATCTCAGTCTCCTCACTCAGAGTGAGCTATTATGCTTCCTGATTAATCATAAGGCATGGTTTTAATTATCTCTTCGATAGATTAAGAAAAATTTAAAATATCAAGTTTCACAATATTTTAAAAGTTTAATTCTGTTATCTTTGTTCATATTAAATAACACTTGGTACTCTCTGAAGTAAAATGTTGCTCAGTTATATGGCTGGTAGAATAGTTTGCCCAGTATTTAATTTTCCGGAATAATAACTTCTAACTTTCAAAATGTGTTGTGTGTGCGTTTAGAAAACCATTTAGCAGGCGCCTTCAGAAAACTGGCCTAGTCGATGTAAACACTACTTTTTCCTCTTAAATAGGATTTTCCAAATGAATGCAGAAATTTCAGTTTGCTGGCTTTTGTGAGAGTCAAGTTATTTAAGAACTCTTTATCTAACTGTACTGGTGAGACGGGTTTGGGATCAGTATTGTTTTGCCATCTTGTTTTTAAGTCTTATGTAGACCTTAATGCTGATCACATTTAGGTGGAATACATGGATACAACTAGGAGATATCTGTGTTTATGGACTGCACTGGCTGTATTGGTGTCAGGAGGTCTGATAACCAATTGTCAAATGTCTAGGGTGATAGAAGAAGGCACAGTAGTATTTCTAGCTCTTCCTTCTCTCCATATGGTCATTTCTATCACTGTAAAGTGGTTCTGCCATCTTAGAAATGAAAACCATTTCTAAATGCTCAGTTCACCTTAGCCTAAAGTCAAGTAGCAGCAAGTTGCTACTGGACTCTACGTTCCCTTCATCTCTTCTTTGGAAGAAGACATTCACCTCATAATTTTGATAATAGTGATGTTCTAACAGCTCATTTTTATCTGAAATTAAGAGCAAAACTTGAGGTCTTGCACAATGGCCTCAGACTAGCTCAAGGTATATTCCAGAAGATGGCCTTTCAGAGGCTCCTGAAAGTTTCCTCTCTCTTACACCCTCAGAGATACTTCCTCTATACTCTGAAATATTTCTAGTAGCCAGCCTTGTTCTTCCTACCACACACACTGCTCTGCCAACACCACACTATAATCCCAACATTCTGAATCACCAGCTAGTCGCAAACAGTAACTGCCACAATTAATTGCATTAAATGGATTCATAATGTCTGTACAAATTTAACTTACTTCGTTGGGGTTTTTTGCTGGACTCGGACTATGATCTGTGAACTGACAAAAAATAGGAGAAATGGGAGGCAAAAACTAATCAAGACTAAAATTAATTCAGTGCATTTTGAATGTTGTTTGTATCATTTTAGCTAAATTGTAATTTTCATGCAATCTGTGGTTGGTCTCAGTACAAAAATAAATGATCATGTGGGTCACTGAATACAGTTGGTAAATGAATTCCTCAGTGTCAATGAGATACATGGTATCTGGAACTACTCTTGTGAGATAAGCTTCCTTTTTATGATACTCTTAGGTAGGTGAAAAATCTACTTAGATTTTGATAGCCTTGACTAATCAACATTTGCACATTACAGAATAGTTTGGTCCACTTTTGTGTTTGTATTCTTTGAATTATTACTGAGAAAACAAAACAGTAATTAAAAACTGGACAATATCTACAATAATGCCTTTCCAAAAGCTATTTGTTTAACTGATTAAACCCCTTTGAACAATGAAAAAATGCTCGATTGTTGTACACAGTGAAAATATAGCTTACTCACTTTTCCAAAGGGTACATTAAGCTAAATATAGAGCTTAGCCTTTAGTCCCTCTGTTATAGCTGTCTGTGCTCAATGGTGAGAACTACAAGGCCATGGTGATAAGTGACCAATGACCTTAGCTTCTTTTGAATTTGATGTGAAGATGAGAAACTAAATCTCCATCCAGGGTCAGGGAATGTTGTGTATTAACAAGTGTTATTCCTAAGGAACAAATATAACCACAGTTTTCCATTTGCAGTGCAGCTTGTTGGTTTTTTTCCCATCTGTATTTAAGATTTGGTTTGGTAACGCTGGTTTTGTCTGTGCTGCAGTTTTCTTGAGTCTCAAAGGGAAGAGAAAACAAAGAAAGAAAAACAAAATCTCTGGAAGTTTTTGGTCATTTAGAACAATAGAAGACTGAGGCTATTTAATAATGTTTACGTCTTATTAAATATCACTATATTCAATCACTATACTGTGAAGGAACTCTGTAACTTTAGGCTACAGATACAGTAAATGCTTCTAACTTTAACATCATAAAAAACTAAAGGGCAAACCCTTTTCTTTGCAAAAAGCCAAAGGGGTTTGACTCAAGGTACGGAATGTAGGAGGCAGGGCTGGACTTTCCTGGCAGAGCTAATACATAGTGAGGACTATTGCTCAGATTGTATCACTGCCCCTGCCAGGCATGTGATCCTTGTGCTCCCTGTTAGATATGCAGCTATTAATGGCTAAAGGTAGCAGGAGACTTGTAAGACCCAGGCAGAGGGATGGGCAAAGCTTTGTCCTTTTTGCTAGCTCAGTAGACAACTTCCATTGATTTTAACCTAATGCCTGCCTTCCACATCTTCCATAGCTTGGTACTTGGCAAGTCAAGCACCACGATATCAGACTTAGGAACCTGCTTTCCACCCCAGAAGTACAGCACTTCCCAACAGATATCTCCATAAGTGGAGGCAGGATTTGTCCCTTGAGATACTTCTGAGTAAATAATAATATCATTGTTTTTATCTGTGAGTATAAACACTGGGTTTTGTCTCCTAATGACTGTTTCTGTTTTATTGCTACTTCCCACCAGGAAGTTGACTGCTAACATAATTAGCAGATGATTGCATGGGGGAGGCTGAAATCTTTAACAGCTGTTTTAAGGGATTCTGTACCAAATCTGTGCTGCAGAACATTTACATCTTTTGAATGATGTTCTCTCCAATGGCAGATTATGGGACCATGGAGTGGAGGCCTCCAGGAAGGACTTAACTTGTTCATTTACTTGAAAAAAAAAAAAAAAAAAAAAAAAACCAACAAAAAAAATCCACTTTTAAATAATTTAGTGGATTAGTATAAGCATTTGGGCATACTCTAAGCATCAAAATTCAGTACTAAAGATCACCTTTAATTGTGAAGTCTAGAAACTGAATGTATAGTACTGGAATGGTTGGCAGATTTATTTTACAACTTTAGTCTCTTTACAAAAGAAAGTGCAGACATTTCTGATGCTCCAAGTGATCTATTTCCTTTTTACAGGATAAAAGGGAGACAATATGAATCAATGTTACCATTCGTTATAGAAGTGTCATTCTGAGAGAAACATATAATGAAGCATGGAGTTTACTACTATAAAATAAATAGTCATAATGACTGGCTGTGATAGAATAATAATAAAAAAGTTAAGAGAGAAACCATTTGGGAAAGAACTGCTTCAGTTTCCCATGGGGTATTATAGTGTCAGCCAGATGTACAGTAGCATGTGTCAAGTTGTAGATGGAAAAATAAGTGCTTTGGCAATAAATGTATAATTAAGTAATGATTGAAGTATCAAGCACATTTACAAACTGTGCATCATGTTGTCCCAGAGGAGGAAGACTACTTGGTTTCTGTGAGTTTTTAAGAGGAGGTTATTAAACACTTTCTACCATCTAAAACTTTTGCTGGGGCATGCTACCACAGTCGTCCTTGGACAGATCCAGTTATACCAGCAGTGAAACATTTCTCTTTTTATGTCCTTCCCCAGTGCCAGTGTGTGCTAGTTTAAGTAGAATATAGAAACAATGCATTTTTGCCTCCACTGTTGCTGCAGGAATGATGGTAAATCAGAAATTTTCATGAGGCTGATGGAACTGCCTTCTACGAAGCATTACTTCCTTCCACACAAGTGAGTTGATTCCCTCTTTTATCTATAATAGGGACACAGTCTTAAGATAAATTTAAAAGGAAGGTGAGTATGGGGATATATTAACAGTTTACTTCTGTGGGATGGTACCTAAACCTGCCACAAGAGTGTAAACTCAGGTCTCTTGGTGTGGCAGATGCAGCACTTTTACAAATGTCAATATTTTTCTTGAAACATTTTTTTTAAGGAGTGAGAAATGGCTTGGCCTGTACATGCAGCAATTCTTTTCAGGGTTTGGGGCAACTCAAACTTTTCAACTGTTACTGTGCAGAGTCTCACTCCAGATACGAAAGCACTTGTTCTCTTAGTGAATTAGACTTGTTAAGATCTTGAACAATCAAAAAAAACCCCAGGTTTTTACAATAGAATTTAGGCTTCTCAATCACTTTATGTATTTTGAAAATTTACTTACAAGGAGAAATCAAGACAAATTTGACAATATCTGCTCAAGTCCTTTTATTTCTGGCCTCTGTTAAATGAAAGAATTTATAAAAGCTAATGTTTTCTAAAATGAGGAGGCCAAATTGACTAAAGTATTTTTGAAGGAAAGAGGAGGATTATTTTGAAGAAACCATAATAGAATTTTCTTTTGAGGAAATTATGATAGAATTTTTATACAAGTTGAATCTAGACTCAGTTATTTTTAATCACTTGAATCAGAATGTGTGGGCTTTTTATCCCCTTTTAGTTTAACAATCTCAGGTGATTTCCAAAAGGAAGGGCAAAGGGAGGGCTTTACTCACTAATTCACACTGTGACAAATGACTGTTAAAGTGCCTTTTGAGATTTACAGTCGGGAGTTGTTCCTTGAGAGTCACTAGTCAATATAACAGCCAGCAGTGTACAATTGTCCAAGTGATGTGAGGAGGTGTTCTATTATCTGAATCTCTTTCCTTTCCAGATAGGTGGTAATGTTCATTTATGCAGTAAGCACACCAGAATGGAAAGCTGATTTTAATTTAATCCTGTAAGTACTCAGTGTAAGAACAGTTCTTGCACAAAGGTAAAATTTAGCTCTATATTTTTATAATTAAAGTATATACTGTAGCAAAATGACTCAAATTTTCATCTCAATACAGGAGCAGGATTTGAAATGTATTTCCAGTTCCAGGTAATGTTCTTGTTACATATTTACAGAATAGAAAAAATATTACAGAATTGGAAAATATAAATTTTTGTTCCATGACTGAAATTGTAAACATATCTTGCAACAGCATATAGAAAAGTTATAAAATCTGATGCTTTCAAGGTGGGGGTTGGACTACCCATAACTTATCTGCTTGTATTGTTTCCTTGGACACCCAAGCTGCCAAACCATTCCTAGGCACTGCACAGTTCAAGACATTTTTGGCTGCTGGCTCTGGCCAGAGCACGCAAAGGAAAATTTGAACAGTTCGCTAGAATAAGCAGTCATGCTTCAATGGTGGGAAACATTCCTGGCTTGCTAGAATTCACTAAAACAAATGCAATTTTTATATCTTCAGAAGCTTCTACAGAAAGGATTAAACATCTGTACATAAATGATTTAATAAATGTGAGGTAAATTGCACTCTGCACAATACTAAAGATCTTACTAAAACAGGCAGTGATACAGACAGAATGTAAATTTTTTTTTATTTTTAACTTAGAATACTTTCTTTACACCTATAATGTCCTGTGGTTTGGCTATTTTGACACACCTTAACTATATATGTATGTAAAAACCTCTTCATTGTATCTTTCCCAGACTTACATGGGAACCCAAGATAAATACCCTCTTTTCTCCCCTTCTCTGAAGCAAATTATTTACCAGCTTTGAACATGTCACAGCTTCACCAGGTAGGATATTTTCTAATTTTGTGTTGCTCTTCAACACAGCTGGTAAGACTAAGGACTGGTGAATGCGTGTTTATGAAACATTTCATTACATAGTTTACTCTTACAATCACAATTTAATGAAACCTAACTGAATTAACAGGGGAAAAACTTGTGTTAATCACTGAGTTCCTGCTTTTTTTTCTGCTCCCTTCCCCAGCAGCCAAACTGAAAGAAAAAGTTCATTATGATGGTCGAGAAACATCTAGGAATATACAGCAAATCAAAATAGTGTGTTTCATTTTCAGATACTTTCCATAGTGAAAGAAAAATTTAAGATTCACAAAAGGATATTAGCGATATTTACAAAACTAGTGAAAAAGTCAATGACTCAATCTTCTCTTTAGTCTCAGTTCAGTGACTGGGATAGTTATATTGCCAGAAGAGACCTGGTACATTCCCCTACTTGCCACAGAATTCACCCACTTGACACACACACATGCTCTAGCTGGGCTGATTTTTTACAAGCTCTCCTGTAGAAGTGTTTTCCATATAAAATGTGTGTAGTGTAAGCATCAAGCTTCATCTCCACAGTTTTGAAAGGGAACCAGGTCTTTTGAAAAATCTAGCCTTTCAAAAAATCAAAACTGGTTTTAACATCCTTTTGTTTTCAGGAAAAATCACTCAGCAAATTCAAGAATGCCAATAAATTATTCAAAGTAGCTTTCTTACTGAACTAAATCATTTGCCAAAGATTCACCATGTTCTTCTGCACACAGCAACTTCTTTTATGAAAAATAATATACAATCCAATTTGGCGGTTTGTGGAATATGACAGCCCAGAACCCATCTGTTACTGAAGCCAACTGCAAGGCTGGTTATGAATCTAAGCTATGAAAGCAGAATTTTTTTTTGGGGGGGAGGAACAGAAATGCAAAAGCAGTGAGATGGTTGTTACTGTATTGGAGAAATATAGGTAAGAATTGGACCATGCATGAGTTAGACACCAAAAAAAGAAAGGCCTTAGTGAAGCTCCTCTATAGGAGAAGTCCTCAAAAAAAAAGAAAATTATAATTAGAAACCTGTATCCAAACAGATACAGATCTAAGAACAGAATTCTTGAATGAGAGCCCTGTTACATTCAGCTGAGGATTTTAGCACATGTGCATTTTATAAATGAACAGGAAAGAAATAGCTGATCAAACTCTCATCCTAAAGAAACATAACCAGTAGGGTTTCAAAATTGAACCATGATTATGTCAGAAATATATCTTTCAGATAAAGAGGAGAGGTCTTGTCAATCATATTTGTTATTAAATACTAATATGACCTATAAGGTGAACTATGCTGTGGTTTAGTGATACAGAACCCTGTGTGGTTTGCACATAATTCCATCTCCTCTCCACTTTGAAGAATCAACAAGCATCTGAAAACACGGAGGTGGACCATATTCCTCCCAGTCAGGAAAAAGCAAGCATCTTTCCAGAAAGGGCAGAATGGAAGAAGAAAAGAGAGACTTCAAGGATGAACAGACTGGGAAGATCAAAAAGGGAATGGGACTACAACAGATGACACAGAATTCAGCTGGTAACAGACCTGAAGTTCACAGACCACACAGATAGAAAACCCTTAATATAAATCAGAGTGACAAAGTTGAGGGCAAGTGGAATTAAGAAGTTGCAGTGAAGTGGAAATAGGCAGAAAATTATTTCCAGCATCTCAGCCAAGGGCCCATAGCTAAAATGAACTGTCTTGATCATTGGCCATTGTGCAGCCATACTATAACTACTGTAACTGTATTTCAGTATTCAGCCATTCCATTCATAGTTAATTGACCATTCATCTGAAGGGATTACAAGCAACACCTTTGGCAACATCTTGCATTCTGGATGAATATTTCAGTATTTCATGTAATATCCTCCAGTTCAGAAAAGTAAGAATCCAGACAGGGCCCTACTGTAAGAGACAAACAAAAGATAAGACTCAAGATTTTTTTAAGAATGGACCTTATGCAGTTACTGGAAAGCTAGTATCAAGAGAAACTGCTATGGTAACTCACAAAGCTAGAGGAGGGAGTGCTGCTACCACAGCCTCTTAGAAAGCACAGTCTTGCTTGGGTTGTAGGGAAACCACTGCCTTGCTGCCACAGTGCATAAAGAGGACAATGCATAAAGAGATCTAGAAAGCCGTTTACATTTTTTTGTTTTTCAGATGTGCCAGAGATCTTTCTTGTAATGCTTGTTGGAATGTTAATGAAGTACTTAAAAGTAACTATTAATTTTCCACTAGTCCTTTGCTGCAATTTTCAAATGGTAACCATGTTCTGTAAGATTGTTATGCTATAATTCTGGTACCAATATTTTTTAAGGATTATTTGTTTTAATTTTGTTAAGTGCACATAGACTTGAAATACACATTTCTATAGCTAAATGGATGGTATGGGTTGTGCAGTTGTTCACACACAATTTCATGTTTGAGACCAGATCATGCTTCTTCCATAGAAAATAACTTTATGAAGTTCAAGTCAAACAGCTGGCATCAGGGAAGTGCTTGACAGAAGTTTAAACTAGAGCTGGAAAAAGTGTTTAGACCAGAGTGGTCAAAAAAGGTATACCAGGAATATTTTGTAAATTTTAGCCATCAAAACTCAAAATAAATAAATAAAGTTGTAAAATAAAGGTGGTGGGGTTTTCTCCTATTCCAGTAGAAAATAAAATGTACGTATAAGATGCTAAGATTTACATTTTCTAAAATCTCAGTTCTGTGATCAGAAGCAATGAATACAGAATATACTCATGATTTTTTTTACAGTAACCCCTGCTTTGATAAACATACTCCTTAACTCTCCATTATATAGTTATAATGCTGTCATTTCCAACCAACAGCATTCATTTTTTGTGACTATATTAAGATCTCATTCACCATTTCATAACTGTCTGAATAAACATCATTTGTTTAATTGCTTCAATGTATAGCATATTTTCCTAAACAAAAGTAATAACTAGCTACATATCTGAATGATCTTGTGATTATCAATCAATGAAAATCCACCTTTCTTTAGGAAAGTAGCTAAAATCTAAATGATGTAGACCAGCATTAAAATCAAAGTTTCTAACTGCCACCTTAAAGACATATTCTGACAATGTAAATATACTGAATTAAAATCAATCCAATATGTTGTTACATTTTGCTTTTCTGTCATTTGACCACAAAAAATTGTCACTACAAACTGGGTATGACACACAATTTTGCAAGTGTAGTAGTCTGTTGACACAAGAGGTTGTATGGTCAGAGTGGCTTGATGTTGTTGGCGTTCACGAACGCTGTTCTTTTAGCATTTTGAAATTCAACACACACTCTTGGTTTGCTTGTATGTTTTAATATAAGTTCTTTTGTTTTTAAAGACACTATTTCACGTGAGACAAATACCTTTTTATAGCGTTTTGTAATTAAAGATGCTGACAGTGCTTGAAATAATTCATAAAGGAATAAAATAATGGTAGTTACATCCAAGCCTAGGATCCCAGCATGCAAAGAAACTGCACGTAAAGAAGCCTGGATATTGGACAGTAAAAGCATCCAGTGACACCTACAATTAGCCTTTCGGCAAACGGGAAAAGCATGTTTTGTTTGGGACTTTCCCTCAGTGAATGTTACCATACGGAGACAGTATCCTATCTGTCCTCCTCCTCCCGTACCGTAGGGCAGAGAAGGGTTCTGCCCTTGCTCCGTGGCGGGGGTGCCCCGGAGGGTGCGGGATGCCCCGCGCCCTGCTGAGGGGCGCCGGCCCGACTCGCCCCCGGCTGCGGGCGGGGCGCGGCTCTGCAGCCCCTCGGCGGCCCACGCACCCCTTTCCCAGGAAAGTTTCCCAGCGGGGCTGCGCTCCCGCGCCCTCCCGGAGCGCTGCCGCGACCCCCGCGGACCCCGCGCTCACCTGTCGTCGCTCTGCCAGCCCTGATCGCCCAGCAGCAAGTCCCGAAAGCGGTACCGCGGGGGCAGCGGGGGCACCTCGCTGTCCAGGTCCACCATCCTGCCCGGGAAGGGAGGGACGGAGGCAGGACCCCCGGTAGCCGGAGGAGCGGCGGGCACCCGCCCAGGCGGGTGCGGGCAGAGCCCGGCGCGGCGGGAGCGGCGCGGGGCGGGCGGTCCCCGCGTCGAGCGCGCACAAAGGCGGCGGGAGGGCTGTCCCCGCTGTCCCCGGCGGCTCGGGGGGCGCCTCACGGCCCCCGGGAACGAAGTCCCGCCCCGGGGGGACGCGGGCGGCGGCCTCGGCGGCGGCGCGACCGCCCACCCGCGCCCACCCACCCACCGAGCGCGCCGCCGCGGCGACAACAAAGGGCTGTGCCACCGCCAGGCACACGGGACCGTGCCGAACAGCACTTGGCTGGGGGAGCCGCCTCGCTCCCCGAGCTGCCTCCTATTCTGTCACCGGGGGCTTCCTCGGGGGCACTTTTCTGTAGGCCCCGACATTTGAAAAAATGGGGTGTTTTACCTTGGGTAGCCGTAGGTGGTTGTGCACAGCCATCCGTGTCATCTGAGGGGGGTCATCTGAGCACAGCTGGGTCTGTCTCTTGCTCACCTTTAATCAGGTACACCTGGTTAGTGTCAACTTCTCTGAAATGCCAGGTGCAGTGTAGGAAGTATTCGGTCAATTTCTGCATTTAGTCAGTTGGGGGGTTGTTGTACATAGCAGGTGGCACAGGACATGTACAAAAACACAGGGAGGTTGAATTATTCCCATGATTGAGATTCTTGGGCAATACCTAAAAGTGAGAGACACTCTAGAAAATATTGCAATTCCATACATGAGTGATGAAGCACATTGTAATTCCATACATGAGTGATGAAGCCCAAAATGCCAATATGATTTGATTGAATTCACTATCACAGATAGTGAATAATGTTTTTAGATCTGGCCTTAAAGATCCACTGTAATCTAGACTAACTGTCATACTAATCATCTAATGCCCCAGTTCTAGTAAACAAACATGAGTACATTATTTGCAGCCTATCTTGATTTGGTTTCCCAGATTAGGTCTTTGCCTAAGATATTCAGCTGTAGCATTCCTTTCCTAGAATGAAGTCTTACAGAGTCTTAACATGGTGAAGTTTTTTAGATTCAGATTTTGCTGCATCAGGGGCTGAGTGATAAACAAGAATTTGTTTCCTAAATGTGGTTTAAGTACCACATATTTAATAAGGGGCATGCATGGATTCATTTGGCATATTGAAGAGTTAACCTTCTATTTTCTGTTCAGGTAAAGCTAGTTAAAAGCTGGCGTGGCACATACAGTATCAACTTAAGTATGCCAGCCTGGAGTTATTACATATTATTATGTGCCCTGCTGAGAATCCAGCCCTGAGCTTCATGCTGTGATGCAAAGATTTCTGTAGGTAACCAACAGGTAGTCCAGTTCAGGACTCAGGTTATCTCTGCTGTTGTTAGAGTCAATGCATCTTCCCTTGCTTCTTTAGCACAGAGCTCTTAAGCATAGCTTCTGTGATTGCTGTTTCTTTAGAGAGCTGCAATGTCATATCCCAGGTCCTGTAAAACACTGGGATCCGTGGAGTATGATGCTTACCCTTTTTCACAGCTTGCTGCATTCGGCATTTACAATGCGCTTCTCTGAAAAGCATGTTAGATGAAGCAAAGCAGATTCACATGTGTGGTAAGAGTTCAAAGGTAACTTGTTCTTTGCTTTGGCTGATATGGGAAATAAATAAAATAGTGAATTATCTTGCTGGCACATTCTTACCAGTTTTACCATGCTGTGTTCTGGGGTCAGAGCTCTCTAAAAGTCTAATTAAAAAAAAAAATCAAAAAACAGGATCTTCTTTAGAATATTTGTTATGCGCTGCCCATTTTTTTTCTTTCATTCTCAGCTGCTTCTTCACTTGAATAAACTATCTCTTGTAAGAAAGCAATGTATCCTCTCTCTGCCTGGGTATTTTTTAACCTTGCCAGAATTCAAGGTGGGGTGAAGCCTGTATATTATAATGCTTTGCTATAAAAGCAGTTAGACTAACTGTAGTCCTTTTCTGAAGTCTACAAATCATAGATCAGTTGGGAAATTAATGGTGTTTCTACTCTATCTTCTAGCAGCCTCATTAAATTTTCCACCTGAATTGATTAATTTAACGTGTGTTTTCATACTTGAGGAGCTAAGAAGCAGTAGAAGCTCTTGCGCTTTTTCTCCATCTGAAATGCACTTTAAACTGGTAATAGCTGACTGGTAAATGAGCAACCTGGTGAACAGCTGAGCAGAGCTAAAAAGTTAAAACTCATTACTGAGACTATAGTCATGCAGTTTATACAGAAGCTTGATTTTGTGCTCCTAAGTAATATAAACTCTTTGCAATATAAAATGAGATGTGTTTTTACATGTCTGCAAGTACGATGTCTGGTTACTCTGAAAAACTCCAAGTATATAAAATTGGACAGAAATGGGATTTTAGTTAGCTAAATCTAATAGTTTGATTAGTAACTCAAAACACTTGAGAAATTTGTGTCTTCAAGCTGAGAAGACACTGAGTCATCTGCTTGGAGACAGGTGCTGTTTATGAACTATTATACTGGGTCACTGCACTCAAGCCAGGTGTTCCTGCTAACGTGTTTGTGTTAAAGAAAAGCTGTGAGCCACAGCTCAGTTCTTTCAGGGAAGAAATATGGGTTTGTACTTTTGGGATGATTCTGGCCCTGAGAAGTGTCAAAAGCATCTGTGACCCTGACTTGGAGACTGAACATAGACTTTAATGAATCTGTTTTTTCAACTATCTAGGTACAGGTGAGTAACTCCAAGTACTTGACTTTGAAGTCTGGGAAAGAGAGGGGTAACTGAGTTTATTGCTAATGATTGTATATAAATCTTGGATCATACTGAGGTACAGAAAGAACAAAAAAAAAGTATTTAGTTTTTACTTAAGGTCACCCCTCTATCTAAATCTGAATTATGCAGTCTACTGTAATAAAGTAAATCAGATAATCTGGTTAGTTTTTATATTTTCCTCAAAAAGCTTGTAATGTTTTCTTTATTTTTATTCAGTTTAATTATTGACACTCACTGGGACATTCTTTACTGGTGTTATTGATATCTATAATTATTCAGGTAAAACAAAGCCAAACCTGATTGCAAGGAGTTAGAGAAGAATCTTGTCCATGATAAACTGGTGCATTTCACCCTCTGAAAGTGTTGATGGTCCTCAGCATTGAGATGCTGAAATAGTCCTACCAGACACAGTTCTTATTCCTGTTCTCTCCATTGCTTTTCAATTGTATACCATGACTCAGAGAGTTGTCATCTGTGGCTGATAAGCTTATCATCCTGACCATGGTTTTTATTTTCCTAAATATTATGAGATTATGGTTGGGGTAACAAAGAACACTGGTAAATATAAATTTTTAAACAAAAGGTGAAGAAGGATGAGGCATTTATGAAGCAAATGCACACTAAATCCTTTTAAACAGTTCTGTAATACGAGTAACTTGGATTCATTGTCCTTTCAGGGAAGATAGTCTGATATTGGCTGGATGGCATTCAGTTAACTCACTCAGCAGACATACATATGACACTTACTGTAAGGAATAGTCTACAGTCAAAAATGGTGAGTGGAAATGCCTTCTTTTGAGAGTTTTCATGTGTATTTTTTATTTGTATGTTAGGCAGGCAGAAAAACTATTTGCCTAAAAAGTAAATAAGCTCATTTTGAGGCTTTTTCCCAGGTTCTCATTTTTTTTTATTCCCCTAACCCTACCCCTCCTACCCCCCATAATTAAGAGGATGTTTATGTTGCAGTTGGGAACTTTTGGAACTTCTGAAAGTTGGTCAATTCTCACTTGACTCTGTCTGTGCAGCTTTAGGTTTAAGACTAGAACTGGGGACTAGAGTACTGACAGCACTGGAAGTGTGTGAGACAGTTCTGCAGCTTTGACAGCTGAATAGAGAATTTAGGGGCTCAGCACTCACAGTTCAAAAATGGTTTGGGGGTTAAACTAGTAAAGTGTACTTAAACAATATTTGATTCATGTTAGCTGCAATTTCGCTTCCAAAATAGTCTGCAAAGGTGGACTCTTCTGCAGAAAAAAGTGTAATGGCTATATCTCTTAAAATGTACCTAGATTAAATTATGAAGAGTCCTTGCTGATAAATATTCCTTTTATCAGAAAACAATTTCAGCATTAAAAAGGTATACTCCCTCATTTAGAAAACAACATTTTTAATTTTTTTAAGAAATTTGTTAGCCTAAACGCCTGAGGAAAAAGATACTATCAACTGCAAAAGCAGTCTCAAATCTGAAGTACAGAACATAGATGCCTTACCAGACCAAAAATGAGGTGTGTTAGACTGAGAGTCACAGCTTCCTGCAATCTGAATGGATCTGAGAGGCTAAACCAAACTGAAAGCAAAAACTGGTGAAAGGTGGATTTTGAGGAATCTCTCTCTTTATCTACTGTGGTACAGAATTGTTATTTAGTGATGTGAAGTACAGGACTAAAGACTACATCAGTGGATGTCTTAATGGATTTAAGCTCATTGACTGCAATTCCGACTTTTTAAAATATTTGTCTACAAAGCATATATATCACCACTATGCACTGTCAGTACTTAGTAATGGATCTAGGCCAGGATGCCTAAGTGGGTATTGAGTTGGAAGAGGGCAAAAAGACCTTTAAGTAATTTAGCCTTCTGTTTTACCTTTACCCAGTACTTGTACTTCTTGAGGCTGACGGAAAGCAAAGGGATGTTGCTGAACAGTGCAACATTTTTAGAGCCCACAGAGACTGTACTTTCTGACCCTTATATCCACAATATCTAGTTCTTGTGCCTTTTCTTCGTATAATCAAACACATAATTTCTTAGATCCATCATTTTACTGTTGGGTAAGGGCAGCCTTTTTTTTCTTCTCCATGTTTGTGACCATAACACCAAATCTGTTAGATCAAAGACTAGAACTATTTATTTCCATTTCAATTCCAATGACTCCCTGGACTTTGCCTTATTCTTTTGTGTCATTTCCTATCCAGCTGATTACTTGTCTTGCATCTTTCCCTAATGTCCTCAGTTCACACACATTATAATTTGAAAGCATCATCATTTTCTTACTTCTCCCTTGCTGCAATCCCACTCTTTTCTTTCACATCCTTTTCTCAAAAAGAACTTGCTAGAGAGTTAGGTCAACATGAGCTTACTGGTTTTTTCAGGTTTTTTGTTTGTTAGTTTAAATGTACATTTGTTTCATCATACTGGATTCTTGGCTGTTAAGGATAAGGCCCATTTTTGGATCATTCTGAATTTTACAGTACAGTCTGGGGGCGGGGTCTGAGAACAACCATAGCATGAACGATAACTGTGTTATCCGCAAAATTTATGCAGTGTTTCTCCAGAAAGAAATGCTTATGTCACCTATTTGCTACCTAGCTGGGTTGTATGCTGGACTACTAACAGGAAGAGTTGGTTGTAACTTTAACTGTCCTTTAAGAAAGCACAGCCCTTGGGGGAATACTACCAATACATAATGAAACTTTAAAAAAATTGGTAGTCATAATTTTCTACAAGTAGCAGCTCAAGCTCCAGACTGCTTCGTGTTGTTTGGAGTTTTTTTCTAAGAGAACTATTTATTTCTAAGCAAATCTTGCCATTCTTACATACCTTTAAATCTTTATTGATCCTATTTACTTTCTATTGTGTACTTTGCATACCTCTGTAATTTACTGTCTGATATACCTTGCAGAGTACACTGATGCAGTGTTCGCAATTATTTAAACTTCAGGGGGAAAAATGTTCTTGGAGTCCTCCTATCTTTCCACTTGATGCCTACTTTTTTAAATGGCTATGCAGTAGCAGACTGTTCTGCTGGCATGAAAGGTTTGATAGTGATTCAGAAACAGTAACAGACTGAAATAGCCCAAAGTGAGAACAGAGTTTTAAGGTCACTGTAAAAGCTGCAAAGGTAGGGCAGAAGGAGAAATGGGAGGGATTTCAAATTTGATAATTCTTCTGAAATCATTAAAAAAAATGGGGGAGGGATGTGGTTTTGGGGTTTTTTTGCCATATATCTAATTAAACTGAAATCTTAGTAGGTAGAGGGCATGTTTCCCATAGCCCAGTGAGCATGACTTGTACTCCAAACAAAATCTTCATAAAGCTGTTTCAGACACGGGGTACACAATATGACCTGATCCTTTTATTCTTATGTGCTAAGCCATCACAGCACAGATCCAAAAAGGAACAGCATACACTTCAAGGCCACCCATGATCCTGGTGCAGCACAGTCCTCTGACATCTGTGGTGACCTGGAAAGGAGCTGTGGGGACAAGAGGAATAGCAGCACTGCGTCAGGGGAGAGGAGCTGGTGGGAAATGGTGATAACCTCTGATTTGCCTTCCAGTAAATCTCCACTTGGCTGTGAGTAGGAGGACTTCATTTAAAACTCGAGATACTGACAGATGCTTTTATATAGGAGAACATCTTTTTTTTGCAAAGAACACCTTTTCAAGTCATTTTCACTTCACTTTAGAACACAGAGCACTAAGGCAGGAGAATGAGATGGTACTTAAATACAAGTAATCAGAAGTGGGTTTAGAAAAACTTTTAGAATTGGACATGATATGGCTCCTGTCATTGCTGCAAAACCCTGCCTGAATGCACGCTGTTATCTAATTTACCTTAGAAGAAGCTGAAGGAATATTCAGATTTTTAATATTGCTTTTCTGTTTGCCCATCCTTGGTAAACTGGCTTGAACAGTAATAGCTGTTAAGATAGGAATGCAAGTTCAAGCCTCCAAAACTGGCTGAGTGCATATGCCACAGCTGATCCTAATAAAGGGATGACAACCATCAGCTGGATTAAACAGTAACCAGGAAGTTACACAGTGAATTCTGAAAGAAGGGAAGGGCCAATTTGGAAGGAAATGTATGGGACAAATGAAGCTTCATAACAGGAGGGAGAACAGCGGTAACAGGTAGATCCAGCAGTCAAAACCAGAGGAGGTGGGTTTGACACCGTCTTTTGTATGTTCATCTGCTGCCATCAAAAACTCTGTGCCAGGCAGACACATCCTCCATGCTTGACCCTGCCAGTGCCTTCATCCAGCTCGGGCAGTGACTGTGCAGGTGTGACAGGTAGAGATTCACTCCTGGGTGTCAGTGTAGTACCTTGGGTGGTGCTTCTTCCCTGGTGTGTGCATTAGCAGGCTGTAAGGTGCAGCACAGGTACACATTAAGAACCCACATCTCCTGCGGGAGGTATGTGTGAGAGGTGGACTGTGTGTATTACCATGGGTGGGTGGTGCACAACTTTGTGTGGATGATTAGAACTTTGGGAGATTAGTGAAGAAAGGTTCTTTAGGAGTTTGTTAGGAGCTTATTAGCATTTTGTCTATTAAAAGTGCCTTGTCTGTTTTATTGCTGATATGGAACCTGAACGTATATGCCACTGATTGCCAGTTAATTATGTTCTATTAATAAATCAATAAATCAGTTTGATTTTGATTTGGTTTAAACTTTAGGTTGTGATTGTAGATATTACATGGTGTGAAATGCCATTATGAGTTATAAAATTGTGTGACAGTGGGAGAAGAAGCAAATGTTGACAATGAAAAGATAATCTCACTATTAATACAGTGGGACAGCACATTTTCATTAAGATTTTTGGGCAAAGCAGTGACTGGTTCTATAATTTTCTGTGGGCTCTAATGATATAATTAAACTCAAGTGTAACTGAAACCATGCTGTTAGAACATGCTGACTAATTAAGCCTCTATTACTAGTCATCATTAGTTCCCTATGGAATACACTGACTTCCTCAGATCTGTCTTTCTAACACAAAATGGCTTCCAAACACTGTTCTCAAAGTTACTCAGGTTTGAAAAAACACTCTGAATTTTGATGTTAAGCCTCCACATTGAGCAGGGAATGAACAAAAACTTGAATAACTTGTTCTGTCCTTATACTGATTCTACTTTGTGCAGGAGTATTGGACAAGATAACTTCCTGAGTCCCTTCCGACCTGTACTTTCCTATGATCTAATATCTTGGCATGCAATTTTTCTCATGGTGATATTTTCTCTGATGGTGATATTTTGGCTGTCTGGTTGTGTCCATGGCAATATTTGAGTGTGGTCACACCAGTTCTCAAAGCAATAGCTCTGCTTCCTTGGATAACATCCAGCTGTCTTTGGCTGCATAACTAGTTAGGTGTTTCTGCCTTTTTTTATGAGCAGGAAGTAAGGATACTCTAGAGATGGCTTTTTTCTGCCTGCCTTAGAGGTCCTGAGGCACGGTTTGCCTATGCACTCTGTTTTGTGAGAGGCTGGAGATGACTAAACAAAGTCAGACACAATTAAAGACAATCAATTTTAAATTGATAGCCCATGAAAGAGCTGAGGAAGAAAAGCAAGTTCCTGATTTTATTTCCATTTGGCTAGGGTAAGTTTAACAATGGTTTAAGAAGATCACAAACACAAGACTGGAAGGGACTGAGTGTGATCCCTTGCTTTGTGATTGAAGATGGTTTCTTTGTATAGGCCTACATTACGTCCATACAAATACTGCTTTACTAGGTTAGGTGAGTCTTCTAATTTTTAGCTTAAATTTATTCATAGGAGCTCTGTATCTATCTAGTTTTGCATGCTGATGCTCAAAGAGTTCTCGCATTGCCTGTATTTGTAGGGAGCAGTCAGGAAAATTAAGGTACCATTTCAATTCCAGTTTTGGTTCATCTGCAGCTGAAGTTATCTTTGACTGTGTTTCAAAGCCATAATTATTTGGCAAGTGGTTTAATGACCAAAAAGCAGTTTGACAAGACCCGAAGCAGTTAGAGCTTCATGACATCAGACGATACAACATTTAAAATTGCAGAAATTATAGAACCCATGCCTCCAGCATGGATTTTTACAGCTAATTGGTTTGAGCCACTGTATCTGGGTTGGAATCCAAGCCTTTTAAACTCTGTCTTAGTGTTTTTCCAGCTCTCTGAGCTTCCCATAGCAGTTAAGGAGTTGGAAAGCAGCAGTGTCACTGTGCTGCTGTGACGGGGAAGGTTAAACCATCCGAAGTCCCTCACCACTGCAAGGTGCTGCAAGATTTTGCAAAGATACAGAAGCATATGAATACAGACACCTATGGTAATGTGGTAAGATTGGTGCAGAGAGACAAGTGGGACTGTCCTGGTGCTGTTAGAGCACATCTGTCTGCAGCAGCACAGGCTTCTGTACCACAGAACAAAAGGAATTATAGATTTGGGCAGTGAAGTTCTGTGAGGAGCTGTTGTCTTGGAGCTCGACTTTGACAGGTGCAAAAAATATCTTTTCAGTGGTCAGGTATTCACCAGTAACTGCAAAATGGATGCAGATTGATCATCACAGAATCATGGAGTAGGGTGAGAGTTCATTTTCCACATATGAGTCATTTGTCTAGGATAGGGAGAGGGAAAGGAGGAGATATGCTCTCTGAAGAGTTCTTGTGGGTGAAACAGCTGAATGCCAGTTATCACTAATACCATATCTTAGAATTGGGGACTGAAAACAAAGCCCAAGTTAAAAAAAAAAAAAAATTAATTCCAGCTACATTTTAAGAAGAGAAGAACTTTTAACTGCATTAAATGCTTTGGAATTCAGGTTTGATTTGAGATCTGTTCTGTAGACACACTACTTTTATCCTATAGCAGTACAGTAACTAAGCCAGTAATTTTAAGGATATGTTTTGTGGTTTTTTGGGAGCATATACAAGATGAATCTGTGTTTATACTCCATGCCAGTCAGACATCACCACGGTGGGGTAACGGATCTTCAGCTGTTTTGTGTCCCTCTCATATGAGCACTTGGTACTGTTACATATTTTTTCCCTAATTCTCAGTCTCAAATATTTCTCTTCACATGATCTACATTTCCAGTGGAGTGCATTTGTATAGCCAAGATATATCATGAAACTATTAACAAGACTGTTGCTCACATGAATCCATGACAGGTTCCTCTGTTAGCCCAGTTTGCTATATAGTTCTTTTTGCATAATTGTTATATTTTTCTTTGGAAAGTTCATTATCTACCTTACAATTTATTCACATCTTCTCAATCTTATTTCTCATGTGATACTGAAACAAGTGCTTCAGCATCACCTAGGTTTATTTAATCAAGAATCTGATCAAGTACATTTCCTTTGCTCTGGGTAGTTGGTTATCTTATATAAGAAACAGTGAGTGACCGGTAAGTCACTTTATATTTTTGTCTGCCTTTTATTTTGGTTGTTTTCAACATAGGTCTTGAATTATATGTGTAGAGAAGTTCATTTTTACACACATTTTATGTGACTTGTTTTCTAGCTAAGCAAACAACACACCAACAATCACAAAATAATTTATTTGTACAACTGCTTTTAGATACTAAAAAAATAACCTTATATGAGTATGTAGGGGATAAATCTGAAGGAAAAAAACATAAAAAGAAAAAAAGTATGATGTAAAAACAAGCAGATCACAGGAAAGGAATGTGTCAACCTAAGTTGCCAGGCTTTTATTTATTTATTCGTTTAGCAAGGTTTAGAGAGGGAAAAAAAAAAAAAAAGAAATACTTGTGTGTTGCAAGAGGTTTAGGGGAAGTGACTGCTGAAATCAGAGTATAAATGGTTTGCAAGGTCAGTCTCTGGAGCAGATAGTAAAATAGGAGTGGAAATAACACAAAGTAATCAAAAAAGTAGGGTACAGTACTGAATGTGTTTGGATGAGTTTCTGAAGCTCTAGAATGTTGCTCCTGGGCTATGCAGCTCTGCTCTTATGTTGGATGTATTGTTCTGCACAACGAGGTAAGATTTTATGTAGAAAAAAAATCTAAGCCCTTTCTTAAAGTGTATGTGAAGATGGTAATTAAAGCAATATGTAAAGGCATTATAGCCTTTTTAATGAATTTCTGACAACAGTGATTGAGATTTCTTCTGGCAGTATTTAGCACCTTTAGTATTTTGTATCGTATCATAGGTATTACTTCACCTATTTATTTAGATTACTACTGCTGTTATTAATCTGATGCCCAAATTTTAAAGGTTACTATCAATATAATAGTGCCAGATAACTAATATTTTATTAATTATGTTTTTAATTATTCTAACATCTAAACCCAGTAAACAATTAATAGAATGAAACAGGAAATATTCCATATATATGCATTTATTTCTGTCTGGAATAATCTGTGAGATGATCTGAGAAAGATGAACAATTACTAAATTGACTGAAAATCTTATAAAACATCTCAACTGACAGACTGTTTTTAGTCTATGAAATGAGATAAATGTATACAAGTATGCTTTTGTACATGTGTAAAGAGGTAGCTAGTATACTGTGTATGTTTTCACAAGCCTCTGATGCTTTCTGTCTCTCTATTGAATTTATTTTTCTTTATTTGTGCTTATGTTTTTTAATCCTCAGTAATTTCTTTTACTGAAAGGGTGCTATGTGTTTTTGAGCTAGTGTGCCTTTGCTTGGTTCAGGTTGTTTTTAGTTTTGGGTGAAGATTATGAAGACCTTATTAATTCAAACAATCCAATGGATTTTACTTTGAAAAATTGAAAAAAACCCCAGGAAATTAAAGGAATATCTTATCTTAATTAAATATCCTTATAATAAATAGTGACTCAAAGCAACTAATGAAGTCTAATTTGTTTGCAAAGAAGTCCAGAAAAGTCCTGGAACTTGAACTGAAAGTTTGCCTGAATTTGCACTATGTTTTCACAGTGCTTTAATTAGGTCAGGGAGATTGCAAAAGAATGTGAATGTAGCAAAATTTGATTTATCCAGACAACAATTACCATGGGTCGTGCAGGATTCTTAGTTCAAGTTTCATACTGGAAGTCTGTGTGAGTTGTTCCAAGAGCTGGGTTTTTGCACAAGGATGGAAAAACACTTCTGCTTGGATTTGTAACTTGGGCTTGACTCTGTGGAAGTTGCTACCAGCATAACGATGGCAAGAAAGCAGCTTGAGCTATTTCTAACTGAGGTCAAGTCACATGTAAATAATGAATTATTTCAGATCTAGTCTCTCACTAAAGGATTTGAAGGTATGCATTTTAATGCGTGCTTTCAAATATAGAAATAAAACCCTTCCAGTATTGGTGAGTACATATGGTGAGTGCATGATGTAATTCATTTAGTTTTGAAGTACATCCTGTCAGTAAAATTCTTCATCTCTAGCTACTAAGAAACTGCATTTAAAACTATATTAACTGTAGTCATAAATAAATAAATAAATATAATCTGACACTTGAACGTAACGCATATGATCAATATTCAGGGCATGAGTGGGAAAGAACAGAAAGAGTTGATATAAAACCCAGAAGGAAGCATTTCTTAGTAATGATGAAGAAACGGATTATCTTTCATGCTTTTTTTTTTTTTTTAATGTAAAGACAGAGGAGCTGAAGCCCCATTCTGCACAACAGACAATAAAAATATAATACAACTCAGAATTAAAGGAGGAACAGAGTAGAGAAGCTCTCCCTGTACTCAGTAGCCTGTTTTTTAAATCTTAGATTTCAGTGTGCTTTCTCAGCTTGCAAACTGAAAGTGCTAATTCAAATGAGGTCAATGAAAAGTATGTGGAATTAGAAAAATTCCTTTTTTCATCATTACAAAGAACTCTTTTGGGTAAACTAACCTTTTTTAACTCATTTGAAAGACAGAGTTAGCTAGAGGATTCCCATTCATTTTGCTTATTCCTGCATTTTACAGAAAGGTTCTTAGAAAGCAAATGTATCTTAATCTTCCTAGGAAAAGTATAAGTCCCTACTACTTTTTTTATAGTAGGGTAGTACCCTCTAGTGCATAGAAGCAATAATTTTTATTCAGATGTAATTATTCATAGGAAGGAACATACTAATTAAAGTAATGGGAAAAAAAACATGAACATGGGGGCACACTCTTCCTTTAGCACCTCAGCACTGTTGCTAAAACCTGTCTAATTCCTCTGGCTACTTAAAACAGCCAAACTAAAGTTATTAGATCTCACCATTAACATTATTTTCTTTATATTTTCAAAATGACGTACAGAACACTTAAAATTATACGTTTTTCTTGTAACAAATCTTTTTTTTCCTGATTTTTAAAGAATTTTATAAAATTATGTCTGCAATTTGGTAGGTACTCCACTGACTGAAATAGTGAGTGCTCAAGGGTATGTCTTTGCACAACTCAAGTATAATTCACTTTCCACATTTTGATGTGGAAGAGCAAGTATTTTTCCTGCTCACTTTGTGTTAGAAATCCAGGCTACCTGATCTGTGGTTGGGATCTCTGCAGTGTAATTCAGTAAGCTGGAACTCTGCATCCCTCACATGAAAAAAGATCCTAATTATTTTTCCTGTAGTCCTGCAGCATCTGGACAACCTGTAGGAAAGCTTCAGTGGGAGTACTGCTGCTTTCTCAAACCTTTGGACTTACAGCTAACCAGTGAGAGGACTTCTGTACTCACCAAGGAATTTCCTTCCCTGCTGGATAATTCTTCTCCCATTTATTTTCTATACAGAGATTTCATTTTTTTCCAAGGCTTCATTTCTCAGGGGTTGTTTTGTTTATTCTTGATGAATTATCACCTTTCATGTTCAGATGTAAAACAGACTTCATTGCGTCTAATTAGCTAGACTGTTCAGACTCTGTTACTCTGGGTAAAACTTCAGCCTTCAAAATGAGTGCATTTCAGTCACCCAGGCACTGAAAATGAGTCACTGAAATTAGTTCAATAATTATAAACAACTAAAAAAATTGTTTCTTAACAAAATCATTTAGTCTTTCATTAACAGCTTCCCAACATTTGTTTCTTTCTGCTTTAGTCTGGCTTTTCTCATTCTCAAGCTGTTGAGGAACTCCTTAATAAAATTGATTCAGGCTAATTTGTTGTAATTCATAATCTCATTGACAAGAGAAAATAAGTTTTGGAATATCAGGTGGTCTGAGCCTGGAGAGAAAGTTTAGGCAATGTAAAGGTGAGAGGAGATTTCACAGAATTTGATCAAATGACACATGAAATTAATGTCAGTGAAGATGATGGTGGCTGGAGAAGAAAACAGTTTGAAAGGAAACTCTACAGAGTGCACAGAGTTGTTCTCTGTGGCAATGGAAGGACAGGCATGGAGCAGTTCCTGCAGATGGAAGGGTAGGAGGTGTCTGTGGTTAGAACCAGGGCACTAATCTCATCTCAGTCTTTGTAACTAAAACCTGTTTCATGAATCATCACTGTCCCGTGTGGTTTCTTGGCACTTCCTTGACTGTTTTCATGTCCTTCTAAAGGTCTCTTCATATTACTACAAAATGTGGATTCTTGGCAGTTTCCTATTTTGTGCTGATTAAGTAGAAAACCTGTGTTGGTTTGATCACAAATGTCCCCAGGATTCTGTGCTACATTTTCTATTGTAAAATTGTTTTGGTGTTTGTAACATGTGCTTCAGTCACCAATATTTTTATTTAAAATTTTTTAGCTTGTGAAGAACCTCCTCCTAGGAGGGTTAAGGAAGTGCCTACTAAAATATGGGACAAACCTCCCTATCCACACGGTACTCAAGCAACATACGGTTGTCGGCCTGGATATATAAAACGTGGACGAATTATGTTTCAGTGCATTAATGGAGCATGGCGGCAGCAGCCCCCAGTGATAGAATGTGAAAGTAAGTATTTATGCAAAATACAAGCAAACATTTGACCTGACAGATCACATTCCTTGCCAGTGACGTCAATGTGAAATTGCCATTGTGTCTTTACCTGTAACTTACTTATTTCTGCAGTCTTTAAAATCTCATCCTAAAAAGTATGTATGCATAAGGAAACACTTTTTGAACTTCCTTTTCTCCAGATCAAAGGATTTATTTTTTTTCTTTACAGAAGATCTTACTCTAGGCCAGCCTTATTAACCCAACTTAGGTTATTAAGATCCGTTATTAAGTTGTTAGAAGCTTGCTTCCATTATTTTATTAAATGTCTAATGCAGATGAAATTTCCAGTCTAAGCAGAACAAAGCACTACCCTAGCTTCTGCATGCAGTCAAGAGACAGTTTATTCAACTAGTTCTATGAACGGTATAATTTCTTGGAAGTGGGGTATTATTTTTTCCTGCCTTTTTTTTAATCTGTAATTCACAATTAGGATGAAAGCCGCTATTTATTATCTCTAGTGCACTGTGTTAAGAGTTTAGAAATATCTCACAACCTCATATAGAATTCATTAGTGAAGAAATTGAAGTTTATTATCATTAGTCAGCAGATACTTCTTTTCTATAATAAGTGAGTTTTAAACTCACTTATTATTATCTGCTGACTAATTTTAGAAACATGAGGGGTTTTTCTTGTGCATCTAACATACAAAATTTTTACTAGTAGAGTATAAATGTTTCATTTAATAATATAAATTTAAGTTCTGGATGTCATTCAAAGAGAGATTGATACAAATCATGAGTAAGAATTAATTAAGAAAGATGCTACTAGGTTTGTATTACATTTTTTATTTAGTCACCATCTCAGCTTTTAGATTTATTTATTTGTTTAACTACGCAGTGAACACAAACCTATACAAAATGTGGTGTAGTTTTAAGTACCATGTTTTAGCAAATACTGCCACCCAGTGAGCAGCTGCTGCCACCGGCAAGGAGTGGGTGGGAAGAGAGAAGGGATGCTCTGCCACAGACTAAGGGAACTCATTCCTTTTCCATGATAGGCCGCAGTAGACAGCAAAATTGATCGTGAGTTTTCCATTTTCTCTAAATTCCACTGTAGTAGGTGTAGGGCCTACTCAAACACCTCTTGGTTGGAAAAAAACCAAAGATGTTGATATGCCGTAAGAAATGAAATTGCCTTGATCAACAGGGACCAGGAACAACATCTGAGGAGGGCTGATAGGTTTTAGCCGTGCAGTTTATTTAGCAGTCTGTATTATAGTGTCCAAAGGGGATGAATGACAAGGATGGTATGTTCATCTCTGCCATTCTTTTGGGAATCCAGGGGTAAAGAGTTAAGAAAGTCCTACGGGGAACTTTGAGCAAAAAGCACTAAGGACCAAAATACTCCGGTAGCTTTAGATCACCTCTCTTTCCTCAGCACATTCCCCATCAGATTTCATTTCCAATCACGGATGAATTCTCTAGTGGAAGCTTTGAAAAAGTTTACGTCACAAATTGCATAAAACATTGCCATAAATTTGTCATAAAACTTAAGCTCAGCCTTTTTAAAGGAATAAAACCAGCTAATTTGGAGTTTGGCTTTTGGGTTTTTTTTAAAGGAGCACATGCATACACCAATATGTTCTCATTGAAAATAGTGATAAAAAAGGGGGGATTAATCAGACTAATGCTGAGCATTTTTGAATTTTTTGAAAGGCCTGTAGTCACTACTAATTACTGAGAAAATGCTGGTTTTCACATTTTCACATTCCTATGTATGGTGTAAGTACATTTTTCTTCTTCATCATCATCATCTTTTTTTTTTTTTTTTTTTTATCAGATAAGCCCTGTGGGCATCCTGGAGATACTCAGTTTGGTTCCTTTGAACTTACCACTGGACATGAATTTGTATTTGGTGCCAGAGTTGAGTACAGATGTAATGATGGGTAATACTTGTTTAATTCAATGTATGGGAATTAACATAAGGTGTAAATTATAGTGTCAGTTATAGATTTGTTCTCTGTAATGCAGCTGTAACGCATCTTACTGATATTTAATACTTGCTTATGGTTGAATTTGAATTTCTGCAATTACAGTAATACTAAGGATAAATCTTTCTCTTGTCTTGTGCTACTGGAGTAACTGAACTCATGCACTTGATGCTTCATCCAAAGTGTCTAAAATACGTAAGGCTTTATCTAACTTGAAATCATGGCTGTTGAGTAGAAAACAAAAATAGTGACCTGTGTGTAAAGCTGCATCGTGACTGCACCAGCCAGCCAGTTCAGATGGAAGTGCAGGTCAGTATGCTGGAATCTGTGCTGCCAGTAGGCAGCCAGGATGCAGTTATGTTAGAGAAGTCGTTAGGCCATACAACAATCTCCTCTTCAGAATCACAACTCGTCAGTCCTGCTTCAATCATTTTTTGCATTATGAAGTAAAATGTATGGTAAAAAATGTTTGAAGGAAGACATTTCTGGTAGACTCACTAGTGTGTCTTCACTGAATGCTTGAAAGAAATTCTTCTCCCTTCCTCCTCTATTCATCTTCTCCAATGAAAACCACAGCAAGTAGAATACATGGAATTGTGCTTAGTTAAGTGTGCCTCTGATTGGATTCTTTCCTCTTGAAACACAAATTGGTTCTCGTCATGGTACTGTGGTTTAGCCATGGTTTTGCCATTGTTACATTACTGGAATCTAATCAGAGTTCCCCAAAGAGAACACAAAAATCAATATTCTCCTTAATCCCTTAACTACCATTCCTCACTGTCATTTCAGACCAGCTGTACTTCCTCTGACTGCATTTCAGACTAAGCAGAAGCCATGGCATTGTGGCCATGTTGCCCTCAAACTTAAGATAATACTTCCTCATAAAAGCATGCCACATATGTTTTGGATTAAGTCCTATGTGGATGCTGGCACATGGCTTTCAGTTATACTAGAAGAGAAGCATCAGGAGCTTTATTCTCCTTGATACTGACTGTGCAAATTGCCCCTGGGTTATTTATTATGTAGCCAAAGCTTGCTATCTCTGTAGTGAAGAAGCCTTCTTACTAATTCCTTCCTATCTTCTGATTTTATTTTATATTTTCACATATGCAATTAAGAGAAAACAAATAGGAGACATGCAGGTCAAAAAACTACTCTGCTTTGTCACATTTTAATTATTCTGTGCTGGAACATCTGACACCTACCTCCTTTGCTTCAAGAACAGCAGCCCTGTTGTTTCTATCACATAATGAAACTGTATTTTAGCATTGTTTACTTTTTATTTGGTAAGATACCAGATGCTCAGCCGAAGAAATTACCGTGAGTGTCAGGCAGATGGATGGAGCAACGATATCCCTCACTGTGAAGGTAAATGGAGTTTTATTCTCTATTTAATTCATTTGTTTAATTATTTTTTTAAAAATTTTCTAATTCAATTGAATTTAATTCTCTGTCAGACTGCCTTTTTATCTGTCTGAAACTATCTAGAACTAGTCTGTCATCATTTACAG
The DNA here is from genome assembly GCA_035041135.1 of Platyrinchus mystaceus. Taxonomy (NCBI): domain Eukaryota; kingdom Metazoa; phylum Chordata; class Aves; order Passeriformes; family Tyrannidae; genus Platyrinchus; species Platyrinchus mystaceus. The sequence goes on along the minus strand of JAWWLV010000005.1, from coordinate 22,631,698 downwards.
GTATTCATTTGCATATGTTTAAATTCAAATTAGGCAGCAGTGAAACCCTTACAATGACTGCTCAGCCAGTTTAGTCCAAGAAACTTCTGTTAAAAACCACTCACGAAATGGAGTCCTGTCACTTCCAAAATGGTTTAAAGCTCTGTCTCACCTAAAGGCCCTGATAGAGTAGCTGCTGGCAAAACATGGTTGCGAAAGATAGTTGGGATGCTGCGCTTCAAAGGAGTGTGAAGGCATGTGTGTTTCTAGCTAGTTTCCTCCTCCACCCTTGTGAATATCCTATCCATTCAGATTTTGTTACAAGGTCTTCTCCCTATTATTAGAATATTGTGAAAGACGTTCAGTCAGTCAGAGTGAGAGCAAGAGAGACTCAGACATCAGGACTTAATAGACTGGATGGCACAGATGATGCTTCCCTGATCTTTGGTGATATAATATTTAACTGGTCTATTTTTAATACATGTGGGCAGCAATGACATTTTTCTTTAGGTTAAGCATCTGATGTCAGGAAAAAGTCTCTAAGTAAGGAATCACAAAACAAAGTAGACATCTTTCTCTTATCTAGAGTTTGTTGTCTGTGTTCTGACATTTCCTTGGATGTAGATATGTCACATTTAGTTTAATGGATTTTGAGCATCCTCAAAATTATGCATACAGGTCTGTCTGCACAGTATAGAGCAAGGGTTTCCAGCTTTTTCTATCATGTGTCACCAAGATACTGCAATTTCAAAGTCCTCCTAAGATAGATATTTCTTTCATGGTTGACTTTTTATTGAAATACAATTGCCTATGAAAGAAAGTATTTGTATAATGCCCTAAATGTGAGGAACCTAGAAGACAGAATATGAGCTCACAAAAAAGGCAGATGACTTATAAGATGGTGAATGCTGTCAGAGGGAAGTGGAAGCTTTGGTAGACAAAACACAAGCCACTTTTGTACCTGCTCAGGGATGTCTATGTGAACATTTAGTCATGAGTTTTGATATTAATTTTCCCCCTTAATAAGAAATATTTGATGAAATACGTTAATTCTTTCTTTTTTCTGCAGGTACAAAATTGGGAGATGCTAGAGGTCTAAATTAATGGCTGACACTGTGTTTGTTTACTTTAGTAACATAATTTTTCTGACCTTACCTAGGATTTTAGTTAATAGTTGAACTGTTGTAGTCAGCCTGTAATGCAGCACTTGTCCAGACATCTGTCCTTAGCAAATTCAGTTTGGCACAGCTCTAAACTAAGTCAACCAATTTTGACAAATTTTAATGGCCTTATGTGACAGTCAAGGCTCATCTGACCATCCATAGAATGCACAGGCTCATAGTGTAATTTAGATTGGGTGTGAGACCTCAGGAGGCCATCTAGTTCAGTGGGTGCTCTGTCTTTAGCCTTCAAGGGCAGACAAGAGGATGATGGGAGCTGGTCTACAAGCTTCTTCCTATGTCAATCTGTCTTTTTACTTAGGAGTTTGTGTTATATCTGCTGCAAATGGTATCTGAATACATAACTAAAGAGTATATTTTTTAAATGTGTAAGGAAATGACAGTGAGTTTTCTGTATTTTCACTTTTTTGTGTGTCAATTTATTTTGCAGACTAGACCTCAAAATTACTTCTTCTTTTCCTTTCCTTTTGTTTTGTTTTATTTTTCCAGTGGTAAAGTGTTTACCTGTAGAGGCACCAAAAAATGGAAGAATAATTTTGGCTGGTACACTTGAGCTAGACCAAGAATATTCCTTTGGCCAAGTTGTAAATTTTGAATGTGATGCAAAACACAAGCTTGTTGGAGCTAAAGAAATAATTTGCTCGTCTGATGGAAGATGGAGTAACGATGTGCCTCAGTGCAAAGGTAAAAAGGACACTACTTAGAGTGTGTAATTAAGAAGCTTTATTCTCACAGACTCATAAGGGCTGGTTGCCACATGGGAAGCTACAAAACTTTTACTTTATTTCACAGCAATTAAGCATAGTTTGTCTGTAAACAATCTCCATTGTATATATGAAGAAGAAGTAGGATAAGAAAGAGAAATGTAATAATATTGGATGCTAATATAATCATAATAGACCATCTGTTTGTTCCACGTTTTTGCTACAAGCTGAATGTTTTGCCAGACTGCAGTCAAATTCTTTGAAAATAACTTTGGTATGTCTACCAGAGATTCAATGACTTCAGTGTTAATTTAACCAAAGTAAGTAGAAATTATTTTGAATTTCCATGAACTAAAAATAAACAAGTAGGATTTTTAATCTTAGGGTGTATAGAATACAAAAAAATCCTGATGGGTTTCTCTTTCTTCACACTGAGGTGTTTTTACAAGTTTGAACGTTCATGTTTACAGAACCACAGAATCACAGAAGAGGTGAGGTTGGAAGGGACCTCTGACATTCCCTCAGAGCAGTTAGGTAGGGCAAGTTGCTCAAGAGCATGTTCAGTCAGCTTTTTAATATCTCCAGCAATGGAGACTCCACAGCCTCTCTGAGTAATCTGTTACAGTGTTTGAACACCCTTTAGTAAAAATGTTTAAGTGGTATTTCCTGTATTTCAATTTATGCCCATATTTCAATTCATTGTCCATTATCCTAGTACAGCTGGCTGCCAATGGGAAACGTCTGGCTCCATCTTTTTTACTTCTGCCTGCCCCACAGAAGTCAGGAATTTACACATATAAAAAAGACCCTCCCTCCCCCACCCCGAGCCTTCTGTTTTCTAGACTCTCTTAAATCTCTTTTAATCTGTCAGTTTTCCCAATTCCTTAATTATCTTCTCTGCATTTGCTTCAGTATGTCCATATCTTTCCTCTGTTGGGGAGTTCGGACCTGGGGAGATGTAGAGGGAAAGCATCACCTCTTTTGATCTTCTAGCAACACTCTTCCCAATGGAGCCCAGGATGCTGTTTTCTTTCTTTGCTGCAAAGGCACATTTTCAACTTGTCCATCAAGATCTTTTTTCTGCAAAACTACTTTTCAGCCAGTGGACCCCACGCTGCCCTGCCTGCAGCTTGTACAGGTGGATTGGGTTATTCCTCCCAGTTTGAGAACAGAGAATGTATAGGACTGGATTATCAGTATGTAAGAATGAATCCCAGGAAGATTATGATAACAAGCACTTAAATACTCAGACCATCAAGTTTCTTGTATTATTTATATTTTATCTGATCAGGAAGTATGTGTTTAGAAGAGCAGAGTATGTGTGTCAGGATGGCAGATAAATGTATGGTTTGTTCACAATTTCAGCACTGCATTTTGCTGCTTTGACATCCCCATTTATTATCGTTTATAGCATAATCCCACATCATAAAGTGGAATTAAACATATGTGCTTATAACATTTGCAGAATATAGTGAATTTCATTAAACAATGACAGTTCCAAGGAGCTATATTTCATCCTAAATACAAAGTAAATTCAGCAAAGGAATCCAAGAGAATTCTTAGGTGTTCTGCTCTGTGATCTAGGTAGCAAAGCCTTGAATATTCTAGGTTTATGAATTCTGTTTTAGGAAACCGCAAGATCTTGGTGGTTTTATTGGGTTTGGTAAGGAGCCGGGATTGCTGATGTTCTTTTATAAATAGTTCAGCATTCTAGTGTCAGTTTTCAAGATACTTTAATTCTTTTTTCCTCTTGATGTAATGATTTAACTGATAGTCTACTGGCTATGAGAGTGCACTAGGTTTTCTGGAAACTACGAACAAATTAAATTATCTGAAAAATGGAAAATCCTTAATTTCAGCTAACCTAGTTTCTGATTTGGGAATATAATCTGCATTATATATTGATTATGAGATCCATTAAAATCCAAAGCAAAGCCCTGAAATCTGTCACAATTGATGCTGTGCTACTTTCTGCCTGGAATCCAGAGTCGGGTCACTGAAGAGTTCTCAAATAAGTTTTAAACAGTTTCCAAATGCAAAAGTTTTTGTGAATTCAAATTTAAAATCCAATCAACCAACCAACCAACCAAAAAAAAACCCCCCAAAAAACAAAAAACTAACCCAAAACAACAAAACAAAAACACAACAACAACAAAACACCTAAATTTTATTACGTTTTTATGCTTAGCAAATAAAAATAAACAAAAACTCATGGATTTTTGTCTTTCTCTATTTCAGAAATTACCTGTGATGCGCCAGAAATTCTGAATGGATATGTGCTTTCTCCAAAGCAGTCTTACAAGGAATTGGAAATACTGCAGTTTGCCTGTAATGATGGATACAGATATGGTGAAAGAGCAGATGCCGTATGCACTGGAACAGGATGGAATCCACCTCCCTATTGCACTAGTCAGTCTGGCCTAAAGTGGTTTTACACATTTGTTGGGTTTGGAAGTAATTTCAGAGATTAGTAAGTTTATTCATAACAAATCCATCCAAGTCTAACCAGTATCCATGAAGATCTGGAAGGATTAAGTGCTCAAGGGACCAAGCAACTGGATAAGAGTTTTCCATGGAGAGCAGTAGCAAAAGTGGTTAATTCACTTTTTTTTCTACTTAAGTGTAGACTGAGAGGTCCACAAAGCAACAATTGCTCTGATATACTACATAAACAAGATCGACGCTAAAATACTTCATGCAGCATTGGTAGCTGTTGTTATTATATTGTATTTTTATGTAATTCTGAATTAATGGGAAGAGCGTATGAAAAAGATTTCTTGAGTTAGAAAAAAATACTAATTTGGACAGATAGGAAGTCTAAAGCTGAATACCTTCTACAAAACACAGTGAAAATATTTTATCAAAGGAATAGAAAAAATGAGGTACTAAAAAGAATATTTGAGCATGCAGGAAAAAAAGTATAAGTACCAGAGAAATTCAAACTGCAGAAGGAATCTGAAATTTTTAATGGCATGGAAAAATTAAATATTGAAACCAGCTTCTTGGAAAAGTGGTAAAAAGACCTATTTCTTCACATAAAATCTTAATACCTTTTTAGTTGTGTTTAACATGGGCATAACTAGTACAAGTCAGAGACAGTGCTGTAAGTTGGAAGACTGAGTGAAGAAATATTTGTTTGATACCATATGAATAGCAGCAGTATGAATAAAATTGAGAAAAGCTAATAGTCTTAGCTTGATGACCTACTAATGAATGACAAGCAGTTCTTTGAGGGAGAGATACAGGTTAATGCATCTTCATGTCTTCCATGTTCAGGTATTTGAGATGCTGTGTCACCATAACCAAGACTGCTCCTTGTAATCAAAGGACTAAACACTCAGTAAAAGACCACTCAGCATCTCACTCTCTTTGAACATTTGAGACAATAGAAGTTTGCTTGACCTAATGAACTGACCTCTGTGTTTTTTCTGAGTGTCCTGATGAGTCTAACTCACGAGCAGACTAAGCACCTTCTTGCCAGTCATTATATCCATTCTTTAAAATCCCAGGCTACTAGTTCTGATCAATCAGTTCCAATCAAAGAGAAGCAATTCAAAAAAGATCCCTATTTTACTAATGGACCTTCAGTAAGAAATCGTTGGTGTCCTGTGCAACCTTTCAGAAATGACTGGCAATTAAAACAGTAAACATCTTTCAAAGTATGTTTCAAATTAAAATCCTGAGTGAAGTTTGTAAGCTGCCTTTCAAGAGCTCTTCTGACATAGTAGGATAGTGTTGTAGGAAAGACAATTTATAGCTGATATGGCCATTTCCAAAGGAGATAAACAAAAGTGAAGTAGTCCAATTTCAGAAGAATAAGTAGCCTACTGATGGCCATAAGTGTGTAAGCAATTTTAATGCTGGATTACACATAAAGCTGAAAACAATAGCACTTTCTACACGGACATTTTGTCAAGAAATGGGATGCATGAATCCTACCCCTGTCCATGGCCCTTAGTCTAGGATGAAGGCAGCAACATGTTTAATGTCATCGGAGCTGTAACTGAACAACCACATTATCCACAGCGTTCAAGCTTCACATCAGAAATTGTCAGAGAATCTCTACAAATTGATGTATTTACAATGCTAAAGTCCCCTATTGCTTCTTAACTCTCAAATACCTTCTGGGCAGTTTATATGACAAATCCATAATTTTTGAGGCTAGTCCTGTTTGACGTCAGCCCTCTGGGTCATGGATTTTACTTTAGTTTAATTCAATTACAGCACTTACAGACTGTATTTAAATCTTTAAATCCAGCAAACAGAAATACGCATGCTCTGTCCCAGCTGAAGCAGTTTGATGTAAATTTTGGGGAAATCATTAGTGCCTTGAATTGTCTTCAAGAAATTGCCGAACTCTTGAAACTGGAAAAAAATGTTGGCAACAGGGCAACATTGTAGGATGTTATTTACCACCTACCTTCCTGGGACCTCTTCCAGAAAGACTCCTTTAGAAATAAAGACTTGACAGTCTTAGGGCCCACTCAGTTCTTGACCTTTCTGCTTCAAGATTAGTAATGATACTAATCAATATGCACCGTCTACAGTTGAGCAATGTTCTGCTTTTGAGAAGTGCCAAACAAACATTCTTCTAGACACCAATATACTGGGCTCTGATATTTGGGGCATGTTCACATAGTGGTTCTGGATCCTACTTGACTTATCACTGAACCTAGATGATTCAGCAGTATATGCATACAACTGATTCACCCACCTTCATAGCAGGACCAACCCATAATCATTCCCTCCCAGCCCTGAGGGTGCTGGTGTTTTTTTCTGAATTGGAAGTAGAATACAAAAAATCAAAAGGACAGGTTCTGTTTTATAAAGAATACATTTGCCTGGTTTCTCTGAGCATAAAGATATGAGGTTTTTAGAATAAGATTCTTGACCTTTTTCAGTTGTTGAAATACTTCCAGTGTCAGTGCAAGACCCTATTCTTAATCTCACAGCCTTTGAACGATCAGTTCCTAGTTAAGTGTAGCTATTTCTCAATTTAGGACCTGCCAGTGACACTGCCCTACTTTGGGACAGTGTCCATAATCGAGCCCAGCACAACTCAGGTGCAAAATGACCTCCTGGAAAAAATTAGTTGGGTTCAGTTTGGTTTCCTCCAGTTCTTCCTCCAACCAATCCCTTTGCAATTTAGTTTTAAGCTTCTAATAAACATGACATCAGTAACAGCTGTCATTCTTCTCTTACAGAACCATAAGAGTGGGAGAGGAATGTAATCTTTTTTTTTGCCCTAAGAAACATCTTCTTAACAATTTTATGCAGTTATGGTCAGTATACTATGAAAACAAGAACTTAAGCAATAAATTTAAACATGTTCTTCATTTTGTCTCTTTTTGTTTAGAAGTTGCATGTTCTCCTCCAGTATTTCACCATGGGAACTTTAGACCTGAAAAACGCAGCTACGAAGAAGGTGATACAATCTGGGTACAATGTCACGATGGATATCATTTTAAAGCATTGACTGACAAAACCACGGCTGAATGCACCAAGAGTGGCTGGGTGCCAGTTCCAGCTTGTGTCTGTAAGTAGCTCTCATGGATGAAAATAATACAAAATGTGAAGTTGTTAGAAGCATCTGAGAGAAAAAGAGGTCAAGAGCAAAACTCAAGAGCATTAGATATGGGAGTCATTCATTTTTTTTCTTTGTGACACAAAGCTTAATGTGATGGTTTAGAAAAATCACCTATAAAACAATGGTTTAATCAATATTTACATTATGTTTATTAACACAGGTATTATCTATTACTGTATTTGTGAATAAGATAAAATGTGCTATAGTCAGCTCACTTGTGCTCCAGCCAAGGAGCATCCCAGTCAAGATAAGAGGACATCATGAGTGTTAAAGTAGACAAAGTATAGGTAATGGTTGGAAGATGTCTTTCCTCTTAGCTATCACAGCTTTAGATTTTTACTTGGAGTTGTAAGTTGGTGTTATGAATAGTCGCATCTATTTCTATCTGTTATAACCTGTCAGATAACAAAACAAGGTATTCCTGATGAGTGATGAGTTCTTCATGGGCTTAAAGTTCCCATAACTACAATTATAGTTTTGCCCAGTAGGCACAGTATAAAAAAATAAAGATATAAATTAGCAATTAGTTTCATAATCTAGCACTCTTTGATCTTTGGGCACTGAAAATAAAAGAAAAACTTAAAACAGATTGTGAGAAAAACCCTGATGGAATCAGTCTTGTAAATGAAACTTTGAATAAGATGATCTATTTCTGAAAAATGCTCTGTTAATATCTGTGTTAATGTTTTCTCTATATTAGTATGGGTTCCGAAATTCAGGTATCATTCTGAGACCACTTCACCCATTATTGAATGGTCTGTCCAGTGGGTGATTTGCCCTGCCCCTGCAGGTAGGCTTTGGGTCAGAGCATTTTAGGAGGAACCTAGGTAAACTTGAATGAAAGCTTCTGGCAATCTCCTCCTTCTATCCTTGACTCTTCCCTCAAAAGGCTCAGTTCTTTTGAGGAACCAAGAGAACAAAATTACAATTTTAAAATAAAATTTTAAAATAAAAATGAGAAGAGTAAGGAAGAGCTTTAGGTGCAGGATCCCAAAAGTTACAAATGGAAGTGGTAACAGGAGTCATCTCAATTCTAAGAGTGTACAGGTCAGTTTCTATATCTGAGCCAGAGGTCTGGCATGGTAAATTTAGTCAAGACCCTCTGCAAGGACAGTGTCATCTCACTGTAGAATAAATATTTGCATTTGGTCTCATGAATCAGCCTTTGGAGTCCGCTGGGAATGTTTCCTGGATTTCTGTTGGTTGCAATGGAATTGGGGAAAATGACATAGCTCTAAGCAATGACAAAGACACCAGAAGCAAAGTGTGATTGTTCCTGCACTCCTTAGGGCTGTGCTGGGGTGTGTGTGGTCCTGGTTCTGTCCGTTTCTGAAAACACCCAGATGATGAGGCTGAATCTGAATTAATTGTGTGCTGAGCTTTTTATCATGCATGTGTTGACATTGTTGCTCTGAAATTCTGTTTCAAGCGAAACCATGTGACTACCCAGTTATAGAAAACGGCGGGTTGAGGTACACATATGAGTGGTACAAAGACTCTTACTTTCCAATGGGACTTGGGCAGACTGTTGAGTACAGCTGTATCGAAGGTTATTCAACCCTCAGTGAAGTGAGCTGGCAAAGAATTTCGTGTTCTGAGAGGGGCTGGTTTCCAAAGCCAAAATGCCTGAGTAAGTGTATTTCCAATATATGCTCAATTCTGTTATAATTATCAAAGGTCTGTGCAGCAGAAATTGTTCTGACGGAACACGAGACAAAACAGTTTCTTAAAGTTGGACTGCTTTAGCTGACCCCTGGAACTGCATCCAGACTGTCATCCTCTGCAGAGCTCAAAGTGTCAGCTGGGGACAAAATGACTAAGGCTGAAGTGATGCATTTGGATTTTGGAGATTTTTTTACTCCTGAAAATATTAATGAGATTAAGAAATATATGGGAAATCTTCTCTGGCTTCTGGGTAACATGCAAGCATATACTTTCCTCTGCACACACAGCTGCACATAGAAACAGAGAGTTTTTACTCTTTGTAAATATATTCTCCCTTCCACGGCTTGGGCACTTTGTGTAGAGATTCCTCTCTGAGAACCATTGCCTGGTCCCTTTGGAAAGCTTTTGGAGCTGAAAAGATGTCACACTCTTGGAATAAGCTAAAAGTGATCATGAATCAGCAAAAAAACCAGATACACTACTTAGATTTAAAATAAATTAGACTTACATTTAAAACAGCAAGGTGAGATCTCTCAGACATCTTCAGCCACAGCAAAGTTCCTGCCTTCTGGTAGGACTTGAAAGTGGATTTCAAAAAGTTGATCTTTTCTTGATGCCCTCAGTGGAGTGGTGCTCAATGCAGGAAATAAACGGAGCCCTGCCTGGAGGAAAGGACCAGTTACTCAGATAACACTGTATAACATTCCTTCAGCCATCTTCCTTATGTCTGGGCTCTTGGGGCACAGGAGGCCATAGAGCCAGTGTGCTAAGCTGTTGCTAAAATCTCTAGACCTGGTTTGAGAGGCTGATACACTTCCACGGAGATTTTAAAATCTCCAGGAGGCAAATGCTGAAATTCACTCTGTGCAGACATCAACAGTTTAGAGACATAGCAGACCAAACTAGAGCGGGTGCACATAAACAATAGGTAAGAGATTTTGGTTACTAGATGACCTCTTTTTGCTTTATGTAGTGACTTTCGCTTCTGTTAATGTGATTCATTAATCTCAGGGCAGCGAAATAAAGCATTTCATTCAGGTTTGCACACAAATGTCTTTTTGGGATAGAAGGCTCCAGAAATGTGCTTGGAGGCCTGTTTTTTAGTAACTGTCTTCCTAAGAATTATTTTACCTCAGTTCTTACTGTAGAAATTACCGTGGTTAAATGTACTTACCTTTCTTCTTTAGAAAAATGTAATGTCAGACAGATGATACAAAATGGCAATTTCCCAAGACACAGGATTTTTTACAAAGAAGGGGATACAGCTACATATGCCTGCCGTGATGGCTACCAGACTGAGCACGAAGAGGTCACGTGCACAAGGAATGGCTGGTCACCTTATCCAAGATGTATCCGTGAACGTGAGTGTGCTTGTATTTTGTTGAGGTTTCTATCTAAAACCACTTAATACATCATGACGTGACCCATCACCACTGCTTAGTGACTCTAAGTCAAGGTGGTCTACAATGGAAAGGCAGTGCTGTGATTCTCTCACCTGTCCTACGCAGCCACATGTGGCTCCTCCAGATATAGGATGTGAGGTCTGGGATGGGAGTCGTAATCCCTTTGTCTTCCATGGTGAAATCTTGTTATAGCATAGCTGTGCAGTCATAAATAGCAATCATTTCCCTTGCACAGACTCCTTTCAGCCTCTCGCTGTGCCACCTGATCCTTGTTCCTCTTGCTTCCTTTCCCGTTGGCATCATACTGGAAGGTGGGAGTAATAGGAAGGTTACTTCTCCAATTCATTTCCAGCTTTTGTTCCTGACTTGCACCAAGCCTGAAATTGCTATAATATCTCACAGGAATTTTAAATATTTAGATAATTATTTCCTATGGACAAAGAAATAATTCAATATAACTTTTCTTGGACTGTAAGAATTTTTTTAGGAAACAATTCCACACTGATAGAGACTCTTACCATAAAATGTTTCGGATTGCCACCCACTGAGATTTTGACATAGCAATGAGCGAGAAAAATAAAATTTTATGATTCCTAGTGTTAGGCAGTTATGAGCATCACTGTGAAATTTAAACTTTTGAAGGTGTTGCACTAAAGTATCATTAACTCTGCTCCCAACAATAAATACATTCTCTAGTGTTCTTCAAAGTGCTTTGGGTTTTGGGGGTTTTTTTATATCTTTGTTTACTTGACTCTCTAATATGAAAATATTTCTATTTCTTTTAGTGTTAATTTCTTAAAATGAAGACACTCCTCCGCGGAATGATTAAGTAGTAAAGAATTCAATATTCTGTGCATGTTTTCTTTCAGAATACAAGATTGAAACAGCCAACCAAGACAACTGATTTCCATCCATTTAAAAAATGTATTAAACACTATATATTGACAATGTATTAAACAATATATATAAACAATGTATTAACAATGTATTAAACAATATATTAAACATGAATGTTTAGTTAATATTAAATGGCTTAAACAAGTGACATGAAATCAGTTACAGCATTGGGTCTGTCTGCACTAGGGTTTTATTGTGCAAGAAGGGGGCCTTTGGTACAGATTTGCTTCAGTCCTGCAGTATGTGCACTCTGAATGACTTCTCCTTGGCAGGACTGAGGTGACACCTGCACACTGCGGTGCTGTGCCCCTGCCTTGCAGCATGGACAGCAGGTGCTCTCTGTGCATGCACAGTGCTGTGCAGGCCCAACAGGAATTTCATTTCTAATGAAGACCAGACATGGACATACAGTTTGGGAAGCTTGCAGGATTGCTGCAAATCAAACCCCTGTCTATCCCTGGTTTGTGCTTCATGAGTTGGTAATTGTGAACTCTGATTTTTTTGCTTGCCGGTTGTCCCCCAGGAAGAGAGCTCAGTGCAGAAGCAAAACTTCATGTGCTCTTAAAAATGTTCTAAGTCTTAGAATGCTGCTTCTTTTGTCTTCCTTCTGCAGTTTAGCAGTATTTTACCTGGAAGAAGTTTTGTCTATCTCTTTCAGAAAAATGCGAGACCATCTATTTTGAGAATGGTTATTTCACCTCGTCAAAGACAATATTCCGTTCAAAAGAAGTGGTCCGGTATAGATGTCATAGTGGCTTTGCAACTGCAGAAGGACAAGATGAAGGAGAGACAAAGTGCCAAGAAAATGGCTGGACTCCACCTCCAAAATGCATCAGTGAGTACCTAAACGTTTCAGAGCTCTCTACCATTGTAAACATCATAGAAATGGTGTCCTGTGTACTCAGAGTTTTGCCATCTAGATGGGTGGCGTTTTCTTACTGGGCAGACACTCAAATCTCTGATCCTTCAGAGATTAACCATTCTCAGGATCTAGGATATACAAAGAGAAAACATAAAGGTATTGAGTAAAGTGGGGAAAAAATCTACTGTCTTCAAGTTGTCCTATCTTTTTGGATCTCTTTAGCATTAAGTGAATGGTAATCACTGACCTCTTCAGTGATTCTTACCTGATAAA
>JAWWLV010000005.1:22597736-22619047 GCA_035041135.1 Platyrinchus mystaceus | reverse complement strand
TGTCCTATCTTTTTGGATCTCTTTAGCATTAAGTGAATGGTAATCACTGACCTCTTCAGTGATTCTTACCTGATAAAAAGTTACATTTGCCCAAATTTACTCTCAATTTATGAAGAAATGCCTGTGAACCAAGGCATTCTACCAAGAATTTTCTTTAAATGTGATCAAATTAGACAAATAGGATTCTTTATTTGGAACTTCTTTCCTCTCCTGAACAGGGGTGTAGTATAATAAAAGACTTAATTTTCCATTGTTGTGATACTGAGGCTCATAATATTGACCAGCTTTAATTGCCATTTTATCTTATCCTTTTATTTCAGACTGTCTTTACTTAGGATTTTGTGGCTTCTTTTCTGACCCCTCACAAATGACCATGGGAACAGGAGTACAAACCATCTGCTATGACACCAATAATAATAATAATATGTAGCAGAAGAAAATAATTGAACCTAAGGAAGAAGTACTTATGCTAAATATTACTTCTAGACAAATATTTCTGAAGATTAATGCAACAGATAATATGTGAACATACTGCATATTCTACATTAATATTCTGGAAATGCAGAATTATTAATGTTTCAAATACACCTACAGGCATGATGCTTCCAAAGGGCAATGTTTCTGGATAACAAAATGCACTTTGTTTTACTCTACAGAATCATGTAAAGCACCAAAGGACATTTTGATTTACCACACAAATAAAACTCTGTTCATGCCTGGAGATACAATTGAGTATTCATGTTTGGAAGGATATAAAACTGCAAATTATATGCCAACTGATACCGCAATGTGTGGCATAAATGGTGAATGGAGTCCAGCACCCGAGTGTCTTGGTGAATATTTTTGTGTTTGCTAATTAGTGTAACTCTGTATGCACTCTGTGAACCTTTTTTCTTTAAGACTTTCTTTGGTTTTGTTCTAATCAGTAGCATTTGATGTACTTTCTGTAGAGTGTACGCTGTATGTTAAAATATTTTGTCTTTGTAGTCATAGAATGTGCCATGCTGACATTGCGCCATGGAGATTTTTATCCCAAGAAGGGTAAATACTCCAACGGAGATGTTGTGAAATTTACCTGTGTAAACAATTTTGTAAGAGTGGGAGCTGCCTCTGTTCAGTGCTACTCCTTTGGATGGTTTCCATCACCACCAGTGTGTAAAGGTAATTCTTCTGTTAACTTTATCGTAGTAGGAAATAGATGATAATGCCTTGGTCCTAAACACTTCTGCAGATACCTTCTATAAGCCAGTCTTGCTCCAAAAAACAACCATTCCATCTTTATCTCTAAAAGGCCAAGAACTAGGCCTCTTTGGATCATTTCATGATGTTTTCCTATTTCGTGTGAAAGGTTGTCAACAGTTGAACTTTCAGTGTTGGACTATCTGCTAGCTTTGGTTATGCAATATGAAGTTATGAAGTTTTGCAGTAACTGAAAGTGACTTGGCAAATGGCTTGCACAAAATATTAATCAGGTTATTGATTGTAATGTTTGAAAAATTATTTATTATTCAAAAATGCATAAATAATGTGAAATTTGGCAGCCAGGAGTGAATTATCTTAGTAATGTCTTCTTTTACTATGTCCTAGATGTCCTAAGTTTTGCCACTGCCTAATGCTGATACCCCTCAGATATTGTATCCTATGTTCTTTTTTCTAATCACATGATATTGAAGGAAAAAAAAAGCTCTTTTGGAGATAACACAGAACTGGACCCAAGCAAAAGAAACCCAGTGAAGGATTTTCCTGTGAAATTCCTTAGCTTCATCTAGTAGGGTGAATAAACACATGCAGAAGGAAAAATATATACCTCTGTACTTATCCTTTTTAAGACACAGCACAACTTACTGGCATCTGAAAAGAGTTTTTTGTGCTGGTGCTACACCCTTTCATGAGGAACATGGGCTTTCCTGAAGCTTGAGAGGATGAAGGGACCTCATATTTCTGACTTCCCTTTCTTCCCACTCAATCAATTCCCTTAATAGGAGTTCCATTCACTCCATCAAAAGTGAATTCCTTTAATAATGCCATGTATATATCACTTGCTATGTGATTTTTAGAACATAGGTTGTTATTACTTGCAGAATTGTCATTTTTTTTTTTTTTGAGAATATTGAAGTTGCCATCCTTGTAACACTTTTTTTGTCTTAAAACTAGGTTGGTTTTATCAAGCACTTCTTTTATCATAGCAGGCATTGACAGTGCATGGAAGTAAGAGGCTAGAGTGAGCCAGGATCACACATATCTGTTTGTGATCTCCAGTCCAACATGAATCCAGATATTCAAAGGCATAAATCAATGATCTGTTTAACCTATTCCACTGATTTTTCTTAACTATAAACAATGAATTCAAATTATTTTATGTTGTACTTTACTGTGCTTAAAGTACTGAGTTCAGAGCACAGATTTGATCTGTTGATTTCAGAGAAAGCCAGAAGCTGTGGATCTCCCCCTGAAATTACCAATGGAAGTATTGCTGGTCGCCCTAAGGAACAGTATCAACATGGGGACAGAAAGGAGTATGAGTGTAACATCGAATTTAAATTGATTGGATCAAAGGAAATAGAATGTGTTGATGGACAGTGGTCACCTTCTCCCTCTTGCATTGGTAATCTACATAACGCTACTTGTGAGAAGTCTGTAGTTCACTGTAGGCTAATACATCACAGATATTTTCACAATTAAAATTACATATTTGCAGATATGATATGTTTTATGTTCAAAATCATGATGTGAATGAAAAGTCATGAAAAGCCATTACCTTTTTCTGTCACTACCACTGCAACAGTGACAGCCCAAAGCAGGAACTGCTGTTCTCATACAGAGGTGACAGCACTGCACTCCTCTAAGGAACACTGCAATGGTTTTCAGTTCTTGTAATAATTCTGACTGAAAGTGTACATTACAAATGTGTAGGTGTATAATCAGTTATAACTTTGACTGATGAGAATCAGGGATTCAGGTGACTTGGATTAATTGAAGGTTTCCTTACAGTTTAGGGTTTATGTATCAACAGTTTGGAAAAGTAATGTTAGCTGAAACTGCTTGTGGATCATGCTACAGTGTTGGAAAAGGAAGGGAAAGCACAGAGAGGGATTTAGTAAACAGACTAAAAGATATACAGATACTCTAGCTGTATTGAAGTTTAGTTGTTACAGTTAATGGGAGTAGGTTTGGCTCACCAAATGAAAATATATTTATTTTTATTTAAGTTCTTTCAGCTATTCATATGTAATGCCAATATTATTGTGGAATACTTCTGGTCTTTTCAACAGAAGACAAAATGCCCTGTGGATCACCTTCCTCTATTCCGAATGTTGCTCTGTATCAGGCAGACCAGACCCAGTTTTCACATGGTGATGAAGTAATTTGTGGATGTAAACCAGGCTCTGGCAATTCTAACCAAATGAAAATAAAATGTCTTAATGGAGAATGGAAACCTTTACCTCTTTGTGCTGGTAATCTCTTTCCATACTATTTTCATAATATTTCAGATGTGAGTGTGACATAGTTCTGTTCAAAATTTCAAGGATTTCAGCAATCAGTATGTAGCTGGACATACTATAGTTTCATGCATCAAAACTAAGTGGTTTTTATTTACTCCTCTTTTAAGTGGGAGCATGTTCTTCATCCTGGAAAGACTTTGCACCTATAACTTTGTAAGCATTATGAGCAGGTCTGGGGAAGGAAAAAGACACTTGCATAGTCGTTAAAATCAAGTATTAAAAGGAATTAATGTTAATGGGCACAGTGTGTAGGGCTTATCCCATCCTCACCATTTTTGTGTGCATTAGTCCTTTTCACAGAATCCCAGAATGGGTCAGGTTAGAGGGGACCACAGTGGGTGATCTCGTCCAACGTCCCTGCTCAAGCACCCGCAGGGTAAAGTTTTCCATCATATTCATGTGGAAGTTCTCGTGCATCAGTTTCTGCCCATTGCCTCTTGTCCTCTTGTTTGGCACCACTGAGAAAAGCCTGGCTCCGTCCTCTTGATAGCCTTCAGATATTGGCAGATACTGATAGACATTGATTCTCTTTTTTCTCATTTCACAGCCTTTCTATAGTTTTAGGGAAAAAAAACATTGGTTAGGTTTTTTTATTATTATTTACTGCACTCAGCAAAAGGGATCCAGCCAACATAAGAAGATTGCTTTGGGACTGAGAACAGTCTCTGCTTTAGGTAGCTGGAAAAGAAAGTCTTTGTTTCTGTAATCTCGGAATCTTAGGCATCACTTCAAGTAAAAACCCACTTTCACATGAACATGCACTAAGAAACTGGTGATATCTTCATCAGCACACATTATCTGAACCAAATCTTATTTTTTAGCTCTTTCTGTTCATTTTTTTCAGATCCATCTCCTCGCTGTGAACTTCCAGTGGATGTTGACCTTGTGAGTGCTGATCAAAATCCCGTGCCAAGAAGGAGGACTGGGTTTCCTAAAGTTATAGGTTACAGGTGTACATCAGCTGACGAAAATACTAAAGAAGCAACTTGTGTGTCTGGAAAATGGACACCAGAGATTGAATGTCCAGGATTGTTTTTAGGTTTGCATACCATTTCTTCTTTTTATGTGGGAATGATAAATTATCATTATTAAAGCTTCTCAGTGTTGCTGTATCACTAGTCTGAAGTAGAAATTGCTTACATTCTTATGTATATGCTAAAGGGTAGTCACGGCCATCATTTGAGCAGTTAACTAGGTTTAGAGATGCACTACTTTAGTGAGGCAGACAATGATCTCTACTCTGACAATTGGAACAGTTGTCATTGTCACTTCTGATGTGAGAAAAGATGCAATGATAAATTTAAGCTCAGTTCTTCAAAAGGACTTTACCCTGATGCAAATGAGAGAGCACAAAGCTCAAGCTCCAGTCAGAGTTCCTTTATTTCATGTAAACATTCAAAGCTTTTCAATTCCTGATTTTTCTTTTCTTGCATTTTTTCCAATTGCTTCCTAGTGAAACAATGAGAAAAATGCTGAGTTGGCCAATTCAAAAGCACAGACCTATAGGAGACTGCCCTCGTGTAACACACACCAGAGGTTGAATGCCTGCAGGACTGCCTTTATGCAGGGCATAGCAGGATATTGCCCATAGAAAGCATCACTAGAAAACAATCAGTGCCTCTTTGCCTGCTTTGACTATATCAGATTTATGGGAAAAGATGCGTGGAAATGGGAGAAGCACACAGCACACAATCACACTAGGGAACATTCCCTTTCAAGACCAACTGTCTCTGCCTTCTCACTTTTCTGGAGCCATGAGAAGCAACAAACCAAGCTCTGGAAGTCTCCTCAGATCTCCATCCTAGATCTACCTACCTCCCTCTTTTTTTCTTTCCTATGGGAGGAAGAGCCTTTCATTCCTTGAGTGGCGAATTTGAAGCCAATTTCTTTGCTTCCTTTTATGATTCTCATTTGGCTCTATCAACTAAGTCTGAAGAAAAACAAAACAGGAATTCCAGAAGTTGGTTCAATTTTCCTAAAATAGTTCACCATAGAGAGAGGAACAGGGAAAACACCTGAGAGTGTGCAGCTGTGTGAAAGGGAAAGAAGCTCCAGCTTAGCTTGGTGTGGGCAACTGTGACAGTCTTTTCTAAGACTCTGAAAGCATACGAGAATCTGAAGGCAGCTCTGGTGTTTCGGAAGCAGAACAAAATGGTCATTTTATTAATTAAAGCTTGAGATAGCTACTGGAGAGTTATCCAACATCAGTGTTTTCTTGGTTCTTTGTGTTGTAATCTGTGATGAACTACTATATCTTACGTTCTGTTATAACATGAATATATGTCCGTAGCTGAGGAGCGTATGTGCCCACCTCCACCTCCGCTGTCTGGTGTTCCACAGACAACAGTTGGAAGACATTACAAGCATGGGAGTAAAATAGCTTATTCATGTCCCAGTGGTTTCCAGCTCGTTGGTGCAAATGAAATAACCTGTACAGAAGGGAAATGGCAATCACCACCTCACTGTGTGGGTCAGTACTGGGCTATTTTTTTCTGTTTATTTTATTATGACTTACTGTGTTATGCATTTGCAGTCATCATTAGCAGGAGGGTGCTGTTACTAAGATTATCATGAACAGGTAACTGCAGAAAAGCAATAGAACATAAGTTGCTAAAGAAAGTGTATTAAGCAGCTGCAGTCTTTATTTACACTGACTTGTCTAAGACGGCATATAAAACTTTCAGGTAGTCTCTGAAGAGCTGTGTGCTTATTTGTTTGTGTAGTATATTGCATAATGGAGTCTCAGTTTTGACTGGAAGCCTTAAATAGTATCCCATATTCTGTAAATGAGCATTATTGATTACTTAGTTGCAGTTGCAATATTAATTTTCTTGCATTATTGTTTATCTTTGTTTTCTGCATTTTTTAGAAAGACCATGTTTGCCACCACAGTCTGTAGATTGTGCTGATCCTCCCAGGTTGGAAAATCCAAACTTAAAAACTGAAAAAGAAGGGAAATCAATTTATCTGGCCGGTGCTAAACTTAAGTATGTTCCTCGTTCTGGATACATGTTAAATGGATCAACGGAGATAACTTGTTCTATGGGAGAATGGACCGCAGCTCCTGCATGCTTGGGTAATATAAAAAAATACTTTTTTTTTTTTTTTTTTTGAAGTGCATTTAGCAATGAAATGGAAAGAATTTTAAACTGAAGCTTTATTTTGCTGTGGAATCTTATCTTCCATTATGGATGTCTCCAGAGCAATTCTGATTGGGTGCAAAACTGACTTTCTGGATGTAGCTTGGGTTTTAAATATTCCTTTGTATTCTTGCAATCTTTGTTCAGTTCATATCTCTGCCAGATAACTACTAGCCATATCCTTATAATCCAAGGACCTGTTTTCTGGAGAGTCCAGTAGTGACTGAGTTGCTTTGGAGTCTCAGTGATGGAAATCAGTACAGTAAGGGACAGAAGCCTTTAGTAAAATTTTCTGGCATGTTTAGAAACAGGATCTAAATATTTTGGTGACTGAAATCTGTGCCTGCTTAGGGGAATAACTTATTTAATCTTCCATTTGCTATCTTTTATGTAATTATTAGTTAACTATAATTATATAATCCACTGCCAGCAAATGACTATGAAATAGCTCATTAAAGACTCTGTTTGGTGGAAAGAGCACACTCCTTTGTTGTGTATCCCATTAGCACAAGCATCAGATTTCTGTTATCTTTTCAGAAATGTCATGTGGAAGTTTTCCAAAAGTTGCCCATGCTCAATTTGAAGGCAGAAACAAGAAAACTTATGAGCCTGGTGAAACAATTCTCTACCAGTGTGATGCTGGGTTCATGACTGTTGGCACCCCTGAAATTATTTGCAGAGAAGGACATTGGACAGCACCGCCCTCCTGTGAAGGTATAGGTTCTGCTTCTAAGTAGTCCTTCTTAATATTTCATGTGAATTAATATGATTTCAACTCGGGCATGCATGTGAGTCAGGCCAGTAGAGCCAACAGGTGACTTGCTTTGAATGGTCTGTTAAAACACCTATTTTTCTGGCTCCTGAGAAACAAAAAACAGGGTAGATCAGCAAAGCAACCATTTCCTTGCGGGCTGAAGCTAGTAGCTGAAACTTAGCTGTCTGCTGAAACCAAGCAGGCAGAGAGTTATGGAGGAATGCATCTTGGCTGCAAAGGAGAAGAAAACTAGTAGGGTAATGTATCTTCACATCACTAAAAATGTCAATTGCTGACAGTTACCTTCAAATAGTAAATAAATCACATCACTCTCCAGCCCAATGGTGCACAATGCTGTACAGCACCAGTCTGCACAACTGGCTGATCTCTGTGACTTCTTCTCTCTTTTTAGTCACTTTAGGCAAAAATAATATTGGGTGGTGAAGCATTGCAGAATAAAGACCAAAATATCTTCTTTTTCTACCTGTAGAAAATGATCTGCATATTACACAAACTATTTTTTGCTCATCAGGAGCTTCAGAATGCAATGTTCTGTGGTTCTTATATTGCTGGACTGCAGTCCTTACATGCACCTCTCTTTTCAGCTGTTAGCTGTGGACCCGCACCTGAAATTCACAATGGTTATGTTGCAAGCACTCCACAGCAGAGGTATCTGCCCAATGCCAGAGTGCATTATCAATGTGAGAGCAATTTTCAAACGACAGGTGAAAATTTCATCACTTGTATAAACGGTGAATGGTCACAAGCACCAGAGTGCAGAGGTAGGAATCTGTGCTTTCGCCTTGCCTCTAAGCAGAGAGGAGACTATTTCTTTACCTAAGAACTCTAAAGACTTCACCTTTTCTGCTTCTGTTTTCTTTGGATACTCCAACTTTGTACTTTCTATTGCTTGCTTGCACAGCACTTTAATTTAGCTTGATGCTTCTAGAAATACTGGGAATATTTCCATCAACAGCAAAATCATCTTGAAGCAGCTGGGCCAAAAATGTGCTGTACTGTCATTCTCCTGCATGTTATTGGTATGGCTCCAGTGTCCACCATTTCAACAACCTTCAGTGGAAAGACATGTAAGGGCTTCTGTCTTCTGTTCAAAGCTGTCAGGAAGCATCTGAATGGAGGCAGCAGCAGGGGAGAGAAGCAAATGTTTTTCCCCAGGGCTCCCCTCTGACCAATGCAGGTCGCAGCAGAGACCCAGATCTAAACCATGTAAGGTCTGCTAGGGCCATGGAACTGGAAAGATTGTTCCTGTGACAAGGAATGGCGAGGAGCTGTGCTCCTGTCCCCTGTCCAAATCTGTGGCTGCAGGGTGAACAAGTGCTGCTTGGCTTTCACACACCTCCTTGGAGCTGGCTGCATTCACCCATCCCTAAGCAGCACATGCTGACAAGCTCCTCCAGCGCTGCTAGTCCTCCAGAGCTCTGCAGTTCAGCACAGTGTCAGTTTGGCTCTTACCCCTGTGGTTTCCTGGTATGCCAGAGCTCCCTGGAGAGGGACATGGGCATGCAGGAAGGCTGATGTGTCTTCTGTTACATTAAGTGTAGCTACAGAAATCTTGGCTTTTTCTAGGAATTCGTATTGACCCTGCCATCTCCTGAGAGTCCCAGATAATGTTCTGCTGCCACTGTCACACCTCATTGCTTTCTCCATGGTGAACTCCTGTGACCCATGTGAGACAGAAAATCTGTACAGAAATTGTAACCAGGTTGATTCCTTTAACTTTTGGTTGTACAGATGAACATCTAAACAACTGCAAAGGTGACTGTAGCCATGTCTCTTTACAGATACAACATGTAAACCTCCTCCAGAAATAGCTGGTGGTAGAATTGATACTAAAAAGTCAAAGTATCTCCCTGGGGATACTGCTAACTATGAATGCTGGCAAGGTTTTAAGATGACTGGGACTTCCACGGTAGTGTGCCAGAATGGGAGCTGGACAGAGCTGCCAAAGTGCAAAGGTAATTTCTCATTCTTTCTCTCTCTCATTCTTTCTCTCTCTCATTCTCTCTCTCTCTCTCTCTCTCCATACAGTCACCTGTCAGAGATTCTGTAATGAGGCTGACTCAGTGGCATTTACTTTTCCAAATTTTAGTACCCTTATCATGCACAATTGCAAAGTATATGGCACAATCAGGAAACAGTCATTTTCCCAGGAATCTATTCAGATGAGTTTACCAGCAGAGTGACCCAGGTGGCTTCACTCAAGAGGGTCAAATGCCACACCGTTCTGTGTGAAGTGCTGCAAGCACTTCAGCTGTGGTCAAACAGGGTGAACTGGCAGTTGTGAGCCTGAGGGCTGGAGAAATGAGAAACTCCTGCCCTGTTTCACCTGCCAGGTATTTGATTTTCTCTCTGCTTTCCTCTGGTTCTCTTAGAGTAGTACCAACATACTGTGGGGCAGTATTTGTGACCAGACCTCCATTGCAGTTCAACTCTCATGGTTTTTGTCTCTGGGAAATTTCTTTCAGGAAAAGGTGGGACATGTGGCCCACCTTCAGGTATTGAAAACGGAGAGCTTCTTTCCTTCTTCAAGCCAGAATATGAAGAAGGTAGAACTCTGGAATACAAATGTCCAAGCTTCTATGACATGGATGGATCTCAATATATCACTTGTACTGATGGCAAGTGGTCAAACCCCCCTGTTTGCCTAGGTACGTTGAGGCATGTGCTGGGTGGTCAAAGGCTGTGTGACTGCTAATCTCTTCTTTTTCTCAGACCCTGAGGGCAGCACTTGTGCTGGGGCTGCGATGCTGGCAGGGCAGAACAGCAGCAAGTCCTTTTATCCCAAAAGAGTTTCTCTGAAAGTTAGCTCATGTAGTCCTTTCTGCTGCCAAGAGGTCTGCACAGAGAGGAGTTGGCTGAACCCCCCTCTATGAGGGGATCTCCATCTCTGTGCAAAGCTCCTGAGTGCTCCCAAGCTGGAGACACTGCTACAGGCAGCAGGCTGTTGAACAAGGAGAAATGGTCTGAGTGCGTGACAGTTCTGGGGACACCCAGGGGTGACATGGTCATGAGAAAACAAATTTAGGGAAGTACAGTGCAGAAGGGAAGGAGAGATCTCAAAAAACGCATGGGCAAGTTCATTGGTGCCTCATGCCTTCCCCACCTGTGCTTCATTTTTGCCCTGTGTGACTGTCAGACCGAAAGGGCTTCTCCACAGCTCTATGTGGCATCTAAGCCACCAACTTTTTTCCCTTTTAGGCTGGATGTGAATGTCTTTTCTGTGGCAAGTAACAGAGGATGAAAGCAAATAGCTGGAAGGATGTTTTCATGCAAAGAACTCCTGTAGGCTCCAGGGGCAAAACAGTTACCTGTGGTATGTCTGTAAGAAATGCTGACATTTCTCCTCAATTTTTCAAGTGGCCTGTACAGCATCAGAAGAAGATATGAACAGAAACAATATTGAGCTGAAATGGTCCGCAAAAAAAAAGCTGTATTCCACATCGGGTGACACTATTGAATTTCGTTGTAAAACAGGATATTTGGAAGAGCAAGACTTATCCCACTACAGAGTCAAGTGTCTGGAGGGGGTGATAAATTATCCGCGATGCAGGCCAATAAGTAAGTCAACTCCTCTTCAGCCACATCTTAGCTGCTTTGTTGTTGCATTTTCAGTGCTGAAGGGGAGCAAAAAGCCTTTTCCTTTCCTGGGGGAGTGCTTGGGGAGGGGCCAGATTGCAGAAGCCTGTTGTAAGCTACAGGCAGTGAGGGGTAGTGCTTCCAAGAAGCCATTGACCAGCATTCCTGAGCTGGAAAAACTGCTGGGGAAAGGGCACAACAGTTTCACAGCATCAGTTGTCTGGTGTGAGATCTACAGGCAAATAATAAAAGTCCTTTCTTGCAGGGAACTGTACAGTGAATATGAACCATATGGAAAGCAACAATATTCAACTACGCTCACGGCGATCAATAACTTCCACCTATCGCTCTGGGGATTTTATTGACTTTGAATGCAAAAGAGGGTACCGGAGAGTTTCAAAAGCTGAGAAATTTAGAGCACAGTGCCTGGATGGAGCAATTACATATCCTACATGTAAACGTAAGTGCACAGTGCTGAGGACACAGGTTGTAGGAGGCAGTTTGGATGAAATTGCCTGTCCACTGCTCTGAGGAGCCTCTGGGGTATGTCAGGATTGGTATTCATGACTTTCCCCCTTTTTTGTCTTTACACTGCAGCATATTCTCCATAAATGGAAATGGCATGAAGGAGGCCAGCTGTGGAAATGAAAGAGCCCTCAGTGATTTGAACTCAATTTTCCCTGGTGTTTCCCATTTTGCTGTGCTTTGTTTGCAGCTTAGCCAATGTTCTGCCTTGGAATTTGTTATATTATTGCTATTATTGGATGATTGTGTTTGCATATTATCCACATTTTATCAATTTTTGTAAAAATGTATTTACATTTTGTCCATCCAAATGGTTGTGCTTGCATTTTATCCATTCTATACTGATCCCACTGTTATTTTTACTAACAATTGCGTCCTGATATAGGCTGGTTTCGGTGGCATACTGAGACAAGAATTAAAGCTCATGGGTAATTCGATTATCAGCACGTGTTTGGCTTTGTCTATTCCTACTTCCTTCTCAATGTGCTTGCCTGGAACCTACCCTGGGGTCACAGCTGAGGTGAGTATCCTGAGTACCTGATCAGGAGGAACAAGTAAATGGAGCCCACAGCTCCATCTGCTCTCCACAAACAAGGACAAAGTGCTTGTGGTAACTGTGTACTAATGGAGTTCATGACTCAGAGGGGAAAGAGGAAAGCAAGTAACAGTACAAATCATGTACCCTAGGAGAGCATGATTTTTACTTTTTTAGGAAACTAGCAGGTGGGATAGCTTGGGAGTCATAGGAGAGTCCAGAAAAGCTTACAGTCTTGAAGGACAGAATCTTACAAGCACAAGAATATTCAGTTTTGGTCTTCAGGAAGAAAAACACATCTACCAGGACTGGCTTGATGAATCAGGGACTTCACATAGATCTCTGATGCAGAAAAGAAATCAATGTACAGGAGCTTAAGGCAAAAACACGCTATAAGCTGAGCTGTCCATGGCATTGACTTGGCATATATGGATAACCTTAGGAAGGCTGAAGCTGACCTAGTGACACTTGCAGGGACATAAAGGGTCACAAGAAGATATTCTATTACTACACTAACATTAAAACTATCAATACAAAAAATGTGGTGTTTTGCTAAAAGGGGATGGCAGCCCCTCATGAAGCTCAAGCACTCAAAGCATTCTCGAACTTTAGCAACTAGATGCTGTCTTCATGCAGTCTGTCTCATCCTGCCCTCTGCTAACAAACAGACACACATCCAGCCTATTCAGAGGAAGTGGAAGGCAGGGGTAAATGAATTCTGCTTCCAAAAGATGTTCCAGCAACTGACTTTTAATCCCTTTCCCTCTCTTTTCCCCAGTTTGTTCTTTAAAGAGAAGGGTATGTTTACATTTGGCAAATATTCTTATGCTTCATTCAGAGCTTCTCAAAAAAAAAGGAGTCCGGTCATCATTACATGAAATATTTTAAAGCAAATAGAAGTTGTTGAAACTTCACTGGGACACAAGCTTACTTCTGTTAAAACATGCCAGTCTGAAGCAGCACATCCAACACTCAAAACTTGGACTGTTACAGGAATTGCTGTGATCCGTGAATTTATATCAAGACCAAAGTCAGATTCCTCAGTTATGTACCACAGAAATGAGAACTTAACTGGAAAACAGAAATTACAATCTATACAGGGTTTTGATTAAATAAGTAGAATTTTTCTATTTCTCAAATGTTTTAATTTCTTTTTTTGTTTTATTTATTCACATAACACTTGCAAAAACCTTGGAAACCCATACAGAACACCATACATGCACTGATTTCACAGACAGATGGAGTTTGTCTCCATAAAAAAATAAAATACAGAAGAAACCCTTATAGTGGCTTTTTTTATTAAAACCAACTAAAATGGGTGCAAGGCAAACATTGTCTACATTCCTGAATTTTCTTCATATCTTCAGTCACACGTGTTCACTGGCAGAGCCTTAAGGATACCCACATTTAAGTGTCATAGGAAATCATACAAAGTAGTTGGATTAGATATTTTAATATTCTTAATTATTATTCTTAAAACAATATTTTAACTACTCAGTAAAATTTGCATATTATTATGTTTGAAATGGTTTTATAGATCCCTTAAAGAATTTTTTTAATACTTTCTGGTTTATCTTGTTCCTCAGGCCTTGTCTTTTAGAGGCTCCTTACCAGTGAAACAAGACACGGGGTGCTGTTAAGATGTACAAAGTAACAAGCCTCTCCTTTCTCACTGTAAAAGTACAGCTAAACATCCATTTGAAGGGCATGAAATTAAATCTCAATTTAGGCATAATCTGTAGTCACAAAATCACTTGCGCTATCAGCATCTTCACAAAGGGCATTACTTTGCTCAGTGTCTTCTTGTCGTGGCTCAAGTCCTGCAGATTGTGATGCATCCCCAAGTTGAGAACTGTAGGCCTTGTAAAACTCCTTCATCCTCAATTTTCCACGTGTATGCCAATCTTGCATCCTTCTGCTGCACTGCTAATCCTCACACCACAAAGCACTTTCACTTCCCTCCCCCTTCAGCTCAGACCCAGCAATGCCACTGAACACTCGTTTCTCAAAGCTGACTGTAGTGATCTTGAAAATATAGGCCATCTTAATTCAGCTATTAACAGTAGAAAAATAACATGTGCATACCTTTCCTATAGGCTTTCCTGGAGTCCAGACTTATTTTCCTCTTTCAACACACCTTGGATATGTCAGCTGTCCTCTCTTACACTGTACTTGAAATAAAGTTGTACCAGATTCTGCTCCAAAATGGTTCTCTTTACAGTAAAATCCAACATAATCCCCATGGTAAAAGTAAACCTGATTTGCATAGAAGCCTTGCAGCAGCACATTGTTTTTCTCCATTTCAGTTTTTGACAAAGTACATGGCTCTAAAGGAAGAGAGATGAAGACAAGACTTTTTAGTAAGGCCTGTAGCAATAAGGCAGAAGGTAGTGGTTTTAAACTAAATTCAACCTAGACATAAGGAAGACATTATTACAGTGAAGGTGGTGAAACACTCGATCATCTTTCCCAGAGAGGTAGTTCACCATCCATGGAAACATTCAGTGTCAGGCTGGACAGGACTCTGAGCAACCTGATCCAGCTGAAGATGTCCCTGTCCTTGCAGGGGGGATGGATGAGATGGCCTTTACAGGTCATTTCCAAAATGTTCTGAGTCTATGAATTACATAGAGAAATAGGAGCTGATTTATCTTATCACACTTACCTATACAAACTGGTGGCAAAGTCCACTGTCCTTCAGAACAGTAGATTCTCTCAGATCCTTCCAAAAAATGGTAGTCAGAGCAGCTATACTGAACTGAAGAACCACTGTCATACTGGGTCAGTGGTGGGAGAATAAAAGCTCCATTTGCAATAGATGGTGGAGAGTCACATTTTTCTGTAGGAGCTGGAATAATGCAAAAAAAAATTGAGAAACAGTCAGCATAACAAACTAACAAATCAGCAGCTTTACCATAAATTAGGGGCACACAAAGTATTTCTTTTTATAGCTGTCTTTCTATAGAGCCTTCAGTCCTCTGGGCTTGGAGAAGAGTTTCCCTCTCCTTTCCACAGCCTTGCCCATCACAGGAATGTGTATCATTTTTCTGTGTTTGGATGTATTAAACAACACAGTTGTCTTGGGCAAGATATCATCTGTGTGTATCTGTGTTGTTGAAGCCTAAACATTCATTTACAACAGACTGTAGGCCTGCACTGCCAAAGCAAATTGTTTCTAAACAGCCCTAAGATTGATTAATTAAAAAGGAAGGCAATCAAAAATTACTGGTTTACCTTGCATAACACATTTTGGATATTTCAGTCTGCCGTGGTTGCACTGTGTCCTCCCAGGAGACAGAATGGTAGTGTGGAGAAAATTATATCCCTGTTTACATTCAAACTCTATGAGATCTCCGTGTAGGAAAATTAACTCTTCCTGTCTCCATTTCAACTTTATGTTGTTGCTGTCCATATCAGTTACATTAAGAGTGCATGGTTCTAGGAAATAAAAGTGTATTTTAATTAAAAAAAAAAAAATTATAAAAAAACACAACCCCAAACAAACATGCAAAAGGAAGTCTAAACTGGGACCAGTAAATCACAAAAAACATAAGCTTTTGACAAAATTCGGATTTTACACACATTTGTAAAGATATGGCAGCATAGGTTTACCACTGAAAAAGAAAAGAGCTTCTTTACCATAACTTGAAAGGACTTTTTGTATGAAAATAGTCATCCATCAAAATTAATCTGTCAGATTTGGCTGACAGGTTTGGTAAGCCCTTTCAGGATAGTAGTACTTAATACACAGTAAGTTTACAATGCTACCCTAAAGAAGTGTTTTGACAATTCTCTTTTCTTTGCTTTTTAATTTGTTTTGTCTCCGTGAAAAGAAAGAATTTAGAGATCTTCCAAAAATATTTTGGAAGTTTTGTGTTCTTCCTTGGGCTTTTTCGCATTATTCAAGGCCAATATTCTTTTGGATACTTTCTGACAGGTTCCTTAAAACAGTGCCAGGATCACATCAGGGAGTCTAGCTTCCCACTAGATGGTTAACCTCATTAACTTCTGAAACCACTTCAATCAAGCCTGACAGAGGGTCATATAAAAATAAGTTTCTACAAGTTCCATGAGAATCACTGGCTGATAGAGGCCCTTACTAAGGCTTTGCTGAGGAAAAGGCAAGGCGAACTCAGTTATTAGGAGGTCTGGTGACTGCACTGTAAAAATAAATTCATACAGGTATTTTCCTGAAGCTAACTACAGCACATGCTCTTCCTGGTCTGATTAGGTGAAGGTTGAAAAGAAATCTCAGAAAACATGGAAAGGATGATGTGCTTATTTGGATGCTTAGTAGAAAAATAAGGCTCACAGGATTTCACTATTTCACAGGATTTGTTAAATTTGAGTGTTCAGATCAAAAATACTGACCTGGACCTTTCAATCCAGACAAGGTAAATTTTATTCATTTAGAAATAGGTAATTAAAACTGAACTAGTTGTTTATTTTCATTTTCGCAGTAGATTACAAATTTAAAAGTGAGCCAATTTAACAAAGGATGTTAGTAAAATAGAATTATTTCATTACAGGAAGGAAGGAAAGATAAACAAACAACTCTTGTATATCACCAGAAGCACTATTCCTGCTAGCATTGGTAGATTTCTGGTGGGAGTTCTAGACATTGTTTTGAACAGCATTGAAAGACAGAAAGAAATTAACTGAATGGAGAATATGGAAGAAAGAAATTGGAGAATCCTCCAAGGTAACAGGGATAGTTGTGTTCTAGAAAAGTTGTGTTCAGGAAAACAGAGGAATCTATTTTAAAGGGGGGTTTTAAGAACAGGCCAGAGGATATCTAGCAGGAGACACCTCGGTATATTTGATTTGGTTCATCCCTATATTTCTGGAATCTTTATTAACTCAAATAAAAGAAAAATGGTAATGAAAAGATTATTTAGAGGTTCTTTCCTGTTTTCCATTTCTATATTACGTATGACAAAATTTGCTTTTTCTTACAAGACTCACCTAAGCAGTTTGGTTGTTCTGTCCAGATTCCTTGATCACAGTAAACAGTCCTAGGTCCATCCAAAAAGTGGTAACGCTGACAACCATATTCTACTGAGGAACCGTTTTTGTAACTTGCCAACAATGGACCAAGAACAGCACCATTTTTAATCACAGGTGGAGAGGTACAGTCTTGCTGCATTTCTGTTATGAGGTAGGGAGATAGGCAATTAGATCTTGGTTGAACAGTGTTAACACTGGTAAAAGTATTAGACCAATACTGGCCTGAGCAAAAAAATTGCATACAAGTAAAATATAAACCAATATAATTTCTTTTCCAAATTTCATTTTCAATAAGTCTAAACTTGTGTTACTGAATTACAGACAAGTGTTTTATTTCCCTCTACATGCTTCATTTATGTCTGCTTTTGACTCTTTCTGATTTACATGCAATAGTGATTAGTTCTTTTCCTGTGATGAGGCCATCTATTTGTTACTTGAAAAGTTTCACTCATGTATGGTTCAAAATGAACAAAAGAAACCTCACTGGAACTGTTAAGCAAAGAAACACCAGATTAGCTTGTTCAAATAATATAATGAAAGAAAATGCTAAGGTATGAAATAAAATTGCAAATACAGAACAGGCTTATTGCAGTTTAAAATCATTACAAACAAGCAACAAATTAGTTGAGACTGCTACACTGACATCTGTAGCACATGCAAGTACTTTCAAGAGCAAAGAATTGTCCTATAGCAAAAGAGTAGTGACAGTAGTCATAAAATGCCTATAGTAGTATTGGAGAGTCCGTTTTGAATAGAAAAGCAATGTTCACCTACTCATATCTTCGTTGCCATATGTTTTGTTTGCCCTTATTGCTCCATCTGACTTGAGTGATGGTGGGGCCTCAGACTCCTGTTTATCCATAGTTCCTGTAACCATAGCAGAAACATAGAACCAGTTTTCTCAGCAACAACTCATTTTCAAGTACTAAAACAGACAGACACTGATGACTTGTAAAATGAAATAATCCAAATCTTCCAGGGAGGCTGTCACAGATGTCAGATGAATTCACCTAGCTCATCCTTTCTCTGTAACCTGGGAACCACAGATTGACTGCAAAATATGCAGCACTTTACCTCTCAAGCCTTTTAACAGAGGAAAACAAACAGTTTTGCAGATATGGAAACCGGGGCTCTCCAGAAAATTAAAGCACTCTTTGAAGAATCATTTCTGTTCAGCTGTCAGTCTTTCACAAAAGTACTAACCAACACAAATAGGGGGTGGTGTCCATTTTCCTTCTTCACACTGGATTTCCTCAGATCCTCTTATTTCAAAGGTCCTTTGGCACTGTATACGAACTTTGTCTCCATTATGATATGTTCTTCTAACTGTGGTGATATGGCCATGAGGAGGAAGTGGGGGCGGAGGACATTTATTTTTTACATCTGAAAATAAAAAATTAATATAGTTTTCTCACCAAAACCATATATACAATCAAGTTTACTATACACCATGCAAACCAATCACTCAAACGGCATTTTTGGCCGATCCAGAGTAATTTCTTACTCCCATTTTCTTAATAAAATGGGAGACCAGACAAAAAAGTGGTTTTACGCACAACAAATATAAAATAGAGGTACTATGCTATTGCACTGCTGTAAAAAAAATTTATAATTTCTTGCTTAGACTTAATAAAATGTTCTTTAAAGGACTTCAGGAAATAGAGATTTCCCTTGCCCTCCATTCATATAATATTTAAAGTAGGTTATGTATTAATTCTAATGCTACAGAAGCAGCAATAATCGTAGCCCATTTCCTATCCCCAAATTAAGTTTGCAATTGCTGTATCCTCAAAACTAGATTTAGGCCTTGTTTTCATCCTCCTGAGCATCCCCACCTTCTCTGCACTCACTCATGAAAAGTTTCTGCTGTGTCATCAGAATAAATACAGGGCTGAGGTCTAAGCTACTCTAAATGTTGATTTGTACTGCTTTCTGCTCTATATCTCATCTGGTTCACTAGATCTTTCATTCTTTTGAAAGTTTCTTTTCTGAGACTCCATTATCCCCCAATGACTAGAGAAGTGATAGCAATTGCTAAGGATGTGTTTCTGTGCTCAGAATGGACAACCTTTTAGTCAGTTCTGTTGAAAACATGTAAAGGTTGATGAGGCTGTACAACTCTGAAAAGTAGCACAAGCTAAGGAGGAACTTGTTATAAATTTTATTTTTAATGCCTCTTTAGAGGCATGTTGCCAACCCACAAGGCAGGATTAAGCATGCTTGGGTAAACCTTCATGTAACCTGAACACAGTTAAGTGAGCTTCAGGGCTAATAAATACCCTGTAATTGTTGATTCCTGCTTCTCCAGGATATAACATAAAGAAACAACAGTGAGAGGCAGTATCTGCTGGGTTCTTAGAGTCCACTGAAGAGTAGTTCCAGTTATCATTGCCTCCCTTCCTGCTACCTTGGCTCCCTGCCCTTTGGCCAACACTTGGTTTATATTTAGGCTATGAGCTGGTACAAAACCTGTATTTTTATTTTGGATTCATAAAGCATCTCATGAAAGAAGTGTTAAAATTTTCATTGTAAAACTATAAAAATAAGGTACCTTCACACACTGGAGGGTCTGGATGCCACCCGAAATAATAACATTGAATTAAGTCAAATTCAGTGACTGAATAATGTTTGTCACAGAAGAAGTGAACTACATCTCCCTCTTTATAGATTTTCTTCACAGGATAGAAGCCTCCATGAGCTACTGCACTCAAAGAGGAGCAAGTTATTCCTAGGAAGAAAACACAGCAGTGAAAACCAGTGGAGGAAGGCTTCCCCTTTTCCACCTCCAACAGCTGATAAAACAAGTCTCTTTGCAGCCTTTTGTTAACTTGTAGAATAAATCACATTTCAAACTGAATTATTTTGCAGGCCATTACGTACTCGAGCAGTTTGGAGTAAGGGACCACCCGTGTGTCAGACACACTGCTGCCTCTGTGGCGTTCCCTCCCGCCGTACGATATCCCTCATCGCACTGGTACAGCAGCGTTTCGTTCACTCGGAGCTCTTTCTGGGCTGTGAAGTAGCTGCCATGATGTAAATTGGGTACTTGACATGACTCTTAAATAAATAAAGCATATGCATAATATTACTTGCTGTCTTTGTTTCAAGAAATTAGCCTAAAGTTTTTCTGAGATGCACTTTAAAAGCGGTCATATCCCATGCAAAACCTTGGCAAATAATAACTACAAATGCAGTTGTGTTTACACAAGTTTCCCAGTCATCATTTGGAAAGAAAGTTTGTATGGCAATGAATTTATTTGAAACAGTGTGATTTCATCTATGCTGATTCCTTCCACGTATAATTGCATCTAAGCATATCCACAAAACTGGCAGCACTTGAAATCTGACAGCTTCTTTCCATGAGGTACAGCTGAGAACTTGCTTTAGGAGTACTCAAATGACAACCTGACACAGGCAATTTGACCCTACAGGTACAGCAAGGACAGTGGAACTATATGCATCTACAACTGATTATAAAAGAGAAAAAAATGCAGAATCCTACCGAATTTTTCAGTACACCTTGGCTGGAAGGACCATCCTTCTGGCTGACACTGTACTGTATCTTCAGTACCACCACTTGGAGCATGATAGCCTGGATTACATTTGTATTGCAATTTCTCATGGATTTTGAAGTACATTTCCGTGTCATAAAAAAAGCCATTTTCCAAAAGAGGCTTGCTACATTTTCCTGAATGAAAGAAGACAGCTTGGTTAGAAAGAAAGAATGGAACATCTTTCTTCTCTGGTAAGCAAAAGGAGGGTTTTCTAGCTATACTGATCTGATCTTGTTCTCTTGACCTGTTGAAGAAATTCTGATACAATCATCAAACAATATGTCAAACCAATGGTAATAATATGGAATATAACCAAGGAATCTAGAGGTAGGAAAGCCTTGAGAGAATATACATCTAAGGGAAAACTATTGATTAGTTTTCCAAAACTAAGGAAACTGGGCAACTTTCTTGATGTTCTTATAAAACACAAATGGTTAAAAGCCCTTAAAATATATATTATTGTAAAAATATTCCATATATAAACTTACGTAGTTTGTGTACATAAAGGTTTGACTTCATCTTGTCCTAGCTTTTACATTTTATCCCTTCTGGTATGTGGCTTCTGTTCCCGTATTTTCCAGGAAAACCAGCAAGAAAATTTTCCTGCTAGAAGCACGAGGAGATGAATAAAGCTAACTCACTGTAGCATCGTGGAACTGGAGACCATCCTTTTGCTGTACAAGTTATTCTTCCATC
>JAWWLV010000005.1:22586570-22597636 GCA_035041135.1 Platyrinchus mystaceus | reverse complement strand
GAGATGAATAAAGCTAACTCACTGTAGCATCGTGGAACTGGAGACCATCCTTTTGCTGTACAAGTTATTCTTCCATCTTGAGCCCCAGTTTCAGTTGTATAACCAACCATACAGGAATAGGAAAGCTTTTTGTCTTTACTCATAGGGAAATAATAACTTTTAAAACTGTAATAGTACTGGGCAATCTTCCCATTTTCTATATGTGGCAAGTCACAAGATTTACCTGCAAAAAGATAAATATATTTCTCACTAAATATCTCAGCCCAGATATTAAATAAATTAATGCAAAAACGTTCATATCAGTTTGACTGATTCGGGCCTTCAAACAAGGAGAATGAAATGCTGAATACTTACAAGAAAGAGGAGCCTTTTAAGACTTGATGAAATTAAGATATATTACAGTTTTATCAGCTTTTGTTCTTTAGGTTCACAGGAATATCAGCCTTAGATTGAAACTTCCTAATTTGAACTGGGCAAAACTGATGCAGGGCACATTTATTTTACTCTTTATTTCATCCAGAAGCATGAGTATCCATGGCAGCACAAACATATCAATGCCTACTGTAAAATCCAGTGAGAGCAGAGTCGAGACAATACAGGAGTTTAACATGCTTAAGAAAGGGAATTTAAGAACAGTCAAGAGAAAAGAAAGAAGTGGAGAGTAAGCAAAGAACAAGCAGAATGGCAATTAAAAAACCCCCAAACCAATAACAGGAGAAAACCTATAAAAAGAATAGTGTTGAGTATGACATTAAGTTACTTAAGAAAACCAAAATAATGAAACCAAAGCAACCAAACAACAAAAACTAAATCAAACAAATTAAATCTCCCACCAACCAGAAAACAAAATAACAAAAAAAGAAAAAAGCAAAACTTATAGATTTTTTAAAATTTTATCCTCTGGGTCTCAAAAATCCTCTCCAAGGCAATATAATCTAAAGAATTCAGTTTTAAAACCTGATTTGCCACCTATGAATCTCATTGTAATTGAGTAGAATTTTCCTGTGAGTTCCCACTGCTGCATTCACCAGACACATATTAGAACCAAAATAAAACACCATTACTCCCTCACTTAATGCCACTAGAATTTACTACATTTACTAGAATTTTCTGCAAATTTAGTGATTTTAATAAATAGAAAGTACCCAGATAATTTTTTTTAATAATTACTTTCCTCACACAGCCACAGCATCACATCTAAATAAAAAAACAGAAACCTAACCTGAGGGTAATTAAGATCTGCACATAATTAAGACAGACGTGGTTGCTACCTACATACCTTTTGACTTTCCAAAGGGCATCAGTGTAATTGCAACTGCTTTGCATAAGGACAAAAGTCTGGTGAAGAGAGGCAGTTGCAACAAATATATTGGAATCAAATATTCATTACCAGATAGGAAATGAAATGCAAGGAAAGGGACACCTTTTGTATTAATGGAGGTGTACCCTCATATACAGTCCAATGCTTTGAGAGCTTGCAGTTCAAGTGGCACATAAACTATATAAACCCAGGAATTTTAATCAATGCCTAAAATAGGGATAGGAAATGTAGAACCACCCCAAATTAACTTCTACATGTTCCATTTACCTTCCCCCGTTTTGCTTTGTGGCCAAGGGAAAACACTTCAATCACCCAGACACTTTAATATACAAAATATTTTAATAGTACAGAATTCAGTTTAAGTGCCTCAGAACAGCTGAAAGACGTTTCAAAAGAAATCTCTTCTGAACTGAAGTCTAAACCTTTCAATATTACAGCTTTGAAGCTTAGATAGGAATCAGCAACAGTTGAATTGTGATCATCAGCCATCTCATAGCAGAATTATATTCACTTTTAGAAAGCACTGTTTACTCAGTAAGGAGATGAAGGATACTGCACTAGTTACCTTAAATGCATATTCTAGATCCAATGTACTTTTAATAACAGTAGAATTCAGTGTATTTACCTTCTGCAAAGAGTTTGTCTGAACACATCGTAACCAGGAAGAAAAAACAGCTTTTAAATCTCATCTTCTTTGCTGTGTCTATCAAGTTTCCACCATCTGTAAAAACTCCCTAAGTATTACTTTTGTAAATAATTAACTGGATTTTCCAAGGTGTTCAGCAAATACCTTAGTGTTTATAGTATTTTACAAAAAGTTAATTCATTGAAAGAACAATTTTCATTCATTTTAGTTCTCCAAATACAATAACACTAGACTTGCAGGATTTTACTTCCATTTGGCATAGTTTACCATCAGCAAAAAGGGCAGAATTTATCATTTTACAGTGAAATTAGGCAACAAGCCTATGGAACAATTTAAACTTATTGAACACTGTTCCCCTCACAACCTCCTGAGTTTAAAGGGCATTCTGTTATCAGATTATTTACCTTGGCTGAAATAAGAGGAGTTAGACAATTCCCCCATCCTCCAATCTAACCCCCTGATAAACCAGTCAATTGCATTGTATAGATATTATTAATTCTGGAGTCTCTTCCATTAAGAACATAGCCACTATCATTATCTGTCTGTTGAGTTTTGTACACAGCCAGCCTTTTTCAAATTTATTTTTTTTTAAACAAAAACAACAAAAAAATAACCTCATTTACAATGCATTATCACATGACTGATTAATGGCATCATTAGAGATACAATGCTTAAATTTGAGAGAGTGTATAATTTTACATGTTTGCATTTTCATAGCCTTTCTCTAAGAAAATACAATTCCAAGGCACAAGAGAACAGAATTAACAAGGATGCTGTGATGAACACCATCTCTTCAGCCAGATGAGACATATGCTTGTATGTATTGTTCACTTGATAGGAAGAAAGAACTCATTAATCACTTCCCTTAAAATATCAGGTCGGAATTTCTAAATTCACCCCTACAACATCCTGTTGTTCCATCACAATCTTGCAATGTTTAAAAAAAAAAAAGAGGAATTTTAGTTTTTTTCCTGCTGTCATACATGATCCCTCAAGATCTTACTGGAAAGTAGACTCAAGCTCACCCAAAGCAGCCAGTTTTGAAATCCTGTGCCTGTGCCTCCCTTCTTACCTATACGTCTCTAGCTCTGACAAGACATTACTGTTGCACACAAACAACTGTTTTTAATAGAATTCTACAATACTTATTCAGAGAGTGAAGAATCCCATGCTATTTGTAATATCCACAGTTGTGTAACAATGTATTATTGAACTAATGGAATTTCCAGTAAAATCCAGTGAAATGATTTTATTGTACAATTGTTTTTGGTAGTACAAAACAGGGTTTCAAAACTGTATACAATACAAAGGGTTACCAAAATATTAATTGCAATTCTAAAATACATTTCCAAGGACAGCTTGACACTTATTTGCTTTCTTTTAAAATCATTTAGCCAACTACTAACACATATATACTGTACAAACACATCTTCCTATACATCATTTACATTTCAGTAGCAGGCAATACCAAGTGTATCCATCACCATCAGAATTGCTTGCAGAGGATCCACGATTTCTCGCATGTTATCTTTCCTCAAGACCCAGTCCGGTTTAATTCTGTGAAAACATTAGTGGCTTTCGTCAATAAAATATTACATTGCCAGAACAGAAACAGAAGACTAAATTTTTAAGCACTTACTTTGAAACTGTTTTTATTCTTAAAGGAGTTACTGGAACAGAACAACTTCCACCTAAGGCAGTGTTTGTTTTCTGCTTCACAAGTGTTCTTTCTGCATCCATTCTGTGTTTCCGAGCTGTAAGTTTATACAGGCTTTGAATGCAAGGAACAGTTCTTGGCATGCCTCGGATTTCCTGAGAATAGGTGAAAACAGCACACAGTTAATACCACAAGTTCAAAAGCAGCTTAACAAATCAAGAAAATATGAGTGTTTTCACCATCTTGGGAAAGCTTATTTTTTTCTAAACCAGAGTTTATTCATAATAGTCCTAATAGGTATGGCAGAGAGGAAAAGAAAAATAATTACAAATATCACCAAAAATATGTAAGAAAAGTATATTAAATCAAACCATTAACCCCAAAGCATTTAAGTCTTACCAAAGCTCTTTTTGAGTCCTTTGAAAGGATGGCCAACAAACAACAAGTCTTTGTGAAAATGCTTCCTCCTTTCTCTGAAACTTTGTCCCCAGCTTTCCCTCTGTACGTTTGCAGTAGGTCTAGTAAAGTATCTATAGAATTTTCTGCTTCATAAACTGCTTGAGTAGTTCTTTCATACTGTTACATAAGAAAGAGACAAGAGAACTTATATAGACAGACCTCTAAAACATCTTTTTAGAAGTTAATAGTTAGAGGTTAAAGAAAAAAGCAAAGTCCACATTCTCCCCTAGAATAAATTTGTAGTTAATCTGGCATCCAAGCAATAAAAAGCACTTCTGTATGTTACACAGTTGTAACAGGTTATAAAAAGGTACCTTTTCCCAAGTACTGCAATAAAGTAGCCTACTGCTTATAACCCTGCAAAAGAAAATATTAAAGTTACCTTTGAAACATTAAGTAGAACCTGAACTGAATATCTGATCACATCCATGCATGGAACACTCCGGTTGCAACTTCGAATCAGAACAAAAATACTGAAGATTGCTCTGCTCTGGGCCATATTTTCACAACACAGTGAGGACAACCTGGTAGCCACCTCTATGACAATTAAAGGGGAAAAAAAAGTAAAGAAAACTCTGAAGTTCAAGCAATTTAATTGCAAACCAAGATTTTATCTATTTTTAAGTAGAAGTGCAAAGAAGTAAAAACTGCTATTATTGATTTAAACAAGTATTTCTAAATCAATAGTTTTAATGTTTCAGACTAAGAACTATGCAGACAAAATGATCCACAGAAAACATACACTAATAGTAAACATAATAATAAACTTATGTAAGGTATAGCATTACTAGGACTGACAGGAAATTAGAGCAATCACATAGGATTTCCTTTTCTACATAGGCATTTAAATATTGTTCTGAAATCAATAATCTAATTTCAGTCTGGAAAAAGCCCCCATTATAGTCTCGAACATGTTCACATTTTAGAATCATGCAGAAAGCCTAAATATCATTATGAACTCTTCTCAGCTGAAAAGCTCTAGTGCCTATCATCCTGGAAATCTATCAGTCACAATAAGACAAAATACTGACCAAGATGATTTAATGCTGCAAGAATGTAAGAGAGGTGTTTGTATTTTAGAAGGTATTCAATTGCAGTCGCAGTTCTGTTGCACAATTTGTTTTCTTCTCTGCTCTTTTCATTAGCCTTTTCTAAACTGCGCCTTAAAGCTTTAGTTTTTGCTGTGTCATTAGTCTTTCTCCAAGAATATCCTCTCCACAATGCCTACAAAAAAGGAATTTCCCGAAAAGAAAAAAAGTTATAAACAGGAGACAATACTAGAGAACTTCCATTACCACTTCAAATCAGTTTTACACAAGTCTGACAAAGTATTTGAATGATCTTGAGTATTAAAATTTATGCAATTACCATTCAGTGTTTAATCATTCAAATACTGGACTTTCAAGACAAAAGGCAAAAAACCCCCTGTTTATACACAGTTCACACACATTCCCACCACAAACTGCATCAGCTTAATATTATTTAATAATCTATTTGCCTTTAGCTTTCATATCTAAACAGAAGCTTGCAATTTAACTGATAAATTCATCAACCAAAGTAAACATTTTTCCTCTCCCCAAAAACCCACGAGAGAAAAACCAGAAAATAAAAATAAGAATTGCAAAAATGTCATTTTCTTACAAGAGGTATTTACCTGAAATTTAATTATTCCAACTGCAAATTTTCTCCTACGTCTGCAAGCAAGGAATCTTTGCACATTTCGCTGGATTATGGTTGCTGCATCGTGTCTGTGATTTAGCCAGCCTCGAATGGCACGTTGTAATAGAATGATTTTTTGATAATCTCTTAGAAATCTCTTCCGTTGCATTTTTGCTCGGAACCATCTCTGTTTAAAATGAAAGTAGCTTTTATTTTGTTTATTACTTTTCCCCTAAATTCCCTTTTCCCATTCTAAATGAGCATTGATAAAACTGAGGAAGTGTTTTAACATGAACTTTGACAGACACAGGCACTATAAACATCCCTAGCACACATATAACCTCTATGACTCTGATTGGCCTTGGGGTAGCTGAAATGCAAGACTTCAGAATGAAATCTCAACTAGGAACTGTCAGGGAAGCATTCTGAGGAGAGAAAAGTAGAGAAGGAAGGGTAGACAAGGGGATAGTTGGAATTGTTTTCAGTTGGAAGGGACCTACAATGATCATCTAGTCCAACTGCCTGACTACTGCAGGGTTGACCAAAAGATAAGTATGTTATTAAGGGTATTGTCCAAATGTTTCTTAAACACTGACATGCTTGGGGCATCAGCCACCTCTCTAGACAGACTGTTCTGGTGTTTGATCACCCTCTCAGTAAAGAAATGCTTCCTAATGTGCAATCTAAACCTCCCCTGGTGTAGCTTTGAACTAATTCCATGTGTCCTATCACTGGATTACAGGGAGAAGAGATCAGCACCTCACCTCTCCACTTCCCCTCCTCAGGAAGCTGAGGAGACCAATGCGATCAGCCTTCTTTTCTCCAAACTAGATAAACCCAAAGTTCTGAGCTGCTCCTCAGAGGACATGTCTTCCAGCCCTTTCCCCAGCTTCATTGCCCTCCTCTGGATGCATTTGAGTACCTTCACATCCTTCTTTACTGAAAAGCTGCACACAGCGCCCCAGCTGAGGTCACACCATCACTGCACACAGGGGGGCAATCAGCTCCTCTGAGGGCCGTCACGCTGTGCCTGATGCACCCCGCGATGGGGTTTGTCCTCTGGGCTGCCAGGACACACCCACACTGAGCTGCTGTCAACCAGCCTCTCCAGATCCCTCTCTGAAAAGCTGCTCTCCAGCCACACCTCTCCTAATTTATACTTGTGTCCAGCATCACTATGACCTAGGAGCTTTCTTTCCCTTGGCTGCCTTTTAAAAACACCACTTCTCTTATTTCCCAGCTCTGTTTCCTCCCTTCTATATAAAGGAGACAGAGTACTCTGTGCCAAATCTTTCACCGATTTTCTCTTGCCTTAAAGGGAAAATCTAACTTATGGGGAGAGAACAGATTTGTATATGTAGAGCAGTGGTGGGGCAAAGTTTTCCATAAGATCCTAGACCAGAGAACAGCTATTTCAGGGTTTCCATTTCAGCCTCTCCATTTAATCAATGCTAACCTTCCATTAGTGGAACTAATGTTCACATGGTCAGTTTGAAGACATGAAGATAATTTTTACAGTTAGCTAGTGCTACAACACAGACCTGATTTTTGACCTTGTTTTTAGAAAAGTAAAACATGGTTATATTAAAATCCTGCAACAGTCTTTGGTACCCCTAGAAGATTAGAAACACCCAACCAAATAAATCACTGTATCCCAGGGGATTGTTCATGTAAAGAGATGCTCTACATATCCCAAACTTTACAGGTTGTTTTGTCTGATCTTTCCTACTTCCAGTAGGATGTAAAGAAATAGGCTAAGACAGCACCTAGATTCCTTTACCAAGCTTGAGGGTCTGAAGGAAACAAACTTTGCCATCCATCCTCAGCTTTAAAGTGCTGCAGAACTTGCTGAGACCCACCCTATTATGCTTAGCTTAGTATAAGCATCATTATTTAATAATAATTCTTTAATAACTCCATAACTTAGCTTTATTTTCACATGCAAAGAAACTGCAGTGTCTTAGTGTTACAGCTTAGCTCACAGAAAAGAAATTAGACTATGTTACAGAAAATCATTTGGGCTCAGACTAACCTGTATTATAAGAACAGATGAGATCTGGTTTTGTGCAAGTTTTAA
Source organism: Platyrinchus mystaceus (assembly GCA_035041135.1). Lineage (NCBI taxonomy): Eukaryota > Metazoa > Chordata > Aves > Passeriformes > Tyrannidae > Platyrinchus > Platyrinchus mystaceus. The sequence continues at coordinate 22,589,817 of JAWWLV010000005.1, read as the reverse complement.
GGTGAGATGAATCCTATATGCCCTTTGAATTTTAATTGCAGAGAGATGATGATATACAGCTGCTGTAAAATGAAGTAGTCTCTTTTTTTGTTTCTGTTCTGAAATCTGGAGAAGGAAAACAATACAAGGAACATAATTAATTTTTTGTACTCTGAGGTAGCTGACTGCCTATACAAAGAACACAGTACATAGCAATATACTATCAGATGCTGGAAAATCCCCTTGGAGGTCATTACCTCAGAACTAAAGCAAGCTAGCTCTCTTCAGTATTAGATCTCTAATCTAAATGATAACACAGAAGTGATTGTAAGCAATAACATTAATACATAGCAGAGAACAATTTCACTGTAAGCCTGCATGTGCAGAAGTATCAGTTACAGGTAAGCCACAAAAGACCTCAGAAGCCAAAAAACACCCAACAATGAAAACCCACTTTAGTTCTAAAGGATTGTGAGAAAAGGATCAAACTGTGTTTTGATCTATTTTGACACGTCCAATACTCAAAGCAGCCAATATGACTTGATTTCAACAAGAAATCAGGTTTTCCTCCTCTTGCCAGTCAGAATTAATGCTGCTCTAGAGGTACTTTACATCAAAAGCACAGTTTTAATATGAACTATACCAACCTTTTTTCTGACCAAATAACCCCGTATAAATGCTTGCAGTTTAATGACAGCTCTTCTAGTCTTATTGTATTTCATAAATTGAAGCCTGCCTTCCTGCCAAGCCCGCAGATGTTTTTGGATAATTACAGCAGCAGCTTTTTGTTGAACAAATTTCCTTCTTGCCTTGAAACCTCTATATGCTTTTTGGATCAAACATGCAGCCTGAAGCTTCTGAAAGAGATTTTAAAGAATGAGTTGATAAATAAACTTTTGTTAAGTCTTGTCATGATCAGTATAGTTATATTTGGTTTTGTGTTGTTTTTTTTTTTTTTGGGGAGGGGGGTTGTGTGGTTTTTGTTTTTAGTTTGTTTGTTTTTTGATTTTTTTCCCATCATAAGTACAAAAATGGAATAAGAAATACCAGCAAACACATAAAGTACTGGTTTATATAAAAATACCCTTTCACAGTTTGGAAGGTCTTTACCTAAATGGGGTCAAATATGAGCGATTGAACTTAATCCTTTGTAAGTAATAAAGCCAGCAAAAAAATTGGCATTTTATTTTGGTATCATTACAGTAAGGAGTAATCCAACAAGTGGTACTGTTCAAACCAAGGAATCAATCCTGTTACTTAATGCAAAAAGGATATTTAATATTTTGAAGATTGAACAGCCTTGATTTGAACAACCTTTGTTCTGGTCCCACCTTTTTCTATGATTCTGCACATCATTGTCAAAAATCACTCAAATATATGGAAAATTTTAAAACAACCATGACATAGAGTGCAAGTGAAAACATACCTTTCTTAGAAGTTTTCTAGCCCTGTACTGTCTATATGCCAGCTGAATCTTAACTGCAGCATTCTTAGTTGCCAGAAAGTGATGCCGAATCGCTCGTGCAGTGAGGGTTGCTCTCCATCTTCTTTGGATGGTAAGTGCACAGAACTTCATTTCCAAAAACCTAACATAAAAATGCAGTTTTAAATAAGAAAACAGTGATGATTAAGATAGATATTGTGAAAGCAGAGCCATTATCAACCAGATCTTGGAACACCAGAAAAAGGGGATATCTAGCAATGTTGGCACAAATACTGATTTTGAATGCAAGATACTTTCTGTTTTACCACAGTAGGTACTTCTGTAACTTGCTATCAAAGGAGACAGCAGTTTGAAAGGCACTGGACAGACTGACATGCTACAGGTCCATAAAAGGATAATAGGCAAGGATGTTTAACAATCAGGGATGCTGAGGGAGGACCTGGGAAAGCAGAAAGTGGTCAAGTTAACATATCCGTGAACAGCATCCTCTACTGATACCAGCATGGGACACGGTTCAGAATGAGATGAGCTATCAGGCTGATCTAGTAGAGCATTTATCATAAAATCATCTCATAGCAAAATAAACATAAACTAATTTGACTATTCCATTATGGAGTATAATGAAATAGCTTTTCAACCTATTAGTTTTATGCTGGAATTAATTTTAGCAATGTCCAGAACATCCTTCTTGAGAAAAACAGAGAAGTGAAAAAAAGATCAAGGCCTACTCTTTTCTAGATCTGCAATACACAAAATTTAAGTTTGTGAGGGAGCTTCCACTCCAGAAAAATAATTAAACATAATGAAAATCTTGCACAAGAGAATAACTCCACCTGCACCAAGAGGTGCATGTTATAGGTATGGTGCAGGGTCAGAGCCTGAGAATCTATAGGAATTTGCCAGAGTTCAAAGCAGAGCTGAATAATTATATAATAAAAGTTTTGAAAAGTAGAGAAATTTATATCAAATTCAGTGTTACCAGGTCCGCAGCTGCTTCGTTCTGAAGTGACTCTGAATAATAAGAGTAGCTTTTACCACAGCTGCATATTCCTTTCGCGCTTTGTGACCTCGAAACCAGGCTTGGATTACTTGTGCTGCTCTCATTTTGTTAACCCACTGCCTGGCTTTATATCCTCTATATGCTGCCTATTAAACATATAAAAAGAAAAAAAAATTCAAAACTTGAGGGTTTTATTTGTTTAAGGGAACAAACAAAATTAAAAGTACAAAAGTAACAGTAATGTGAACGGCTTTTAGGATTCTTATCTCTACAATGTTATAAACATCCAATTTCTCACAACTAGATGTCTTCAAAAGCAAGTGAAACTCATTCAGGGAAAACCTACAAATGCAACTCTCTTTAATGTCTGCAAAAATAATTCTAGTGTGAAGAAACAAACACAAGATTTTAAAAAGAAAAAGAACCCAACCAAACCAAAAGACAACAAAACCCACTTTTATGATTACCTGAATTTTAATGGCAGCTCTTTTCATTTGATAGTATCTTTGTTGTTCAATATGTCGCATCCGATGGGCTCTGTAGTGCTGCTGTATTAATACAGCAGAAAACCTGCACCGAAGGTATTTCTTTCTCTCAAGAAATCCACGGAAAAATGCCTTAAAAGAGAAAGACATAATTCTTGGAATATTTAACCACTTGCATTGTATTGACTGGGAATGTTTCCATATTTTTAAGTATAGCTGTACTCAATGACTTGTTAGAAAAGCAACAATGTAATACATTTCTGGGGGACCCCTGGTGGCCTAGCGGTTAAGATGCTGGTCTCTCAGCGCCAAGGCCGCAGGTTCAAATCCCCCGGGTAG